>CM067475.1:33991515-34205089 GCA_034552555.1 Semaprochilodus insignis
ATATATATATATATATATATATATTTATATATACATTCAATACAATATAATAAATTCAGTTATTTGTGTTTGCCTCCACATACACATCATCTTCTGGGGTGAGAGTTGAGGAAGTATGTTCCTCAACGCTGCATAACCTCAGAGCTCTCTGTACTGAACCCAAATGTCCTCTATGTGATCCTCCCACTGTGAACTTACCCAACATGCCAAAACACAACAAGTCTGACTGTAAAAGTGAAGTCCAAGTGCAGCTTGTAATGAAAAGGCAATCCATTAAACCGGCATCTGGGGTTTTATTATGACAGGCCTGTGGTTTCACTACTGGCTGGGAAGCGGGCACTAATTGGGAAAATCCCACAGGATTTGTAGAAGAGTGTAGAATGTGCCCCAGCTTCTATTGACCACACATGTTGTGCAGCCAAAGCACACTTTTACCGCCTCCCTCAGCGGCAGAAGCCTTGAATTCAAAGGAGAAGAAAACACGGCCACACCGTCATTCCTCATTGCCCGCTGACAGTCAGGCATGGAAGAATTTTGAGTTGTGAATTCCCAAGATACCAGGAATAGTAGGTTCGCCTTTGTTGTATGCTGGCAAGAGTTGTGGCTATACTGGAACTGCATTAGCATGCCAAGCGATATGCAGCACTACTGGCTCCAAACATGGGCCGTTCGGATGTGTCATCAGGAATAAACAGAGCAGGCTAATCAGCTCGGCGGCACAGGAGAAGTGGCCGTGTCACAGGAGCGGATGGGGGAGTCATGCAGCCGCTCGGGCCTGTTTTGGAAAATGTGGAGAGGTTGCCATGGAGCCACTATTTGATCCCATGTAATTAGCCAAGCCCATTGATTGCACAACACTTTCCCCACTGGCTGTGCGGTGGCCTCATCAACCGGAACATGCCTCTATTTATGTTTATGGTTTCTGCAGTTCCTGTCCTTAGATGGCTTGCTCAGTCAACAGAACCAGCTATGATAAAAGGCCTTTTGTGCTCTAATAATTTTCTCGATTTTCACACAGAAAAGGCTGAAGCCACTGATGCCTCACACCTCCCGAACTGCATGAGAAACGACAATTGTGTTCTTGTGAAAATCACTCAGATTCTCGTCAGCATGGTGAGCCATTCGGAAGGCTGAGAGTTTGCCTATTTATACTTTCTGGAATTTTGCAAGGGGCCACACTGAGGACACCGAGGGTATTCCACAAATCCCTTCAATCACTCAGTTTCACATGAGCTCCAGGACAGAGGGGGGAGTGAAGGAATACCGCAGTGTTTTTTCAACCCGCCCATTGGCTGCTACTGTAAGTCAGAGGGTTTTCAAAGTACACAAATATTCCACTGTAATCGGCCATATGATATGGATGCAGCAGAAGGAGATTTGGCTGGACATAAACTGGACTTTTGCCTGCAAGTGCAGCATGCTGCTGAGCAGCATCCACATTAAATCACTCCTTATAAGATCACAGCACAGAAAAACAGCTTATACAAATAAGGGATTTTGAGTGATGCAATACAGCTGCATGCTGAAATACTCTGCACGGAGAGGTTGCTCCGAAGTCTTTGAAATTTCATAATCGAGGTCTTTACATATGTGCTAACTTTTGGAGGCCTGCACTATTTACATTCTAGTGAGAGGTATGCGACTTCTGGCTAGTGCGAGACCAGTGGAAGTTTTTTTTTTGTTGGGGGGGGGTGTTCAAGGGGGGGTGGTAAATCAGTCTCTGCTTGCTTTTGTACCTCTGTTTACTGCAGGTTATTGTGAGAAGCCGTTTGAACAGTTGTGCAACTGGCCCATTTGCCCAAAGCAAATAGCAGCCTTCTGAGAAGGGGTGGGTGGGGGCGAAGGGGGGTTGGTTAAGCGCATACAGCCACTGCTTTTTTTCCACTAATGTCACTGCTTTTAATCTCCTTGACTTGCACAATTTACTTTCATTTGAAAGTCGGATTGTGCAATACGGTGATGAAAGTTACTAGAGACGTGCGTCGCTTTAAGCTCTAAAATGTAGCTCTGACTCACAACGTCCACTTTTATGATCCAGTTCCTCCTTCAGAATAATCATATGCTGTACTGTGCCAGTGTGTAAAGGTCACCACCTTTATAGGCCGGTTGGAATTTAATATGAAAGATGGGTCCGGCTGTGCAGCTGAATTTGGCCTGTTAAGACCTGTACCGTTCGTTCATGCATTCCTCTATTGCTAACACCTGTAAGGGCTGCAGACGTGCAAGAGCAACTGAAGGTCAGACATTATATTTCATATGGGAGAAAGAAGGAGGTGGGCCTTGAAATATATCTCTTCGCTGTATGTTCTTAATCTGGTATTAATAAAGCTAGTTTTACACTGGCTGGTTAGATTTCCAATTTTCGTGGCTTTAAACTTACATGAAACTAAAATTCACTCGGGTTGCATAACGTAAACCCTCTTGCAGCTCACTTCAAACTTGATAAAGCATAGCCACAACAGTTGCAAACATCTCAGCTTTGCGAAGCAGGTTTTATGAAATAGCCAACAAAAAGGCCAATAACACTGTAACACTCTCCGGTTCTTTCAGTGAGTGTGTGATGGATGACACAATAACTCACAGGCATAACCAGTGCACTTAAAGGGACACTCTGGCCTCAATAAAAAAGGACAGCATATGGTACATCTGTTGTAAACATGCAAAAGCAAGATTTACCCTTTTAAAGACGGGAAAAATCTTTTTCTGATGATGTACCTTAAAGAAGGAAGTATATTTTTAAATAACTACATGTGCCTCCACACATGTTCACAGATTTGTTGGTCGTCTCCACCAAGACAAAGACAAGACAGACTCGTCACTGAAGATGACCCGCTGCCATTCTGAGTCACTCCACGACAGTCTGGTATGATACCATTGCAGTCTTTGGCGACGCTGACGTGGTGTTAAGGGCAGTCATCGTAATGGTCGCATGCGTGTAGTCTTGTGTCGTGCAGCCGCCTGCCAATGGTGCTGGCACTAACAGGATGGCTCATGGAGGCATCACTGCTCGCCAAATGTCCGCAATCGTGGCTGCTGGGTCAGTCAGGTACAGCGATAATGCCCATACTTGCTTACGTCATATACACAATGGAGCATGAAACTCGAATCATTCACATATCTCACGATGTGAAATCTAGCCACATCATCCCTGTCGATTGATTCCTTCTGGATGCAACTATTTCTGCAACTATTGTTTTGATCATGAGTGTATTTATATTTATATATACTGTATTTACATTACATGTTATATTACTCAATATGCTATTCAGACTGTAAACATGCATACAGCAGTGCACTACAACAGGTTTTGGGTATGTTTCCAGTATCACCCAGACCCATTACAACAGTGACAACCACTTTAGCTAAAATGAAGCAGGACTACAGCATGTTTTATAAAAGACACATAAAAACAGGTTTGGGATATAATGGGATGCAAACATTGGGCAGATATATTCAGAATACACAATTATAGTATTCGGCCCATGCTACATTTTGAATTTACATTTCATGATGAACAGACCAATAGAAATGCTCCAGAATTACTGGTTAGATTAACTTCCATTACAAGCTAAGAAGCGAAGGATTCCTCATTCTCCTGTGAAGTTGCCATTTTGGACATCGAGGGTTTGTCCTGGCAGCCCAGATAATACATTAAAGATGTCTGGTAACACTTTACTGTAGGATAGTGTTCATAGGGCTACATTATACCTGCATAAGCTTGTCTTGACATCTGACATAACCCTACATAAATGTTTATAAATGCTTATTCCAGTAGGTGTTATTTGCCATGAAGACTACATTTGTCAATTTTGGTCTAAGTTAGCTACAGTAAAGTAGTCTTTATGAAAGATGACACCTATTAGGATAAGCATTTATAAATATTTGTGTAGGATTATGTCAGCTTATGTAGATGCCAGTACCCTGCAGTGCAGTATTACCAGATCTTTCTTTCATATAAGTAGACAGACAGAATATACGAAAACATACAACCTACTGATCTTGTGTAATAACCAAAATGACTTTCATGGAACTATCAGGGCATGGAAAGTGCATGTAGTTGAGATAAAGTTTCACCATGTAAAAGATTTGATTATTCTAATGTTTGGTACATTGCAGCTCCGTGTCAAAGGCCTACAGGACATGGCAGCTACGTGCTATGGTTTGAGGAAGGTTGAAGGAAGGTCATGTGGAATGTAATCGCATGGGATTATCACCTGTGCTGACACAACAACTGAGTACAGTCTTAAGACAAGAAAGACAAAGGAAACAGCTGCCAAGGGAAGTGAAGACAAACGTAATGCTTTCCACAGGATGGCCGGCACGCCGCCTCATTACTGAGAACAAACACCAGGCCTCGGTGGCTGAGGGGGGAAACACTGCATTGTTGTCAGTATGTCTGAGGGCAAACACTCGCATGCAGACAGGTGCCACACACACCGTTATCAAAAGCCGGAGGATGTTGTCCGCTTGCTTACGATAAGAAGCGCATCCGACAGTGAAAGTAGGCTACTGGGAATCCCTTGTTTACTGACCGTTTACTGACCGTCCAGTGGGTTGCGTTGAGCAGCAGTCATCTGATTCACAACACGGTAAATAGAGCCTGAAAGGGGGCAGGCTGATAGTTTGCACAGCATCTGGCTTATCTGGAAAGGCTGAATGTTTCCACAAATACAGCAGGAGTGAGATAGATACATTGCTACAGCAACCTATGATACAGAAAACCTTTTTCGAAAGCCATGCCAAACGCCAGCTATTGATTTTGAGGTTGTGTAACAGGAATCATAGGAAACAGAAGTATGAGTTGATGCCAATGTAGTAAAGCTAATTTAGCAAAGCAATTAACATGCTTAAAGGGGAATTCCAGCAATTTTTAAAAATTCCTACATAATGAAATCATTGAGATGTGAACAAAGTCATTCAGAGCGGCTTAATGCGAAATGCTCTGTTGTTGAGAAACGTGCCGATTTAGAAATGTTCACAGCGGTGATGATGGGGACCAGATGTCTGAAGAGTGAAATTTGCCTGACAGTAAGATATTACATGCAATTCTCATGAATATGCTGTTGCTTTATGAACGGATTGAGAAGGTTTTGCCCTTAAACACATCATATTTTTAAAACCGTTCATGGTGGAACAGTACATGCAGTACAGAGCACTGTAATACAATAAAAGCTCTTTTTTTCAGATTTACCACTACTTGATCATTGTTTTTCATACAGGCCACAATTTTTAAGCTAGAACCAGAAACTGCAGGGTCATAGAGACTATACGGGACTATATGGGTAGTGTACCTGTGCTTTTGGGACCGATCACACATCCGGTTTTCATACAGCATCTGTTCATACACATTTTTCTCCATAGCAAGTAAAAGGCAGAATGTAGAGTACTAATGATGCACATAGGAAATCTCACACTGGCATTCCTACACATTATATATAGACTCACATACACAATAGCACTTATATATACACATATGTATCAGGAACCATATGGGATACTATAGCAACAGTCTAATACCACTTTAACAACCACCTGGGATATCATAGCAATGGCCTAGTGATACTTTAACAACCACCTGGGATATCATAGCAACAGCCTAGCAACACCTTAGTAACCCCCTGAGATACCATGGTATTAGCTTAGTAATATCTTAGTAATAATTGGGCTATCATTGCAAAAGCCTAGCATGGATCTTACTATCCACCTGGGATATCACAGCAACAACCTAGCAACATCTTAACAACCACCGGGGATACCACAGCAACAGACAAGCAACATCTTAACAACCATCTGAGATTAATATCCAGTTACCATCCAGGTACTATCCAGTTACTATCCAACTACTGTCCAATTACTATCCAGTTATTGTCCAGTTAGTATCTAGTTAGTGTCCAGTTACTGCACAGTTACTATCCAATTACTATCCAGTTACTGCCTAGTTACTGCCCAATTGCTGTACAGTTACTAACCAATTACTATCCAGTTACTGTCTAGTTACTGCCCAACTGCTGTACAGTTACTAACCAATTACTTTCTAGTTACTATGTGGTTACTAACTAGTTACTATTCAGTTACTATCTGGTTACTATACAGTATACATACAGACTACACAACGTGCTAGTTAAGTCAAAAAGCGAGTAGAACATGCTGGAATATGTCTGCTTTATAGTCAGTCATGCAGCACAAGGCTTATTTAAAAGGTGGGCTGTAAGTTGAGAAAGAGAAAAGATGTTTTGGCTGGACACTGAGCCAAGTGAAGACTGTGCACTTAGAATGGAAATTCCTCTAAACTCATTTGACTTCTGAGTCATGCTGCCATTTCTGCCTTTTGTCTCACAACCAACACACAAGTAAGCGAGAGTTCCCCTCAAACAGAGCAGCCTTTGAAAAGCTGCAAATTTGAAATGTAAAAATGTTCTTTTAGCTGCTCGTGTGATGAATACATCAGACCCCACAGACTGTGGGTGAACAGGAATGTTGCCTTCTAATGAGTGTCTCAGGTTGAAACAGGCTGTATTTCATTCATATTCATGTTTAACTGCCTATGAAGCCAAACTACATGACCTCACATCACAGATTTTTAAAGGTGTTGTCAACAGACAGTAAAGCATTCAGTTTTAATGGTTTAAAGGGAAACGTCTTTCCTCATACACCCAATTATCTTTTCATTTTTACGACGTTGGTAATTATTGGTACAGACGTGGCTCTGCAAGGGTTGCATGTGTAGGGCTGACAGTGATAAAAGAGAGCACAGGATTTACCACTGAAATTACAGAGCACGCGAGTGTTGCTTCCAGGGATGATTAGTCCCTTTCTTGCCTTTCACTTCCCCATGAGTACAGTATGAACTTATTTTCGTAAATTACAGCACAGTGATTTCCCAATTTACCAACACATAGTATTCATAATGCTCTCTGCCAAAGTCTAACATAGTTAGCCTGAGCTTTTGCACAGCAGTGTAGCAGACTGATCTAATTTGGGTTTGAGTATAATTAGCCTGCACAGCCAGGAATACTGTAACAAAAAGCTAACCAAGATTCATCTTTACAAAGTCACTAAATGCTGCTGCTGATGATTAGTTTGGTTGTTGTTGTTGTTGTTGATCCTGTTCTTGCACTCATCATCAAAAAAATAGTTGCACCCAGAATGAATCAACCATTAGGAATGAAACTTGGTGTGTTGGTATGACATTGTGAGACATGCCAATGATTCAATTTGCACGCTCAGCCTCACATGTGACAGGGTTTATCGCCTTAACTGCCACAGTTGCAGATATTCAGCAAGCAGTGATGGTGATCAGCAAGCAAACATGGTGGCCTGACGCCATACTGGGAGACACTACTTCTGTATGTATAGATCAATAAATATTACCCATATCAGTCTAAATTCATCATCATTTGTTGTTCCTGGTAACTTTTATCTTCCTTCCCAATAGCACTGCAATCCGACATTTCCTTCTTGGTGCAACTGTTCTTTTGATGATGAGTGCAACTTATTTTTGCGCATAGAAAGGGCTGGGCACATGTCTTGATTGAGCCCATGACTGAGCTGAGACCTTTCCTCTGCCATGTTCCCATGACTGAAACAAGTCCACTCTGAGGAAAGCATGTGAAGGTTAATGGCTCATTGAGAGTTGGGCATTTGTGGCATGGAGTGAGGGCTTAGGAGTCAGTTGTTGGTTTACTGACCAAAACCGAAAGAAGTCTTGCAGATTATCAGAATCAGAGGTAACAAAATCCAAACCAAAAGCCAGAAACCAGAAACAAAAACATCGGGTCAGAGCTGGGAAAACAACACAGGAATAAGAACTTTCCCTATTGAAAGATATGGTCAAAACAAGATTTGGGTTGTGTCTCAGTTTTGTACTACACACCAACACTACACAGTATATACTATGCACTAATCTTAATAGTATGTGTTCAGCAGGCTAGTACAAACAATATTAACATACTACATCATTTCTTACTAACAGGAGGTGATGAAGCTTATGTCATGCCAAGCTGGAAAAGCTGCTTCGGTGGAAGTGTTTTTTTTTAGAAAACGCAAAGAAATAATCACATTATTTACTAGAATACATTTATGTTTACCGGCTGTTGTGACAGATTTGGGTTGAACTTACATTTATACACCAGTTCTGGTTTTGTCACCACTGTAGTCGCATCGCCGTCCTCCATTTTTCCAGACTTTTTAAGAACTGAGAAGCTCTGCCATTTCCGTCCATCATTACCATACTTAAAAATTGATTAATTCTAAGTGTGCAATGTGTTTTTTTGAGTATTCGTAACTGTACTATATACTACATACTCTGGTGTTAGTATTAAATGCACAATTGGGATGCAGCCATTGCCTTATGTATAATCGCCATTGAAAGAAAAACATAATTCTTCATTTTTGTCGATTTTTACTTTTATGCATTATTTGAACACAGCAGCTTCATGATGAATGGACCAACAGAAATGGCCCAAAATTGCTTGGACTTTCCATTGACTTACATTAAAATGAAGTGAGGTTTTTGCCCTCTCCTGTAAAAGTACTGTTTGGAGATACTTGTTTTTCTTTGGACAGTGATATAAACTATAGCTGCTAATGAGAATCAGATGATTGTGCCCGCTAGTATTCTGGTGAGAGTGACCTTAAGCAGCAGATGTGACCAGCAGCAGCAGATGTGACAATAACATTGTTTTCACATATTGCATTCAGACTTTTGGCTATGGTTATGGATATCTCCACATGATGGGAATAATGTACAAAACTAGCCATCATGATTGCTCTTGCCATTGTTAAAAGTTAAAAGTTTGACAAGAAAAGTTTGTGTTGAGTTTTTGAATGTTAAACTGAAGGTATGAGGCTAATGTAGCTAGCAAAGACTAGAAGTTTATAGTTACTTTGTAGTTTTTTTTGTCGTTTTTATTTCACTTTTTTGACTAAATGTAGGTTGTCAATAAATGCAAACTGCAACTGATTTCTTAGAAGAAACTTTAATTGTGCCAAACAGGGCGAAAAGAAACACAGGCTCTCCAGCGCTAACAGCTACAAAAACAGCCCTCTGCTCTTCTCTGGAAAACTCATCACTCCACCCATATTCAGCCTCTTCAACACGAAGTTCCTTGTACAAATGAACCTAAAGCAGCCCAACATAAAGTCTTCTCTTTAAAATATGTGGCGCGGCAATGCCAAAATACAATCTGTCATCATATTCCCAGATTATATTTATACTTATTAATTGCACTGTTTAAACATGTCAGGCAGCTGACTTCCCGCTGAAACAGCGGTTGTCTACGTTGGCTCGCACCAGCATTCTGATATACGTAGAAGATTTGTCTATTTTATATAGTTGACAGTCATTCATAACATGCCCTAAACCACATCAGCAAATCTGTGGATGTGATTTTAGGGGGTTGGGAGAGTTTTGGGGCAATAATCTATGGTAAAGATTTGGGTGACTATTGACTTCTAGTGTTTGTTACCATGAGATTACAAAGACAAGAAGGAACATTTGGACACTGAGCATGGCAGCAAATCAGCTACACCTGAGGTAAGTGGAAAATTGTGTCCATTGACATTTGGGCTAAAGCGTTCCTTTGCATTTCGAACACATAAGATACATGAATCTAGTCAAATGATGCATCCATCTTATAGGCTGAGGCCAGTTAATACAGCATGAACGTTCAATATCTATGATGCAAAAAGAGTCTGAACTCCTCTTCAGCCTGTAGTTCTCCCAGCACACAGGTCCTGAAGTTCATTAACTGGACTTTCAGTACCAGCTTTATTTAGCTGTCAGACTGTCTGAGCCATAAAATGTAACTCACATTGCAGCACAGGGCCCCAGTCTCTAGGCTCTTTTCGAGGTCCAGCATCATGTCATCACAAGGCATAAATCTAAGCGGTGGAACAGTGCTATATATGAACATAGTCCACCGAACAAGTTACAAGGAAAGACCAGTTGGCATCGACACCAGAGAAGAAGCGTGGAGATGCAGAAGAGCCTGTTGAAGAGCACTGAGCTCTGTTCTGTGTCCTCCTGCCTGGTCTGAGGCTTTGTTTGTGCAGGACAGGATGTAAAGGGACATCTGGAGGGAATCATTCCTGTTTGCTCCTGGGCTCCTGAATCTCTGAAGAGCCTTTGTGTGAGGATGAGTAGTAACAGGAAGCGACTGATTTTAATGCTGCTCACTGCTTAGAAGCAGCAGATCTTCAAACGTATTCGTATCTGTTCTTTGTTAGATAATCTCAGTACCAGGGATATACTATGAACATAGTGGTGGAAGTATGGCAGGCTTAAAGATCAGAGGCAAACAATGAAGAGACAATAGACGGTTTTGACCAACACAAGAAGCTGGGTTCTTTGAGCGATGCCACAGAAGAGCCAGTTTTGGCTCCCTAAAGAATCATATTTTCAAAGGTTTAAAGAAATTTCACATATAGTAAAGAGTCTATATGCGTTTGGGAGTTCTTTATTAGAAACTTTGGAGACTCTTTAAACCAGAATTATTGTAATTGCTGTTTGCACCTCAGTCCTAGTAACATTCTGACGTACAGATACTGCTCTTGCACATTTGTTTTTCTGTCTATGTGTATAATGTATTGTGTCTCTGTCTTTTTGTCTTTGCACTGTACTTACTATTTATCTATTTTTAATCACTGTACTGGAGAAGTAGCCTGATAGTGTTTCATCATACAATGACAATAAAGCTGAACTGAATTGAGTTGAACTAAACTGAACTGTAAATGAATTTAATTGAACTGAATTGAATTGAATTGAATTGAATTGAACTGAACTGAACTGAACTGAACTGAACTGAACTGAACTGAACTGAATTGAATTGAATTGATTATACATGTTTGCTCTTGGGGTCCCCCTACAGTTGCAAAGGATCATTCATTTAACACCACTGGTGCACTTTGAGCTACAGCTGTATGAATGCATTTGTAGATGAGCTGATAGACAGAGAATCTGACTCCCCTTTGCACATCACACAAGCTAAAGATTACACTCAAGATTTCGGTTGTTTCTATGTGTGAATATTTGAAATCAGCAGTGTAATCTGTAACATCCATATACATGCTTGATGCTTGTGCACACAAAGATGAGCCACAATTCAGCACAATACTGGCAGAAAGAACATCAGTACCATGTCGACTTACAAGATAGAGTCCTTTTTATTGCAGGAGGTTCAAACTTTTATTACTTTTTTGGGCTTGAGTCTGAAAAAGGCTGACCACACTTTTTGGAGTGTTTTAAATGAATTTAATTATTTGCAGACAGCCTGAAACGGGACTGAGGTTAGACAACTTTTTGGCATGTGGAAATAAGGTTGAGGAACCTACGCTGCAATCTTTCATATACAACTTTGGTAATGAAGAACATTC
The DNA here is from genome assembly GCA_034552555.1 of Semaprochilodus insignis. Lineage (NCBI taxonomy): Eukaryota > Metazoa > Chordata > Actinopteri > Characiformes > Prochilodontidae > Semaprochilodus > Semaprochilodus insignis. The sequence continues at coordinate 34,002,889 of CM067475.1, forward strand.
TGCTGTTGTGTTTTCATTGCTTTCCTATTAGACATGAAACTGTTATGCGCCCTTTAATGGAGTTACATAATAACTGACATTGGGGAGGAGGACCATGCCTGAAACCCCTCTTCCTTCCAATCTAACACCCTATAAATTCACACCCTCATGTACCAGTCCTAACACGGCCATGGGTCCTGCCTTCAAGCTACCGGCAAAAGGTGCCCAGAGCTCCAGCCCAAGTTCTCTCTCCTCCCTCAGTCAGTCTTCCTTCGTACTACCACCACACTTTGAAGGCTTGGCCTAAACCTGCAAAATCTGTTTCAGCCTTTGCCAAAGAGTAGAAGCAATCCAAGACTTTGGTCTCTTGTTCAGTTACTTTCTTGTTTTCTCTTCCTCACTTCCCCCAACGTCTTCTTCAGTCTCTTCTCAGCTTCTGCAATGATGTCCGTACTGAGAATACCAAGATAGCTGCTTCTTATAGCTAGCTGAAGACCCATGGTTGTTGTTGTGTGACGTGGTGCCGTAAAGCACTATGCAGTCCTCGCAGGAGGTCTCATGTACACTCCTCCAAAGTTACATAGTGCTATAGCAGGCATTGCAGGCTCGGAGTGGCAATGATAGAGATGCCATCATCCCTATTATGAGTCAGTGTACCATCAAAATGATTTGGAAGCTGTTATTTTAGGGTACAACTTTTACATAATGTTGCTTTACAAAAAAAGGTTTTCTACTGAACCATCCACTGAAAGGTTCTTTAGGGCCTAGAACTACAAGCCATGTTTGCACCTGTTACACTCATATCCCACCTGAGGTATCACAGTCACATGTCTGACAGAGGAACTTGGTGTGTGCGTGTGTGCAGTATCTCTGTTCAAATATTTTGTCAAGCCCTAGCGCTCATGGCTGTTAGTCAGTTGCATAATTCATGAACTGTTCTCACTGTTTGGTGTGTGCAAGTATCCTATACATTCAGCCCATATAATGTGAATACTGATGTTTTATAGTGGAGATGAACAATAATCCTGGAATTGCTTTGGTATCATCAGGTATGGTAAGTGCTTACAGATCACCAACAGCATGTTTAGATTAGGCTGATGTTTCAAACCTATGCTTGATGATGTATTGAACAGAACCAACAGTCAGTGTTGGGCTACTGTCTTAAAGTGTCTGAATTTAATTCATTTTCCTGCATATATTTAACTGTAGAAATAAATGTATTATTTCTGTGATACTAAATGTTTATGTATTGGCATCAGCAGTCATGTGCATGAAAAATATTGGATATTTTAGAAGTTCCTGTTATCAGGGCCTGAAATACCTTCTGATATTCAGGGGGGATGCCATGTTGGCTAGCTACCCCAGTGTTGGCTGACTGCTCACTAGCCATAGCAGTTGGTGTTAAGTTCAATGCCAACAAAACGTTTAGTTTAATAATTCTTCTTCAGGAAATGTTCTATTCTAGTATGGAAATAAGCTCTTCCACACATTGACGGAGCTCTTACACATCTCCTATTTTGTATTTGGTTCAAGAAATGAGTAACTATTCACTCTTTCCACCAAACTCTTGGGAAATTCGGCCACTTTTCAGATGTACAAACTTGGTATGGTGTGTTGTAAAGTCTGATTTTGAGATATTCAGAGGACGTAAGAGCTTAATAAGGGGGCCCTAGACCCCACCCGGACCCCCTGTATTTTGCACCTTGGTTGTGAAACACTTTGCAGCTGTGTCTCTATATTTATTGTACTATTTGGTAAGTGTTTGTATCCTGTACTGTCCATTTGTGTACCAACTCCGGCAAGAATCAAGGTCCTACATGCAAGTCCTATAAAACCGAGTATGATCGTAATCCATAGAGACACACAGATATCCCGTTCCCCTAACCGTGCCTTCAGAACAAACTATGAAGAGCTCTTATTGGAAAACGTGCTAAACCAAAGCCCGTAAATGTCCTTTTTACACCACCTGGATGCAATCCAAAAGTGCAGCCTTATCGGTGCAGACCCCGAGACAACCATGGTGGTCCTTCATTCTGCCTTCATTCTTTCATCATGAGTATTGCAGAAGCTGGTGTGTTATATTGCCTTTGTTTTTTTTCCCTTGCTGAGGCAAAGTGTGAGAAAAGCAGCGGGAGAATGTCTCTCCTCCTCAGCCAGCTCCGGCTGTTTCCAGTTACCTTCCAACCGGAGAAAATATTTACTCCCGAAAACCGAGAGGATAATTTTCCCTCCTTGACTTTGTTCCAGTGGCATCTGGCTTGTGTTAGGCGCTCTTGTGTGAGGTGGGAACAGTGTGAGTGAGAAGACAAAGCCTGAGCAATGTCTCCTGAATCAAGTCCCAAACCCAAGATGATCCACCAAACAGCACATTGGATAACATGTCTACTTTTGTTACAAAGTCCTGCTGTGATGAAGAACACTGGAGGCGCGTAAATCATGGCCAGGGTTAGCATTGTGCAGAAGCTGAATAAGGCCTTGTCTACTGGCATACGTAGAAAATAAAAGACATATTGAAGGTACTTGATCTTAAATGTGTATATCATTTTCAATACAGTCAGGTGCAAAAGGTTGAAGTCAAATTGCATGTCTGGCAGCACGCCTAAATATGATATATTTCTGTTCATTTTAGTGCACGCCTTCTATTTATTTATTTAAAGAGTCGACTTATTGGGAAAAATTAAATCTAAAATATAAACTTTTGTACATGTCACATTTTATGTATTATATTTCCCCAATATGTCACATTTGGCATAAATGAAAACAGTAATTGTGTATAAAAATATATCACCTGTTTACTGTAGAGGATGTTCTAACTATTTTCCCTTAGACACCCAACAAAATGTGCAATTTAACAACTTTTAAATTTTTTATATTTGTATATATATTTGTATACGACATATATTTTTTATACTTGAAGATATGAATATTTGCACATTTGTGTATTTTTGTATACCTGTTGTATCTTTGTCTTTCAGTTCATGTAGTTATGTAACATTTCGTCACTGTAATATCAAAGCCTTGTAACTTATTTGACCATTTGCTCTGCATGGCATAAACAACACAATACGTTGACACATTTAGGAAACATCTCTGTCCTAAATTTGAATAAAGTTGCTTTATATTAACTTGCATTAAAACTAGAAACCTGTTTTCTTATAGAGTTTTCCGTTTTAGGTTGACAAGGCCTTGTTACAACAGCCACAATATTTTATTCACATTATACTGATGTACACATTTGAGTCATGTACAGTACTGTGTAAATGTCTGTATACAATTACGTGACCGGCAACGTGTCTGCCAAGCGCTGATTAGTGAGGTGAGAGAATAAACAAGAAAATGAAAGATGGTGGATGAAGGAGGCTCCATTTATCCCCAAACCAACATCCTTCTTGCACTCTGATGAAAGTGAAACTTAAAGTAATGGAGAGAGAAGTAAACAAAGGTAAGATGGAAACAGCACATGTGTTGATGTGTTTTTAATGCTGTAAAGTAAAATCTGATCTCATCTGGTCACTCCGGGGCCACTTTCTAATGAAAAGTGTATATGACCCAGATACAATTTAGACACTTAACACATGTTGAATCGAGGTGTAAACACGCTCTACGAGCCGTTACTGACAAAGGAAATAGACAAAAAAGAAGGAAATTTGCAAATCAAATAACGGAACAATGGACTGACCACCTCCAGAGTCGAGACCTCAACATCACCGAACGTGTTTGAGTTTATTTCTATTGTGAGAAGCAGAAAGTAATACCAGTCTATAACCATATGTTCACACTGACAGGCAGAACCGGTCGGCCCTATATGCTCACTACGTGTATTGCATTACACAACTTATGCAAGGGCCCCGCCTCCCTCTTGGGTGGTTTTTTTTTTGTTTACGACTTCGATAAGAGGGATAACTGGAGTAATCCATCTGGGCACCAAAAAACACCATGAGAGTGAATTATGGGAACAGCAATTAAGTAAATTTGTGTTCTCCCACACATTAACTGAGATCTTATACATCTCCTCTTTTGTATTCAGTTTGAGAAATGAGCAACAGTTCACTCATTACAGCAGTCTCTTGGGAAACGGGGTAAGCTTTCTGATCTACAAATGTGCTACAGCGTGTTATAAAGTTTTTCAGAAGTATGCCAGATATGCTAGACTATGAAGGACCAACTGGTAAACTGATTTGTGACAGGGCGACCCTGAGGCCGTCCAGTGCTACACCTCTAGTTAGTTAAGAATACTGAAGACAGAAGCTCTCTGATTATGGGTGAAGCAGCTAAACAAGGGCCTTTCCCTGAATATGTGTTTGAGTGTCTATTTTTGTAGCCTAATGCACAGCATAATGCAGCAATACGTTTATTTCCAGCCATCCCCAGAAGTTTGCTTTTAAGACATTCAGGGATTCAGAGGGTTTTAAAAAAAAATCCCAGACCCCCAAGGCCCCCTGTGTTTCGTAACTTGGTCCCAAGTCTCTGCTCTATGAACTTTATTTCCCTACTGGCACTTTGTTCCTATTCCCAATGTACAGCTATACATATATGGTACACGCTTTTACATTTCCCAATCGACACTGTACATGACCATACATGACAAGAAACAAGCTTAAGGCGACTTGGTGGTTTCGCCTCATAACGTCAACATATGGTAAGATTGAACTTTACAGATCTGGAAGAATATGCAGAAGCTATAATAAAGGCAGGGTCAACATGCTAAACTCTGAATTATATTTAGTTCTGTTAAATATTTGTTTTCAGCAATGGACTGGTGGCCTGTCCAGGGTGTTTCCTGCCTTCTGACCGCTGGGTTAGGCTCCAGCAACACCCACAACGAAGAAGGATAACCGACTAAGGGGATGGATGAATGAATTAATGATTATATGTTTTCTGCTTTTTTTGCTGATGCTGAAAAATGAAATAGCTTGTACCTAAGATGGCTGGAAAATAAAAAAAAATAAAAGAAGGATAGTCTCGGACTGTTGCCCATTTATGTATATTCAGTGCAGTATATATTGCATTGGTCTGCAGGAACCCTAAACCAGTGCCTAAGAGGTTTATTCTGGCACAGTTAAGTTACAGTCACAGACACCTCTAATGGGCTTCATTCCCCTTTCACGTCAAGTACAGTTTGTCCCCAGACTGCAAAGTTGCCAATTCTCCCTTGGACTGCACAGCAGACATCAGATCTCATCAGGCTGCTTTTACTTTTCCACTCTTAACCATCTACAGTGCTTTGGTTTCCATATAGGGCTATGTTATTTGTTTTACCCTGGCTTGTTGAGATGAATTACACATGCATAAAAAAGGGGCTACCTGGTGGTATTGGAGAACTACATTAGGATCCATAAAGAACTTCCCAAGGAATGGTTCATTAGAGACCACATTTTGTGAATGATATGCACGCGTGAAAAAACCTCCACATTATGGGACCAATGAAAGGTTCTTTCCTAGAACCAAGCCAAGAACCATTTAGGGGTCTTTATATTTCAAAGCGTACTTGATTCACAGTCTCAGGTTCACTTTATTTTCCCACTGTGGGAAAAACAAAAACACAAAAAACCCATTGGCTTGCTAAATGAACATGTTGCAATCACAAAGGGTATTTACATAATACGTTTGTTTTGGGTGTCAGCAAGACAAGCTTTCTCAGTGTTTATGGTCCAAGCAGACGCATCATCATTATCATCTTTGATTGGCACACAAAATAAACAGGGCCAGTGTGCTAGGCTGCGCTCTTCAGGTACACCCTAGTGGCCTTTTCCAACAGCGTCACGACTCGCCCGAGCCTGAGTACTGTTGATGGCTCAATGGTGAGTACATCAACATGCCAAGGGCCTGGAGTGGTGGGCATGATAGATCACGCTGCAGCCTATTATTATAACCCATTACCATTAATAATGCAGGTCTCCTCCTCTCTTCATTACCTCCGCCTACATGTTAACACAACACCTTCCATTCTGAGCTCACCTCAGCCACTCTACCTTAAACGCAAATCAGCCGCTGTTCCTGAACACACGAATCAGCAGCACACGCGTGCTCACCACCAGCTTGCATGCTCACTCAGAGACAAAAGATAAATAAATAAAGCCGTTGCACAACACATATCGTACTCTAACTGTGTCACGTCTTTCGGTGCAAGCTGAGCATTTGCTGTGCAGAACATTTTGCACTTCAGAGCCGCTTTTAGTCACTAGACTTACAATTATGGCACTTGCCACGAGGTTCAGCACATGATGCTCTGGCTAGAGTCCCAGAGCAGAAGCTGAAGAACATGACAGACTCTAAACTAGTTTAATTTCAGATGGTCTTCTCTAAAACACAAGTTAACTCTTTAAACTCCTGTAATGTGATGTATTTAATGCTCATTAATAACAAATACCTCATATGTATAGTGGCATGCAAACGTTTGGGTACGCCTGGTACTGTGATTAGTTAAGCAAGTAGAAGATGAACTGATTCCCAAAGGCACAGTTAAAGATAAGACATTATTTTCAATAACTTAAGCAAGATAAGTGTATCCCAAGAGATTTGAAACCCCGACCTTAATTAGCTTGTTAGGGTTATGGCTTGGTCACTATATCATTATTAGGAAAGTCCAGGTGATCCAAATATCAAAGCTTTACAAATACTTTAACTGCTTAAACCTTGTCCCAACATTCAGCAGCAATGGGCTCTTTTAAGCAGCTGCCCAAGTCAGGAAAAGGCTATAAGAAAACAGCAAAGTGCTTTCATGTAGCCGTTTCCTTGTGTTCATAATGTAATTAAGAAATACCAGTTAACAGAAACAAGTTAAGGTCTGGAAGACCAAAATTTACTTCAGGAAGACCTTCAGGAAGATGTAGCAGACTCTGGAGTGGTGGTGCACTGTTCTACTGTGCAATGTCACCTGGACAAATATGACCTTCCTGGAAGAGTCAGAAGGAGAACACCTTTCTTGCAAAGGAACATCTGAATCAACCTGATGCATTTGAAACAAGTCCTGCAAGTTCATACAGAATTTTTAGCCACAATTAGCTAAAGTTATGTTTGGAGCAAAAAAATCCCCCACACAAGAACTGAAAGAGTAAAAGAGGGATTTGGATTGTTCCTTAAAATGGTAAATATTAAATTCAATATCAATATTAATATTAAAGAAATGTATTGTTTTTTATTTTATTTTATGCCTTCCAGAAACCTTATACTTGCTTAGCCATTCACAGGAACAGAAATTTTGACCAGGGGTACCCAAACTTTGGGTGCAGACATCCACATCTGCATATTTACATACCCACACGACTCTTAAAGCTCCCGTTAGCTCTTTATCTCTCTTATTTGTTTTCTATTGTATTTGTTGTATTCTTATTTTATTTGTCTCTCAGTTAAATATTGGTTAACAGTTGGGATGCTTGTCTGGTCTCTTTAGTACATGTATGCACTCGCAGAGACAAATTCATTCAATGTGTATATATACTTGGCAACATAAAGTGATCCTGACATTAAAGGCTTAATACATCTTATATCATCTATACATTTCACAGAAAGCAATGCAAACTGAGTTATTCTGACATCATAAGAGTGAGGGATGAAAGTGTGGACCATCTTGCAGGTCATGGCCATTTAAAGTGTTCATCAATTTACAGTGGTCATTTAAGTTTTTCTTCCCTTGAAACAAGAATTGTGTGTAACAATATAAGCTCACCAGACCAGAAATTAGTCACCTTGCGTGTTTTTTGACAGCGTTTTCCCACTTATTTCATGAAAAATGTTTGTAAGAAGGAAGGTATGGAGAGGCTACTGCACCTGGAAGGAGATAATGTATTAATGTATTAATCTAGATTCTGCAGGTAAATTTAAGGTATCTCCTCACCTCAATCAACCATTTCTTTTGCGGTCTGGCCTGGCACCGTCCATGTTGTGTGTGAAATAATTGCCCGTTCCTTTCATGGGATTATGTGAGTAAATCTCTTCCGCAGCACCGTGATGCCGCAAGCCATTCAAATCCTGTTACATGGTCGTATTATACTGCAATTAATTGCTTTTTGAAATGCTAAGCTACTTCTCTCTTTGAATCAGAACAGTTGACTCATCCTCCTTGATGGGGGGATGGGGCAGACTCATGCCAGCGGATTGGTGACAAATAACACTAAGCGTGCCCCCCCACCCCCCTTCCTTCCGAGCGCAGTATTAATTTGATTATAAACAGAGGTACTCTGCTGGACGTGCCCATGTGAGTGGGAAAGAGCTATTGCCTGTTACTTCACCTTGTTTGGACCTGCGCAAAGAAAACTTGAAGGAATCGATGCAGTCTTTACCTAGCACATGAGCTCAGTGTTTAGCCTCTCACTAAGGCAACAGATGACAATCTGAGAGCAGTTCCACATTCCAACCCTCTCTGGTGGCGTCACATGATTGGGTTAGTGCATAGCGCAGGCCAGGCCTCGCCGAATGACTGTAGCTCTATTGACTCAAGTAGCGAGCGCCTGGCGTCTGCGCGGTGCACTGTGCTGCCCCAGCCGCCACCTCGGCCTCCATTTCCTCCAGCCAACAGGATGAGCTCTGAGTCATCTCTCACTTGACTGCTGATGATGACACTACGCTCAACATCTCATGAAATTTCACTATAACAAAGCTCACCACCTCGGCCCAGCTTTGAGAAAAAAGGAGGAAAAGGGTGTGCAGGATGTGACAGAGTGGAATAAGTGGTCAGAAACTGAAGGGATTCTGTATAGTCAAGAAAGTATGTCATTGACCGAACTGCATTATGCAACACATTTTAATTCATTAAGATAGATAGATAGATAGATAGATAGTCTACCTATTTCCTAAATTCTTCATAAATAAATGTTTGAGATTTAAAGAAAGGCATTCAGACTGATTTGATGTGAAGCTCTGTTCTAGAAACTGAGTTAGAATTGCTCACAGTGGTGGTGATTAAACCAAAACACCTCTAAAAGCTCCCATACAGAAAGTGGAATGCCTATATATAGGCTGCCTGATGTCTGACATATTGTCATATGATAGCTTTCTGATGAAGTTGTGGCTTAAAATGTACTTTAATCAATTTATTTGAATCCATTCCTGGTGAAGGGGTACATTATGGGCATTGCAAGGCAAATCAGATTCCAAAGACACTCATCATTGAAAGTCATCATTGAAATACTTCATAGACTGTAAATATTGAGTTACACATACAGAGGTAGCGTCTCTCAGTATGGTGTCAGGCCACCATGTTTGCTAACGCAAAATGCCAGACGTCTTGGCATGGAGCTGTAGAGGTTCCTAATGGTGTCCTGTGATAATCCATCCCATGCAGCTTGTATATTCTCACACAGTTCTTGCAGATTGTGCAGTAAGGGTGGAGGTGGAGTGACACCAGGACTTCTGGACATGTAACATGTGACAACAAACCGTTCATCTTGACGATGACCATGGTGCCTCCACACATGGATTCGTTGGTCGTCTTCACCAAAACAAAAGTGGGACTCTTCACTGAGATGACCCGCTGCCATTCTGAGTCACTCCATGACAGTCTGACATGACACCATTGCAGTCTTTGCCGATGTTGACGTGGTGTTAAGGCCAGTCATCGTACCGGTCTGCGTGCATGTAGTCCTGTGTTGTGCAGCCGTCTGCCAATGGTGCTGGGGTGTCTGGGATTCTTTCTGTGTGGAGTTTGCATGTTCTCCCCATGTCTGTATGGGTTTCCTCCTGGTGCTCCGTTTTTCTCCCACAGTCCAAAGACATGCAGTCAGGTGAACTGGAGGTGCTAAATTGCCCACTGGGTATGAGTGTGAATGTATATGTCTGTTTCTCTGCCCTACAATGCACTAGTGGCCTCTCCAGGGTGTTTCCTGACTTCTGCCCGTCCGCCTGTGACCCAAAAGGCTAAGCAGCTCACGAAAATGAATACATAAATTCTTATGTCATATTTAGTTATTGGGGCTTCTGTGTAGGTTACAGTTAAACACAAGTTTTCTTTTTTTTCCTGATGCTATAAATGAATTAAATGTACTTAATGGCCATTTTGACTGGGAATAAAACAAATGAACGGTGGTCTCTGACTTTATGTTCTCTGACAATATGTTCAGTTTGTAAATCAAACAATCCTCTTGGTTCACATTTTGAGTGTGGAGGGCCTGTCAAGAATCTTAATGCAGCTCAAGTTTGCTTATTTGAAATCTGACACCGCTGCGTGTTTAGCTCTGGCACTGTTGAGTGAAGGCTACAGCCACTGTGCATGGGAACTGTATCCTGTAAGCCACAGAGGTTTCAGAATCTTTTATTAGCCTAGTAGTGGATGCTTCTACCTGGGCAAAAGTCCAAAACTCATGCTGCATACTCCTCCAGTGGAAACAGAGTATCTGCGGAGGGGGGCTTGCAGCTAGATTAAAGCCATGCTAGGTCTGTTTCACAGTCTGCTGGGCTCCAGCTGGGAGATAACACTCTCTGGCAGTTCAGACGCAGGCTGGCTCGGCAGGTGCACGAACGCGCTCAGACGTCTAGTGTATATTTCATTTTCGATGCCGTTCACTCACGACATAGCTGTAATGAGTAGTAGAATGGCAGCTGCAGCTTGGAGTCCTTGCCTAAGGGCTGCATTCGGAAGCCTCCTTGATTTTTGTTTTGAAATCCAGAGCTTCCAACTACAGTAGCTGAAGCAGAAACAAGGTCACTGCCATATCAAAACCAGCTTCTATTGTTTTCACCAGATTTTATCATCAGGTGTGTTTTACACTGTGTGAACATTTCATGACTAATGGATCAATAGGAATTGATTACACTTTACATAAATATGCATTTGACTTAAAGATCCTACGTCATTGAAAACAGGGTGGAGATGAGGTGGTGGTGGGCATTTGGAATGGAAGGTAGTGATATAAATTTATAGGGCTTTGGATTGGAAGAAGGAGAGATTTCAGGCATGTTCCTCACCACAAACTTTAGTTATTACATAACTCATTTTCAACAACCATGTAGATTGTTTCAGAGTCACTTCAACAGTGTTTTGTTGCCATCTGACAGGAGCTGTGTTAAACACTGCTTGCTTATTTTAGACTGCGAAAAATGAAAGAAATCAGAGTAAGGGGTATGCAGGTACTGGAAATCCGATTACCGAGCTAAGATCCAGCTCTCTTCATCAGATCTCTTCATCAGACTTTTGGGCCTTTCTCCAGTCTTAGATATCAGAGTATGCTGTTTACATGACCACTTGAATTGACAGATAACTGTAGATGTCTGGTTGGATTATAAAGTGCATGTGAACACACTGAGTGTTAAAGTTTTAAGACATACCAGTCACTCATAGTCCATACTATCCATAGGTATATGGAACTGAAGCAGCAGTCAGTTTTGAATTCATCGCTCCTGAAACACTCCTTATAACTTCAACGTAAATGCCCAGGGCTAAACTTCATCAGAGAACAGTTTAGCCCTGCCTATTCACGTTGAAGTTATAAGGAGTGTTTCAGGTGTGGTACAAATACAGTACATCTCCAATTTTTTTATGACTGATCTCTGAAAATGTAATAATGAATGGACCAACAGAAATGCTCCAAAATCACATTAACATTATCACATTAACTTCCATTTAAACTACATTCAAAACATTTTGGCCTTCTTCTGTAAAGCCACTCTTTTTATTATTTGGAAGCCAACCATATATTTGTTTTAAAGGCATCTAAAACAGCACAAAATAACCACGGCAGTCTAAATCTAACAGATAAATAGAGGTTGTAGAGTAGTCACATAAAAATGAGTTATGACTGGTTTCTGGTACACAAGCCCGCACATACGCCATAAATGGGCCATGGTGGAAAAACAAAATACAGGAAACATGCAGGATATGGGTCTTTTAAGAATGCTTTCCATTTCCTTTTTTACCATTTCTGACATACAAAGTTTTGTTGCGCTCATCACAACACTTTTGTTTACTTCTCAATGACAGTATTAGGGTCAACAGGGGCATTCTCACACATGTGAAGCTGTCTTTACACCTGACCAACTGTGGAATGTTCAACGTTCACATCAACTCACAATTCCTTGATTGGCTCTGACAAAACTGCCCCTGGTTAAAGTTCAGCTATGATTATGATGCATCAGTCTTGTCAAGGCCGGATCTGCAAGCGTGCTTTTTACTGTATTAGTCATCTCTGGCGTACAGTGTACATTGCCTGTAGAAAATAACTTACACCTGCTCCAACTGCCTGGTGCCTAGCTGTTCTGTGGAAAGCATGATCAGCAGGCTCTCTTTACTGTTGGCCGTGAGTGAGTCAGCTAATTACAGTGGAAAAGAACCTTGAACAGGACTCCCGAGTGGAAATTATCTCAAATGGCCAGGTTCGCTGAAACACACACACACACACACACACACACACACACACACACACATACATACATAAATATATGCGAACGCTTCCCAAAACCTGTCTCCCAGTACCTGTTTATGTCACAACAAAGAGGAAGCTGATGTTTCCCATGCAGGTTTGGGAAGATTTTAACCAGAAGGATCATAGGGGGTAAAAAAAAACTGAAAAAGAAAACCTGTTCTGCCTGCATTACGGCATGACCAATGCATGTATCCAACCCTGAGTCATCTATAAGAAATGATCACTGAAAACATGGTTACTAAAAATACACGGCCTTTTCACAGCAATATTCCCGCCGTGTTTGAAGTCGACACCTCATTTCCACACCAACTGCTCTTAAGTGTTCAGTTAAGGCAGGCAGTAACAGTCGCATGTTACACATTTAGACCTTCCCCAGTCTCTTTGTGCCATAGCTATTACAGAAAAGTTCACATTCCTGTCATTTCCAATAACCTGAACATAGCTCATAGTTATTATTGATGCATTGGCTGCTACTGATTCCTCCTGCGTTAACTCCAGTATGGAACCGAGTGGGGAGGTTTCATTTCAGTGCTGCGATGGATCCAGGCAATAAAGCATGGCTTCATTAGCCTCATTACCTCCAACAAATTAGGTTCTGATGGACTTTATGATATAACGAGCCTGCGCAACACCGCCTTCCCCAGAGCACAAATCTTCTTTCTTTTTTTCTCCTGCCCAAGCAAACAAGAGCTTGTTCAATTAATCCCTTTCTCAAAGTGTTTGTGCAAGAGTTCTAAAAAGCCTGGTCAACAGTCCATGTGGGCCAGTCTATCTCTGCATTTCAAAACACTTTAATATGCACTTCCTGATTTAGGTCACAGTTTCTTTCTCCAATTAAATGTGTCAGCCAAGATTACACAGTTGTAAGCGCAATAAAAGAAATTATACCTCAGTAGCCTGGAGGAAACATGTATCTGATGCCCAGCTTATCACAATTTTCAGCCTGAGTTCACCACCAACTGCATTTCAATGGAGCTTTATCATGTACTACACCACCAGTCAAAAGTTTAACCATGGCTACTCATAGAAGGTTCTTCTTATTTGCAGATTAATCCTTTACTTTAGAATAAAAGTGAAAACATCAAACTATAAAATAGCAGTTATGGAATTATGCAGTCCATCTTAAAAAGCCTCCAGAATGGAAGGAGAATGAAACAGCTTTCTTAACTTGCAGTGGAGGTTGATATTACAAGATTTTCCTCTAAGCAGGTTTAGACCAATTCTATGGGTCTGTCCAACTAGAGCTTTTAAATGGTGCAAAAAAAGCAAACAAAATATATATTAGAAGTGGCGATATGGCACAAATATAATACTGTAATACATCAAGAGTATATGTGGTATATCAGGATATGTATTGTTTAAGACATTTCATCAGTTGGAACTGTTAAGTGTAAGCATGGAGAGTCTTTAAGATAAACAACAACATCCATTTTGTTGGGTGTGTCTTTCGACCGGTAGTGTACATAACCACAAAACTTACTTTACTCCACCCAGTCTTTATATGGAAACTAAGCTGCCCAAAAAGTCAGCTTTGCATTCATTGTTTTTGTGATGTGGTGCATTTACCTATACCATCCTATGCAAAACCCCTGGTGAACGTCTTCTTGATTTTCCTACAGTAGTCTAGGGACGTCCATTCATGCTGAAGTTATGTAGGAGTGTTTTAGGTTTTTGAATGAGGCACAAAACAGTGAAGGGCAAATCCCGAATCAGAACAGAGGTCACTTACATATTCTGCTGTCTGTCTTGAAGTTAAGTAAGCAAATACTTAAGAGATTTTCAGTGTATAATTATGGCAGTGATTAATGTGCTTCAGCTGGCTGCAACTCTTTTAACCCTAACTGATGCACTGACTAGCTTCTCAGTTCTTAAACCACCACGTAAGAAGATGTATCCTGTAGTCGTGGAAAAGATTTTACTGTGTTTCAGAAGAGTCAAATTATTGTCCTGTATAAAGCAAAGAAAACAACTGAAGAGAAGCTAGAATGACTGGAATTAGGTTTCAAACTGTGTAAGTTACTGTTAAAACCTAGAAGGACAGTGGTGAATCATCAGCTTCACAGAAGAAACGTGATCAGAATTACCATGAATGGAGATCACTTAAACACTGGGTGAAATCACGGCTATATGTATGAGCATTTCCGCATGCCCAGTGTGATGTGAACTCAACAGCTGTATCGCTGTTAGTGTGGCTAATCAGGAAAAAAGGCTTCAACTTGCTAGATAGCATAAAGATTGGACTCTTGAGTAATGGAAAAAGGTCATGTGGTCTGATGAGTCCAGAGTGACCCTATTTTAGAGCGATGTTCACGTCAAGGTAATAGAAGGCCAGCATATGAAGTGATGAGGCCATCATGCATAGCTTCTAAAGTAGAAGCTTCTGGAGGTAGTGTTATGATCTGGGTGTACTTTAGTTGGCCAGGTCTAGGCTCAGAAACGTTATGTGGCAATCAAATTAAGTCACAAGTCTTTGGGATGTGCTGGAGAGGACTTTACACAGTGGTTGGACTCTCCTTTAATCAACCCAAGATCTCAGCCAAAAATAAATGCAGCTCTAGTTGGAAATAACAGTTGTGATGTTGCATAAGGTTGGCAAAACAATGCCACAGCGGATGTACGCTGTAATCAAAGCTAAAGACTTTCCAATGAAATATCAGAGTGTGAACTTTGCTTTGACCAGGCAATTTATAGGGCTTATTAATGAACGCCACATCGCACTACTACTGAACAGTGACCAGTAGCGAGCAGCTAGAATACTTAGTGTGGCCATAAGCTGAAATCAGCTGAAATCAAGTAAAGCAGATACAAAAGTTAGGCTGTGTCTCAATTGTGTACTACACACTAACACTACACACTATATACTACTTACTAATATTCATAGTAGGCTTGAGACAGGCTAGTACAAACAATATTAGCATATTATATGTTTTTTTAGAAAACACAAAGAAATAATCACATTATTTATTAGAATACATTCATGTTTACAGGCTGTTGTGACAGATTTGGGTTGGACTCACATTTATACACCATGTCTGGTCCCGCCAACGCCACAGTCGCATCGCCGTTCTCCATTTTTTCAGAATTTTCCAGACATTAGAAGCTCCACCCTTTCTGTTCCCGTTGCACTGTTGCCACACTCTAAAATCGACTGTTTCTAGGTGTGTAATGTGGATTTTTGATTATACTTTGACATTTGTAACTGTTCTTTATACTACATACTCTAAGAATAGTTTATAGTAGTATTAAGTGTGCAACTGGGACGCACCCTTAGCGTTTGTCGCCTAGACTGACGTACCCTGCCATGATGGCGGATTGCCCATAAAACACTATGTTATGACATCACATTTCCAAGCTCTATATATCAGTCTTAAAGACACAGCAACCAAACACAGCCTGAAAGGATGGCAATGCTCAGGCAGGGGATGAACTATGAACTATGACTACTCCAGTCAGATGCTCTAGTATACAGGAGGAGCTATCTTTGTGGTGTACTGCGTCCCAACACGCACTGCGGCCTCACCAGCTCTCAGCCTGCTTCAGCCAGAGAAAATGGCAGCGGGTAACACTGGGGAGCAAAACACAGACAACTCTGAGTATAAATGTGGGTATAGTGATTGTAGCGGGCTATGTTTTCATCAGAATGAGCCTCAGAAAGTTAAAATATACAGGTCTGAAGTTTAATACATAATTCCCTTAAGAGGTTCAGTTTTAGAGCCAAATAGCAGAGGATAGCTAACAGCTAGGCTAAACGTATTACAGGTAAACTGAGCAGCGTTAACGGCAGCTAGCTCTAAACAGTGGATACAGTAATAACAGCTCTGGGGTAAATGTGAGGTCACTGGTCATGTGACTGTATTAGTATGCTACACTGTAGGTCAAAACTTGTTTCTGTTCTGCATACTACACACAGTAGTATGCAGTAGTATAGAGTACATACTACTGTAGTATGTAGTATAGTAGCACGCCAT
The DNA here is from genome assembly GCA_034552555.1 of Semaprochilodus insignis. NCBI lineage: Eukaryota > Metazoa > Chordata > Actinopteri > Characiformes > Prochilodontidae > Semaprochilodus > Semaprochilodus insignis. Next base: position 34,019,192 of record CM067475.1, read on the forward strand.
GTCAAATACAACCCCTGTCCTACAGACCCACTACCCTGCACTGTTCAAAAGTATGTCCTGCTCAAACACACCTGATCCAGCTCAACAGCTAATTACAGCCCTTCAAGAGCTGGATCAGGTGTGCTGGGGCAGGAAGTTATAAAGTATGCCGGGGCAGGGGGGTCTCCAGCACAGGAGCTGAGAAACCCCTCTACTTAAGCCATGTCAACCATCTCAACCATGTTAACCGCTTGGCCTACAATGGCCCTCACCACTCCCCAGCCTTTCCCTGCTCAGAGATGAGTCACTTTAACAAACATGCATTGCTGAAACATTCCTCTGCCGCAGTTTCTCTCTAAAACAGAAGATGCACGGTGAGTGGGCAGGAACTCGCCTCGCAACATATGAAAGCACGGTCGAATCTCAAAGCTTGGTGGACTACAGAAGGAGGAAAAAAGCACCAGACGAGCGATGCGTTTCGACATAAACCGGGTTAATCATTGCCTCACTGCCTGCCACACGTGTTTCCACGAGGAAAGAAATGCAGACAAATCTGTATGAACGCAGCTTCAGTGTGATCTAACATGGGCACATGTGCACAAGCACTAGCGTGTCGAATGGATTCGGCCTGCTTTTCAAAGTGTGCAAACACGTCTTAATCTCCATAATTGTTTTCTGACAGCGCTGGCAAAACAGAGGGCTATCAAACTGAAAGCGGGTCTTGACATTCAACGCGAATCGACTACGTGTGTCTGATTGCTCAATCAAGCTGTGCAAATGTGACACGGGAAAGAATGAATGGCGTTGTGTTTTTCTTCCCACCCGCACTCAGGATAAGCCCCGCCTCTTTACGCTAGACCTTTTAGAAGAATGCCGCTTCCTGCGCCTGGATTGGCTGGCTGTAAACTACAACCCTATCCCTGCGCAGGAGGCGTGACATATTCAGCCAATCGCCTTGCGGGATGGGCGGGGTTTTCCGGAAAACGGGTGGGTCTAAAAAATAATAACGCCGCTCGAAGCGGGCGGAGTTCCAGCTGTCGTCGTGCGCGAGAGCTTCAACATCGTAAGCGGCATCGTAGTGGTCTTTACAGGGAAGGGGGGCTTTGTTTCTGTTTGTGTTTGTTTCTCGGGGATCTCGCGCATGCACCAGCTCTCGTCCGTTCACAAAACTCGCTCCGCCGAGTGATGGATAGCCTACGCTGAACGATTGAAGCAGCTCGTTTTGCAGCGCGTTATCGTCCAGTGCCAAAGTTAGCCGCACAGGAATATGACCGTCTAAAGTCGTGAATGTGACACCACGGGCTCCCCCCAGGACTGACACCCCCCTTTTACCCTCCCTCTCCCACTTTTCCCCCGTTTCCACCATGGTCGTGCACGGCTGCAGCAGCACCACCACCAGCAACAGCCCGGCGGCGTCCTGCACCCGCACGGGCAGGCGCGCGCACAAGCGCTTGGACAGCGACGAGCCGGTGGCGAAGTGTCCCAGGCTGAGGCTGAGCGAGGCCAGTGCGGGGGACCACGCTGTCCTGGGCCCCTCTCCGGGATGTCCTGCGACCGGAGGCCCCCCGAGGTCACCTCCGGCCCCCCAGGGTCCGTCTCGAATCGGACGCTTCCTGCTGCTGCCCCTGGCTGAGCGGGCAGGACTCCACAGCGCCTTGGACACGGACACTGGGGAGGAACTGCTGTGCAAGGTGAGCGCCTCTGTCTGTGCCTTTCAGTTGATCACTATGTGTTGATGTGAGCAGCATTGCTCCAGGTCAGCTGCTATTGCAGGCAAATGGGTTAAGCCTTTGACATTAATCACAAAGACTACTTGTCAGATTCACGATCTTAATGATATTGCATGACCAAGCATTAATCACAGCACTAGGTTCTTTCAGATTAGGGATCTGCACATGTGCACCTTATATATGTTTGTGTGTTGCACATATATTGCATATAAAATATATATAAAATGCATATATAAAGCATAAAAAGAACTTGTCAGAATCTTAATATTTGCAGTACTGCTTTGCAGTGCATTTAAAATGCCCAGGAATCTACACATGTGCTATGCAATATATGCACCGAGGCTGCAGCCATGCTAATCTATGTTTAAAACAGCCACTCACAGCGTTTTTCTGTTCCAGTGGAAACTGCTGCTAGTCCAGTCTCATTATGCATTGCAACAACTTACCTGTTTCCTCTGATCTAAGCAATAACGCTTTGCCAAGCATTAAAACTGCCACTCGCACTATAATTAGGACTATTTTAGATCAAGAAGCCACACTTGCGCCTTATATAGGCTGCAGCAGTTCCCAGCAATGTGTAATTACCACTAAATGTGAGACTTCACACCCTCCAGTCAGTCCATAGGAGTTATTTGCATGTGTGTCAGCCACAAAGAGCTTTAACATTGACAACATTGCAGGCATTTTGTAGTAGACATCGTTATCGTACACAAGCAGAAATAGACAGTCTGCCTCACTTTATGAATCAAGAAGCAGGGTCAAACTGATTAAACAGCCATCAGTCATTGACCCCTTCTTGTTGATTAGCACTGTGTCGCAGCCAGATGGGAGAAAAAAGAATGGGGCTCGGTCTGGTGTTTAACAATAAGCTGTCTGCAGAGTCAGTTTTCTGAGCTGTGCTGTGGTGACTCGAATTAAGTCTCTTAACTTTCACTTCAACTGAACATCCATATTTGGAAACGTCCTCATTTAAGGGAATATTATTTTGTACAGTTCTGCCACCTCTGTAGTGTTATGGTCAGTCACCACAGTCAGAAATTTCAATGAATTTCCCTGCACTTAGAAGAGAACAGAAAACTTGTTGACTCAAAACACATTTACAATAGAAATCAATGGGAAACTGCTTCAGCACCTGCCTGTTGGGTATTATTAGAAGTGATTTTTTTTCGTGGCATTTGACAAAATGCCACAGATACAGCAGGAAGAACTTAGGTTGAAAATCACTGGTTTTACACCAGAGTATTCTTTAAGCTGTGGTTACTGAGCAAACATTCATTTTGCTGTTTATTGTGGCTGGTTGGTGTTTTCATGTCTGCTACTACTACAGTAAATGCAATAGTATGTCGTAACCTACAGGTGTTTGACATGGGACAGTACCAGGAGAAGATCAGGGCCTACAGTATACTGCCAAGACACAAGAACATTGCCCAAATCAAAGACATTGTCCTCGGGGAACGCAAAGCCTATGTGTTTCAGGAGAAGGACTATGGCGACATGCACACGTTCGTGAAGAGCTGTAAGCGTGTGCCCGAGGAACAGGCCACCAAGCTTTTCTACCAGGTGGCCTCAGCGGTAAATCACTGCCACCAGGCCGGTATAGTGCTGGGGGACCTCAAGCTTCGCAAGTTTGTGTTCTCCGATACAAAGAGGTGAGAAAACCCGAAACATTGTACATCTTCAGGACCTGATTTTGTAGGAAAATCAGAAAGACGAGACTGACCTTGTAAAGTGCTTTTAGCAAAAAACGTATGTTTAATTTTTCTTTAAAACTGAAATGATAGAGCCATTTCTTTTTGGTCATTGAGGTTATGGTTAGGCTCAGAAAGTTCTTATTACAAAAAGGTAGTCTACATGAGTTCACCATATAGATAATTAGTCACCTGTGACTGAGCCTTGGTGTAGCTGACGGTGTAATACCTCCACAATCTTGAATAACAGTTGTGATTCAATTTGGCATAGACTGGACAAGTTTCTGGATGTAGGCGACATCAATGTGGCATCAAAGAATTGGGCAGTTGGGCCAGATTTGATGGATGTCTTCCCGGGCATAATTCTAAGAAGAATTTCCTGTAGACTGGGATTTTTGCCATTGCTGGTAGACCTGTAAAACCATATGCTTCCATACACCTGCAGATTCAGCTACTTCCTTCACACTATGGTCTTCGGCATGCCCAAATGCAGTCACTCCTTTTAGCCAATCATTAACATCTGCTTTGGAGCCATTTTCCACACATGGAATGAGGCATTCACTGCACTGTACCACCTCTTCTCAATCTATGAATCCCATCACACACACCCCACAGGTATTTATAGCCCCATCATCCTCGTGCAGCGCCATCTGCAGGAGCCTGCAGTTACTAGCACCTTAAACATGGAAGGTGACTAATTTTTGTTTCAGTGAACTTATCTTTGCTAGAGGAAAATGGCTGTTGCCGTTTACTTTGTGTCAGTTCAAAATGACTCTGAATCTTGTTCCATAAACATCTATTCAAAGTTGGTGTTTTTCCACATCCTGTAAAGCTACCTGTTTGGAGTTATGTGGTTTTGTCCCGACAGTGATGATATGATAAGATATATTTGTGACCCCAAATCCTGTGATTAAAAACCAGCCTCTGCGTATGTTGAGGAAAGGTGTTGGGATGGGGCAGGTGGGGTCTGTTAGGGCATGCGCGTGGTCAGAGGTGTAGATTGCGGTATTTCTCAGCCGAGAAATGGGCGTCAGTTCTGGTTTCTTTCAGCTCTCACTTCCTTTCGCCTTTGTGATACACCACAGGTGTTTCTGCAGAGCCGTTCAGCAGATGGAACCTATAGCACTTACTCATGTTTCAGCAAAAGAGGAAGCACATCATAAATCAGAACTATGCATGCTCATGTTTCATTAGAAACTAGCCCTGTCCTGAATTACATCCCTCTTTTGCAAGGCGAAATACACAAGAACTAGCATGTCTATTCCAGTGATTGTTTTTTTTGTTTGTTTGTTTCGATAGCTTGCCGTACTGCTCTAATAGTAATGTACTCTGATCTAATGTGCTCCCATTTATACGCTAGGGTTTAAACGTATCTGCACCCATGCTCGCTGCAGTAAGCCCATGTCCAGCGGCAGAATGGAACGAGCATGCATGTCCGTTCAGGAGAGCGGATACGTTTGTCATTTCTGGGGCAACATTTTCAAGCACGACCTTTGGGCAGTGGTGCAGTGTGAGAGAATGGAAATGGACAGGCATGTGCAAGAGGCCAGAGTCACCGGGCTCTCGTAGTAGTGCGGGTACAGCAGGATGACTCATAGCATTGCACGGTAGGGGGGGGGTGGGTCTTGCCACTCAGGATCCTCAACCTGCAAGCTCTCCATTCCTTGGCAAAAGGCAAAGAGAAGCCACAGAGCAGCAGAACTGGCTGCTGACATTGCGACACCCCCCTGCCAGCATCACCCATCCGACCTGTCTAACCCAGACCATGTCATGTCCTGGGCCTCCTGACATTTAGGCAGAGATACAGGTCATATCCGCAGTCATAATTTTTTTCTTTTTTTTGCTTTTTTTTTTTTTTGCTTTTACTGCTAGGATGCACAAAAGTGCACAAAAGAGGATTACTCTGCTTTCATAAAGGATTACATTTTTTGTCTTTTGATGGCACTCTGTTGCTTTTAGCCTGTTTCCTCTTTTATTTGTTTGTGCGTCACATGGAATTTGTCTGTGCGTGAACAATGATACTCATCACAAAAGAAGGTGCACAAACAAACAGATAAAGGAAACATATATGCGGCGCACATGCCGCGAATAGCCTAGGTAATGATACGAGGTGATGATAAGTGATACGCAACAGACAAGATAAATTGAAACAGTGATAACATAGATCAGGCATGACCTCACTGCCACATGCCTAGACACATAGATCACATTTACCAGCTGGTTACTTTGTGTCTTGACTATCATGGTTATACCTAGATAAAGCCAAGCCACATAAAAATGCAAATGTAGGTGCACCAGAGACACGTTTAAAACAGATACAAATCCAATCCCTCAAACTACAGTCTGATTCAACGGAGACACTTTGACTACCAAGTGTAACTAAATACGGCTAAAGTCTCATCAGGATACAATCCAGAAGCTAATCACATGAATACTAGTCATAAATACGCTTGGGCTGCTATTTCTTGGAATTGTTACCATGATGATGCGATTGCAGGAGTACAGATTTGGCAAGTTTGACAAGTGAGGGGGGCAACCATAATCGAAAAGCTATAGACTACATACAGTACTAGCAGCACATAAATGCTATTTTCATATATGAACCAAGGTTAAGATATTCCCATGATACCTAATGCTTTAAACGTCTGGCGAATTTCAAAAACTGTACCCTCCATCCCCCATCCACTGAATTTACACCAGTGTTAGATTGCGATTCTGAAGGCCGCAGTGTGCAAATGAGTCCCTAACAAATCAGGTCTTATTTTAATGCTGTGCTGTGAGCATTATGACGAAACCTCAGAACATTTCAGATCGGTTTCTGTGGTTTCTGTGTTTGAATGAATGACAATGCAGCATGCATAATAATTTTGGTCAGTATACTGCAGCCCTTAACTGTGTCACATTCTGGCCTGTCTTTAACACTGGCACATCTTTAATATATTGCAAGTAGAGATGTTATCCGACGGATATACATAGGAAATGCTGGATCGGATCTTGGTGGGAAATGAAATGGCATACTGTGATATGATATCGTTAGCTGTGTATTCGTGTAGTTTGAGCATGATCACCTACTACTGTGCAAAAATCAGAGACCAACCCAATACTTATTTAATTTCTAGTCACCAAATTGGAGTTCAAAAAATGATTAAAAGAGAAAATGCTTAACAACCTTAAAACCGTCCGAAACCTGGTGCACCACAAAATCACTCCCTATCTGATAAACACTACTTTTGTCTTTGAAAGAGAGGAGGAAATCAAGCTCCACTATTGCTTCTATACTATCTGAAAACATACACGGGTGTTTCTGTCCATCCTTCTACTGTGAGAAGACAACTCAACACTATGGGTATGAAAGGGTCTGTAGCGGTCATGAAGCCCTCACTGAGAAAAGGATACCACCCCAGACCTCCAGACTTCAACAACGGCATTGGGATTACTTACGAGAAGTGTAAAAACGCGCCCAACTTCTAAGACTGATCTCTGGAGGTGTGGAAAACTGAGTTTCCTAAAAAGAACAGAAGCTATAATAAAGGCAAACTGGGGCCACATTAAACATTAAACAATGATATTAGGCTTCTGGGTAGTTTCCTTTCTTCTCTGCTTTTTTCCATGATCCATTCGCACTTAGTAGCCTCAGACCTTTGCACAGTACTGTATGTGACCCCATGCATGTAATATGTTGTGAGTGAAAATTCATAGTGATATTATTGGGATAGGATGCTTTGCATTGATTGTGCAGCCCTAATATGCGCACGCTATCTTTTGCAATATGTGGTAATGTTATTGTGCTCATGTTTTGTCCACATAATGCAGCCACACAGACACCTCCACACACACTACCTTGGAATGTGTCCACATTAATGCCGTGAATGGGGGGCAGGCCAGGCTGAGGATGTTCATGCGTCACTGATGTGACAGCCCAAGTTTTAGGGTAATTAAACACTGGCAGATGCCGAAAGCACGGACCCAGCTGCAGCGAGCACACTGAGGACAGAGGAGTAACAGAGCAGTAGATCTGTACAGTTAGTTCTCTCCCTTCCACACACACACACACACACACACACACTCGCACTCACACACACACAGCGCTATGACTCACTCTCTCCACCTCTCTGGCGCTATGATGTTGTGTCATCTGCAAACCCCTCAGACTGCGAGCCTGACAGTCAGTGATGAAACACAATACGCTCTGCTCTCGCTGAGGGGGATACCGGCACAAGGTCTGTCTGGGCGCACACACACACGCGCACACACGCACACACACACAGATGATAAACCCCAGCCGTTGTTAATGTCCGCAGGGATGTGGTCAGTGCAGAGGAGGATTGAGTCCTACTGGAAATAGGGCTAAACATAGCTAAGTGTTGATGAGAGCGTGAGTGAGAGAAGAAGAAGAGTGAGGGAGATTTACTTTGTATATGTGGGTGCTGTGGAAACCGCTGTTCGTGCCTTTGTTTAAAGCAAGGCCATAATTATACATGGCTCTGCCCTCCACTTGTTCTTCTGCTCAGTGCTAGGGGGAACTGTCTGTTCCAGCACAGTTGGTGTCGGAGCGTTTTCCATGATTTAAAAGACTCATTTAAAGTCGTTTGCAAGCAAAGAAGCGGCAAAGTGAAATGAGTTTTATACACAGATCGGCCTTCTATAGCCTTCTGGGTTTATCTCCTCATTTAACATAAACACGGCTGTTTGACATGATGCATCAGGCCAAAGGGTCAAACAGCTGACCTATGCAGTAGTCTGTCAAATACCATGTAATTCATATTCATTGGATTAAAGCAGTTAAACCAGTGATTGCTCTGCTTCAAACTGGCCAAATAAGGGCTTGCTGGGTCAAAGGAAACACCGAAATGTGCAGTTCAAACCTTCCAAAATCAGACTTTGAACGACTGCATTAAATGTAATGGTTTTGTGTTGCTTGCACAAAAGCAGAGGGCTCTTTATAAGGAGGGCTCAAACTGAGTAGTTACGCGGGCCCAGATGTGATCTCGTAATGAAAACATCTGAAAACAATTATGAGAAATTTGGGGGTAAATGTGGGCAAGAACATAGACTTATTAGGGTGGGAACAAACCGAGTGTGAAATTTCTAAACCACCTTATGGAGGTGCGCTCATCAGCATGTTCCAGTCTACAGCATGTTTGCTGTTAGTTAGGGTGAGAAAATATCAGCACATTTAAGTATCACTATATTATATTTGTGATACGATATCGATTCTCAAAAACACAGTATTGATTTTTTAATGCATAGTTTACATGCAAAGATTGGTGGCAGATTGTTGTACATCTTTAGCCATTAGCCTCTTGCCGTAAAATTACTTTTAGGAAATTGCAATGCATCACCTTGCTTACAGTATCACAACATATCGCCATATATTGACTTGCGACCCCTGTATCGTGAGTATTGTATCACTGTGTAAAGTCCCCTAAACACACAAGTTAAGAATGTCAAAGTGTCGCACAAGAAGAAGACTTAAAGGAACAGTCCAGCTAGAAATTATTTGTTCTGAAAAGGTTCAGAGGATATGCAATGTAATGTTCCATTAGCGTTTTCAACAGGAAGTTTTCTTTTGGCTCCCAGAATGTTTTTTTCTAAAGGTAGGAGAAGGTTATCTAACATTTAGTCATCTCAGGTTCTGGTTATTCTCAATGTTCTATGAACATTTAAAACATTTGAAACATTTTCTTTAATACTTTATTAGAGACTGTAGGTAGCGTTAGCCAAAGGTCTGGGAATGTTCCATGCTAGCTGGGAAGCGAAAGAGCAAGGGAAAAACAGTTCTGTTAGACAGTTCCTCCAAGGGAGAGACTCTGGATGTTAAAAGAGCATGGATTAGAGGAATTTAGGGTTGGGTTTTAGAGGGGGAGTATCTTGTTTGTGGTCGTTTTCACTGCAATCCAGCACCACAAGTAGTCCCAAGACACAGGGCTGAGCGATTTGGGGGAAATGTCTAATTGCTAGTTTTCTGACTAATATTGCAACTACATTTTATATTGTGATTATTTTATTTAAATTAAGGTTCAGGCCAAAATATCTAACTTTTCTGGCTTTAGACGCCAGTAAGTTGTGACTTTGCAGCCATAACACACAGAGGTTTGGTTGAATCTGTTCGACAGTTCACAAGCTCTGTGTTATTAGGTTCAATTTCCCCACTTAAAACCTACGACAGCATTTTTTATAATGAGGCTATAATTTTAAAAAAATGGCTCTTGTTTTTTGAAAAATGTGCTTTTGATAACCTTTCGGCTCTACCTGGAAGTGTGTTCACATATGGCCTTGCAAAACCCCAAACTGAGCTGCAGTGCTGCAGAGATTCAGGTTTATCTTTAAATGCTTCTTCAAGGGTTCTTTAGTGAAGGCAACAGTTCTGTATAGAGCCATGAACACTCAAAGAACCATTTGAATGCAAAAATGGTTCTTTGCATTATCAAAGGATTCTCCTCTATGACAGGTCAACAGCTATATATCGTTCTTTAAAGAAGCCTTTTAAAAATGGTTCTGTATAGCATCCAACAGGGTTCCACTATTGTTGTGAGTCAAAGAACCGCTTTTTAAATACCATATAAAACATTTCTGTTAAGAATGTTGATTTAGCCGTGGCCTTCTATGACTGGAGTCTGACACCCCTAGTCAGTCAATTACACTGAGCAGTGGACAGTACTGTATTTCATATACCCATCTGTTTGATTATGGACCAGAGGGCAATATAACAATGTGATATTGTAATAAATTATATCACAGTGCGCTTTTCTGAGAATACTGTGGGTATCAACAGAACTCCAAGAACACTGAACAACTGCATGAATCATAAAAACAGACAGATTTATACCAGTTACAGTAAATCTATAAACACCCACAACAGTACATTGTGACTGTATAAACTACATAATGATAAGTCTTTGCTATAACAATAATAATAATATTTTCCTGCTGTTTCAATAAATACATATTGTAGACATCAAGTTTAAACAATTGTCCACTCTTGTTTAGGACTCATTTGAAGCTGGAAGGACTGGAAGACTGTCGTATTCTGACCGGTGTGAGCGACTCCGTATCGGACACCCATGGCTGCCCGGCCTACGTAAGCCCAGAGATCCTGAGCGGTGGGGGCAATTACTCAGGGAAGCAGGCAGACGCCTGGAGCCTGGGGGTCATGCTGTACACAATGCTGGTAGGCCGTTACCCCTTCCACGACCCGGACCCAGCCACCTTGTTCTCAAAAATCCGGAGGGGTGTGTTCTGCCTGCCGGAGGGGCTGTCACTGCGGGCCCGCTGCCTCCTGCGTAGCCTCCTCCGGAGAGAGCCCTCCGAGAGACTGACTGCCGCTGAGGTGCTCATCCACCCATGGTTCCACAGGAGCACACGGGATGCAGATGGTCCAGAGCAGGATGTTGGCTCCACAGAGCAGATGGTGCCTCAGGTCGAAGTGGAGCTGGACGAACATCTCTTCTGCTGATGAAAACCTCTACAAGCTCACTTTTGGACCAAAACTGTTCCAGACACTCGGGTCACGGGTGCTTTTCTTTCGCATTAGGCATAGGCATGCACTAGGGGTGTAAATCTGTGACCTCTGCTATTTGAGTTCATTAGGAACTGATTCAGTGGATCAAGAAATTCTATTTCATTTGATTTGATCATTTTCATATTATGTTTAGAAAACATGCACAGCACAGATTTGACCATTTACAAAGTAATGCAGTATAAATAGTTAAAACAAAGGGTTTTTTGGCGTGACAATTTTATTTTGGCCAAATATTTAGAGCATACTTTATTCAATATAATAAGAATTTAAAAAGCCTAATGGCACACTGACCCAACATTCCCCAGTAAACACCAACAATCTTATGATGGCACCTGGATATTGTTCTAGAACAAGACATGAAACTAAGTATTGTGATTGTGAACAGCAATGTACATTAGTGTGAAAGGAGGAAACACTCTAGATAGCATGAATGGGGAGAACATTAGGTCATTGTGAATGGGGGAATACATTCTAGAGAAGAATGGAAAGGGGAGAACATTCTGGAATGGTGTAAAGATGAGGAAAGTGTTCTAGAACAGTATGAATATGCAGAACTTCATGGGAGGGTGTGAACAGAGAAGAGTGCTCTACAGCTGTGTGAAAGGGGAGAACATTCTAATACAGTGTGAATAAGAGAGAACATTCTAGAGCAGTATGAATCAGGGAGAGCGTGACAGAACAGTGGGAGTGGAAAAGGACCTTCTAGAGAACATTTTAAAGCATTGTCAATAGACTACACTTAAAGACAGTGTGAATGGGAAGAACATTCTAGAGCAGTATGAATGGGTAGGACAGTGTAGGACAGACGGAATAAACACTCTAGAATAGTGTGGGGAAAAAAGGAGAAACATTTTAGAACAGTGCCCAAAGAAGGAACACTCAAGAATAGTGTAAATGAGGAGAGCATTCTAGAATAGTGTGAAAGGAGAACGCTCTAGAACAGGGTGAAAAGGGAGAGCAGTCTAGAACAGTGTCACCGTATAACTGTGAGAATGTAGGAAACGTTCTCTAGCCTTGGGGGAGACTTTCTAGAATAGTGTGAATGTTCTAGAATGGTATGAAAGGAGAAGAGCACTCTAGAACACTGTAAAAAAAGGAGAGCATTCTAGGACACTGTCAACAGTCCAGCAGTCAGACAAAAAACGGCATGGTTTCACCAGCCCAGTGTTTGAGTTTGATGGTGTTTATTGAAGTCATTGCGTCAGTGTGCTCCAAGCTTAACATTCCAAAATGATTGCAGTTGAACATTTCAGGTGCATTTTTACACCCCTGGTTTGCACTTGTGCACACCCTCAACAGTACTGTATCACCCGTGCACAGTGGCCGACGAATGCTGAAGCGATTTTGGTGCTAACGACCTGTTTTATTGTGCTGTATGAAGTAAACACTGAGGCAGGGTAGGCAGGGATGACAAAGCGAGGCAGTCATCAAGATGACAAAGCTCAGCCAAGTCCCGAGGACTCCAAACACATTAGCTAAAGAGGGGGGGATGGACACGGGCCTGAACTCTAGCTCTGCTCACACTCTCCAAACCAGAGGCGTCCACTGACTCACTCACTGACTGCAACTGCACCAGAGGGGCTTGTCTCGTTTTAAAGGGGCTGATGGACTACGCATTTGCACGCAGCATAGACTGATCTGAATCAAGGCGACTGTACGGCCTCGTAACTCTCCTCATAAAGGTGCCGCACTGTGCAGGAGGGGCGACGTTCGGCCAGTCTCTGACCTCTGAGGCTTTAGAGTTTGTTGGCAGTACTGACATCCGAACCCAGCTGACTGTTTGAACTCCTAGTATTGGATTAAGATGGCAAGTGGCTTATTTTCGAAATATAAGCTGAGGAATCTTAATTAAACTGCGGTCAGGACGCGTGTGTACACTGCACAGTTTGAGTCATACCTATTTAAATGGTTACTGAAGCTTTCGTTTGAAACATGTTTAAGTAATGACGTCAGTAGACCTCGTGCCCTTTCCTCACTGGTTCGCTTGCCGGTCCTGTTTGTGCAGTGTATCTTTACTTGAATCCTGTGAAGTATCATAAGACTCGGGGGGCTTTTAGCACTGCAGGCAAAGCCAGGTGTAGTTGTGAGTAAGATATGTGACTCAATAGCTGATGTTTCAGTAGAGAAGTGGATCAGGCAGAGATTATTCTGTATGAATGTATGTACTTTTGTTTTGTTTAGTTTTGCTCTACTGTAAGCTACAGCGGGGAAGAAAATAACCCTACAATGGCTTAGCTGAAATGGTAGAGTGGTGTCTTTGTAGGCTTTAATGTTACCCCACCCACCCCCCCTTCTGTTCTGAGAAGTTGTACTGTATGAGGCAAAGCACCAGGACAATAATAATAATAACAAAGATAATAATAATAATAATAACCTGAGGTTGGTCAGCCAGCATAAACGTCTATCTCCTGCATGCAGCTCATTTGCGAATGCTGACACGGGTGCGCAAAGTTCATATTGCACTGTGAATTATGTATTAGTGACACAACCTCAAGGCTAGACCAACAGCGTCTAACAGAAAATATTAATTGTAAAATGAAAAGAATCTGTAAATATGTACATTCTAATTGTGTGAACAGATTGAATAAAGATCATCTTTTCCATATTTAAGCTTGTTGTTGGCTGCCAAATGCTTCCTGTCAGACCTGCCTGCTAGTCTTTTCCCTCTGGTCCTTCTACATGTACGGCTTTTTCCAGCATGCATTTGTAAATTCACTGTTGCATGTTGGAAGAAACTGTAGGAGAGCTCTAGCTGAGGACCGGAGGGAAAATATAAGCAGACAGTCATTCCCTCTCCACCCCAGTGAGCTTTCCCTACCGTGTGTGTTTCATTTTCTCTCAATCATTTTCTGTCTACCTGCAGGCCTCGCTTGGATTAAGTGTCAATACAGCATTTTAATGACTGGCAGGTGAACACGTCTTCCTGTGCCGAGTCCTGGGGGACCGAAAGAGAAAGCTTGGCGTGTTTTATGATGTAAAGAGTCAGGTATCTGCAGAAGTCTGTTATGGTTTCATAGCTCCTTGCGTAAGCTGCTGATTAGGTCTGGATTAGCTATCAACAGGGTAGCTGGAGCATCACGGTTGCTGGGAAGCTGCCAAGCGGCGTCGCACGCCACAGATGCGATTGTCTAACATGTCAGGGCCAGCTTTGGGTGACGCACTGATAAAGAGCACTCGCTTCATTTCTTTCTCACTCTCTCTCTCTCTCGTTCTGTGTGTGTGTGTGTGTTTATTTGAGTGTTTGTTTTCCCACGTTTTCAAGGTGTTTTCAACAAAAGTGCACATGCTTTGTGTCAGTGTTATTACATGTACAATAACACATATGGGAAATATTATTCCATGTATATAATTACATATACAGTGTAGATAATTCACATGGGATATGTCATTATCAGGTACAGAAACTTATATCCAGCATATGGGATTTATTATAACTACATATAGGTACTTAAAAGTCCTAACATTGTATAAAAACGAACAGCCTAAACTTAACCTTATCCTTAACCTTAACTATAACCTTACCTTGACCTCGGTATTTAATTATTTACATTGTGGGGACCACAATGTGAGTAAATGAACAGGTTTTGGTCCTCACAATGTGGTATAAACCTGATCTGCACACGTGTGTGTGTGTGTGTTTGTGTGTGTGTTTGTGTGTGTGTAAAATTGTCTCCAGGTCATAAATTATGGTGAATATATCAGGACTTCTTGGCAGCTTTTACAGCAGTACAGCAATACTCCAGCTTCAGCAGTATCACTACATGCACTATTAATTCCATCTGAGTGACGTTAGTTCTCAGTGACAGAACTGAAGCTACTTCTTGAACTTAGGAGGTGTTTTTGCACTGCTGTGAGTTAATCTTTATTCGACTGTGGAGCAGATCTATGCTTACTAATGCAAACATCAGCAAGACTGCAAATGTTCTTGTAGAACATGTTATATTCTTTACTGTCTTACAGAGTGATTTAGGCACAGTTTCCCCCCACAAACACTAATTTAAATTATTAATGGAGAAATTGTTTGTCGTTCTTCACAGTTTCGTTCCAAGCCTTGCGACTGGAACAAATGCAGATAGGCAGTGCTACTATCACTATCACACAACACAAAGGAATGGGGTTCTGTGAGTAAAGGCTGGCATTACATTAGGAGGGTTATGTCACAGCCATGTGGACATTCAGGGAACTGCAGCCACTTTCTATTTCATGCATTTTGTGTGGTTTTACCAAATGAATAGAAAGAAACAAAAAATCATGAGGTAATATAGGAGTTCCTGTTTATGTACATAGATTCCAGGTCCAGTTTCTAGAAGTCAAATAGAAGTCCAGTGTCCTAAAGGGAATAACAGGAAGCACCAGAGGGCAGTGTTTCAAAAACAAAAATAGGGCCAAAGTCGTCCAAAAGGATCTTGTGAGATGAATGTAAAAGTACCTTTTAAGAAAAGTAAAAAGTAATGTCATTTAAAGACGTTAAGGGTATAATTCAAGGACCTTTGTCCACTTGACTTATCAGTCAATTTATAACAATAAGCTAGAGTACGTGCAAACATATATATACATATATACACTTAAGTGCAAAAATTATACTATCTCTGCTGTAGTTCAAGTGGTGAAAATTTGCATATTTGCAAGAAAAGTAATCTACATTTTACTTACTTTCTTGTACTTGTACTGCAAGCACAGGTGTGGTGAATGCTACATTATCATGGCATTACACTGACTTGTGGCTTGTGACTCCCGGTTTCTCTCATAAGATCGTCAAAGTAAGTCTTGACAAGTGGAGTGGACATATTGGACAGTGGTCACAGTAGCCCAAAACCTTGCTACTCAGTAGAGTACTGCATTGTTCTCCACTACTGCTCATGTGTTTCTATAAGTTTAAAATGGCCGTGGCACAAAATCTTCCTCAGCCTTTAGATTCTGTTGTCCTTCCCGTCCCAGGCAGGTATAAATTCTATTGGAAATAATGACAGCAAGCAGGGTCAGGACTGTCAGGGTCATGATGACATATCAACACATTGTAGTAATGATGTAGCAGATTTCCTCAACTCTACTGTTATGACTGTTTTCTATTATTACAGAGAACTTGGGTTAAAATATACTTTACTGGCTTCCATAAAGCGAGCAAACTTTTACTGGCCAAAACAATTCAGTAAATTGCTAGTGTAGAAAATGTCAAACATCTTTCATTACGGTGGGTTATATAAAAAGATTTTCAACTGAATTCAGAGGTAACCACTTAAATTCTTAGTATATGAAGGGAAATCCAACGTTCCTGCAAAATTAAAGGTGTTACAATCCAATTCAATCCAGTACACTTTTATCAAAACAAAAAGCTGAGGCCTTGGAATATAACTGCTTGCACCATTTAAGGTGGAACGGAAAAAATCAAACAAGAACCTGGCAAAGAAACTACTTCAACTTCATAAAGAGATGAAAGGGCTTGTAAAGGGATGAGGAAGTTGCTCTGGTTCTGCTGGACTGGTGTGTAATATTAACTTAATTGTGCTGTTTAACAAAACCTATAGGTTAGTACTGTTTTGTCCTATATGCTAATGTTTGTGATAGCAACTGGTTAGCATCACAACAGCAGTGACAGCGTTTGCTAGCCCACAACCTACTAATGTTAGCTACATTACTTACTGTGTAATTATTTGCTCTAACATCATCTTGGTGTTTGTCCATACAACGGACGAAGGGTTTTATGACCACAAAAATCTTAAAAAATCAAGTTTGCTAGCTCTATTCCTTTACAAAGTGCGCTTTCATGAATTTGGGGGGTGAAGCTTCTGATGGAGCACTGAAGGCAGTGGATTGATGTGTATTGCTGTTGATTATAAGAACCAGACATTTAATGCCTCTGACACTCCCAGAAAATGGTCATGAATACGTTGGCTGATGCCCAAGACTTTGTTTTACAACAGGTGGGAGATGAGGTTATAGCCTAAAACATACTTTTTTTTACATCCGTTTACTGTGGAGAGGTACGTGTAGGCAAAGTAGTGTTCAGATTTTCGGATTAAGTACAGTTTCAGTATTAAAACCTCATGAGAAACTTTTTGTCATTTTGGATAGATAAACAAAATGGCTGTGTGTGTTGTAGACGTTGTGACGCCTGTTTGCTGTCACCACCACCACATTGGTAAGTTTTCTAATACACACTCATCATCAAAAGAATAGCTGGACATAGAAGGAGTCACTCCACAACAGTCTAGCATGACATAATTCCAGTCTTTGGCAACATTGACGTGGTGTTAAGGGCAGTCAATGTAACGCTCTATGCAGTAACAGTAGTGACAGAATGACTCACGGAGGGCATCACTGCTCACTGAATGTTTGCAATCAGTGACTGCAATCAGTGGCTGTTAGGTTAGTCAGTGTCACACTTCCAGGTTTCCTCTCCGCCTCCGATCCCTGGAACTCCATCTCCCAGAACCCCCTACCTGGTGACATCACAGTCACATGTCCCTCACCCACCAATCCTGTCCCGTTTCCTAGATCGGCTTCTTCCAAGTATTGATCACACCTGTTGTCAATTTAGTCTGTTGTACATACACTCCTCTCTCACACTGACCCTTTGCAAAGTATTGCCACATTTTTGTAGTCTACCGAGCGTTCATTCTCTGTTGACCCTGTTCTGATCTCTGGCTTTCTCTTCTCTGGTTTTCCTCTGGTCTTGTCTTGCCCTCACCTTTTGTCTTTTTGGTATTTCGACTCTCGCCTGTCTCCTGTTATTTGACTTTGCCTGCCCCTTGCACTTTGATTGCCTGGATTCAGTTGTTGAACCTCACTGCCAATCTGTTAAATAAACCCAGCCTTGATTTTAGCTCAGCGTGTGTCAATCTGACTTTGTCCAGCATGAGAGCCAGGTACAGTGATAAGGCCCGTCGTTGCGCATCACAAGCACGACTGAGGTTGAAACTTGAATCATCCGCATGTCTCACAATGTCAAACCTGCTTCTGGGTGCAACTATTTGTGCAACTATCCTTTTGATGATGACTGTAAATTCTGTTCAAATGATATCCCTCAGAATGAATTATGCAGAAACTTTGAAAACTGAACTGCATAAAGTTTAAAAGTCCTTTTTTTCTGCTTTCCAAACTAATTCCCTAGTCTTGTCCATAATAGAGCCAGTACAGTTTTCAACCGTGGTAATCAGCTGGGCGCTTACTAACAGAGCAGACGAACTCCATTAATCATCCAATAAAAAGAAGACCACGGCTGACCTGCTGATGCGCTGCTTTAGCAGAACTAAAAGAAAAGACTAAGGCTGAGCAGGAAAGTAGCCTTAGACAGGAAAACAGAGGGACTTTGAGGCCTGATTTGCTGCTTGGTGTGTTGCAGATTAAGTGGCCATGTCACGGGACCATCAAGGAATGCTGCAATTACTTGTTTATTCCGAGGGACTCCTTTGTCATACTTATCAAGCTGTCATGACAAATTTGCTAATTCATCCATCTTGTTTATTTTGATGGTCAACCTGACGTTTCCTCATCGCTGTTTCTGCACTGTCATTCTTCTGTGCTTTTCCCATTCTTTATGCTCATAATAGGCTAAGTTCTAGGAACTGAAGCTCACATCTGACCCAGCTCCCCAGTCATATCAAAAGCTTCTTTGTCCTCTGTTAGTGAACAATAACAATGAGAATGCTGTGATAAATCTTGGTGGGGGGAAGCTAATCTTTTAATAACCTTATGACGTTTCGCAGAACTCAGAATGCAGCGTTAATGCTTTAGGCTTCGGAATATGTTCACCTTGTCTTTTCCGTGCTTTTTCCCCAAATGCTATTATCCTGCTGTGAGGTACATACATATGCATTCACTCGTACCACTCACTGTTCTTAATGGAGCAGGTAAGTACCCTAGAGCTGCTTGGAAATTACAATGGGGGTGTATGAGATGGCGATATTGCACACAATCTATCAAATGGATCGTGCATGCGATGCACTGTAATGCCTTCAAATCATTCTGGTCAGAACATACTTAGAGCTGGTAAGCATAACCACACACACTTCAGCAGGTAATGAAACAAAGTGGAAAGTAGGTTTCATGAGGCAATAGAAGGATTTTCTGACTGAAAGCCCTGAAGCAAAAACCAAAGATTTCCCTCTCTGCAACATTAATTAGCTGCCAATATGGTCGGCTTTATGCAAACAATGGGCCGCAGTGTAAAGGCGGATATGTTTGCTGCATTGAAAGTGACATTGCGGAGGGAGAGCCAAAAGTAGCTTAGCATAGATCTCCATCGGCAAATACCTTATCAGCATTTTTTAAAACCCCATACAAAACGACCAAAAAAAGATTCATTCTGATCAGCCACTCGCCACCGTTTAAAGGCTTAGCCGCACTTTCCAAAAACTCACCATAATAGATGAGCGATCACAGCAGCTCCAGATGGGAAGGGAACGTGTTTGACCATGTAATAAAGCATCCAGGCTTTGCCTAGTATAAGCCTTGCGAGAGCATGCGGGCCTGAGCTACTAGATTAGATTCAATACAATATGTAGCACCCTTTGTGGTCTGCTAAAATCCACTGATCAGTTGTCTCAGCAACAGCCTTGGCGGCCGGGCGGCCCATGCAAACAGGGGCCCGCAGAGGAAGGCCTGAGTACAAACATAAACACTGCTGGGTTTGAAAAGGAGGAAAGAGAAAGTATCATAAGCTGGAATAGAGACAGCGTGAATCATGATCTAGCATGGTCTAGTTTCTCAATCCATGACTCACTTGAATGTGGCTTGCAGCATGTTCTGAATAGGTTACAAGGCCAAGCTGAAAAATAAATAAATAAGCAGGCACAGCTTAAGCTTAGAGTCAACACTGGAACAGCAATGCAGCCCTGTTCACAGAGCAGTGAACCGTGCTGCCATTGAAAGACCAACTCTTTCATACTCTCCACTGCACATTTGGGTGTAGTGCACATCTTAGCATTGAAAGTTTGCCTTGACAGTGGCAAGCTGGGGCTATTGGAGTTAGACCCTCAGTTCAGGTAGGCCATAAATATAAGTCTAAATGTCAAAATATCAGTCAGAAATATCACTAATGCTAATTCCTAATGCTTTGAGGAATTCTAGGAGTTTTTAGTGCCAAGCTATCAGTGCAACCATGAACATTTGTGCTGTTTCTAGATTAATCTCAGACACTGAAGTTTGTTAAAGTCCTTCCAGGTTTCGTCTGAAGCCAGTAAGAGACATTATCTTATACTTTACGTTGTATTTATGAGTTTTACAGTGACTCTTCCAGTAAATACTGCTGACATAGAGCTGCTGCTGTTTTCCATTTCTAACATCTGACTGAAGCCTATGGGTCAGGCTACCACTCATGCTCACAGTGACAAAGCTAGAATGTCCAGAAGACCTTTTTCCCCACAAAAGTGGTCCCACTCACTGTAATTGAGATGACACAACCTGTTGAATTCATACTCCAAACAACTAGGGGGTAAAATATCCCCAGAAAGTTGTGGTGTCCACCCCTCTAATGAAACATACAGTGCCAGGGGGTTACAATACATAGACGCCTTTGACATACCATCAAAACAGTTGTTTCTTCACATTCTGGTGATAATTTATGTAATTTTGCTAGACAAATCGCACCTTTAATGTAATGTATAAATTATATTTTATGACGAAACAAGTGGATGTGACAGAGAATCTAAAGTCAAGGACATTGACCATGACAATGGGTTTACGTTAAAATGATTAGTTATCTTTGAGATGGAACAGTCTATAGGAAGATGTGAAAATATACATTTTCTAACAAAAACTTGTTTTTTTTATTTATGAGATGTGTTTATACTCTGTGTTGATACACGCTAAGAAATTAAATCGCTCTGTTGATGCTTTTAATCAGTTTATTGTTGTTGATTTTACTTAACAAATGTATGTAAGTCAGTTAAACTAACTCATTTGTGTAGTTTCAATGAAATTAAGTGAACTGCCAGATTTACTCCATATGTTTTTGTTAGCTCAATGTAATCTTGACGATGAGTAAAACTCAACATCTTCCCGATGGATTCTTGGCATCATCTATTTGCATATTGTTTTTCTTGTTTTACTCACCGCCTTTCTGTTGTCTTGCCCCCTGACCTGCCTTCTTCCACTGTGTGTGCTTCTTTCTTCTATTCCACAGGCCTAGCCACATTGCTGTTGACTGTAAGTGCAGGTTACTGGGCACCCTACTGCTGAGTGTAATTCTCTGACAGTTCAGTAGATCTAACTTAAGCCTGTTTTTTTCAAACTTTTTCTACTTTAATTAGTGGAACATAACCACATTAAGGTGAATATGAACAATACATAAAAATGATCAGTACAGTTATTTAAAACTCATATGTGATTTGTTTGAACTGAGTAAGTATTTCTCAAAAGAGCATATTTAAAGCTTCTTAACACAGTTGCATGGAACCAGTTGGCATAACATTTTTAATTAAATCCAACATTTCATTTTTAATCAATGAAAATTAATGCATGTAATTACTTTTCATGTAAACAGTCTGTAAAGACTAAAGTCCAACAGCAGATACTGCAGAACCGACGACATTGTCACAATATCCACAGTGTTGTGGGAGTGATTCCACACTAGCGGTTGACCAATCAGAAGTGAGTGAACTGAGTTCATCGGTAGGGGTGGTGGTTCTTATTTTAGTCCTGTTGGTGTTGTGTTATTGTTTTACTGGTGTCACTGTTTTATCTGGTGTCAATGTCCAGGATGGGTTCTCTTTCTTCTTGCTAGAAAGGAGTTTTGTCTTGCCACCCTTGGTTTATTTATTAGGGGTCTGGATTTCCGCAGCTACTTGGTGAGGATGCCTGTTATAAAAAAGCACTATACAAAGTAAGTTCAACTAAAGAAAAAAAATGAATTATACTGAATTGCACATGATGTATTTGCCATTATAAGGAGCAGCTGGTTGAGCTGAGATTTCAAGTGGTCAGATGCTTTTACCTGCTTTGATAGAGCAGATGCAAACAGAGCTGGGATTGTATATTCTTGAGTCCAGCACGGTGCTCTTGTCTTTGAAGCCTGCTTTTAGAGTCAATGGGGACTCTGTAATGGCTTCTAAAAGGACAGCAAGCAATCATGCAGGGAAAGAAAAACACAGAATCACAATAGGCAACAGAAAGTATTATTTTCATTGCAGTATGTTTTGATTATTCTATTGTAAATGTATTTAAAATTAAATAAGAAATTATGTTCAAAATCATAGCAACGCTGACTAATGTTGACTAACATGAGCTTATGCATTAGTTTATGTGAAGTAATACATTAACAATGGTTACAATTCTTAACTAATGTTAAGTAAACATGTAACAACTACATGTATACATGTTAAGTAAACATGTAACAAGTGTTACATGTTTGCTTACCATTAGTTAACCAATGTTAATGTATTACTTCATGTTAACTAATTGATTTATTCATGTTAGTTAGTCAACACTTGACGTAAAGTGTTACCAAAATCATTATCTAAAGGTAATAGGTAGCTGCTCAAACAGCTTCGAAAGTAAATTTGCCACTAACACAGGGTCAACACTATGTAACAATAGATCAATAAGGTTGCGATGTTTAATCCTTGTCCTTAATCATAAAACACTGCAATCAACAGAATACTTTTTATACAGAACAGAAACTCATTTGTGTTGATTTGCATGCATTATGGGTTTGCATATTCAGTAGAGGCATTGCAGCTAAATGTGTAGCCTATAATTAAATCATTCGTGTCATTGGAGGTGATAAATATTTAGTCAGGATTGTCTGTAATCCCACCTTTTGGTTTAGTCCTTGAATGATCAATCACATTAAATCAATTTGCATGTGTTCTCCCCATGGCACTGTTACTGCCACTAGCCAGGTAACCAGAGGTCCATCTGATAAGCAAGCTGATGTAATCTTTTCTGCAGCCCTATGCTTTGGATGTAACAACAGTAAATAGCGGCTGCTGGTTTGATTTCACATTAACCATGTCATAATGCTTCTTCTGCCAATTACTGGCTCTGAGTTCTTTTATAGAGATCATAAACCTCTTTTATGTTATTTGTAGGGACTAAACTTGGGCTGTATCATCTGTGGACACTGTACAGACATGTAAGTGGTTTTTACTGCTGAGTGACTTTGACCTGTACTTCTGCTTATATATAGACTATGTAGTCCAAAAAACAGGTAATGTCGCCTTTCTCTGCAGGCCCCCTAGTGGCTATTCTGCTGGTGCAATGGAAATTGACTTGATCTTTTAAAAGTAGCGATTTGTAAGATGACACAACCTGTCAGATTCACACTCCAGACAACATATGACCAGAGGGTTGTGTGTCCAGTGGTAAGAAATAAGGAAACACACAGTTCCTCCTCCTCAGTCTTAGCATTAACAGCTGCTTACTTACCAGGTAATACGAAACTTTGTACGAGCAGCATCAAACTTCATTCTTTTACTCACCAAGAGTGTCTCCAGCGGTGGAAACCAATGATAGCACATGCTTTTCTTCTTTTTGTATCAATTCTTTTATGTATTTGCTGCTGAATGTGGTTTCTTGATGGAAGGGGGCTTCAAGAGCATCAGCCGTTATTGTGTTCCTCTTCCTTTCATATGCTACCTGCTCTTAAATGATCCAGCCAGGAGCAGGACCTTCAACATGATTGACAAGAGGTTAGAATACGGCGTTGGGGCAGCAGTGCTACTACAGAAATACGTTGTAGCCTCTTGTAGTGCAAAGTGGTATGAAGAGAGGGCACAGGCTGGGGCTAGGTGGTTAGCATACTAACTTCAGTATATATCTATGCAACACAATACACAGACATCTTTGACATTTTTGCTGTCAGCTGGTTACTTTTTCAAATTGTTTCAATAATTCTCATGTATTTTGGAATGTTTTAAACAATAAATCTTACTAATTTCACTGTTACTGAATATAATGAAGTACAACCATTTTCCCTGTGAAACCCTTTTATCAGATTAATTAGGAGACTGTTATCTCTCTGTGTGTGAAAGGTTGTAACTCTGTGTTCCGCCGATCTCCCGGACTCTATTTCCCAGAATGCACTATCCGATGATGTCACACTCACATGTCCCCAGTCAACCAATTATTCACGTTCTAGCTCGCCCCAGTACTGATTTGTTTCACCTGACACTCTCCACACTTCCTGTTTATAACCCCCCGACACACACACACACACACTTCACGAAGTTTTGTCAGCCCTGGTTTCATTACCAAGCGTTTCTCTTTGCCTTTCTCTTTGCTTATACTGGTTTTGACTTTCCTTCAGCTTCGACTCTCTCTCTTTGGATTTTCCCCTTTGTCTTGGTTACCTGATTATTAGCCTCGCTGGTTTTCGACCCTGCTTCCATCCTCCTGAGCATTCTCGTGATATCTCCCTCTGATTCTGTCTGCTGGTTTGTTTGATTCCCTGGTTTTTGACCTCCGCTTGTCTCCTCTTCTTATGACCTGGCATTACCCTTTTCCATTATCTTTTGTTGTTGTGTATAGCTACTGATTTGTTCAATAAAGCATCTCTGATTTTAGCTCTGCTTGCATCACGCCAAGTTCTTTGCGCCTGACAAGTGCTATAAAAACAACACTTCTCCACAAAGGCAGCCGTGCTGGGATAAAATGGACAACACAACTGCAGCTTTCTTGATATCGAGAAGTCATGCACATTACCATCAAAATATATTCCATCAATGATATTAAAGAAAAAATGCATAGTGCAAAATAGAAAGATTTTTTTAATTACATTTTATGGCTCCTGTGAATAGAAAGAATGGAATGGAATGGAATGGACAGGTGCTGCAATAAGTTGTTGTGTGAACTGAAGGTTTCTCACTCAGAATGCTGGTATAAGTGGTTTGTAATAGCATCCTACATGGCCGATGATGAATCTTCTGCAGAAAAGAGATGCATTCCTCATGAGCTTCCACTTCCCGTCACCGTGCAGTATTCTATATTTAAAGCTGTCGGGTCGTTTTTTCTGATCACAGTCTGATTTCAATTTATAATACAAGAGGAAACTTGAGCATCTGTGAGCAGAGAGACAAATTCCTCTTTCTATCTGAAGGAGTTGGAGAGCCATGGAAGAGGTACTTCAGTTACACTGTATTATTCTGTGCCGTGGATTAGACTGACAGTGAAGTGGAATCCACTGGCCTCGTTCCTCAGGGTGGTTTACATATATACATATGAAGCCTTAAAGCAATAACAATTTCCACGCATTTCTCCTACTTAGGAAAGACCACAAAACTCATCGGCTCGAAGCACACTTATGATAAGCTCACCCAATAAAAACAGTCTCCTGTGACTGAAATTTACCTAATAGCGTGTATTACCTCCACAAACATGAATAACAGCTGCGATTCGATTTAGCATGGACTGGACAAGTAGTCTGGATGTAGGCCACATCAATGTTCAGCCACTCTTCATCAGAGAATTGTGTAGTTGGGTCAGATTTGGTGGATGCCTTCCCTGGTACAATCCTGAGGAGAATTTCCTGTACACTGGGATTTTAGTCACTGCTGGTAGACCTGTATGACCGTACGCTTCCATAGACCTGCAAATTCAGCTACTTCCTTCACACTATGGTCTTTGGCATGCCCAAATGCAGTCACTCCTTTTAGCCAATCATTAACATCTGCTTTGAGACCCATTTTCCACACATGGAACGAGACATTCACTGCACTGTGCCACATCTTCTCAATCTATGAATCCCGTCATTCACACCCCGCAGGTATTTATAGCCCCATCATCCATGTGCAGCGCCATCTGCAGGAGCCTGAAGTTACTACCATCTTAAACACTTAAGGTGACTTTTCCAAATGGAAGAATTTGCATTGATTCATTAGCAGTGAGATGGATACCAGAAAGTCTTAGCAACAGTCAAAGTAACTTTAAAAAAGTGACTGGCTTTTTCACTGTTCAATCACTCAAAAGTTGAAAAACTTAATGTTGAATTGCCTGATGTTGAACAGCTTGATGTTGACTACTCGCTGATCACATCATACAAACTAAATGCATGATGCCTTAAAGAAGACAACAGGTGAAGAGGCTGGTGATTTTTCAGGCCAGTACCGTGATCCAGGACTTGTTGGAAAGGCACATCATGCTGTGCTGTGAAGTTTGTGGATTCACTCCAACATTTCTCCAGCAATCTACAGTCGTTCAAATATCAGAGATTAAACACTTTTATCTCTTTTGTCTGAAGACTACAATAAAAAATCATGTGTCATTTGGAGAGGAGCATAACACCCTATAATCCTGCAAGGTTTGAAAGCAGTCATTTATTAAGTCTAGGCAAGGCTACAAATTTACTGGATACAAAATTGGATATAAATTTGCCAGATGTGTCTACTGATTTGTGGATCAGTACACAAGTCTCCACAAGTCACTGATTGCAAGGCATTTCCTTCTCCTGTGGTTTTTTTCCTGACGTCATCAGAGATTAGTCGACATTGACTTGACTCACATAACTGTTGACTTCTGAAGTTATGCCACTCCCAGTACAGCGAACACAATTCTACACATGCCAAAGCAATGTTATTGTTGCTTTATTGGATTTAACGTTTTGAGATTTAACATTTTTGCAAAAGTTAAGCCACTTTTTATATTAATGCTTCATTTTCTCCAGCAAATAAATGTGAAGTGTGCAGTACAATTTGTAGAAAATGTCATATTTAATTGTGATGACTTTAGAAAAACATATTTTCGGTTAGAATCAATCAGTACAGCATGTTTGAAAAACACAGGTCTTCAAACATTTGCGTACAACCATGTACCTATATTTCAGACATTTACTTTTGGAACTGCAAATGGCTTCTATTATAAGTGAGTATCAAGTTTCCTGTTCTTTTCTAAGTGCATCAAAAGACATTGCAATTATTGTCTGTGGTATAATAATGCAATACAGATGCTGCAGTTAGATTAGGTTAAAAAAAGATTGAACTTTTGCTTTAAACCCCACTAGCTTGTAGTAAACTGCGTCTTCTCAATGTCTTCTACCTCACAGGCATTTAACAACCAAAAGCATTGTCTGCCAGGAAAACAGAGCAACGTGCTTCGCTCAACACTAGATCACTTCATAAACATGTTGAAAAATGTTCTACCATGTTTAAAATATGAAAGAGAGAAGCAGAAATGAACTGAGGAGGGAACGAAAGTGTTTACTGTGCCACACGGTGAGACCAAATCAAGTAGGGTTTAAATGTGGAAGAGTGTGATAAAGGGAGAGAGTGGTATGCATGACCTCCTGCGGTCAAAGTCGGTCAGCTTTAATTACATTTCAGCAGTGCTGCTTTTCAGAGGCACAGGCCATGGTTCTGATCATCTCCGGATGATTATTAGACCTTTGTGGAAAGTCTGGGTGCAGTCAAATTGTAATTATAATCAAGACCCGGAGGACCTTTTACATGTCAATGGCCTTTCACTTGGTGCTTTTCTCTGAATCAGGCCTGAAAATGTAACTGATGTGACCAAACAGGAACCAAAAACTTTAATTTCTCTGATTTTTCATTTCCCAATGCTAATTATGTACTTTTGGTTAACGGGAGCTTTTGGACCTGTGTGAAATAGAATATCTGCGTCATTTTAAAAACAGGCCCAGCAATCCGTGTATATGAACAGGGCGACGTGGAAGTCACAGGTGCCCTGCCCTTTGACAGATGCTGAAGATAAAATGAACACCTCGCTGTTCATAACAAGAGCAGAAAGGGAGGCTGCTTTAAAAATGAGTCATCATAACTGCCCAAACACAGCTGCTCTGTAGTGAATGAAGCTCACCACAAACACAAAGGAAGCTATGTAGACCGCATGCTTAGATGTATACAAAGATGCCTCTCAGTTCCACTTTAGTTCTCCATAGTTAGTAACTTATATGCATGTAATGTTATTCTGGATCTTGCTCACACCCCTCACACCTTTCACATTATCAGTATTTAGACAGATATAATCCTGAAATGAGAATAACAGCACCAGCAAAATTAAGTTCCTATGAGATATACAGCGTACAAATCCAATCCCACAAAAAGTGGGACAGTAGATTAAATGCAAATTAAGACAGAAAAAGAAATCTGCTTTGACCTACTTTGACAAAAGCAAACAGTACAAAGTTTTACAAATGTCTTACCTTATTAACTTACCAAGTGTTTCTGTTCATTTAAATTTATGCTGAAATTGCTGCCTGCAACATGTTCCAGATAAAGTAGCAAGAATTGATCGAGGCACCATTATCTTAACAGTAACATTCTTCAGCAAGTGATTGCAATGAGTTCGGTGAACCTATGAAAGCTTTAGTGCAAGTTCTGTCAGGAAGACTCCAATGCTATGCCACTCATTCATACATTACTCTGGCCAATAGCACTTTGCCACCTGTCTTTAAAAAGATTCATCTTACCTTCCTGTTCTGCTGCTGTCAGGTGCCAACGATTCAATGTTGTCCTCCTTCCTCCCCCTCACCACCGGTTTGTTCCCGGTTCTGTTGTCCAGGGAATAGGCTCCGCCCCTGCTGTCCATATCTAGCAGGATCTGTGAAGGTCTGAACCTGGGTCCAGGACGGGGCCTACACCAAAGACTTATTTCTTAAGAATTGTCATTCTTCAAATTGTACATCTTATCGAGGATTTAAATATCATTTTCCATCACTTTTGCCTCAAAAAATTCAAGAATCTAGATTAAAGGCCAAAAACTACGTTCAATCCCAGAGTACTGCATTCAAAACTGCCATGCATCAGAGATCAATATCTTTGCATGGCCTCAGTGGTCAATTGTCAATTAACGCTTTCTGTCACTGCGTCCAAAAATGCATGTTAGGGCTGTAACACCATGCACAGTGGTGGTCATATATCAAAAGC
Organism: Semaprochilodus insignis; assembly: GCA_034552555.1. NCBI lineage: Eukaryota > Metazoa > Chordata > Actinopteri > Characiformes > Prochilodontidae > Semaprochilodus > Semaprochilodus insignis. Next base: position 34,047,927 of record CM067475.1, read on the forward strand.
ATCCAGAAACACAGTCGACATCTGAAAAGGACTGATGCTCAGTTAAACGTGTAACATCATCTGGAGAGTCAACCTTTCAGATGGTTTAAGGAAATAATGGTGACAATCCATCCAGATTGTTACCAGTGTAAAATTCAAAAGCCAGAATCTGTCACAGTGTTGGTGTTGGTGTAGGGGGTGTATTAATATGTGTCCTGTACTTGTATTGAAGCACCATTAATGCTAGACACATTCTGAAGTAACATATGTTGCCTATTAGACACCGTCTTTTTCAGATATGTCCATGTTTATTAAACATGACAGCACCAAGCCACATTCTGCATGTGCTATGGCTCCATATTCAGAGAGTGCAGGTGCTGGAGTGGCCGTCCTGTAGTGTAGAACTGTTCCCACTGAAAATGTGAGGCCTGATAAGCTCAAAATATGATAACAAAGGCCATGTATGGTTGTACAGTGTAACAGAGGAATAGCAAAGCTGTACACTGGAACAGTTTGTGAAGAGGTCACTCTGTTATAATGCAGCAAATTGATATTTTTCTAGCCATGCTACTACAGTGATGATGTCAGCAGTGCATGTGTTGAAAACAAGCCCAGTGCCAGTTATGTCTCCCATTCTAGTTCTTATCAGAAACAGAAAGAACAGGAAGTACGTCTCAGATAATGTAAATATATCCAACCTGCAGTATGTAAAATGTAAGTCACAGATTTGGGGGGAGAAGTGTACAGGTTATTAAGTTAGTTATTATTATTTAGTTAGTTATTATATTATCCCAGGGAATTCTGTGCCAATACTGGACTCATTTGGGCTGTCTAAGCATATCTACAAACACTTACTTAGTACTGTTAAAAGAAAACACGATGTGAACATGCTGCTGTCCCAAATGGTTTGGAATGTGCTGCAGTCATCAAACTTGGAATGACATATTTACAAAAAAGTGTAAGTTGTGTTTTTATGCTGTTCTTAATTCAAATCAAACAGAATTCACTAATCACTGCTTTCTGTTTTTATCAGCATTTCATATACTGTCTCAACTTTGTGGAATTGGGCTTGTGTGTATATGGCCTACCTGTGAAAGGGTTATACCGGTTTCTATATTCCACCTTTTAGAATAGTAATGAAGACATCAACACTAGTTATCTTCATGAGGAGCCACCTGAGATGATTTTAGAGGCAGTGCTAATGAGGATCCACATATGTCGAGACCTTGTTGCTGCTGAAAACCACTTATTTGAAAAAAATAAATTTTTAATTGTATAAAATTCAAATGTTTTTTTTATAAAGGCATCATATTCAGTAAATTAATTTATTAAATAATATTAAGTATATACAAATATGTATTCAGTTCGATGTGAAAAAGCCTTTAATCTGTGCAAGCTTTGTTTTTTTCTGATCAGCTGATATCACTGCTCCTTTTTTGTTATTTTAATATTTGTTTGCCTGCATTTATTCTACGTTTATATGATGTTTTATCAAGGGAAAACACACATATTGCTTGCTGGCAAGATACACTTGCAGTGGTAAAATAGTATACAGTATGAATAAGTGTGTTAATAATAAACTGTCAAATACAAAAGTTTAAGCACTTCCAGTCAATTTACTCCAGCTAGTGGATTTTCTAAATGAAACTAGGTATACATCTGCTACAAAAAAGGTATTTTTTGCTGCAAAATGTAACATACTGGGGTAACTTTTGCTCAGTACACATTTAATGTTTTATGTTAAGCTGAATCAAAAATAAGAATTAAACAGTAATTAAAAAATGAACGCTGAATTAAAATTAGAGATTTGTAGAGAATGTCTTACTTTAATGTTGAAAATCAGCAAAATACATCTTTTAACCAGGCACCCAAACTTTTGCACACAACTGTGTACATACACTTATCTGCTTATTATTCTTCACTGTTAGTCAACGTTCCTATGCTGATGAAACATACAGGATTTGTGTGGAGTTTTTGGTCATCTAGAATAGTCCTCTACACACACTCTGGCTTTCAGCTGAACCACGGCAAACAGCAGGTGTTCACTGATGTCCGACCAAGTCTGGCACCCCGCGGTGCCCTTCACCTGCATCAGCGGAAGGTCATTTGCTCTCTGGGTGACCACAGGATTTCAAACAACTGCTGCCCGGCTTTGAGTACATCCTTCTCATCTCTCTGTCTAATGGAAGCTATAAGTGTAAAAGGTCCTCACACTGACCCCTCCATCACACACACGTACACACAAATGGTCAGAGTCTCTCACTGTGGCGTAAATGAAATATGTGAAATACTGTGTTGCAACATCCCAGTATTCCAAACATCATATTCCATACAGTGAATATATCAATGCGTATAGTGCTCTGCTTAGCCTCAGGCCATCTCTATTTAATGGCTCATTTAACCCTTTTGCTGCAATGGCTTTTATATATTTGGGCCTACACATTAGTTCCTCACTCTCATGACAATGCAAACCAAGGTTCTGTCTTTAAATCCCCAGGTTATCCTAATCTGTTTTGTTTTTTTTGTCCTAATGAAGGGAATCATCCTACTCTGGAATCATATACATGCACACATTATGTCTATTATGAATATCTTCCCAAAGTTTAACAAAAGTCGGCAGTCTCTCTATGTAAACTGGGTGGTCCTACTCTTGGGTAATAAAAAAGTATTTCTTAACCAATCACAAGGCTGACATCTCTTGTCCACCCTCCCCACAAGACAGTTTCAGAGTCTGAGAAACTTAGTGAGCTAAAGCTAACCAGCATAACCAAATGCTAGCAAGCTAGCCCACCTGTTTATAGTTGCCTATCACCCATTCATTCCTTTATCTGTACACTAACATTGTTCATTCATCCGTTCCCTTTTTCACACGTTTATCTATTCATCTGCACATTTGTTCTTTCGAAGATTGCTTTATTCATCCATTTGTCCGTTCATTCATCCATCCGTCCATCTGCATGTCTGTTTGTCTGTGACCAGTTAGCATAACATAAAAGCTGCATAATGATTCTGTATGAGAGGTAGACCAGGCGAAGAGTGTTTGACAGAGAACTGTCAATCTATATATATATATATATATATATATATATATATATATATATATATATATATCTTGAATCTTATCATTCAAGCTTTGCTGGATGCCCAAGTTTATCATACACACTTTTTCAATATGTTATTCTGCAGGACTTTCTGTGATGTGACACTACATTGCTTACGTGTTTATCCATGCCACAGTTCTTTTATGTACTTTTATGTAATTAATTCAAATATACACATACCAAGACCTTTATAAGGAACACCTGTACACCTGCTCATTTATGCAGTTATGTAATCAGCCAGTAATGATGCAGCAGCGCAGTACTGTGCATACAATCATGCATCAGCCATCAAACACTATAATGGAGTGAATGACATCTCATCTCAGTCACATGTACTGTAATCCATCTGTACCTGCGAATACAATGAAAATAGTTACAATGTAGATGAATCCATTGCCCGAAGTGTAACTCCATAGTTATTAGTGTTTTCTAATCATCTATATTTATTTATCTATATTGAACATCTGTACCAAGGAATTTAGCTGTCTGAACATTAAGCTGCTTCTCCTACCTGCACTGGTCACTTTATATATCTGTACTGTTTACAACCACATACTTAACTGATACTGCTCTTACACTTTGCACATGTCTTGCACACATACTGTACTGTTTGCACACATTGTCTTTGTCTATTTGTCCTTATTTGTCGATTTGCACTACACTCTATATATATATATATTTATACACATGTTCTTGTAACTGCACTGGAGTAGGAGCCTGACCGTGTTTCGTTATACCCTGTACTGGTATAATGACAAAAAAGTTGAATTGAATTGAATTGAATATAGAGTGGGAAAAATGCATTGACTCTATACACAGTCTTAATTTATGAAAAGGTACAAATGTGCACCTTTAAAGCTGAATAGAGTGAACCTTTAAACCTTATTTAAGCTACACAGTTAGACATTATGGGGCATGTTGTACCTTTGAGGGAACATTTACATCATTTGTACCATGGGGACCAAAGCTTGAACAGTACCCTTGTTTCTGACAGTGTAAAGAACCTTCCAGTGGATGGTTCTTCAAACAACTCAGTGGAGACTATTCAATCCAAAGTGTCTTCAGAAACCCAGACTGCTTCTCTGATGGCAATCCCTTCAGAAAAAAACCTGTTTGGCACCATTATCTTTAAGAGTGAAGGGTGTAGCGTCAGTGTGCAGTTGCCAGTTTTCTCAACATGAACAGCAGATGATAGCGCTGGGCACATGGTGCACAGGCTGAAGCCTAAAATGAGTGTTCCGCCCTGTTGGGTATGACCTTGAGATTGCGGTACCAAGCATTCCAAATCCTGACGACTCAAAATGCAGCTGAGGCGATCACTGCTGGGCACCGGCGAAACTTTGTAAATGAATCATTCAGGCCATCCAGGGGGTAGTGAATAGAGCAAGTGATTGACGTGCATGGGCCTTCCTCGCAGCGCCTGTAGCGAAAACAACGGGCCAGGTTTCTGCAGGGAGGCACTGATTTTTGTTTGGCATAATTGGGCAAGATATGATTCAGCACTTGGTATTCGACACCGGTGCTCTCGTGGCTGAGAAGGACTCCGCATCTCTGAGGAAAAACTGGCTTTCCCCCACAGGAGGCCTGCATAGCATCACTGTGATACAACGTGTTCACACTGAATTCTAACACGACTGCCTGCATAATATACCACTGGAATATACACTCTAGGTTTATTTTAATGCTGATCTGATATGCTCGATATGTAAGCGGATGATACGCAACATTAAATAACAGAATCATTCAGTGCGTATAAAAAAGCAGAGACTTGCCAGACAGAGCTAAAGAGAAAACACAGGGAAAAACACTGTCAACCCACAATCAGGTGAGGCGCTTTTCCAAATTACAACAATTACAGCAGCAAATAAAATGGCCTTGGATTTAACTGCCCGGTGCTAAAATACAATTTGCCTGCATCAAACCCTCAATCCCACCAGCTGAAAGTCTTTTAACACTCTCAACGGGAGCAGTGCCATAGTTTCCCTACAGCCTTTACTAAGGCATATGTGATTTTGGCAGAATATTAACTGCAATAATAAAGATATTTTCACACTCACTGTAGATTTTACTACAGAAGTCAGTCTGATTCTCAAGTCACTTCTTTCTGAGTACCAAATATTTATATTTCTGCATAATGTATTTTATTGGCTGAAAATCTCTTTGTGTTACTGATGAGTTTTGTGATCTACACTACTTCCCATGCCAGATGTGTACTAGTACAGCAGTTAGCCTCCCTGACTTACACCATGTTTCAAATTCTTTGACCCTGAACACACCAGTAAGTGTGATTGACGACTGGACACAATGTGCTCGAGAAGTGCAGTCATATCTAATTCAACAACATGAGTCAAGATACAAGTCAACCCACCCCAAACCTGCTTAGGAAAGGGAGCAGTGTGTACGATTTAGGGGGATATATTAGCAGAAACAGAATAAACGCTCATCATCAAAGGAATAGCTGCACAAATAGCTGCACCCCGAAAGAATCAACTGACTGGAATGAAACTTGGTGGGTAGGTTTGACATTGTGAGACAAGTTTCACGCTCGGCTGTACATGTGACATAAGCAAGGATGAGCCTTATCACTGTACCTGACTGACCCAACAGCCACAATTGTGGACATTCAGTGAGCAGTGATGCCCTCCATGAGTCATCCTGTTGGTGCCAGCACCATTGGCAGACAACTCCACTATGCAGGACTACATCCATTAGGAACCTCTGCAACTCCATGACAAGACGTCTGAGAGGCCAGACGCCATACTGAGATACACTACTTCTGTATGTGTAGCTCAATAAATATTGCCCATATCAGTCTGAATATGACTATAGAGAGTGCCTTTCACGTTTTACATTCAAGCATCAGTTTGAATTTTGGTGGCGCCATAGCTCTGGCTGAAAGACTCTCTTACCTTAGTGCACATATGTCAGTAGCTTTGTGCTTGAAACTCTAGGTGGCAAATGTCGATATCTTAAATCTACTTATCATAAATATTACCAACATTACTACCAGGCTGAAGTCACCTTTTTCTGCCAGCTTCTTGTTTGAATTTTCCTGTTCCACCTTAATTGGCACCAGGATGTAACTGGAGTGTCATTTAAGGTGAAATGTGAAAATCTGAACAAGCAGCAGCAGAATGTTCTTATTGGAAAATCTTACCAGCATTAAAATAATAATTAGGATACATCACTGTCCAAAGAAAAACATGTATCTCCATTTTTTTGTTTTTTACTTTTGTGCATCATTTGAACACATCAGCTGCTGTTTACATTGACTTACATTAATATTAAATAAGGTTTTTGTATTCTCCTGTACAGTTGGAGATACTTGTTTTTCTTCAGACAGCGGCAATATGTAGATCTAAATCAGTGTTTCTCAACCCCGGTCCTGGAGGCAACCTGCCCTTTTTAGTGCTTTCCCTGCTTCCAATACACCTGATCCAACTTGTCAGCTCATTAACAAGCCCTTTCAGTGTTGCAGGGGGTGTGTTAAAGCAAGGGATCCACTAAAATGTGCAAGCACTGGTCGAGCTTATCAGCGTCAAAGACAAAGACTGAGGCAACAGTGAAAAACCTAAAGACTCTCATAGCTAAGCAGTCTAGACCAACAGCTTCAGACTGCAGTTCATCCCTTTAGCCAGTGTTGCTGATACTATTAGCTAAGCCAAAACATAATTAACTGTAAGCAGACAGTGATGCACAGTTTTTTTAATTTACAGCTTTAATGAGACTGTATCTCATGTTTAATGAGACTTCATATCTCACTACAGAGTTTTTACTGTGTGTGTGTAATGTATAACCTTGTGCATGTTTGTACCTGAAGGTTGCAGTGCACGGTGAGCCCTTTTTCCGGAAACTGAATTTTTAGATGACGTTAAAGTGAAGCGTTTCCAAAGCATGCACTTTAAACTGCACATACAAATGTCATCAAGACAACTAACTGATAACTTCCAACATTTGTTTTATTTTCCACAATTGTTTTGGATAATGTCAATTAATAGTAAAACCCCAACATATTACATATCTCATGGGCACCTTGTATCTACATTTATATTTACTGCCCATTTTATCAGTTCTACTTACCTTATAGGAGCTCTTTGTAGTCCTACAATTACAGGCTGAAGTCCATCTGTTTCTCTGCATACCTTGTTACCCTGTTCTTTAATGGTCAGGACCCTCACAGGACCACAGCAGAGCAGGTATTATGTGGGTGGTGGTCATTCTCAGCACTGCAGTATCACTGGTGTTGGTGTGTTAGTGTGTGTTGTGCTGGTGTGAGTGGATCAGACACAGCAGTGCTGGTGGAGTGTTTAAACACTGTGTTCACTCACTGTGCACTCTATTAGACACTCCTACCTTGCTGGTCCACCTTGTAGGTGTAAAGTCAGAGACAGTAGCTCATCTGCTGCTGCACAGTTTGTGACGGTCATCCTCTAGTCCTTGGTCACAGGACGCTGCCCACAGGACGCTGCCCAGAAGAGGCTGGACATACTATTCTCAGTCCAGCAGTGACACTGAGTTTATGACACCACGTTTATAAACTCCAGCAGCACTGCTGCTATATTATTAGTACCATATATTTAACCATACATAGATAAACCTGTCATGTGCACATGTAAGCACCCAGCAGCTTCTGTGGCTCAGGAAGAATGGTGCTGAATGTTATTACACATCCAAATTTCTCAAGTCATTTGCCTCATATGTGCATCTCATTAAACTCCCATTTCTCTGACTGTCAGACTCTGCTGGAGTTTGGTAAACATCACTGTAGTTCATGGTGTTGCTATCAGCGTCTTTCTGAGTTTTTTTTGGCTTGTTTGAAGCAAGATCCTGCTGCCGGGTGGTACAGCTGACCAACAGAGGGGCAACCCAGGTGAGACTAGTATGCTAGCTAATGGCTAAATCAAAGGTAAAGACTAGACAATCTGGACTAAGATAAACTCAGACTGTAAGAGACTGCACAGCGACAGATGAGTGATTACTGAAAGAAGCCATGGCTCAGTCATTCAGGTAAGCAGCTCCCATCAGCATATTTTTCCCATGATGGATTGCCATAATGGATTTAGCCATGTGCGATTTTTACAGCTGATATGGTATATATTAAACAACACTGTATTCATTTCTCTGGCCCTTAATCTAAAGCAATGAGCATCTGATCTATTTATTAGGCATTTCTAAAGAACTTCTAGATAAGACCTAATTGAGAACGCAGTTCTATAAAAGATGCCCTCATCATAAAGTACAGTAACACTTAAGGGATGCATAAAAAGGGCATGAAACTCTTTCATAGAAGTGACATATGATGTTTTTAAGTCCCATTACCTGGGAATGATGCTTCATAACAGAGTTATAAACATCTGTCACATTAGCATAAGAGTCCTAATTTTAATGTAGTGTCAGTTCATAAAACTTCATGAAACATCAATCATCATAATTAAATAATCTGCTCAAAAATACTCAGGTATTACTTTTAAAACATGTTATTCAGTGCGTATGCATGTGTTATGAAGTCGTACATAAGAAGTTTTCAATAGTCTCACACACCACTTACTGTGTACAAAAGAGCAGGCGTACGTATCCAAAATTCTATATTTCATATGCAGGGAGAGAAAAACAACAACAGATCAGTTAGTCTGTTTTATTCAACATAGGTACTGCTATGGCTCAGTCGTGCAGTATTTTCCATGTCCATTTAGCTGGGCTTCTCTTTAACATACAGGTCTAACACAAACATGCCGCTTTCCACTGCCGTTTTTCGGAGTCGGAGGCTCCTCACCTGACATAGATCATACTGATTCATGTATGCATGTGCTGACATTCATTCTCCATTATGAATGTGTTGGCAGTTGTTCTGCAACCTGGTGCCTCTATGAATATAATATCATATGCCTGAATATTGTCATGCAGGGCGTCGTGCACACTGCTCTGCTCGCAGCTCTTCTTTCCTACCCTCTCGTGCGCTCGGTGCTCTGTGTGACTGCATTGTGCTCAGGCACTTGCCGGCTTGCTTGGAGACCCTGGCACTCTCTTTGCCTGGGCGCCTAGCAGGAGGAACACAGATACTCAAGCAATTACTTTCATGGAGCTTGTCAGCCATCTCCCATTTTGACAGATGACTTTTACCTCGGCGTGTGTCAGCTGCATCTTAAGGCGATGGCAGCAGACTTATGGGCGTTATGGATAATGGCTTGTATTTTTTTCTTTTTTTCCAATACTGCTTTCCAGATTCTCCAGGCCTCTTCACTGGAGAGAAGCTGACGTGCTCTAATGACATATTCAGACTTCCACTTACTTGAAATGATGCAGACTTTAGTGACAGCTTATGCTGGGTTTTTATGTCTGTATCCAAGTAAAGCTCACAGTGGGGGGGGCTTGAGTATTGCATTGTAAGGCTCAAAATAGCCCTCGGCTACTACAAGTCTGTAGATATAATAGGCTGCACTGGAAAAAGAAATGCACTGGATTTATTTGATTTGAATCTGCACATCATTACAGCGTGAAGCAAATCTATTACACAGATGCTATTTTGTCTCTCAGTTTAATTGCTTTTGGCAGTGCTTCTTTTATTGAGGTGAAAATGAGGTACAGACATTCAAATTCAACTACATTCAATGCATTCCTTTTCTGGGTGGTGCAGTGGCATAACTACGGCTTCTTACAGGACATTATATTATGGAAAATGACTTGGGACTTTTACTGCACCTCAGACTTTTAGACCACAAGAGACATACGGTCATGCAGATGTCTAGATATTTGAACTTTTTCTGGGTCTAAAGTCTACATTCAAGTAAAGCTGTTGCTTTTACATCATGCTGCCTTGAGTATAAGGCTCAAAACAGCCTTGGGCTACTACACTAAAGTTTTAGCCACAATAGTCTACACTAGGCATGTGCCTACATCCAACCTTCACTGAGTACACTTGCTTGTGTCTGCACTCTTTGTCCATTTTATCAGCTCCCTGTATCTTTGTAGTTCTACAATTATAGCCTGTAGTCCATCTGTTCCACTGCATACTTTGTTCATCAGTGGTCAGGACCCCCACAGGACCACCACAGAGCAGGTATTATGTGGGCGGTGGATCACACAGCACACAGTGTTTAAACCCCTCAGTGTCACTGCTGGACTGAGAATAGTCCACCAACCACAACTATCCAGCCAACAGCGTCCAGTGGGCAACATCCTGTAAACACTGATGAAGGACTAGAGGATGACCAACACTGCACTGTGCAGCTGTAGATGAGCTATCATCTCTGACTCTACATCTACAAGGTGGACCAGCAAGGTAGGAGTGTCTAATACAGTGGACAGTGAGTGGATACAGTCCTTAAAACCTCCACCAGCATTATCTTAAAATATGTAATTTACTGAGCTTTGAAAAAAGTTAACAGAATGAAACAATAAGTATTGTTCTAATACTATTACATGCTATCTTACTATTAAAATGTTAGCTTACTATTAAAAACTCCATACAAATATGTTTATTAAAATGCACATGATTAGTGAAGCTGTCAAATGTGGCATTTATTTATTTTTACCATGAAGTAGAGTTTCATCTGTCGTCTGTGGAATAAACATGGCCAAAATGGACTGCTTTGAGTCTATAAGGATAAATATGGACCTCCATCATTGTTTACTTGAGGATACTTAGGTGTAACACTGCACTGCCACTAATACTGTCATGTTGCAGGCTGCAGTTTGGCCTGACTAGTTTTTACTGTAGGTTATCTAGGTGCTTCAACATGATGCTGTGCTACAGACAACAAGAAAGTAAATGAAATGATGTGGAACACTTTACTGCAGGGTACTCTTCATAGAGCTACATGACACCTACATAAGCTTGTCATGACAGCTGACTAAAACCTGACAAAGAGGCAAAAACAAAGTGCAACTAAACGCCCCAGTATAGAACTGTATTGCATTGTATTGCATAAAGATTTGCTTTAATGGTGAATCACCAATTTTGTGATTGATTGATTGATTGATTGATTGATTGATTGATTGATTGATTGATTTCAGTGTTGACACCCCAAACCCACTGAAGTTTTCAGATGCCTCACTCATGATTTAGTTCTGACAAAGTGGCCAGTGTTCCAGTTCAAAGCCATAGGAATACAAAAATACGACTAATGTGCTGTTGAACCTGTATAAACTAGTCATATGTAACGATTTTGCGCACCTTGTTCAAATGACATGTTTCCTAAGTGAAAATAAGTTAAAATAGGTTCTTCTGGATTTCCAATTTCCGATTTGGAATTCCAGTCCTATTCTCTGCACCAAGGTGTCATCTCCTAACATAGTCCTTAATGGACACCTGTAGTGGTGGAACTTCAATTGATCTAGCGGTTCACCAGTCAGAACAGAGTGGGTGTGCTTACACTGGGCTCATCAAGAGGCGGGCCTTAAAGGCATAGGAGCTCTACCAGAGCGTTACAGACAGAGGGTGAATACAGATGTACAGTACGAGAAACATATTATGTTCTGGGAGGACTGAAGCATGTAAATCTATCCTGGTAGACCCCACAAATAATATTATGAACAATGAAAATTAGCATAACAGGTCTCCATTAACTTGAGCAGAGCTGTTTAAATGTTTACATACAACCATCCATAAAATATCCCTCTTACATTTTACCAGGCATTAGTTTGTACCCTGCTGTCCCCTACAATGCCTGATAAATGCATCACTAGCCATCAACCAGTATTTCGGTGTTGCAGCTGATTTAGTATGCTACCCCCATGTTTTGATCAATCATCTTTGATTTTCATCATCAGCCAGGCAAACTACTATTTGTATTCCCACACACGTCAGATTTAGTTTAGAACCCCCCCACCCCCCCACCCCCAAGTTAATCAAGTTAGAATAAGGCACTCTGTCTATCGACACCCCACGCAGTGCCTTTCCATTTTGTTTGCAGCGTTTGTTATTATCGCTGCCCAGCATCACAATCAGGCCCTCTTAAAGCCCTAGAGTTTCCACTGCTTTGATTGACCCAGCAGGCTCTACAGCTTAAAGTGATCAAAATTTGCTGGTATGGGTTCATTGCTGTTATAAAGAATGCAAATGGAAAGCAAGAGGCCTGCTGACAGATGTGCTTGCCTTAGATAAACACACAGCTTTTTCTATTTCACCTTGCTGCATTACAGGCTCTTCTTATGGCACCAGCAAAGCAGCTTTGGCAACAATTCCATCTTTGAAATGGCCACATCATACGATGTTTAAATAGCAACTTCGGTTAGCCTATCTCTAACGCCAGCTTTTCAACACATCACTGCTCTTTTCTTTATATATTAGGGGCTCAAAAAGGGTTCAGGGATATTCAATCACCCGCTCGAAGAAAACATGATAAATGTGCCTTGGTGGACAATAAAAAAACAAAAATAAAATCCCCACATTTCACCGAGTCCAATAGTGGTTTCCATGTTCCTCAACGATAGCTTTCATGTTGCTGATCAAATACATTTTTCCCCATAAAAAAAAGAAAAAAAAGATAAACACAATCAAACAGGCTTTCGTCTTTCAAGCGCAGTTTAGGAGGTTCAAAGGAGAACACAAGCACTGGATTTAAAGAAGAAAAAAAAGGAAAAAAGAAAGAAAAACACAATTTAACCAGCAGACAAAGTCATTTCACGAGACGTAATGGTTCGTCTTTCATGTTGTGGACAGAGAAGGAATGAAATAAATGATAGAAGTAAAGGGCTGCTTTCCTCCAGGCTCAGCATGCTGATGTACAGGCATGATTCTCAGAGTCCTCGGGGTAAAAACAAGGGTAAAAATGTATGCAGGACTTTACACGCTTGACAGCAGCAGCAGGGGCACTGGGGGAGTTTAAGGCCTGCCACCTGTAAGAGCACAGATCCGCTGCGCCAGTGCAGCAGCCAGATGTCAGAGAGGAATGTGTAATGATGCATTTATGCAAATGAAACCAATTAAGCATGGCAAACTCACTTGGTCTCGAGCTCTCTAATGACAGCAGAGAGACTAAGGGTTTCAAACAATGTTGTTATTTATTTCCCTTTTAAAAGCTTGACTTCCGCGACAAAGGATGACCTCAGCTGATCCTTTCTCATAGGGGTAGTATGGAGGGATCATTTAATAATATATTTCAAACTATTAGTTCTCTGGTAAGTCCTAAACATTGTAGAAACTTGAAGTTCATGAGTTGAAACTTGAAGTGCTTGAGTTCATGAAGCAAGCATTCTATGACTCTATCCTGTATTTATTATCTATTGTCTATTATATTGTCTATTTGTTGCCTGCTATCGCAGTAGTGTACCCCTGTATTTGTAAGCTCACCGGACAAAAAGTTTGTCACCTTGTGTGTTTAAGGTGTTAGTAAATTCAGGCCCTGCAGATGGCATTGCTGAGGAAGATGGGGCTATAAATACCTGCGGGGTGTGAGTGATGGGACACATAGATTGAGAAGATGTGGTGCAGTGCTGTGAATGTCTCGTTCCATGTGTGGAAAATGGGTCCAATCTGCAGGTGTATGGTACATTAGGTACATTTCAGTCACAGGTGACTAGCATTTTTGTCTGATGAGCTTATAATGACAATAAAGTTGAACTGAATAATCTAATGTGCCATTGCCTTAATCTTGTATTGTGTGTCTTACACTCCAAAAAAAGTCAAAATCTTGTCAATGTAGGCAAAATTCAAGCCATGTAATATACTGAAAACTGTCTTACTGAATGGGCCTTGGCTTGTATGTAAAGCACCTTAATTGCTATAATAAAGGGTGGCCCAAACATTTTGTCTTTGAGGGCAAAATGCCAAAAAGAAGGAACAGTCAAATGTTGCCAGTGCACAAGGAAAACCTGTATTCTTTAAATACTTCAGTGGTTTCTTTACACACAAGACAAACAGGCTTTCATTTAAATTCAGTGAAAATAAATTCTCCACACTGGTGGTCTCTAAATCTCCTCTTGTCCTTGTACCACCACCTATTATGCTCTATTAACTTGTAACTGCATATACACAAATAGGCAAATGCTTTTGATTGTATAATTACTGCAGTGACTAATACACAGTCGAGCCACATTATTATGACCAGAGTAATATCCAGAGTAACTGCCTTGTGCAGCACGGACAGCAGCTAGATGGGCTGGGAGTGACTCAATAAGATTCTGGTAGGTTGTCACAGGTATCTGGAGCCATGCTGACTGCAGTGCATCCCACAGCTGCTGGAGCAAACACAACAATCAAGGTGGTCCCACAGATGCTCAACTGAGTTCAAGTCTAGGGATTTAGGGGGGCCAGGATAGTACTCAGAAGTCTTGGTCATGCTCTTCCAACCAATGTCGGACATTTCTAGCCGTATGACATGTCACATCGTCTCGCTGGTAGATCCCATCCGCCCCAGGGAAGACAATCAGCATGTTTGGGTGTACACGATCTGCAAGGATGGCTCCATGCCCAAATTGGCTGAGAGTGCCTTCCACATGGATGAGTGGGCCCAGAGAATGCCACAAAGACGTGACTTCTTTCATGAGCTACGCACTGCTGCCATCGAAAGTAGGAAGTGGTCATAATAATGTGATTCGACCGTGAAAGTTTAAGCTGGCAACAACTCTTTTAACCCTAACTGACGCAGTTTGTAGCTACCCATTTCTTAAAGAACCACCTGGGAAGACGTACCCTGTGGAAAAGTGGTAATGTGTTTCAGAAGGGTCAAATTATTGGCCTGCATTAAGCCAAGAAAACAACTAAGGAGAAGCTGAAATTACTACAACTGGGTTACGAACTGTCCAACATATTATTAAAGCCTGGTAGGGTAGTGATGAATAATCAACTTCAAATTCAACACAATGTGGCAAGAACTCGGGAAAATGTGACTACACAGCTGCGTAGCCAGAAGAAAACCATTTGTTAGTGAGGCTGATCGGATGAAAAAGGCTTCAATTTGCTAGGGAGCATAAACATTGGACCCACTGAACAAGCCTCTGGAGACTGTGTTATGATCTGGCGGTACTTTATTTGGTCAGGTCGAGGCTCAGAAATGCTATGTGGGAATAAAATTGGGTCAGCTGACCACCTGAATGTACTGAATGACCAGGTTATTTGTTGACCAGGTTTTTTTTTTTTATCCCTGATGGCGCAGGCATATTGCAGGATGACAGTGCCGAGCTTCATGGGCTCAGATTGTAAAAGAGTAGTTTGGGGAACATGAGGAATCATTTTCACACATAAATTGCCCACCACAGAGTCTTTGGGATGTGCTGGAGAAGACTTTTAAGAATGGTTTGACTCTCCCATTGTCAAAGGTAGGGCTGTACCCGAATTGATTTACTGTTTACTAGGTAATGTATATGGAGAAAAAACATGAACGAATTGTCGAATCGTCGGCCAGGACGGTCGAATCCGATTCAACTATTTGTTCATGTTTTTTCTCCATATACATTACCTAGTAATCAGTAAATCAATTGGCATACGTTTCAGATCTGATGTCCTCCTCATTTAGAAAGTCAGCAGAGTCACAGGAACATATTTTTGAACTAAAAGAGACGTGGCATATGATGAACGATCTGGAGCCTGATTTAATTACAGAATATAGCATCAGGCAGCAAGCAACGTATTTATGCTAGCTCTTATAGCCTGTCTTTTTAATTTCACTTTTAACAGCTCCTTCAGTAGGATGACCCTTCGTCTTTCATCTCTCATAAATAATAAACTCCTAAATAAAACCAAATTAGTCAATATTTAAATTATTTTTAGATGAAGTTATTATATCACCCGCGCTGAAATAATTATTTCTCATTTATCGGCTCCATATTAAGTGGCTTGTACTGATCTTTAAATAAAAATAATCTTAGCTGTAAACGAATAAATACAAATATCTGTAATTTAGGTTATAAAATAATGGAATTATAATAAAACAAACGTCTTTGGTCCGTTTTTCCTTCACCGCAAACAGCCATTATGTCTAAAACGAAAGTCAACTCACTCGTTTGAAGCAGTGTTGGATGTCTGACTAAATGATGAGCAGAATTAGGTTTAATTTGTTCAGATTCTCTTCTTCAAAAGCTCCTCCAGACTTTTTCTGAGACATCGTTCCACCCGTGTTTCTCAGCTTCACAGCTTTAGCTTCCTTCAGCGGTGAACCGCCAGCACACGTTGTCACGTGGATTTAATTTTTTAGCAAGCATGCGTCATAGCCCAGCTAGAACTTAAATATATATTTATTATTCCCCTTTTAATTATTATTAAAATGGTTTTTTTTTATTCTTAAAGTTCCTGTGCATTTTGTAAGCTTTTGTCTGTTTTATGAAAGAAAAAAAAACCTCGTCACTGTTGTCAGTCGACTTGAAGGTTCTCCGTCGACTTAAAGGGTCTCCGACTGACGATTCGACTCATTGACTTCTAGAGGGCAGCCCTAGTCAAAGGTGAATGCAACTCTGGACAGAAATAAATGTACTCAGTAATCAAAGATAATAGCAGTCCATTAAAACACTGGAACGTACAGCTTGTTTTAATTTTTTGTCCGGGCAGAGAAAGTCTGCCTTAAGGTCAATGATAATTGTAATATGTTAAGGGTCAAGGGTTTTATTTCATAGCTCTACTCTATACGTTTAATTACTAAAACTAAACTATACAATCTCTAAAAAATAAGATGCTAAATGTTTATAAATGCTTATTCCTATGTGTTATTTGTTTATATTTGATCAAAGTTAGCTAAAGTAGTCTTTTTGACAGATGACACCTACAGGAACAAGCCTTGATAAATATTTATGAAGGGTTGTGTCAGTTATCACGACAAGCTTATGTAGGGGTTATGTAGCCTTATGAATACTACCCCATAGTAAAGTGTTTCCAACCCTTCATGATGTCATGAAAACCAATACATTTACATACAGTATATCTGCCTACTCAGCCTTCAGCAGTTTCGTTATAAGGAGTATTTAGCCTGGACTACTTTGTTTAAGGATGCACAATACAGGGCAGCTAATCAGAACAGAAGTCATTTTCATATATCAGTCTTAAAGACACAGTGACAAAAACAGCCTGAAAGGCGATGAAAAAAAAGAAAAAAAAGTCAAATGTAAAAGCTGGGCATTAGGGACAAACTGAAATACTAGGAATATGTAGGTTTTGGGCCCTTTAAACCACAAAACAAGGTTCTTTAAACTTTTTTTAAAACCCATTTAAAGAAGAGGTGCACAACTCCAGTCTTGGAGGGGCGGTGTCCAGCACAGTTTGGAAACTACCTGCTCCAGCACACCTGATTACACTCTGGGGCACAATCTGTTAATTTCCAGCTTTAGAGGGTGTGTTTGCACAACCTGATATCACTGGATATCGGCACTCCAGGATGGGAGTCCAGGACTGCAGCCCTGATTTTAAGGAAGTTCTTTAGGGCAGAGCTTCCTGGACATTGGGCCATGAGGAAATGAGATTTGGAAATGTTGCATCCATTGGCAACAAACTTTCTTTGTGAGGCAGGACTTTCTGCAAAGACAAATGCAGAGTAGGCTAGACAAAACAAACACTCTTAGGGTGTCACTGTCTCCAGTACACTCAGACTTGATTGGACTGTCGTGATGCTGGGAAACAGGCTCAGAGCTCCCACTGATTCAGTGACACTGGTGAGCTGCAATGTTATTATGAGTGATTACAATATTTCATGTTTATGCAAGTAAAATGTGTGTTATATGCATTCTTGTTAATAAACGTTTTAAAATTAAAATATCATTATATCCACCTCAGTGTGCACCAGTGATGAGTTCATTACTGTATAATTATGTAGCCTACAGTATAGGACCAAAGGGAACAAGTATCATGCACCTTGGCTCACAAGTTCAGCTTGTTGCACTATCCAGAATTACCACAGAAGTTGAAATATGAAGCAATTGTTATAATAGCATTAGATATTTCCTTTACTTTCAGGTTCATATCGGCTTATGTTAATGAGACCTTTTGATTGCGACTGATTCTGATGCAATGCATCAGCACAGAACCAGGAGCGCTTTTGATTGATATGAGGGTTATAAGGACTTTGCTGTCACTCAGGTTTTCCATAATGAGGAATTATTAATAGATATTGATGTGTTCAGTGGCCTTGTCCACAACCTCACTAATGAGAGTGTCCATCACTCCTGCTTTTTTTGTATTTAGGGTGTTTGCTTTATTAAAGCTTCAGCTCTTCTCATGGAAGACTTGCTTTCAGTTTTTCAGAGAAATCTACAGAAGTACTTTTCAACACCTCGAAAGCTCAGTCTGAGAAGTTGGTTAGAAGTAGAAGTAATCCCAAACACATTCACTGATGTTGAGGTCTGGACTCTGGGGTGGTCAGTCAAATGTTCTAAGCCAGCTAACACCAGCAACGTCTTTATTTGATCTGCACATTTCTTTCTGGCACAGCTTGGAGTGTGAGTTGTGTTCTCACGGTTAACGGATGGACAGAAATACATGCTTTTTTTCAGATCTGAAACAAGAGTGGAGCTTGACCTTCCCCTCTTTCTCAAAAGTTGACCACTTTAAAGGGGACATGTTATAAAAAAAAAAAAAAGTTTTCATCTCTCATGCTCAAACATCTGTGGGGCCTACTAACCCACAAACTGTGAAATAGCAGTGGTGGACAGTAACGAAGTAAATGTAATTAGTTACTGTACTTAAGCAGTTTTTTGTGTATCTGTACTTTACTGAAGTGTTTCTGTTCTGGGGGACTTTTTACTTTAACTCCACTACATTTCAGAGTCTAATATCTTACTTTCTACTCCACTCCATTATGTGAATTTTGTAGTTCCTTTTGGCATAGAAATCACATGTCAAAATCAAACAAGCTTATTCATGCATTCTTAGCATCCATGGAAATGTCCATTACAGGCCTGGACTACATCAAGGACCACCTGGAGGAATGCAGGTAAAGCAGGATGGGGTTAATGCAAACACTGACTTACAATCACACATCAAAGCATTAGTGAACAGATCAAACATACTGTTCCTGACTTTGTGGGTAAATAGACCACCATATAGAAATATGCACACATACACTTGTGACTGGCGAGTGTCTTTTTCTGCATTTATACAAACACTGTTTCCTTTTATAGTAAATGTGTTTTGTCTAGTTTATGTTTATGAACAGAGACCTACAGATGCAATATAGTAAAGGAAAACTCATCTGTGAACCTGTTTAAAGCAAGTTTTATTAAACTTAACTAAGTTGCAAATAAATCTTAAACCGAAACCGAACTATTTTATAGTTCCACCTAATGGAAATTGTTCTCCTTCAGGGTTTTGTGCTTATGATGATGTGAATAGACGTCAGTGTCAAGACTAATTAATGACCTTCTATTAAAAGACTGGTGGACTGAGAGTGACACTTTCTTAACACCTACAATGAGTCTTGTTCCAGAAATGATAATAGGACATTAGAGCCATAATAAATCATGCTACTTTTACTCTCCATACTTGAGTATAGTTGAAGGCAAATATTCTATTCAGATTTGGTTCTCCTGCCAACAACTTCGGAGGTTCTCGCATGCACCTGAGCTGCTGGCGGTACGTAGAAGCTAAGATCTAATCTCAGCACTTCAGTCTACTTGCCCTGTTTCTTATTCAAATTTGCCCATTCTACCTTAAATGGTACAGTGCTGCATTGTGGTGCCTTAGGAAACTGCCGTTGGCAAATAAGAAGCCAACTAAGACAGCCTTGTGTGTTTGGCGGCTTTTTCAACCTGGACCAGTACAACGCAGCACTGGAAGATATATAATATATAAATATATAAATGCTTAAAAAAAAGTATGTTCAGTGTTTCTTTGGACGTTTAGCACTAGCTAACAACTGACATAATCTGTTAGCGGAGATGCAGTGTTCTAGAAAGTTCTTAACCTTACTCACTGCATGATCCACAATAATGATAATACTTGAGTTTATTAGTTGAATGTCTGTAAGACATGAACACATGAATAATGTTAGACTGAAATGAGAGGATGTGTCCTGATGGAAGAGGGGGCGGGGTGAGTAGTGACACTTCATCACTGAAAGGAACAGAGCTGTGGTGGCCAAGCATCTCACATATATTTCACCGAGACAACAAAGAACTGTATAATATGAAACCTCTAAGTGCTGCATATGTGATGGCGAGTTTTGGTGGTCTACTAGGTTTTCCAGGTGGTTTCTAGGAGACCAATTTTCCAGTCTTGATTTTGATCTTTCCAGTGGATTATCAGAATAACTGCTTGCCCATTTATTTATTGAATTAATGTGACAAAGGCACAACAGACAAACACTGCTACATAGAAATGCAACAGATGTAACACATACAGGGTTTCTAGATATGGCTAATTTTGGAGCTTCTATCCCTGCTTAGTCTTTTTGTCACTGATTTGCATCCCCTAGCTCAGGAGGAGCTTTAAAATTCACTAAAATATTTCTGCCACAGAAATGTTCTGGATGACTTACCAAACAATAAACAAGCAAAAAATGCAAATATGTTTGGCAGCACAAAGCACTCTGAGCCTGACAACGAGGTAACCACTCATTACCAGTACGCGTCAAATGTACCTGATGGAGCTGACGGAGGAGCCGAGGGGCCGACGGGCCGAACACCGAGTTGACTGAGTGAGTGATGTCAAGTAATGTCTAAAGCCTGCTATAGCGGTGCTTGTTTAACTGCTGGTATGGTATTGTTTTAGCGGACCCGCCCACTTGCTCTGGATTTTTTCCAGCAATGTTGATTTGAATAGAAAACAAAGCTTTGCAGGTTTACATCTTCAACTCTAAACCATTTGCATAATTTTCACATGGCTTAACAGAATTAAAGAGACACTTTGCCGTACCCTGAGGGGACATCATTAAAGGCAACACTATGACCAGTGATAATTAGGAAGATGTATGATGAATAAAGGATGTCATTAGATGACATAAAAGTCAAATGAGTGCTTGTGGCAATATAGTATAGTAGATCCATTAAATATGGATTAACATAGCAGTTCAGGTGAAGGAGTGTGAAATAATAGGATCAGTTACAGAGAGACAGAACTTGCATCATGTAATAACACACTTATGGAAAAAAAGAGTTGACATACCAGGTTATTAGTGGAAAAAACCCTGAGCCTCAGGTTCAGCCCTGTACCAGCTAAGTGAAGGTGTGCCAGGAAACGTGCAGCTTTGCTAATGGGGTAGTAATAAACCAACACTCTCTGACGTCCTCTGACCCTGACTCACTGTTCTGGCTACACTCAGCACCCTGCACAGCCTGTGGAGTGTCTGGAGTAACCAGCAGGCTCATTATTCCAAAACAGAGAGAGAAATCAAAAGTTTGCATTTCTCCATAGACAATGCCTTGTGCATATGGAAAACTTGCAGAAAGCCAACAACTCAATCACGAGCGCATAAGCCACCACTCAATAAATTAAGGGTGTATAAGTGCATGTTTTTGAAAAGTCAAAATAATAATTATATTACCTTATATTAAAGTTACAAATAATTATAATACAAATAATTATAAGGTCGTATTTAACCATTTTTCAGGCCAAAAAAAAGAGAAAAACTTTTTTGTGCATTATGTTTTATTGCCTATAATTTAGTTCCTCCAGTCACATTTAAGTCTAAATGGTATCTTCAAAAATCGTAAGCATGAATCAAGCCAAAATATGTGAATCTGAAATTCCAACATCGGAGTATAGGGTAGTTATATTGGGAAATGTGATGGTTCTAAGGCAGTTTAACTCAACTGTCTTGAAATGCCCAAGAGGTTCCAGATATAAACCCCATACGTGGTACAAACTCCCCAAACTGTGTAATTATTTGGAGAAATAAAGGACGGAGTAGTCATTAATAGTTATATGACATAAAACATATGTACACAGATTGAACACAAAAAGTCTTACATACATTACCATACAAAAGTTTTGGCTTACTGATTCTGTCACATAAGACCAATAACTTTAAAGATCCGTGTGTGAAATGATTCTACATGATTTCATGATAGTCTGTACAGCCTTGAGAATGACCTCATAAAGAATCTGAAATTCACAATGTCTCATATCTAAAAACGATAAACAAAGTGAGCTCAAACTTTCAAGCCATAGTGCAGTTTAAGTGTATTTATTATTAGTTTACTCAAAAAAATGCCCAGAACTTTGTAGATTGTTCTGGACTGAGAATAGTCCACCAACCAAAACTCTCCAATCAACAGTGTCCTGTGGGGAACATTCTGTGACCACTGATAAAGGACTAGAGGATGACCAACACAAACTGTGCAGCAACAGATGAGCAAGGCAGACCAACAAGGTAGCAGTGTCTAACAGAGTGGCCAGTGAGTGGACACAGTGTTTAAACACTCCAGCAGCACTGCTGTGTCTGATCCACTCACACCAGCACAACACACACTAACACACCACCACCATGTCAGTGTGACTGCAGTGCTGAGAATGAACCACCCACATATAACACTCTGTGGTGGTCTTGTGGTGGTTCTGACCATTGCAGAACAGGATGAAAGCGAGATAAAGGAATGAAGAGAATCAGATGGACTACACAGTGCATCTATAAAGTAAGTGGAGCTGATAAAATGGACAACGAGTGTAGACACAAGGAGCGTACCTAATAAAGTGGCCAGTGGGTGTAACTTTTAATGCTAAATATAGTCTGCACAGATGGCGTTAAACACTGTTCACATCCAGTGTCCAGAGTAGATGACGTGTCAACTATAATCTTTCCAAGTAGTGTTTACATCAGTATGTATGGAGTGTGAGAGAAATCTTTTCTTCTGTATACTGTATATCTTTAACCAAACATAGATTGGAAAGATTACACTGTACAAAGGGAATGGTTAAACAAAGGCAAAGAAAAAGAATTAAAAAGAATTTGCATAATACTGTGATATTCGGTAGCATCAATTATCAGCCCAAGAGTATTTCCTAATTGAATGATGGTGAGGCCATCACTGCTGTAAATGAATGGAGGGGCTTCTCACTCCACAGCTCAGCAATGTTAAAAGCTGACTAGAGCAAAGTAATAACGGAGTACAATCGAGAAAGGAGCCAAAGAGCCACCTGCAGTGTCCCTCAGGCAGAGGGCAATATCAGCAACGGCTCAACCGGTGTGCTAATAACCCGCACAAGCCGCACAGAGCAGAGCAACCAAATCTGCTGCCAATCACCAATCCGGTTCGCCACGGCGCAGAAGAAGCGCTCGTTAGGGGGGCAGTTGTTTCACGCTGGTATTAGAGCTGCCGCTAATGTGACGCACAAAGAGGACCTTGTTGCCTTTGTGGGCAGTCATTACTCACTCTCAGTGGCAGCTGTAATTACATCCCTCTTTTCCCAGCATCCCCGTGTTTACCCTGTGTGACTCTGAGACGGAGAGATTGGGCCTGAATCATAAAACACCCTTCTTTCCTCTGGTCATAAAGAGCCTCATCTCTGCCATATCTCAGAGGCAAAGCCCCCCCTCCGTAGTGAGGGATGATTCACTGCATGATTCTCTGGCAATTGTGTCTGCCTCTTCAAAATGCCCATGTATTTCATGCCTGATTACCGGCTGCCAGCTTAGAGTTTACGCATCCAACCAACGGCAAAAACTCAGGGCTGAGCCGGCGGCTGTTCTGACCCACTGCCTGTGGCTCGGCTCTAGGATTTTATTTAGAGCTGAGCTTAGTTTTGAATGAACGTCTAGGGTGTGCGTGTTATAATAGGCAGTGGGATTCGCGCCTGTCTTGCCTACTGAACAGTTTGATCAGAAATCTCTCTAGTGGTGTATCATAGTCGTCTGGCTCCTCTCCACTTATCTAATGCAATATTTATTTCATTTTCTTAGCTGGAAGATATTTAAACCCTTAACCTCTAGGGGTCTGTAAGTGGGTAAACACTTCAGTTTCTCACTCTCAGTGCATCATGACGTCGTGACGCCGTAAAACGAAACTATGACAATGCATTGTGGAGAAGGAACATTATCTTAATGATTTAACACAGCTGCATTGTTTGAAAAACCAACAAGCACCTTCTGCAGACACTCGTCCTGCTTCTCAACTCTAATGTCACTAGTAGGTTCTTCAAATAGGTTCTATTTGAATTATTCTTATTAATTTCCATCAAAATATCATGAAAATTTTATTAGCTCCACTTAGTTTCGAGATGCACTTTGTAGTTCTACAATTGCAGACTGTAGTCCACCACTAGCCCCTTTCACCCTGTTCTTCAACTGTCAGGACCACCACAGAGCAGGTATTATGTGGGTGGTGGATCATTCTCAGCACTGCAGTGACACTGACATGGTGGTGGGGTGTTTGTGTGTGTTCTGCTGGTGTGAGTGGATCAGACACAGCAGTGCTGTTGGAGTGTTTAGAGACCTCAGTGTCACTGCTGAACTGAGAATCATCCACCAACCAAACATATCCACTATCTGGTCAGTGGAGCTGGTAAAATGGACAAGCGCAGACACAAAGAGGTGTACCTAATAAAGTGCTTGGTAAGAATATTAATATCTGAATTTCATCAATTCACTGTGAGACCAGTGATTTAGATTCATTCTAGAGATGCCACTAATCTGAGACCAGTCTCAGTATCAGGCTGATATCAGCAGAACAAGGTGTATCACATATAGAAGGAAAAAATAATAATACTCTATTTTAATTTTTAATTTAATTATAAAATAAAATCAGCGATAAAATACATTGAATTGGCATCTGTATTAGCTATTGATATCAATACCAGAAACGAAAAAGTGGTATCATGCCTCCTCTAAGCCCTACAATAAAATAAAGACACTGCGATTGTTAGCTGTGCAAATGTTGCAATGCAATGACCGCATGCTGAACAGTTTCCTTTCTGAATGTATATCTTTTATTCTGTAACTACAGAACTGAAGTCAGAGACCACATTTCATTTCATTTCTGACCAAACGTCCATTAGTATAAGTTCCTTTTCAGGTGACATTTCTGAGCAGATTAGACAGAAGATAATCCACTTGCATATGGAAGAAAAAAGGCCAATTAAAAAAGGTTTATAACAAAATTTTAAAACAAGGTACAAGACCCGGGAGACCACCAAAACTGTCCCCAACACTTATAGCCGTCATCTTTGAGAGAGAGGAGAAAGTCATGCTCACTCTTGCTTTGGAAACGTCTACAGGTGTTTCTGTTCATCTTCCACTGTGAGAAGATACTGCAACACTATGGGTCAGAAAGGATGTGTAGCTGTTCATAAAGCTCCTCACTGAGAAAAGGAGATACAACACATCAAACAAAGAAGCTGCTGGTGTTCTCAGAATAACTGACTGACCACCCCAGAGTCCAGATCTCAACATCCAGACCTCAACATCACCGAATTTGTTTGGAACTATTTGGATTATGTAAAGCAGAAATGGCTAAACCAGCTTAAATCTAGGTGATGTGGAAAAACAGATCTGCAGATTCCTTTTAACACTGAAAGCAGCTCTCCTGAAAAGAACGGAATCAGCCAGAAGAAGATAAATCTGGTATTGTATTTACGTTCCAGCACTTCAAACCTTTAAATAAAGCCTTTCTGTGGAGCAGCTGCACTTGGAACGTGAAACACGTTCTAACACAGGGGTTCACACGCACATTGGAAAAATAAGGTCACATTATAAATAAACTGTTTGACCCAGCGTTTGAGAAACTGTCACAAAAGACCTTTCTGACCTAAAAAACGAAATGCCACGTGTAAGGACCCCAAGGCCTCGTGCTACATTTGCATTTTCACGTCCTTAAAACAGACAAATTGTTTCATTAGCTAAAGTTCATGCTGTGTGGCCGTGCTCTAAAACAAGATCATTTGCAAGTTACAATGATCGTTTACTGAACTGCTCCGGGAACAATTTAACATACCATTGAACTAGCATTGCTTTAGAGAGGCAGAGTAGGCTGAACCACATCCTGGCTAGTTTTTGAGAACTGTAATGAGGCTCAACAGCAATAACATACTGTCAGAACAACAGGCTTACTTGAAAACACTTTTACCTGTATCAGATCAAACTGAACTTGATTGGGTGAACACATAAGGTAACAGGAATTCTGGGATCGGAACATAGAATTTGTGATCCAAAATTTCAAAGCAGCAAAGAGGTCCACATTTCAAGGCAGCAACCTTTTGGTTGACTCCAGCTTACTCCGTCATGGTTCAAGTTCTTGCAACTGTGTAAACTCCAGCATATGGCACTTCTTTCCTGAGCTGCAAGAGCAGCTTCAATTTGTACAGTTGCTTATCTACCTTCATCTCTCCATCCATTTGGATTTCACCTGTCTAAAAGGTCCAAAGTTCAGAGCTCAGGTCAATGACCCTTTGCTTCGCTTCGGCTTCCTCCATCATGATTCAAATGACTGGCCAGCTCCTGGATCACAGCCACTTTACCAATCTGATCATTCCTCCTCCTTTCCATAATCAAGTCCTCCAAACTCTGAAACTCCAGCACATGGCACTGCTTGCCCGGCAGGAGCAGCTTCAGCCTGTACGGCTGCTTGCCTATCCTCAGCTCCCCTCCCATCTTGAACTCTCTCCGGCCAAACTTGCACCAGGCTGCGAAACACTCCGAGTTCCTCCAGCTTAGATCTCTGCCTGTGATGCCCACCTGCTCCATGGCTTTCTGTACCACCACATCTGGGCTCAGGGGTCTATACCTGTAGACCTCGTTGACCACCCTGCCTCTTCTTCCCTGGCTGGCTTGCCCCAGGAAACTGCTCTTTACTTCAGCCCGGTGGAGGTGGACCACCTGGGAGCCTCCAACGTAAATAGTCCAATGGGGGTACTGCCCAGCAGCCACAAACTCCACCAGATCCCCTGGTCTGCACGTCTGGAGCAACTGCTCCGGAGCCAAAGTCTCAGCAGGACTCTTTTTCTCATACACGCACTCGTCCCGGTGGTACACAGCGCAGGGTAGCTCATCCTCCCGCCTCCTGCGCTCTCCTTCCGGCCAGTCTCCCTTCTCCTCTCCGTGCTCGTCGCGGTCCTGGTCCTGGTCCTCGTCGTCGTCGTCATCGTCATCCGTGGCGAAAACATAAGACACGCCAATCCTGGGGGTTTCCTCTCCCGGGTCCGGATCCGCCGTGGGGACTTCGGCGTAAGACAGAGGAGCGGGCTTGTCTCCGTGGTTCCCCATGCTACAGAGGAGCTCCAGGAGGACCAGGCACTCTCCACCTGCTTCAAGAACACCATAAAACATGCATGCATGATTTCTTGACTGACATTCTCTGGGGTAAATAATGGCACGTAGAAAGCCAGGCTCCTGATCGAATTTTCCATTCCACCTTAAGTGGTGCTGCAGTTAATGTTGCACCATTTAAGGTGGAGCAAAAAATTCAAAGCCAACTTCAGCCTAACGTTGTAAGCTACACCAAGCTATCCAGGACTATTCCACTATTGCAGACTGAAATAGTGGTCACCCACAACTCACCGATTTGTTGAAGACTTCATCCACTCCCCCTTAAAAAAGCCCACTTTACGCACAAGTCCACTTTACGCACCCATCCTTCATCCCGCAGCCACGGGTCTCACTGTCTGGTGAGGCTTCTCTACCGTTAAGGTTTGAGGCTGTGACTTCAGCGACATCCAGTGACCCACACCTCACAAGTTTAGTTCCAGATTTCTGCAAATCATCAAAGCAGGTGCTCGTTTCGCCAAAGTCCAAAGTTGCGCTGAACTGTCCGGCTGCATCAGCTGACTAACTGAGCTGAGAGAACCAGTCGAACCTGCCTCCTCCACAGTTTAGAGAACAGCCACAGTTTGCCTTGGAAAAGTTCATGACCGATGGGCTGATACACGCCGTGCCAGCCTCCGAGCTCTTAGCGAAACAGCAGGGAGTGAGAGGGATATAGGGAGGGAGAGCTCCTCCTTTAAAGCGGTAGCGGGCTGAACTACTTGTTAACCACATTCAAACAGCCCTTATGCAGATCAAGCAGCCCAGCTCATGTGTGCGTAATTCTTTCACCAGAAGCGACTTTTACCTTCGACTACCCCACCAGCATTCCGATAAGCCACGCCCCCTGTGCTATGATTGGCTGACAGTATCCCGCTTTCTTTATTATAGTATGATTGGCTGATAGTATGAAGCTCCCTGCGCTAGGATTGGCAGGTAATTCATGGGCACCAGCAGTCTGGCAATAGGCTGTCAACTTATACTATAGTCCAATCATAGTGTAGAAGGCGGGGCTTGTCGGAATACAGGTGGGGGAAAAAACTGTGGAGTTGGGTTACAGAAAATTGGACTTTCTAATAGCAAACCTCTGTTTTTACATAATAAAGGTCATTAAGGGAAACTGCCACTACTGAAGGTATTGAAAGTACTTTGGCTGCTGCTGTGTATAAGAATGAACTGACTATTCTGTCACAGTCAATTAGTCTGCAAAGAGGCAGCAACACGTTCTGCCCTGCTGAACACTGTTTTTTGCTGTCTGGCGTTGGTCATGGTGGTTGACAAGCAAACCAACATCCAAAACACATATTGCTGCTGTCAGAACAAAACCTCCTATCTCCAAAATCGTAAGTTCACAGGAGAAGGAAAAACACACTTTACTTTTAATGGGCACTTCTGGGCAAAAATGGGCCAAACCCAAAATGCCAAAGCATGAAGTTTTTAATGGTCTTAACAACAAATCATTAACCAAACCCTTTCAATTCTTTAAATGGTGAAGTTTTGCGGTCAAACAGACTTTTACAGGTAGAGGAGTTAATATCATTACATCCAGTACTGATGATTTCAAACAGCTGAAAAACATTGCCAAGTTAGTTTGTGTTTAATGTGACACAAAATATTCACTATTGTTTAAATCTGGACTCTACAGTAGTTTGGGCCCAGGAGTGCAGGTTTTTTCAGAGTAATTTTGGGGTATTTTTTTTAACCAATCATCATAAAAAAGCACACACAATGTAAAAGGCAACAGGTATTTTCTAATTATGTTAAACACTAAACAACAACAAAGGTTTTGTTCTGACAGCAGCAATACACTGGTTTTGCTGGTGACTAGGCATGCTGGTCTATGCTTTTATATTCTGGCAGGGTTCCTGTGTTAAACAAAAAAACACAGTCTAAAGATGAACTCTTGTGGTAAGGCTGCACGTTCAAGATTTCTTTTATAGCACAAGCAGATCATGCTTAAGTGGTTGTCTACCTCTTTGCATATACACCAAACCTGTGGTTATATATTAAAGTTACATACAAACACTTTTCCTCTGGTAAAATGTAGCTCGAAATGTCTTGCACTAACTAACTACTCAGTAATATTATGGATGCACGTACCAGCAAATTTATCACAGTCGAAATATTCAGTGTAACTGGCAAATATCTAGGAAATCTTCCTCCAGCAGTTGGTCTGAATTTCTCAAAGAAAGCAAATGAGGGAGCAGTAAAAAGGTAAACAATTCAATACTGAGTGGCAAGCTGGAAAATTATTAATGCTTACTGCCTAAGGTTGCCAGGTTGAATGTCATCCCCTGACAATGCAGTGTTTTCTAAATAATGAGGATTCTGGCCTAAGCCTAGACATTTAAAAGGACATCTACAAAGGACATGATAACGACCCCTACAGGGTCAACTATTAAAAAAATACAACAGGATAAGGAGCTTGTCCCCATCTGCACCGAGACCGAAAATGTTACATTTGTAGTCTGCACTGCAGCAAGGGAAAATATTCAGGCACAACAAGATGACAGACAGAGATATAAAATCAGTCATAGTCATCTGCTGGTGCCATTCTGTAGTGCCATCTCATCTCATGCCTTTCTCTGTTCAGGGTGTTGAATTTATATACGCTGTCCTTGGGTGACGTGACCTGTTTCGGACCCTCGCTGCCCCCTGGCGACACCGTGCATTTGTGTTGCAGTAGTAATTACAGCTGCTGGGGGAGAGATGGGGAACGAGTCTGGCTGCTGCTAATCCGGAAAGCGCCCCAGGAAGCCGTTTTGACTCCACGCAGCCTCAGGCAAGGACTGCATACCTAAATGTTTTTTAGGCGAAGGCTGTTGGAACATGTTTATTTATTCATTTATTCATATTTATCATATACTTTTTACATATTGGTATATCATATACTGTGTTCTTTTTGTTGGGGGGGGGGGGGGGGGGGGGGAGGTGTCACTTTTGTACCCATTTAATTACAAGAGCATTGTTCACAGTCCCATCAAACACGCTACAACAAAGAGTTCCTAAAATGCAGGTCCACTTTATAAAACTAACAATTCTTCTCTAACACTGAGATGGAGCAGTAAGGAACAGGGAAACTGGATCTTGTTATCTAGGGGATAGGGATTCAGGGGTGGGAGGGGATAGGGATTCAGGGGTGGGAGGGCAAAATTCAAGATCAGTGAAAGGAAGGAACTAGAGGCAGAGGAAAAGAATAGGTGAGAGAGTGATGCACAGTAGACACACAATGGTCTCTAAACACTCATCATGCTGCACCAATATCTCTTATTTATCTTAACCAGTGGCATCAACACCATCACAATCGTCATCATCATCATCATAATCATCATCATTATCGACAACCATGACTATAGAATTAGAACAGGGAAACATAACCAGCATTCTCAATAAAGGCAAAAAACAAACAAACAAAAAAACAACGGTGAGGCCACTGAGGGGCTTTCTACTCTGTAGCAACGCTACATAATCACAATAAAGGTTTAAACCCACACAAATATTCAACACACCTAGGTACGAACATAAAGGAGATGAATGGTTTTCTGTTTTCGAGTGAGACCGCTCTCACGCTCGTAGTGCTGTCTGGACTTCTTCAAAAGCAGGAGTAGTAAACTCAGTCCAAATGAGTTTTCCTTCAACTGGCCAATGAACGAGCCTATAACCACTGAATACAAGCATGCAGCTCATTGCAGCCTACTGGGTGGCAAGCAACTCATGTATAAGGCAGAGAAATAAAAACCTACTAAAACAGTTGTAAAAAAAAATGTAACTTAAAAAAGAGAAAAGGGTTCATATCTTTGGTGTTACCACACAGTGAAGAATAAACGTGTCAGCATATTTTGCTCCTATGCTTTGTGGTTACCCAAAGTAACATATCCCAGGTGAAAAACGAATACCTAAATAAAGAGCTCTATTTCAACCAATGAGCTGAAACTGAAAACGAAAACATAATCGAAAATCGTCCACAGGTGTGCAAAAAGTAAAAACCCACTTTCATGGTTGCATACCCAGTCCAATCTTGAATCAGTCAGGTCGTTCTTCTGAGATTTTGTGCAATGACATCATGCATCAGGTCACACAACATGACAGTACAAGTAGGCATATACCAGAGACATGGGTGTCTTCTTTCAACCACAGGATTGGTCCTAATGTTTTTTTTTTGTTTTCAAGCAAAGTCCATATATATGTAACAAGTCACGCTTAAGTGAGAATACTTCATATAAGTATACTGAACAATCTCATCATCGAGTGAGGTGATATTTGATGCTTGATAATATGAGACGTATGAGTAGTTGCAATCAAACTCTGCTCACTGAATCAGCACTAGTGTTACTCTTGGCTCGGCTACTGGACACGTCCAGATTTAACAGGGGCATTGAAATGCTGGGTTTAGTGTGACACGGAGCCAAGACAGTAACACTGGTGATCCTGAAATTCATTGTGGTGGGTGGGATATGGGATAAAGACAAACAGGGATTGGTTGAGATGTTTTCGTTTGAGGTTACGCTTTTATGTAGGCTGGTCTCTCTGTACAGTGGAGATGTGAAGGGAGGGCGGGGCTTTGCCACTCCATTCTTTCAGTTGGCCGTCTTTAAAGAGGAGGTTGAGGGCTGGGAGGGGGACGCCAGACTCTGCTGGGGGCTGGCTTAGGGGCCCTGAAACCCCACTGTCGGGGTCTGCAGGCTGGCTGCAATCCTAAAGGAAGTGGGAAAAGAACAGTTTAGAGCGCTTGTGCCTTACAACAGACAACAGGAGCAAGCACATGATATCCAACCAAGATCTAAGGAGGAATGGGGAGACAATGTGTGAAGTTGTAATTTCCCACATACTTTAAGGCTAAAATGTAGATAATGAAAGCAAAAAACACATTAATAGAGACATGTCATGAAAAGGGTCCACATTTCTAATGGGTTCATCACTAAGTGAAGTTTGTTTACTTGAGCTTAAACTGTGTTTGGCATCACTTAAAACTCTGGCAGCACCTGCAGCTGAAGCCAGTGTCAATAAACCACCACCAAACTTACAAAACCCAACATAGCTAATTCTTTACACTTCCATGTGAGGATAAAGTCACCAAGTACTAGTATGGATCTGTATTTGTATTGGCCAATGCTGAGGGTTTCACTCACATACTACACAAAATACAACACAGGTGGGATCAGGAGTGGGAAAACAGGTGGGCAAGAAAGCAGGCAGAAAGATGGGCAGGAACATGGGTGGGATGACGAGCTGAAACATAGGCGGGGTTCCCAGCGGGAATGTGGGCAGGAATATTGGCAGGATCATGGGCGGAAACACAGCGAGCTCCATAATTTAGGAGCGATTACACTACACACAAGGATTCGCCACCCATAAGGAGGTAATTTGAATCACAGGTTGGTGAGAAGACAAGAATTGACTTCTGCAAGTACAGAGCGTTGAGGCCATGAACTACTTTGTATGTACTATTCTATTTTAGACGTGAAAGGAAAACCGATGAAGCCTGTTGAGGATGGGAGTGATGTGTTCAGAATTCTTGGTATGTGTAAAAACCCTGGCAGGTGCATTTTGGAAAAAGGCTTAACCTAGGGCTTCAGCATCAGACATGCTATGTGAAGGACAGAGACATCTCACAGGTGGAAAATGCAGACATCACTATTGATCCAATATGAGCAGAATAGGTAAGTAAAGGATCAAAGATAATAGCAGTGTTACGAGTGGTTGAAGAAGACCTCACCCTAGCTCGATCAATCTCAATTTTAAAATGGATGTGAAACCAATTAACATGACCTCATTCTTACCAGAGTTAACTCTAAAGCTTTACGTCCTTACCTGGAAAGACTGAACAAAGCTCAGAACCTTCAAGGACAGTTTTCGGCTGGAATGTAGTAGTTCTTGAAGACTAGAGGCAGAAGCAGAACATGTTTCTCATTCAACCATCATTTATCTTAACACATACTGCGATATGTTATAAATTACAACACACTCATGGCTTCAGTTTTAGATGTTACCTGTCTTTGCTGCAGAGTTTGTGTGAGACAATCCTCTGGCATACTTTACGGTTTAGCTCAGAGCTAAAGAGGGGCATTCCGAAGCACAGCTCCAGAGGTACCCACTCATCTTCGCTGGAAGACACTATAAAGATATGCAAACAATGAAATGAAATGTACATAAACTGGCATTTCTCATACACAACTTTTGGCCAGTATGGCGATGTTCTTCTCTCTCCAGCCATACATACCCGCCTCTGTTCCCTGCCTCTTACTGCCGTCCCCATTGTTCTCCTCAGCGACTAACTCAAATGACTCGTTGCTTCCATTAGCATCAAACCCTGTACCAAAGTCAGAGTCTCCTGAACAAAGAGAACACATAAGTAGCTATCAAGCCTGCAAGTAGGCTGGAGCCAGATAAGTGATGTAATCAAACCCATAGAGGGTGATTAAAGACTAACTGAATTGGAGACCAAAAAACACTGCCCTATTAAAAGACAGCAGCAAACTCCTGAGACTGTTTTTCTTCTTATAATGCAAAGTTCACAAGTGCTGGCTAATGACTGTTGTAAAGGTCTTTTCTTAATCAGCCTGGCAACAGATTGGGGGATGGACAGTTAGGAGTGGGTGGCGGCTCTCACCTACTGCGTCAGCATCACTGGGCCTGCGGCGGTGCCTGTTGTTGCAGTTCAACATAGTGATATAGCCACACTGGTGCTCCAAATCTACTTTGTCCCGCAGGATCTTCAGGGCCTTGTGCACACACATGTTCGAATAGGAGAACTCTGGAGGACAGAGAGATTAAAGAGGATTCTGTTTACAAGACTGTCTGTTTGCTAGGTGACTATGAAAAGGTCCTGAAAGTGATGTACCTCCTTTGAGGTCCTCCTCATCGAAAGGAAAGGGGATATGAACCATCTCCCCATGGCCATGCATGCCATGACCCTGTGGAAACACGGATAGATAGAGCTGTGTAAACAAAACCTCTATAGGCACTCACCCTTTGGGAAATATACTGTCACTGCCATATGAACTCCATTTGAAAATACCATCTTCCCTTTGCATTATGTGAACATTTCATCATGAATAGACCTACAGAACGAGGGCAAAATTACTTTGGATAACATCTTGTTATATTAAAGTATAATAACAAGGTCCCTGCTCTTTCTAGGAAAGATTTTTTGACACACTATGCAAAGGTCAGACCGCACGTGAGGAAAAAGTCCACCTGGGGGAAAAGGCAGTTTGATAAAGGATGCAAGGGTGTACAAAAGGAATCCACTTCCTGTAGCAGTACAAAAAACATATAGTATAACTTTAACCCCCTTAAGAACCAAGGATACAGACCCTTTCAATTCACTGCAAAACACAAAGTAGCAAGTCAAAAACCTTGACTGCCTCTTGCTCAGTTAGGAAATAGCAAAATCCAAGTCAGATGTAACCTCTACATTATATGCACAGCAACTACTGTTAGCATTATATGAAATTAGTAAAAGAACTATCTAACATCTAACAATTAAGCCTATAAAAAGAATCCCAAATCTAGTCAGAATTCGAACTACACTGGCCTCTTAGCCAGGTCTCTATTGCAAAAGAGACTACATCACAGTGGGAGCCTGGGGAAAAAGGATTTCAAGCCAACCAATATAATTTCTATTTATGGTAATATGCCATAAATACAATATTCTGTTGATGTTGTGAAAATAAGTGAAAACAACAAACTAAAATATGAGATTTTTCTGAAATACAATTTCTATTTCCTATAGAAATCCTATAGGAATTCCAATTTCCTTGATAGGCTTCACACGTAGGGAAAAGTTATGTGCCATAACTTTTGTACAGGTCTAGCTACATGCAACAGATGATCAATAATTAAATAATTGTGCACTTAAACTGATTTGTGTTCACTTTGTAATTAAATAAACGTTACTCAATCAGGGATGTTACTAACCAGAACTGTTGAAAATGTATATGTATATTGAAATGTGTACTGTCTGTATTATTCCTCAGTAACAAATGCATGCATAAGCAGTGCTTAACAGCTTCATTGATACCATTAAACAATGTTTCTCATCGAGTTAAGAATAAATGTCATGCAACAAAGCTGATGTTAACTAGCAAGAAAACAAAGCTGCTAATGGTATTAAATAATACATTTTTAACATGCAAACAAAAACTTGCTAATATGTGTGATGCAAAAATATAAGTTAAAGAAATGTTGTACTCATCTGTGACAAATATTCCCATTATATATAATGACCCATTTGTAATGTTACATGCTGCAAGAAGTTGCTTAAAGTTCTAGAGCCTGACAAACCTATCGCATGGCTATTGATGACCCACAGATTTCCAGGTGTTTTCCATGACTGATTTATTTCTCCTATAATGTTGCATTTCAGAGATACAAGGGTTTTGTTACAACAGCAATAGCATGTTTTTATGCATATATGTGTATCTTTGTCACTGTCACTTCTTTACCTGAATGAGCACCGCAGAATGAGTCAAGGCATCGTTCAGCATAGTGAGTACATTTGATGTGGGCACCACGCCAGGGTCATGACCCCAGGAGGTGATCAGGAGCCTGTCATAGGCCTAATAAACACACAACCAATTAATAACCCATAACCAAACAGCTCACACAAAAGAAACAAGACAAGGTTTTATTATGGGTAAGCTTATGAGACTGAAGACCTGGAAGATTTCTGGTAGCTTCCGCAGCCTGGAGCCCTTGGACAGCAGCAGAGAAGGAGGGCCGTGACCAGTCACATGGTACAGGTACAGTTTAAACCAAATTGAGCTGACCTCTGGGATGGCTGGGCCAATGTGCTAGAGCAAACAAAAGCTGTTATTTTCATTTCTTCCATTTACAGCCATCACAATAGCAACTTACCACAATTGATTACCACAATAACTACTACTAATAATTATAATTACTACTAATAACTATTCGGTATCCAAAAAGACCTCAGTTTTTAAATGTCATGTTCATAACAGCAAAACAGTGGCAGGTCTGAGAGACAACATGTTTACTTTGGGAACTATTTTGCCTTAAATCACCCTGAATGCGCATGTATAAACTGTCATTAAGCAAGGTCTTGGGCTGCATATTCACTGTTTGTTCATAACCATTTTGTGTAACAGCCTTCAGTAAAGGAGACTTTAGAGGCTTTAAATGCTTTAGATTTCTAGGCTTCTGGCACCATCTCTTCTTAATCTTAATTATTTATATATGCCAAACTGTTGGAAGATCAGTGGAAAGCAAAGTGAAGATATGGAATAGCATTAAAAAGGCCATTGTTAAGACATGCTGTGAACCAAGTACATTTACCAACCAAAGCCAGGATCATCCTAACCTTTTCATATTCTTGATTAAAGAGTGAGCTGGTACACATACATAAACATTCACACACACACACCAGTGTGACTGTCAGCATGTGTCAGTCTTTCCGCCTGTGACTCTCAATATAGCCCACACGGGAGGCGGGGGTTACCTGAGGTGTACAGCTGCTGATTGGCCGGATCTCGTTGCTGAGTGGTGCCATGGAAACCAGCAGTTTGTAGTTCTTGTTGAGCACACGGCTGCAGGTGGCAGGATCCAATCCCAGCAGACTCTCACAGCGGAGCAGGTCCAGAGGCAAGCCTGGAGGGAAACACACACATACACTTGTTACAGCCATTCAGTTTGTTCATACATGAGAAAATGTAATCAAATGTGCAGCAGTATGTACTACACTAACTTATGACAGGAACAGGTTGTTATCATAGGAAATCTACATGAGCGATTACTTTAAATCCCGTGGGATTTCTAGGTCTAATGATTGTGGTCAAAGAAAAACAAAAAATAAAGGCGTTTTAGCTTTTTTTATATTTTATTTATCAAAATTCTTGTCATTTTTAAACTGCACATGCTGTAGCATTGTTAAAACCTTCACTGGAAACAATAGGTCACAGTACAGTCAGCTCTCAGAAGCTGAATTGAAGACCTAACACATCAGATTAACCAATAACATAATATGGGATCGACAGTGAAATCAACTAATCACATTTTGATTTACAATGAGTGGGACAATTTTTGTGAGAAAATTCTAATTACCAGACTGTAAAAATGAGTCTAAGCCTGATCAATGGGTTTCAATCAGCTGTCAATCAGCACACACCGCCCCCCTCCGAGTTTTGACATTCATGGCCTGA
Source organism: Semaprochilodus insignis (assembly GCA_034552555.1). Lineage (NCBI taxonomy): Eukaryota > Metazoa > Chordata > Actinopteri > Characiformes > Prochilodontidae > Semaprochilodus > Semaprochilodus insignis. The sequence continues at coordinate 34,085,256 of CM067475.1, forward strand.
ACTGGATTCAATGGCCACTGGATTCAAGGCCTAGCTCTAAAAGGCTGCTGTTCACCATCATTAATAGGAATCACCATTATAACATCAAATTAACCATTACAATTAACTTGAAATCAGTTGATTGATTACCTATATTTGGTACGTCAGGGCCCTGGTCAGGGGTGAGCTCTTTGTTGTAGCGCAGAAAGAGAATTGTGTTCCTGAGCGTCAGTGCATGATCAAAATACCTCTGAGCTTCTCCTTCAGCAGTGCTCTCCACCTACACACACAAAAACCTCTTTCTTATCAGACCTAACATACAAAACATTGTCTGTGTTTGTACGGATGAGTGGTTTAAAAAAGAAAAAAAAGGATTTAGGGCTACATGTTGGCTCAGAGTACACGCATGTGGGGAGAATGGGTAGCCAAAGAGAAACAGGTGACTGTGTATGTGTGTTTCTTGCATAATCAGTCAGCAGGCTTCCCTGGCGGTGGCCCCTCTTCCCAAGTGAGAGCACAGAGGACGAGATTGTTTTTCTTCTGTGTGAGCCTCAGTTCCCATGGTGTCCGGTAATGAGGGCTTTACCTTCTCCAGCTCCATCAAAAAACTGTCCAGGGTCTCATCAGACAGCTTCCCCACCTCAAACATGGTCACCGCATGGCTCTTCAGATTCTGCCACACACAAACAAAAACATGTGCTCTTAGTCTCACAGCTTACCAAAAAGCAAAAGAAAAAAAAAAACTAGATTTCAGAAACAATGGAGCATCCTAATTATTATTTATATATTTATAATGTGCTATTATAAAATTCATTTGTGGTTTTTAAAAACGGTTATTTTTAAATAAACAAACCTAAACAGCTTTTTGTTTTTAAAAGCATCATGTATTAAAATTACGATGAAGGCACATGTTACTCACGGGGGAAAGGTTGCCCATCATGAGGAAGGCAGTGAGGGTGGAATCGAACAGAAAGGCAATCCTTTTGGTGGGGGCTGCTGGAATACTTAGACTGCTGACACTGGCTGTGTCTGAGGCATATCCAAAGAGAACAAACAAAAAATATCAACAGGCTTTGTACATGACGTCAACATGTTAACAGCAAACAATCCAGATAAGCTTAACCAAACTTCTGTCCCTAATGACTGTAGTTGACTGCTGTGGATAAATGGTGCCTTGTGAAGGCCATAAACATCCATAGCAGCCATAAACGCGGACGCATTCCAACAACCCTTTCAGATGATCGATTCACCTGCTTTAGGGTGCATATTGCTCATACAGCCACACATATAGCTTGTCTAATCTCCACAGATTATAAAATCATTGCCAACAGAATGGTATGCTCTGGAGCAGACACACATGAACATAAGCTTATCATGCCCAATCCCAAGCGTTGGCTAGAGGGACTGTATTTGGGCTGGGGAGCAGCAGAACTGCATTCTCTGGAGTGATACAGCTTCATCTAATACCTCTGGGATGCGTTAGAGTGTCATCTGTGATCCAGAACTAATCATCTAACATCAGTACCAACGCTAACGCTCATGTGGCTAAATGCAATCAAATCCTGGCAATGCTCCATTTGTCTATTGTAGAGTGTTTCCAAAACACTAGAGGCTGTTACTGCAAGAAATGGGGACAAACTCCCTATTAATATGCCTCAGAAGAAATGTTGGAAAAGCAGACGTCTACAAACTCTGAACATGTAGTGTAGCCACAGACCTTTTCATTGTGAGCTTATATTCTACCTAAAAACAAAGCAAAGCAAGGTGTCACGTTTCAGTCCTCATCACTAGGGAGAGCTCTCTCACCTTGGTCCTCCAAACTGGTGGTGTCAGTGTCAGTAGCAGAGGAACCTGCCTCCATTACTGGACTGCCCCCTTCCCAGGACAGCAGCATCTTCTGAGGGTCCATAGTGCTCCTGACAGCACAAGCAAACCCCCCCCACACACACACGCACACACAAAAGAAAATGCTAAAAATGTGCTAAGCGCTAGTTTTAAAGGTCACTTAAAGGTGAGCTGCAGATAAATCCTAAAAAACAATTACAGGTCTAAACAAAATCGTGATCTGGCATGATTGACGTACTTTAGCCTGTTGACCGAAGGGGCACTTTTCCATGAGGGGTGCAGCTGGTCTGGGCTGATCACCTGACCTTTCTTTATGGCGAACCCAAGCCGGCAGTACATGGACACTGCATTCTGTGGTCAAGACACACACAGTTCAGGCTGATACTCTTTCACTCTTACAATAAAACAAAAATCTAGTCATGGTCACTTTCAACTAGAAATGCCAATTAACAGTTAACAGACAATGTAACCAGTGCTAACGCCAGTGTTAATTTAATTTGTCATTGTAACTAGTGTTAATTTAATTTGATTTTATTTCAAATAATTATTTTACTTCTTTTTTCTTTTTTATATGACATTTTGTCAGCATTTTAGTATTTGGGTAATATATTCATGAACATTCCATAAACCACTCAATGTGGCTGAACCAGTCACGTTTTAGATCTGGAACTTTCTGTTTATAATGAATAATTTAATGGAGGATCGGGAGTAATGAGGGTGGATTATTGGTGAAAATAACTTGGCAAAATTGCATTCCTGCTCGATTGCTCTTTTAAAAATAAATCTCTGAATCTTTACATCATCTCAACATCATGTAAACCTAGTCAATTACTGTGACATTTCATCATGACACATATTAAAGTCATGCCGTGTGAGTACAAAGAAGCCATTACTCAGCAGCACATGCTGGCATAAAGTAACAATTTTAAAACTTCTTTCAAAGTCTTGTTCAGTACACAGCCGCAATCAAAAGTCCGCAGCCCTGAAATGATGCTAGGAGAGGAGAAATGGAAACGAAAATTGGAGAACATTCACACATGGAGATAAAATTGTGTTGGCTCCTCCGACAGATAGAATGGTGCTGGGGAAAAAGTAGGTCAGGCTAGATGGGATTCAGGCACCAATTCAGTTCAAGACCGCTTCCCCTGTCTGTGGCCATGCCATAGGGAGTGGTGGATATGACCTGACAAAGCCTGTGGTTCAATTTACACACAATTTACATATAGCTCATGCATGCAGGCTGCAAATATTGTGTACATTCTGCCAATTTGGGTTGTCTTTAAAGTAGGCTCTGCATCGCATATGAGCTGGGATGTGGTGTTTTTGGCACACTGACTCACACACAAACCCACAGTGGTATTTATTCAGTCCTATCCAGTGCCATCAACCGAACTGAATAAATGGATTCAAACTAATGGGATTAGAGGAGTGGGGGGGTGGGCATGCTATATTCTACCCGTCTTAGGAAAATATCAAGATGCAATGAAAATGAATAATGACAGCCTTGAGTAAAAATAAATTCATTGGTAAAGATCAGGTCCTTTGAGCCTCTTTGAATTTGGCTTTTTAATTAAAATGAATTGTGTGATCATGACATACCAAAACAAACTTGTTTTCCACTGTGTCTGATGAAACAGCTACAAAGAAAATGTGTTTCTCATCCTATTTCGAGTGAATATAGTGAAGCTGTCCTCATTCTGCGCAGAGTGCACCACAGACTCAAAGACTGGTTTATTTTGCGACCATTAAAAGCACATTGGGTTTGGAAAATTGCTGCTTTTTTCTGTCTGCAGCAATAATGGGGAGATGGTGCAGCATTTGCCTTTCTCGGTCAGTGAGAATGGCATCTTTTTATATCCAACATACCATGAAAATAGCTGCAAAATACATACCTTCACCAGGCCCAAGTCAATCTCCAGTACATTAGCCAGCTGACAAAAGAAACAACAAAGCGTGAGACAAAGGAGAACCATCTGAATAGTGGAAGGAAATAAAAAAAAAACGAAGACCATGAGAACTATATCACGTGTCTGGAAACATGAATAAAATAAATGCACTGTGGCATCTTAAACTTTAAATACATACCTCGGACACTGTAGTCTGCTCGTCGATGGACACAAAGATTTTGTACAAGAGCGTCTCGAAATAATCACCCTGGACCCTGTTCATGACAAACCCCTCCAAAGGTGGCACTGTGAATGGCACAGAAGAAAAAGACACATCTTACATCATATCTCTTGGGCAGCTCAACACTACTGCAGCTCAACTGTTTCTCTGCCATTGCTCCAAATGGATTTGCGATTATCCCATTTTCCCCTATAGATGAATGGATGTTATTACACACAACTGGTGTCTAAGAGCAACACTACAGTGCCAGCATCTAAAACCTTTACAAATGGTGAGGCTTAGTAAGCAGTGCACGGTCTAATACAGCACAGTAGTGGAAAGGTGTAAAAATAAAGTCATTTATTTCAGCTGATGACTACATACCTGATATACAGCTGTCATCAGATATGGGCACATCAAGATATATATAGCCCCTGTTGTACAGACCTTTAAAATAAAGGGAAAAGAAAGAACCGTGAAATTTTCTTTTATAAATGTCGTTAACATAATATTATTAAAGGTTTTAGGGTAACATGTTACTGACATGTTCATAAAGCTATAAGACATACAGACCAAGCTAATAAACATTTATAATCATTTATCACAGTAATTGTGCATAAAGTGGTATAAAATTTGACCAGAAGCGCTCAAAAATGTTGCATTCCATCCTATCCTACTAAGTCAAGCGTGTTTAACAAAGTGAAGGTTTTAGTGGTCTTTAGGTAAAGTGACCTTTTACCAAAGATTTAAGCTATGTCTATCATTAGCATTCATTAGCTAAGCTATCATTAGCATTATGTCATTGTGATCTACAGTGTCATTTATAATGCTCCAGCTGGCGCTTGGCATTGCACATAGTGATCTTAGACTTGTGTGCAGGTGCTTAGCTATAAAAACACATTTCATGACCAACGTTCATCCCAACGCATAGTTCTTGTGCTGATGATGCTTCCAGAAGCAGTTTGGAACTCTATAGTGAGTGATGCAGAACAGGACAGGCAACTTTTACACACTATGCGCTTCAGTACTCAGTGTCCTTGCTCTGTGAGTTTGCATGGACTACAGCTTCGTGGCTGAGCTGTTGTTGCACCTTGATGCTTCTATTTTACAATAATAGCACTTAGAGTTGAACAGGGCAGATCAAACAGAGGAGACTTTTCACAGACTGACTGGCACCCTTCAACAGTGCCGTATGTCCTATTGTATTTCCAATGTTTGTCCATGGAGATTACATGGCCATGGGCTTGATAACACAATGGGTGTGGCTAAAACTCGACAATAAAGAAGGATGTTCACATACTTTGTATGTACATATCCAACACGTTTGGTTTTATATTATTATGCCATTGTGACATACATTGAGTTGCAAAGTTTGTTGTTGTAACGGTTTCATTTCAGCCTAAAACGTGTCATGATAACCTAACGTCAGAATAAACTGAAGTGTGAAGTTCACATGAAACTCGACAAAAGCAACTTGTAATTGATGTACTGTCCTACAGTAGTGCTACTGAAATAAGCTTACAGCTTTTCAATCAGCAGCACCAAAATGCACCCAAGTTATTAACAATAAGTGCAATAAACAACTGTCCCATTAAACAATGTTTCTGCCAATAATATGCTTTTGTTATCAATCATCATATTGGTTAAAGACTAGTCCACGAAGGTTTTTAACACCTTAATGTTCATATGCATGTACATAAATGTTGGAAGCAAGAGTCTGGGCTCTTCTGGTCAAATGACTTTCTCCTCACACATGAGCACACAGCTCTACAGACAACACACTTCCACAAATTTTACTGCACAGGTATTGCGTATGTGCTGAATTCAAAATATTGGGGAAAAATAATAAAATATTAAATTTCTTACTTTATCATTTATGTTTTAGCAATATGTTAAATTATATTTATGTCTGTAGAGGACCAAATTTAGGTCTGTAGAGAGGGGAAGCCTTTGCATATGTCCGTGGGGTATATCCCAAACACTTGGAACATGACGCAGATTTTAGAACCAAAAAAATTAAATTCATAAAAGTTCATACTCACTTACTAACTTTGCAGTGTTGATGCTTAAATAATTCAAAACTTTTCTGCTTTTTATTCAGGGCACAAGCTAAAACAGATTGTGGACAGCAAACATGAATTTAAGCCCAAGGCTTCCCTCTTTACACCCGATACCTACAGCAGTTCTATTAGCCTGTTCTATTAGCCTTCATCACTATTCAGCCTGTACGATGGCTCTAATGGCACCTGTCTACAGCGCATGGCAATGAGATGTCTCATTATTTCTAACTGTTTTTCATTTAAGCGGATTTCTGTCAGAGCAAGCTCCACGTCCTCTCGAGCGGATATGACACTCACTGAGAACCACATTGTACTCCATCGATCCAGCCAGCTGGGGTCCAGAATCTATCATCTTATCAATGGCCCTCTTCTCTGCTGGGGAACAAATCTGCAATCATCCAGCACAATGACACTCAAGACACACCACAACACAAACATTGATCTAACTCCAGACTCTCACATGAGCAACTCCGAGCTGTTTTGTTTTATGCTAGCAGTTTTACACACCAGAAAGTAGGTTCCTGCAAAATTGCTCAATTTCTGTTCCTCAATATACAACACTGCTCAAACATTTGAAATTGCCTGTCTTATTTATATATATATATATAGGTGTGGTCTTAGTTTAGTTTGTATAAGAGTGCCGAGGGAAACTCAACTGAATATGGTCACCCTGTCTACACAACATGCAGAAAGTAAATGGGGCTGAGAAAAAGGACTCTTCATGACCACCACCCACAACTGTATAGGAAATCTGTGCTGACTAATTGTGCTACCTTGTTGAAATGTCTTATCATAGCACATATTTACAGGTAGAGTTCATGTAAATTTAAACAAGGAACTGGCAAATAAGAAGCTGACTTCAGCCTTGTAGTTTTAAAACTGGTAGTATTGTTGACAGGGTTATTTACCTACTTATAAACCTATATGTAGGTAAGTAACCCAGTCAACAATACTACTAGTTTTAAAACTACAAGGCTGAAGTCAGCTTCTTATTTGCCAGTTCCTTGTTTAAATTTACATGGTGCAACAGTTACATTATAACACCTCAGTTGCCAGAATGTAACTGCTGTACCATTTAAGCTGGAACAGAAAAAATTAAACAAGTAGTAGGAGACTGTCCTTATCAGAAAATGTAACCAGCCTTAAAATAATAATTAGGATGTTTTGATAACCTAAACCTGCTTATCGGCAGGAAGTAGAAATATTAAGAGTCTTTACTGAATTAACATTAAAAACGCAATCATGCGTTTGAAACACTGAGCTACTATGCTGTATTCATGATAAATGCACTGACACATTATTGCCCTATCCTCAGAGCACGCTTTATCATGATATTTTCTACAAGTTAGCCAGTGTTATATTATATTATTAGTGTTATATTATTACTGTGACTACTAAGAAACAACATGCACAAGTAGACTCCATTCAGGCTCCATTCAGGCTGGTTACATTTTTTTTTCTTTGTGCTTGATTTGCAATAAACAGTGCATCCTTGGGGTCCTCAACTGAATATTCTTTCTTACAAGCTTTTTTACACCTGGAGCCATGCATGGGAATGTCGGACCAGGTGGGCTTATTTATATAGTTAATCTGTCGTTTTAAATATAAAACTTGTTGGAATTATTTCACCAAGCATGTGTATCAGTGTTTTTTTTTATTTTATTTTTTTTTGCAAATTCCACAATAACTATGATAACCAAGATAATTTCGGTCATTATAATCATGAGATTAAATTTTCATATCATTTTGGCAACAAAAACAATACTTAAGCATGTGGACAGCATATGCCACTAATCACAAATCAATATGAGGTATTTTATAAAGTGTAATTTTATTGATATAAGGAGCCTTAAATTAAAGTATACATTTGTTCCATTTATAACACCCATCATGTCCAAATAATACAGCTTATAAGCCTTGGCCATAAGCGCATAAGTCTTTTTTCTACTAACTAACTTTACTTTTTGAGTCTGGAGCCACACAGACCCCCTTAAAGAAAGCGTTCATCAAAACAAAACACAAATTAATACATTCAAAGTACTTTTACATTGATGGACGCAAGTACATTACAAAAGTAATTCATTTTGTACTTTCCTTGTACTTTTACTCAGGAAATAACTGCTACTTTTACTACTAGGTTTTTGGTTTGGGACAAGTATATACATATGTGCACTACAAGTCAAAAGTTTAGACACACCCAACTAAATGGATGTTTGTTTTTGTTAACTTCAAGACATCTAGAGGCTTACGTTTCACAGTTGCGACTGATGAGATGTCTGAAAAAATAAATATCCTAATATACCACATATACTCTTGATCTATCACAATATTATATTTTTTAAAGCTCTAGTTCCCTTTGCAATTTAGTGAATATTCATGATGGACAGACCAACAGAAGTGTTTAGAAAAAAATCTTGTTACATCAACCTCCATTCCAGAAAGTTGTTTAATCCTCCTTTGAAGATGACATTTTGGTCTTTTAAGGCGGACTGCATAATTCCATGAGTGCTGTTTTATAGTTTGATGTTTTCACTTTTATTTATTATTTTTGATGGTTTCAAAATGTTCTGCAGAACTGATGTATGCTGTTTTTACCATTACAATGTTCATTATTTGAGAGCAATGCTTAATAACGGGGATACAAATGCCTATGACTTCATTTTGAAGCCTCTTTGGTCAATGCAATGCAGTTTATTACCTCTTACCTCATCTTACAATTATTGGCATAAGCTGTTTATGAATGTTATGAAATGTTCATGCATGTGTTATGTTTCTATGCAGGTAAGCTTCAAATAAAGTGTTTTACCTCAACCTGAGGTACCGATTATGATACCTTTCCATACCTTGATACTTTCAACTACACATTATACAACCTAAGGATACTGGTTAACTACTGTGCCTTACCCTAATGTCATCCTCAGTGATGTAGCCAGTCTGTGCTACCCACCAGGGCTCCACTGAGATCTCAATTGGCTTGGCCGGCAGAAGATCCCTTGCTGATTTTCTGCGGAAGAATTTCTGGGTTCGGAGACAGATGCTGCTTAGGCAACAGTGTGAGAATTTCATTATGTGTACAAGGCATGGATCTCTGAGGACTGCTTCACTTGATCTACAGTGGGTCCCTTGAAAACAGCCAGATTTGAGGACCATCTGATGATCATCATGCTCAGAATCCTCAGAGAGCTTCCAGAGACTTCATTAACATAGCTGCAAAAACATGAAAGAACCGCGGCACAGATTGAGCACATCAAAGCACTTTTTTCTTACTTTGGATGACCTGCACTGGTTCATCAGGTCAATGTACTGGTTCCTCCCAATGCCAAGAAGCCTCAGACCTGCGAGGTAAACAGAAACATCCATGAACATGCGTGAACAGCATAACCAGTCAGGCATTGAAGTTAGTCCCAAAGAAGAACCAATGAAACTAACTGAGCATCTAAATATTACCTGGCCATGACTCCAACCACAAACTCAGTTCAAAAACTGACTGTGCTGCACCTACAGAGGCAGAGCTTTTCCTTGCATTTCCGTGAGAGTAGTTGTGCTTTCAATGCTGAGTGCAAGCAAGCTTAAAAGCTCAGAAACACAATGAGTCATCCTGATTCCCCACTCTTCAAGCCCCAGCAGTCAGCCTCTTTTCCCCACCAACACACACTCTGTAGCCTGTGATCACTGAAGAAGGACAACACTAACAGCTATGTTCTTGGCTCAGTGCCAGGGGCTGTGGAGCAAACTCTAAGGCATTATAAAAGGACTTGAAGGACCCACCATGTCTGCCAAGTGTGTAAATATAATGTAACTGGGTACAACAGACAACTTCTCTGCACATATAAGCTCTATTATACTCATTTATATTGTACATGCATGCATTTAATTTTGATTGTGTGACACGTACTAAATAAAACACATGATCTTAAAACAGCCATGTATAATGCACGAACTCAGCTGTAAAGGAAGTGTAGTAATTTGTAGGATACAGCGTGTAATGCATCCATCAAGGCAAGCTATTTTAGTGCCTGCCTCATTTTACTGGGTGCACATTGGCAAGCAGTACTACATGGCTTGTGGCCATATTAGTGTGCATGATGGGTCAGTGATAACATTTAATAGCCTTCAGGGGTACACTGAGAACGGAGCATGGTTAAAAGCGGGTCACAACTTACAGTCGGCAGCAGTGAAGTTGGGCAGGGAGTCGTAACTCTTCTCGCAGTTCATGATGTCCTGGGAGCATGGGGTAGAGAGAGAGCATTTAATGTCCCACAGAGACCACATTCAGAACACGGTGCCAACATTTCTAATTCAGTTATGTTTTAGGTGAAAAAAGCAAACACAAAAGTGATGGACAACATCTCCCTCCACTGACCATGATGTGCTATTTCAAAAAGCACTTAGTCTAAATATTATAGTCAGACTTTCCTTCTGAAGTGCTGCACACAGAACAAGAAATGAACCAGCCACCCAGACTCCATAAAAACAACAAACTTTTGTTAATTGTTGTTAAATATTGTTAAAAAGCAAATAAATAATGAACAACTTCCACAAAATACTGTATTTTATAATTTTTTTACATGTTGAAGGACCATCTATTTAGAGTAAAGGACTGTACTTCAGGCAAACAATTAAAAACAATGAGCTAAATAAATAAAGGATTGCTCAATTTAGGACAGCAAATATAATATTTCTAACTGGTCTAATATGAGATGAAACTAATATTAATAATAACTAATGTGGTAATGTACTGATCAATATATACATATATATATATATATATATATATATATATATATATATAAAATAGTTGCACCCAAAAGGAATCAAACGACAGGAACGAAACTTGGGTTGGTTTGACATCATGACACATCCAAATGATTCAAGTTTCTGGCTCGGCCTCGCAGGCGATGTAAGCAAGGTCAGGCCTTATCGCTGTACCTGACTGACTACAAAAGGTTCTCTTGTTTCCTGTGCTTTGCTTTCTGACTCGTGCTGTTGTGTTGATAGCATTCTTTGCAAGCGAAGTATGCCTCAGAGAAGAGTTTGAAAGCAATTTGAGCAGTTGGAAGACTTGGAGAGGGGTTGCATCGTAGGGCTCCGGGAAGCAGGATGGTCTTATCGACGTCATACCCGTTGTGTGAATACAACCTTAGCGTGCTGTTGGCGCCAGTGGACAGAAGGCCACATGCACCAGCGACATGAAGGATCAGGGAGACCTACACAAACCATGTACAGGGAGAACCGACAAATTGTCCAACATGCACCAAGTGACCCAAAAGCCATGACTGCAGACATTCAGCAAGCAGTGACGTCCTTGATGAGTCATCCTGTTAGTGCCAGCACCATTGGCAGACGGCTGCACGACGTAGGACTACATGCACGCAGAACGTTACAACACCACATCAGCATCACCAATGACTGCAAGGTGTTGTGCCAGACTCAGAATGGCAGCGGGTCATCTCTAGTGACGAGTTCCACTTTTGTTTTGGTGGAGACAACCAACAAATCTGAGTGTGGAGGCACCATGATCAGCATCAAGATGAATGGTTTGCTGCCACACGTCACATGTCCAGAAGGACTGGTGTCACTGCACCTCCACCCCACCACAAAATCTGCAGGAACTGTGTGAGAATATTCAAGCTGCATGGGATGGATTATCACAGGACACCGTTAGGAACCTCTCCATGCCGAGACATCTGCCATGTTACATTAGCAAACACGTTCAATTCCATACTGAGAGACACTACTTCTGTATGTGTAGCTCAATAAATATTGCCCATATCAATCTAAATTTATCATCATTTATTGTTTCTGGTAACCTTTATCTTCCTTCCCAATAGCACTGCAATCTGACACATTCCCTTCTGGGTGCAACTATTCTTTTGATGATGAGTGTATATATTACAGCAGATTTATTAGATTTATAGGGAACTCGTACTGCGATAGCATGCCAAACGTGAAGAGTGGCACTGTGTCTGGTGAGCAAGTAAAATTTAGTCACCAGCTGTAAATATTTAGCTGCAGAAAAACAGAATAAAGTTAGCTGGACAGATTTAAGGGTATATCGTAAACATGTTGAGGGCCGCATGAGGGCTACGGGCTGGTGGTTTGAGACTCCTGAATTATAGCTTTTCTTGTAAACCCGTGTACGTCTGAATTGTATAAGTACCATGAAGACAAGCAACCAGAAATGAATCTGTTCTGTGGTTGTATTAACGTCAGAAAGTGCAACTTCCAGTTATATACGTTTAAGGAAGTTGTGGTTAGAACAATCAATTCCTCTTTAAAGCTTAGGACATCATATCCATCAGGTGCCAGTAAACAGGACAGTTAATGTATGAGAAGTTTCTCTGCATCCATATGATTAAATTCATTTGTATTTTTTTTAAATATTGCTACATTACTGTACAGTTTGCAAATGACTGATACCATAACACAATGTTTTTAGTATGTTTTGCTGACATGCTTTAAGATTAATACATACTGAATATGTACCTTTATATTTTGGAATGAATAGTACTGTGAAAAAAAAAACTTAAGTTAACATGAAAACCGTTTACTCTTTAGAAGCAAGACGCATTAAAACCTTACATTTATATAATAAAATATTAATACTTGTCATCCGTTTATCAATAAAACATTGCCATGCAAAATATTGCAAACTATGCAGTAAGACTTTTTGCCCCAAGCCCTAGTTTGTATTCTCACATTACAGTTTCTTTAACAAACATGCTGCCCTGACAGTTTAACATATCATTTTCCCAGCTGGCCTTTCTCCCTTATTTACACAATAACAGCATTTAGACCTTCTACCAGCATATTAGCTCTTAACCAGAGAACAGTGTAGCAAAGTGCATTGTGTACAACAGAATACGATATAAAGCAACAACTGCTACTAGATGACCATTCCTGCCCAGAAGCCTCTGGGGTGGTCCTCCAGCAAGGATACGCTCTTTTAGATGACTCACGTGGATCACATGTTTTGAGTTCAAAGTCTAGAACTGCAGCTGCACCAGTTAAAGCCATACACCCAGCTTATCTATTAAAACACAGCACGGCTGTTCTGTCACCGTTCTCTTCTGTAAATCTATAGATTTAAAGCTGAAATACATGAGTCATAAGATCATAAGAGGCAAATCAAACAGACCATCATAAAACACTTCACACAGAGTGGACTGACTGCTGCATCTACGCACTGAGAAGTTTCTCTATCATAGCAGGAAAAATGAATAAACCAACAGCACTCAGAATGACAACTCGGTGGCCAGCCCAAGGCAACCATATGCTATGACAGATCTCAATTCACAGTCTTGCTGATGACTAGAGACAGTGGTGTCTGCATGTGGGAGGTAGAGTTATGCTTGTGCAAATCAGCGATGGATTAAATAAATATTAGCCCAGCGTCTGAATCTTACTAGTGTTTGTCCGTCCCTATTAAAAGGGAATTCCAGCAATGTAATCTGCATAATTAAATTATTACGATGAGTTATTCAGAGTGCTTTGATGTGAAATGCACCATGCTAGAGAAACTTAAGGAGTCAGAATTGTTTGTGACAAAAACCAGACATCTTAGGTGTTTACTGTCTCTGAAAGCTATTACATGAAATTATGAATACAATTTCATGCCTGAGAAATCATTTTACAATAGTTCTACTACATTTTTGCATCAAGCCACTCATTTTAACTTTGTTTACATCTATATTTAATTATAAAGAAATCTGGAATCTCCGTTAACATATCTTACTACAGCTACTACACTGTCTACAAGTACTGTATTGATATACATATAGGTTTTGGGGATTTGGATTCCTCTCTGATAGAAATGTGTAATTGCATGTAACGTGCTGAAGAACATTTGCCACGTGGGTTGTGCTTCGGATTCCGTTCCCGAGAGGGTGAATCAGATGTATGTGAGCATGTTAAAAGAGCATTCAAAGAGAAATCAGTCAAAATTTGGTGAAGGACTTCCCTTTTACAGATGGAAGTCAACTATTTTCTGTCGTCACCATATCTCTATCAGTATTATGTTAATTTTGCATTTGAAGATCAAGCCAAGGACTTCTTATCGAGCCTGTGCATGTGATGTTAATGTGTATAGATATACGACGTGGTCAGAAAAAATCTGACATGACACGACTGCATTTTATTTGACTCTTTCAGGCTTTCAAGTCGACTTGCAGATGGACAAACGGACATATTTTAGTGTGTTCTTTTTCCCCAGTAATACCACTTCTCCGTAATTTTAACAAACAAATCGTATACCATGGAGGTGTAAGAAATGGGTAGTATCTTTAAGGTTCACTGAACTAATGTTTTCACGCAAATGCAAGATGGCAGCATTGTCAACAGATGACCAATTGCAAAACCGTCTTTTTCAAATATGCACTCACAACCTCAAAAACACTCCTTGCAGTGAAACACATTACATACATAAAACAAATAAACTTAAAGGAGTAAAAAGCTTACGGTACCTCCATGATGCTGATGTAGTAGGAGAAGGGAGTGACTCTCAGTCCTTTAACCATGATGTCAGACAGATGGTACGGATACAGCATGAGGTGCTCTCGGCTATACTTCAGCAGCTCCTCATAATACTTCCTCTCATCCTTCTTAACGTGCCTGACTGTAAAAGAAAAACTAAATGTTTAAGCAAGTATGGTCATAATACTAAACCTAAGTTTGAAACTTATTTTTACCTATTAATTTCTCCTACTAAACTAAACCAAACTAAAAAATCTAACATAAATCCAAAATCTACTAACAGAGATAGCTATACACTGCGTTATTGTGAGTGTTAGCAAGTATAATGTTATTGGGTGACACTGGTTTAAGAAACAATTTGATGATATTATTATATTTTATTATATACAATTATATACTTACAATAAACATTATGCTTTTTCTGAGTATAGTAAAGAACACTGATTAATTTATTAGAAAGAAATTATTCTTAACTGTACTAAAGGAGTACACAGTATGTGAAAAGTTGACTAATTTTTAAAGACAGCTTTTAACTGTAGAACTACTGGTGTGTTGTGTCTCTTCTTCAAAATACTGTGATATGAATTGTGTAATGCGAAAATAAGGCATGATATTATATGTTTACCATATCACCCACCCCTAACTGGCATGTACATCTGACCTATGACCTTTCAGTCCAACATCACATGTATGTCTGGGAAAATTAAGTAGGCACAATCATTTAACCGGCCAGTCAAATCACAAATCCTTCTCTGTAAAACGAATACAGCTCAAACAGTGCTTTATTTAACAAAAATACTCTTTTACATATATTTATTGAACAAATGCCTTAAACCAGATGTGTCGAACTGTGTTCTCACCAGGCCATAGCTCTGCAGAGATCAGTGTCTTCTAATGGTCAAAATTCAGCTCTTGGTAATTAGCTGATCAGGTTTCTTAAGGAAGAATGCTAAATACTCACTTAAACAGGTAAGCAAGTGTCTGCATGGGATAAATATACTCAACACCATGTGCTATAAATTGCAATAATAAATACAATACACACAACAAATTGCAAGCATTAATTTCACTGTAATGCACATATCTTATATATGGTACAGCTGCTATAAACCAACCTTTCACCTATTCCACCTAAACCTGTTTTGGTCATTCATGACAAATACAAACGTCTTGTGTGTGAAAACGCACTTGGATAAGTGCAAAACTATTATGGCTCTGATTCCGGAGATCCAAAAGAACCAAACCATGTTTGCTAATACTTAATAAAAATATTCAATCTACAAACGTTACCATTTTTGTTCAAATGTTATGTGTACTGTTTGTTAAATATGACTGTTAAATTGTTTTTATATCTACTATGGTTAAGATCAGGTAACATTTTAGGACTCATCCAGAAATCCACACAATACCATTGTACTGATAAATACCAATGGGTTCATAAACTTTGTCTCACAACTATTTATGAACCTGAAACTAAAATAAACCTCTGTTCCAAAGTGTGTAAAACTCTGGATAACTTTAAATGCTCTTGTAGAAGATGACATGGACAATAAACCTTATCACACTGTTACAAATATGCTATGAAACCTACCTAGGTTATTGCGGAATCGCAGCTGGTTTCTGATACTGTACAGCAGGACATGTTTGTCATACTCCCTCTGTGAGTTCCCAAGACTCTGTAGAGGAATGAAAAGACCCATAAGACCAGAAAGCACACCCAGATCTAAGCATCCTAACAGCAAAGGCAGCAATTCAGAAAGAGCAGGATTACGTAAGGCATCAAAATACTTAAGAGGGGAATTCCTCATATCAGGTTTTGATGCAGGACAGATTTATTTACAATGGAGGAACCAGAGTTTAGGAATCAGAGTTAGTGATGTGTACAACACAAACATAGACAGTTTATATATCACACAAAACAACCAGTGAACCTGCATGAGTGTGCCAAGCTTTTACATGTAACATGAATACTAAATTAACATGTAACATGATAATGTAGTATAGTGGTAAAGATCTGAAAATCTAAAGATTTGAATTTTCTTTGGTTACCAAACTCTACATGGACATCTCCATCCTGCATGCACCGGTTATGCTCATTTTCAATCTTCAGAATTTTATTTTTGGGGTCTATTAGATTAGGTTTACATCCTCCAACGCCCCCAGTGTGCTCTGACTGGTGCATCTTACTACATCCTAAGTTCTGTCACCAACCCCACACCGCTGTGTATTTTCTTACAATGGCGTTTGTTCTGCTGTATCAGTTTGAGCCTGAAAAATCTGATCCTGAAAGTCAGACAAAAGAAGTTGGTTGAGCTACACTCGAGAAGGACACTTTAGAGTGGCAAGTGTTTTACTAATTTAGCTCAAACAACCTCAACCTCAACAAACCACCTCTCAGGCATCAGGCAGCACACCATGAAAACTTCCTGTGAGGGAGCTTTCAGACACATTAAACCCTGTAGACATCCGGTTCCCATCACCACCACTGTGGACAATTCTGACACTGCAAATTTCTTTTGAATGCAGCGTTGATCTGAATGACTTTGTATGTGAAATGCACTTAATATGAATGTCTCTTCAATACCCTCTTTAATATCAATTTCAAAATTGACCACAGAAAGACAAGCCCCCCTACTGGGTCACCTCAGTGTTTCTTCGTCCACCTTTATAGATTATTTGGGAGTCTCAGCTACCCTAGACTTGCTTATTAGTGGCGTGGACCTGGATAATGTCTAAAAAGCTTTAAGAATGAAACTGAATGAGTGCTTTCCAGCAGCAAAGGACTCAGTGTTGGCAATCATCTCCGTACAGCTTTCATACAGTTACTCTGAATGAGTGACACTGCTGTAGAGGAATCTGATGACTCCTCACTGGCAATGAGAAGGAGGATAACGAGGAGGAGGAGGATGATGCGGGTCGGTGTGTCCCAGTGGACCACGAAGCTGTAGTCAGCTTCCTATCCGCCAGCTTCTTGGTGGGATTTTCCCTCGTTCCCGTTCCACCTTAAATGGTGCAGCAGTTGCATTCTGACGCCTTAGAGTCCCACTGGATCACGAAGCTGAAGTCAGATTCTCATTCGCCAGTATCTTGTTCGAATTTTCCTGTTCCACCTTAAATGGTGCAGCAGTTACATTCTATTCTGTAACTGCTGCACCATTTAAGGTGGAACGGGAAAATTCGAACAAGATGCTGGCGAATAAGAAGCCAGTGGACCTGCAGCTGGACCCAACCGAAGACATGACAAGTGACTAAAGAAGGAAACGCGCCCGAAACCCGGAGTGTGCTTGTTTTATGAGCTGTTGTCTGCCGTAACGTTACCTGTTTGACATTAGCTGGCAGCTTGTTCCACGGATAATTCTGTCTGATGTGAAATTCCACGTCCGTGTTCATTGCTGGACTCGGTTATGTAAAAGGCAAAACAACGGGCTCTCGGGTAAGTCCGACACGACTATACCCTCCCGACACTCACTACAGCCGCTGGTCCACTTCAAGACTTTTTAAAAATATCCTTTTTGTAATGTATATATTATTTGACCGATAATGCTGCTAAATATCCACTTCCTTGTTGTATTTCCAACCAACCCCTCGTCACGCTCCTGGCTACGTTCGTCACTTCCGCCTAGCGAGTGACGTGGAGGCGGTTGTAGTGAATGAGAGAGAAACCAGGATTGTATCAGTTATATTATATTATATTATATTATATTATATTATATTATATTATATTATTAGCATAAAATATGTATTACACTAGTAAATCAAACATATCATTTTCATCTTCTCATATATTATGATAAATATTCAATACATAAATGTCCTTATCAAATTCAATCATTACTTAAATCTTTTAAACCCAGTAAAAAATTAAAAAGCATTGAAAACATTAGGACCTATAGACTTGGATTATGTATTTGAATATAAAAACAATATGACTTAATAAGGTTAACCTTATTCATTTTATTTAATTTCTTTAGTAATTGCTTTATTAATTGTTTTGTTTGTTTGTGTTATATAGATAGACATAGACATAGACATAGATATAGAGATATAGATATGAAATTCTTCATATATTTTGATCAAAATTAATATTTGCCAACATGCCATACGTTTAATACATAACTGTTATTGTTGCCTTGGACAATAACACTATGTTGAATTAGTTCAGCCCTCTTTAAAACAAAACTGTTAAATGTTGTACTAACAAATGTATGTATGTATACTGTCATAGGCTGAGTACATTTTTCAGTTTTCATCTTTCATGTGTTCTGCTTTCGGTTAAATTAATAAAAAAATTGCAAAACAAAAAGAGAAATTTGGATTAACTAGTCTGGTGGAAGAATATATTTGTTGAAAGAAGGTATGGATGCTTTCCAATTCATATTTGTTCTTTTATTAAAATCAGTGAGGTTTTGTAGAGGCTAATTGTCCATCAAAAACAAATTTCATTTCCCTTTGGTGTCAAATTTAAGGCCATCAATGATACTGCAGTATCAGCATAGAAGACATAAACATAGAGTCTCGAACAAATACTCTTTTATTGAACACTGTCTCTTCCACCATCCTACAGGTGGGCTCCGTTAGTGAGCTTTAGTCCATAGTCCTCACTGCTTATCTTTGCCAGCCTCTGAGTTTGTGGTAGCACTCTTCCTGTCTAGACTGCTGGAGGGCTGTATCCACTTCTGACACCAGTGTAGCATAGGCGTAGAGTAAGATACAGGAAACAGAGTGCCTTCAGTGAACGCTCTGTTCTTGAACAAAGCAGAGGAGAATTGCCGATCACTTCTAGCCATACAATTCAACTTGATGGTAGACAGAAAACCCACACAAACTACCTCACAGACCACTCAGAATTGCACATCCAAAACTAACAACTTAACTAATAAATTAAAATAAATAGAAAAATATAATTTAATTATTTTACTATCAAAACCCAATATACACAAGTGTAAAATGACTTTTTATACTTTTTATTTGTCTTGAGTAAGATAGCCAGTACACTTCTGGGTAGGTGCAAAGACACCGTGCATTCTTCAACCCGATAATCTTTTACTCACACCCCTGGACTACTGTTACTCAATCTGTCTGCAAGCATATCTGTTTGGCTTTCCCTGAGTGGTAGAATCAACATGACTGTAACTCATCCCCGGATAGAACTGATGATAGGAGTAACGAGCAAGGTCCCATCTGCTACCCTGAAACACAGAAGGAAGCTGTAGGCAAAGATGACAGGCAGCTGAAATCCCAGCACTACAGAGCGATAATATGTCTGATGAATGCAGCATTGCTTTTACTATCTATTTTTACTTTTGATTACCACCTGGTCTCTTCTTATGCAGGGACAGATTTCCACTTGCCCAAGCCTTCCACCGAAGGCAGACGGCAGTAGATTACACATTGATTTCTGGAGCCTGTTTTTTGCCTCTTCAAAATAGCTAGTGATATAGTCAGTCAGACCGATTTTTCATTTAATAATCGGCTTCATCTCAGCAGTGGTCTCAGCAGCTTTGTGGCAGTGTCTCCTGCTTTGTGATGTGTAGGCTTCATTTTTCATGCTGCATGTTGTTGGAAAGAGAGGGAAGCAGCCAGAGGTAACAGCTGTAATCGGAATGATAGCCTTTTCCAGGTCCTTACTTCTTATCCCAGACTCAGAGCTCAGGACCGCACATTAAGACATACAGAGTGGCAGCTAGGCCCTCACCTTTGGTCATTATAAACTTCACTTTGGTCAGATGATTCCATACGCCTGTGTTTAGAGTAATGAGCAGCAGGTGAATGGCGACCTAGCATGGTCCTCCTCACCTCCCTAATCCAAGGCAAACCAAAGGTAAGCAGGCCCAGATATTCAGCTGTTCTTCCCACTCAGCCCAGCCATCAGCACAGCTCTATATTTACCAGCTTCCTGGGTTACACAAGACCACCGAGGGGCGTTCACAGACCCCAAGCCCCTGTCTGTCCCTGGGCTAAGCTAGGCTCTCTGTCCCTGCCATAGTAAACACACAAAGCACATGGCACACGGCTAACCGCTGTGGGAACAAACAAGGGGAGGGTCAAAGGCAGGGACGTTTGCAGCCTCCAGAAATATTCTCGGAAACTGGAATGTACACAGCGGTCTCATGGCAAGCTCCTAATACCTCAATGAACCTTTTTGTATGTCCACTCCTGGCAGCCATTATCTTCATTTCTTAAGAGCGACACCTACGGGAGATTGGCCTTAATGCTGATGAACTGTGACTGATTCTGTCCAGACGCATTGGACTGTAAGTGATAAGAACGGACTGAGTTGAGGTAAGCACGTGAATTTACTGCTATATATGTGGTCCAGGCAACTTTTTAAAGCTTGTAGCAAGTTGAGCAAGTTGTTTATGTCTAAATGGTCACTAATGTTCTATTTAAAATGACCTTATTGATATCTGGATTTCTTGTGACACTATGCCTAATGTTATTAATGTCTATTGATTGATCACAATTTCTATATCTGGTGTGATCAGTTGCATGAATTGATGTAGGTCTAGCAGTGGAAATGATCAAGCAAATTACTTGAACTAATGAACTGAACGTGGCCCAAAGTTGCTGCTGTTTAATTAGGCTTGTTTTGAACCTTTCTGTGCTATGTGTCTGGTAATGGGCTAGATATATCACTTCACGGTGTCTGGGAATGAATTTACCACTTCATTAACAGCTTTACTGTCTGTTTTATGATGTTAATTTGAGAGAAAGTGGATACACCCTAAAATTACCTTGTATACTGAATTATATATGTGTTCATGTAAACAAATGCCGAATGTTTGTACCCTGGCGCAACCAGTTCATGTGCATCTAAGCTTTAACCCAATCCTACGGTGGCAGGCGGCAATTATGTATTCAACCAATTTAAAAGTGGATTACAAGATTATGACTCCTATTTTTGAATTTGTGCATCTGCCTTTGCAACCTGAGAGCCTTCCTATTTTCAGAAAGTTTTTTTAAGTGCTGATTGAATAGAAATTGTAATATGTTTTTTTTTTTTTTCCAGGACAAGGCTGGGGAATACCATTGGTTCTCCTCTGTCATCACAGTCTTAGTAAAGGCTGTTAATAATAAACAATAATGATTAACTTCCCAAAATAGCAGCCAGGGTGGCGCGTGTGATCTGGGGGAGAAATAAAATCAGTAGCTGTCTCTGGGGTGATTAGACGACTTAGTGCCAATAATAGCTTCATGAAATGCCCTCGCCCAAACAGTGAGGCTGTCAAGGGCAAACCTGGTGTGTGCTCAGACACAGCTGGGATATGACACAACCGCTTTGATAAAATCAATTTTGATGGGAAAATGAGGCCTACAAGTGCTACATGAATGTATTAAGATGAATCAGGGGAGATGGGATTTTGATCACTGGGGAATATTGCCTGGCAGAGGCGAAGGAAAACACACATTACCACTTCAAAGTTTAGGATCAGTGTTTTTAATAACACAAGCTATATTCCACATCCATTTAAAATAATTGCAATATGATGTGACAATCATTGGAACACAGATGAAGCCATGTACAGCATCAATCCTTTGACCACTGATTGCCATAACTACAGCAGACAGTTAGATTATTTATCATCAGTGGTGACCGTGACTGTTAAAGCCTTTCAGTTCAGGCCATAAATGTTTAAATTTGATCATGCTTTCATAATACTAATGCTTTGTTGTGCTGGTTACCCTGTGGGATTCTAGTTGTATGTTAGCCCTAAGCTTCCACCATCACAAATA
This sequence comes from Semaprochilodus insignis, assembly GCA_034552555.1. Taxonomy (NCBI): domain Eukaryota; kingdom Metazoa; phylum Chordata; class Actinopteri; order Characiformes; family Prochilodontidae; genus Semaprochilodus; species Semaprochilodus insignis. Next base: position 34,107,452 of record CM067475.1, read on the forward strand.
AAATCTGTCCTTCAGGACCCCCACAGGCCCTCCACAGAGCAGGTATTATGTGGGTGGTGGATCATTTTCAGCACTGCAGTGACACTGACGTGGTGGTGGTGTGTTAGTGTGTGTTGCGCTGGTGTGAGTGGATCTGTTGAGGTGGAGTGTTTAAACACTGTGTTCACTCACTGTCCTCTCTATTAGACACTCCTACCTTGCTGGTCCACCTTGTAGGTGTAAAGTCAGAGACAGTAGCTCATCTGCTGCTCCACAGTTTGTGTTGGTCATTCTCTAGTCCTACATCAGTGATCACAGGACACTGCCTACAGCAGGCTGTTGGCTGGATGGTTTTGATTGGTGGACTATTCTCAGTTCAGCAGTGACACTGAGATGTCCAGCAGAACTGCTGTGTCTGATCCACTCACACCGGCACAACACACACTAACACACCACCACCATGTCAGTGTAACTGGAGTGCTGAGAATGATGTACCACCCACATAACACCTGCTCTGTGGTGGTCTTGTGGGGGTCCTGACCATTAAAGAATAGAGTAAAAGGGGACTTACACAGTATGCAGAGAAGCAGGTGGACTACAGCCTGTTAGTACAGAGCCCTCCTATATGGTAAGAGGGGCTGATAAAATGGACTACAAGTGTAGATACAACGAGGTGTTGCTAATACAGTGCTTGATGGGTGTATATACGTATGTCAGGTGGTTACCACTTGTGGTACTGTATTATTCACTTAAAAATTATTTGTTAGCTGAATCTAGTGTAAAGCATTGTTTCTCTCTTGAGATTAATGTTATTTACATCTAAATTAAACATAATAAACAAAACAAAAGCAATAATGAATTCAAAATGCCACTGTAGTCCTTAATGCCCAATATGCTACACTGTTATAAAGCTTGAACACATGATTCCTCTCACTCACTGTTTACAGAATGGCCTGTTCATCAATTGAAGTCTTCCCATTCAAGGACCAGGAGCTTCCAGCCCAGCTGCTGTGCCAGCTGAACCTCCTGAGGCTGGAGCGCATCTTCACTGATGTACTTCTGTGCACGGAGGACAAGGAGATTCCCTGCCATAGGAACGTCCTGGTGTCTAGCAGCCCATACTTCCGGGCCATGTTCTGCAGTAACTTCCGTGAGAGCAGTCAGGCCCGGGTGGACTTGAAGGGCATCAGCTCCGAAGTGCTGGCAGGGATTGTGGACTACATCTACACAGGGAGCATCACCATAACAATGGAGCTGGTGCTGCCTCTGATGCAAGCTGCTTCCATGCTGCAGTATGTCAGGCTCTTCGAGGCCTGCTCAGCCTTTCTTCAGGAGCAGCTGAACCCAGACAACTGCCTGAGCATGATCCGCTTGTCGGAAATCCTGCACTGTGACAGCTTGAAGGAACGGGCCAAGGAGATGGCTGTGCGCTGCTTCTCAGACGTAGCTGCCTCTGAGGACTTCTGTGAGCTTTCCCTGCCCGAGCTTATGTGCTATCTTGAGGATGACAGACTTTGCGCAGAGGAAGAGCAAGTGTTTGAGACTCTGCTGGCCTGGATACACCATGACCCCTTTTCCCGACGAGGTGCCATTCATGACCTCTTCAAGAAGGTGCGTTTGCGTTACATCCACCCTACATATCTCTTCCAGTTCATAGCCAATGACCCACTTGTCCAGTCCTCCACGCTCTGCACCGAGATCATTGAATCCGTGCGACGTCTAATGTTTTCAGTCAGCGCCAAATGCACCCGTGAGCTAAAGGCTCTGTGGACCACACCTCGCCGCTACACATGCCGAGAGACTTTAGTGGTGGTCGGGGGCCGCAAGAATAATGAGCAGACCTCCAGAGAGGCGCTGCTCTATGATGAGCGCACCCAGCGTTGGCAGTGGCTGGCCAAGTTGCCTCTACGTCTGTACAAGGCCGCTTATGTCTGCATACACAGCATTCTGTATGTGGTTGGAGGCCTCAGTCTCAGCCTGGCGTCTGGAGACAGTGCAGTTAGCGCAACTGTCTATACACTATCATTGAAGACTAACCAGTGGAGGACAGCCGAGCCTATGCTGGAGCCACGTTACGCCCATCAGAGCGTGTCCTACCTGCACTTCATCTTCGCTCTGGGAGGTATAGGAGCCGACAGACAGATATCGAACACGGTGGAGCGCTACAACAGCATGTTCAACCAGTGGGAGGCTATGGCTCCTATGCCTACTGCAGTCCTACACCCTGCAGTGGCTGCTAATGACCAGAGAATCTATGTGTTTGGAGGGGAGGATTCCATGCAGAATCCAGTGAGATTAATACAGGTAACTATGCAGAGAATTAACCTGTGATTTGCTTACGCAATGTCATGGTTTGATTTCTCCTAATGAGTCAAAAATCTGTTGTATTTCCAAGGTCTATCACATCTCACGCAACCAGTGGTCTAGACTGGAGACAAGGACAGTGAAGAATGTCTGTGCACCTGCCGCTGTCATAGAAGACAAGATTTACATCATTGGAGGTGAGCTTAGTGTTCAGTTTTTTTAGGGCTGCACAGTATATAATGTCTTCAGCGGATAAACTAAAAACATACCATCACTACATCTGCTGTAAACATGACTCCGACTCTCCTCCTACAGCAGTTCTACAGACTTTTCTGGTTTTAAAACCTAAATCTCCTTCTGATGATGTATCTTAAAGGTGAAAGGGGATTTTTAAAAAGCTATACCTGCTTCACTGTGATTTTGGTTCTGCTAGGATTACTACAACCATAATCTTCAAATCATGATTATAATTAAGGTGTGAAACACATAGAGTCCTGGGAGGTGGCTAATTAACGTCTTAGACCCCCTGAATGTCTCAAAATTAAAATTCTGAGTGGTGCATGAAAAGAAGCATATTGTGATCGTATGATCTCCATTAGGGGAAACTATCGACGCTCAAATACAAATTTAAAATCAGTCTGCTTGACTCACAATCGGTGAGCTAGAAAAGAAGGATTTGTTAAAATAAATATTTTGTGAAATGAGCCAACACTGGAGGTGTATGATGTATTTGGGTAATGCATGATGGGTACTGAGAGAACATTGATGAACAAAGACATGAAAACAATATAACACCATGAATAAGGCTAAAGGACATCATGTTGTTATCGCAACATGGAGCTTAGATTTGACTAGAGGGGGGCAATATGGCTAAAATTTATATTGTGATGTCACAGTATTTATCTGATCAGCTGGAACGGAGAAACAAGATGCACAGTTACTATATTACTTTTGTGGGTGTTTTGGTGAATCAGTGTATTCATGTAATGCAATAACAAAAAATATTTTGGTCAAATCAATGCCACATTATTAATTTGCCAATAGGTATTGAATGTGTTTTCGTGATATTGTATATCACAACTGCAATATAACTGCAATAAAACGACATCACAGCATTAGTATTTTATTCATATTGTGTAGCCTTGCTCTTTTAAACCTAGACCCTCTTTAATGACTCATTATGGATTAGGGTTTAAAAGGCTTATTTGTCCATAGGCAGGATATAACTAATGCCTTTATGTTATTAGAGAAGTTATTTGTAATTCCAATAAATTCCTATTCTGGTCTTTTCCTTAAACGAAGGGTACACAAGAAGGGTGATCGCCTATGACACCAAGGCCAACAAGTTTGTGAAATGTGAGAACATGAGGGAGAGAAGGATGCACCACTCAGCCACTGTCATCAACAACAAGGTCTACGTGACCGGGGGCCGCTTCCTCAACAGCCACGACGTCATAGAAGACTCTGACTGCTTTGAGTGTTATGACCCTAAAGCAGACGTATGGACATCTAAGGGTTCTTTACCGTACAAGCTGTTTGACCATGGCTCGCTGCCTCTTATCTGTGTCTCCAACCGGCCCAACCCGCCGTGACTGATGAGAGACACAAAAATATTCTAATGAAGCGCCACAGCTGAAACTGGAAAACCTTCTGAGAAGGTTTGCATCCCCTCGCAGGTCCGGCCTCATCTCGCCTGTGGCTTTGATGGTATGCTACTGCAGCCCGTAGCATCTGTAGGGTCTTAAATCAAAGGAGGTTTGAGCTGATGAGTGGCTGTGTCGCAGTGTAACGTCCCGGGAGTGCGCTCAGGAGCACACACTTGCGCAACACAGCTGTCCCTGCACAACTGTGACCCAAAACCTTCACTGGCCGGTGTGTCTCATTCAAGCACTTTCCATCACCATCTTCTCCACTCAAAAGGCTTATATCACCATGGACTTTGGCAGTATATTTGAGATATAGGTGGGCGATATGGCAAAATGTTAATTTTGTGATACTTGAAGGCATTTTTTTATGCAATACTCAATATATATGACAATATTTTAGGTTGGCAAACAGGAATGCACCAGCAGTAGTGCCAGTAGTGCAGTAGTACAGTAGTGCCATATTTTTAAATGCTATATAAAACTATAAGTTTCATGATTTTCTTATTTGATGTTTGCAAAAATAAACAAATGTATATTTTTTTAAGTCAGCTCGTCAGTTATGTATCAGATACTTGGGTAACACTTTACTTGAACCTTGCTACATAGCACTAACATAACTGTGATGTAGATATTATCTGCCATGAGTTGTCGTGACAGATTATGTCTGGTAATATAACAGTGTGAAGTCACCATCACTGGAAATTGTCATAACAGATGCCATATTGTTATGACATCTTAAATAATTTTTGTGACTCTAGTTATCCGTCATGGCATAGTGACACTGTCTCAACATGCACTACTGGTCAAAGGTTTGGGGTCACTTGACATAATAATGATTTTTATTCAACAGTAACTCATAAGGTGTAAGCCAAGGGGCGGCACGGTTGCATGGTGGGTTGCGCTGATGTCTCACAGTAAGTAGGCTCTGAGTTTGTGTTGGCATGGGTTTCTTCTGGGTGCCCTGGTTTCCCACAATCCAAAGACATGCAGTGAAGTGAACTGCTAAATTGCTCCCTAGGTGTGAGTGTGTTTATCTGTGTGTCTGCCCTGCAATGGATTGGCGGCCTGGCCAGCATGTTTCCTGCCTTCTGCCAGGTGAGCGCTGGGACTGGCTCCAGCAGACCCAGAAGTATAAAGCAGTTTAGAAGTGTGTGAGTGAGGGAAATTCTGTAAACTAGACACTACATTTAAATTAAACTTAAACCAAAACTTTGTTCATAGTTCATATAGTTTTGTGTGAAGTTAGGAAACTGAAAAGAGATATGTAAGTGTTATTACATAATAAGTTACAATTTTCTCACCAAAATACTATGAATAGCTGTTTAGTTAAAATAAATGTATTTAATGAAATCACTTACGTCTCTGTTCATCATCGAAAGCTTCCTACAAAATGTTAATCATTGTAAATGTGTATCTTCAACAAAAATAGGTTTATATGAAGGAAATCAGTGACCCCAAACTTTTAAGTGGTAGTGTATGATATCTACCATGACATGCTCATGGCATGGTTATGTCAATGTTATGTAGCAGAGTTCAAGAGTTACTGCTGCTTGTTGTTGTGCAGTCCATGCAGTTACTACACACTGATGTTATTGTTTACAGGCTCTCTATAGTCTCCTTTATGATGAACGCTGTTGATCAGTGGTATAGAAGTTGTGATGATACCCATGATATACCCAGAAAAGCATATCATGACAAAACGTATACCTGACCTGTTCAAAAGTTTGGAATCATATGTCGTGTTAATATTTTTTGTTATTTTATATATTATAAGAACTTGTACAACAAACTATTCACAGTTGGGTTTGCTAAAAGCACATAGATGATTCTTAAATGATAGAGTGAGCATCACACTGAACACCCTCTCTACCTGTTCAGATGACCTTGGTCCACCATTTAAAAGTTTTTGCACGCAGTATTCAATAGTATTCTGGAGCAAGAACTCAATGGAATGATAAATAATGTAATTATTATACTCTTTACATAAATGTTTATTAATATTCAGTTTATGCGACTTGAGATTTGACCTTCACTATGATGACTTCTGGACATTACGTTGTACAGCTCTGTTTATCATTCTGGACACATCCAACATTTGTCGTGTTTTTTACAGCTTTCCAGTGTCCTACTAATTATCTGAATTATCTGGACTTATTAGCATACTAGAATCATTTTATGCACCTCTCAGCAAACAAATCAGATTCGTAATGTTGGAAAACAATATTGATTCCAAACTTTTAAATGGTAGTAAATATAATCACATTTTTCACCCTCAACTTAAGACGAATATTTAGGATCCCTGAAGGCCTGAGAAAATAAAATTCGATAACACTTTCTATGAATCAGGTGTCTATAATGTATTATAAGTGCCTTCGTAAAAATCTATAAAGTCTATATAATGCTTTATAATACTAGACATAAGCCTTTGTAACTGTGCATAAATGTTCATAATCACGCACATAAACTGTTACAACACATCAGTTTAAGGCTTCATAGCACATAACACATTATACTTTATATGTTTTTCCTGTTATTAACATTATTGGTGAAACCAATATCATAACATTTAATAACTAATGTTGTGTTCATTTGCATACATGTTCCTTATGTTCCTCAGTGTCTTCAAAATGAAAATGATTTTGTAAGTGCACATAACATCTAATGAACTCCAATGAGCCTTCTTTACAGACTTTATTCAAAGTGATGTTATTGGTCAGCTCTATGAATTAATGCATTATGTGAATGTATGTATTAAGCTTTATGATGCGGGCCTTAACAAGAACATAAGGAAAAGGAAAAAATCTATAAATATGTTTTAATATATCATATCCCTTTGTGCTATGAAGTCTTATAATGCGATGTTATACCAGTTTATGTGTGTGATTATGAACACTTACATGTGCAGTTACAATGTCAAGCATTTTGAAACATTATGGACATTATCTTTATAGGTCTTTATGAATGCCCTTATAATGCATTACAGATACCTGATTCATAGAAAGTATTAACCAGAATTCTTCTACAATACGGTGGTGCACCATGGTGCCCACACTGTGGTAAAGGTAAACTCGCTTTTTTATGAAGACACATTCCTTCAAAGCTAAAAATGAAAACTGTTAGCAGCTAAACTACTAAAGCTGCTATGGAGCTCCCAGAAAAGATGACTGCTAGACTGCTGTGCTGCACTTTGTATTGTATTACCATGTACTCTGATGATGGCAAAGCCTGTTTACTTGACAAGAAGACCATCTGAAACAGAAGGAGAATGGCTGGAAGTTGTAGCTGAGCAATACTGGAATCTGTTAATATGACTTGAAATCTTATTTTAGTGCTGCTTTTGATTGAAGGTGTTTACTGCATGACCGGTGAAAGGAGACTGCACCTCATGATGGTTGGCGGTCTTCTTCCTCTCTGAGTAGGCATTCAAGTAATACAAATGAACTGTCTTTGGAAAAGAGCTCCTTTAACAGTCATAACATTTGTGAGGACTCAGACTGTTTTCAGTGTTATGACCTAAAAACAGATGTGTTGACATCTACAGCTTCCTTACTGTTTGTTTCTACAATTTTACAATTGTAAATTTTGTTTCTACAATTTTTTAGTGCTGCTTTAATGAGAACTGTTTACTGCATGTCTGGTGAAGGAAGACTTCACCGCACATAAGGCCTAAAACTGCTGAAAGTAGTTCTAGAGAAATCCACAATGGTAAATGTGTTGTTGTTTTTTGGTCCATTTGTTATATGTATGCTCATGCTTATTCAATTTAAAGTAATATATAATTAATATATATTGCTATAATATTGCTGTATACTGTATATGTAGCATCTGTAGAAGAATAGGGATGGACCATGCACAGTAATATCCCTGCAGTTAGAACAGAAGAAGCAGCTCACTCAAAACCACCTGCCCAGTGAGTTCTTTCATGCAGGTTTTGTATCAGTGGGTTTTATTAAATGCTGAAATTATTGTCTGTGGTGATTAACCATATGCATCAGACATGGCAGATAAAAGATGAGGTTGAAAAGCAATGGATAATTCCTTTAACTCTCCACTTCTTCTTCTCTTGTCACATCAGGTGTCATGGTGACCCTCAGTGCTAACTTTAGATCCAAGCTTTATGATATTTCTCATATACCCTTCAGGCCTGTCAGTTGTAGTCATGTAAGTCATAACAACACATGACAGGGATGATTGGAAGGGTTTATAGTTGCTATGCACGTTACAGACCACTTTAAAGAAGTATCTTTATGAATGATATGTGTTGTTGGGCGTGAACATTGCATATACAAGAAATATCAATATCAGTGCTATATGTTGTTTAATATCACCATTAAATAAACATGTGTTTTCTGTTATGTATCTGTTAATATTCTTTTCAAATACATATGGGTTTCAAAACTGGTATAGATATGCAGCATTTTTGAAATGAAGCTCTTCGTTTGCCTTTGGATGCCAAAAACTTTTGTACTAGTAATACAGTTGATTGTAAAAGTTTGAACCTGTCCTCTACAGGTAACAGATTATATTTCTTTCTGCACATTTTATTGCACAATTTCTTTTTATACGCTGGGTTTAACATATTGGATAAAAAGAAATGTGCCATAACTTTCAGGCCACATTTTACGTCTTATTGTTTCCAATAAGTTAAAATCAAAATGTTTAATAAACAGTAATTGTACATTAAACCATTCAAATCATGTGTCATGTTAGCTATTTCTTAAGTCATCTGACAACATTTTAAACATTTTATTCAACTTTTTATCAGCTGTATGTTCATCATTGTGGATGCACCCAAAATGCCTTTTTTAATAGCTTTGTATTCATTATTTTAAATGCGGTTCAATGCATGGCCTGCGAGGACAATAGATTTGGCCCTTTGGCTCATTTTTGAAATATTTTATTAACAAAAACAAAGAAATGTTATAAAATACATTATATTAATATATACATGTTACTTTGTTATTTTGGCCCTCAGCCCAACACAAACAGTCCCCAACCTACTACACTTGTTTTATCCCTTTTTTGCTCCATTGGATTCCATTTTTTTTTTTTTTACAGCATACTACTTCTCGATCAAGAGACAACGTTTTGCATACACAAGGCAAACCTCCAAGCATGAATTCAGTGTTTTTCTGACCTGCACTGTTTGTCTTTTGTTATCGCTTCCACATATAGTTTTGCGTACACAGTGTTCTACATATAGTTTATGCATGCATCTATCAGAGAACTGGTTCTCTATGACTGAAAATGGTACATGTGTTCTTTTTAATATGAATTTAATCTTCTTTCATTTTGGATTTTGTTACAGAGCACATATCATGGAAAATGTATATCCCTAGTCTATATAGTCGATAGTCGATATATAGATAGTAACCAAGCTGTAAGACAGTCTGCTTTGAATTCATTTTTTTCTGTGATGTCATGACAACCAATGCAGTTACATACCACATATCTGCCTGTTTCAGCCTGCACTAGTTTAGCTCCGCCCATTTACTCTGAAGCTATAAGCAGTGTTTCAGCCTGCACTGCTTTTTAAATTCAGGGCAGCCAATCAGAACAGAGGTCATTTATATAAATCAGTCTCAAAGGCACAGTAATAAAACCAGATAGTTTAATTATGCAAGACAAATAAAGATTGGAAAATAATGTAAGGTGTGGAGTGAGGACTGTTAGAAGCGTAGACAGTTTAGTATTTATGGTGGTGTAATTATGGAACATTTAAAGGCATCAAGGTGTTACTGAACGTAACATAAGCTGTATTAAATTTCATTGCCACATGGTCCGGGGCACAGCTTGGCTGAGCCTCGTTTAGCGCCTTGGCTGACTCATGTTTCCTAGTACTAGAATGGAATAAAGCACGACCACGGAGAATGACCGGGACATGAACATGCTGGAGTGTCACATTGCACACATCTAAAGTGCCAGCACTGCAGCAGATGGGCAAAACATGGTCCAGCGAGAGAGCTGAACAGCCACCAGTGCAGCTTCAAAAGACACAAAGGCACGTAGGTCACCGTGACCGTGGTTTAGAGTGTTCTCATGTTGATTGCTGTGTTTAGTCAGAGGGTCAGGTGCTCTGGCCTTCTGCCACTGAGTCTGTTCTGCTGAATTCTGCCTGCTTTGAATGACTTCACAGGTTTCGCTGATGTGTAATAGATTTATAACACTCACTGTATTAGAAACCCTCCACCTTATGGTTCATCTCTTGATGCAGATTTTATGTTAACCATCTCTTTGCTCTTTATAAACTGTTGATTTCTGACCACACAGAAGATCTTGGCTGGATATGTTTGGGTAGCTGACCACTTTTAACCAGTGGCAGTGATGTGTGTGAAAATCCCATCAATACTGCTATACCTGATACACTCATACCAGCACTGCACACTCTACCATGTCAGTGTAACTGCTGTGCTGAGAATGATTCAACCCCCAGATAATACCTGGTTAACAGCAGTGGTCAAATACTGACAAGTAATAATGGGCTGATGTTGTGTATGAGAACAGAAGGGCTACAGTCTGTAATTGCACTATATTGTGGCCTATGAAGTAGATTAAAGTGCAAAGGTCAGAGACCGTCCTTTCGTTAATTTAATTTTACAGGAGTAGGACTTTACAGGAGAAGGAAAAACATGTTTCACTTTTAATGTAGCGGAACCAGACTTTTAATCAGGTAATTTTAGATAATTTCTTTTAGTATTTATTATGATATTTTTACACAATATAAAGGGAAAGAGGTATTTTCAAATTATGTCAAACACTGAACAAAACAACAAAAAATGAGATACAAGATTTCAAGGTCACGCAGCAATATATCGTCACTGTCCAAAGAAAAACATGCATCTCTATTTTTGTGTGATAATTTCATGATGAATGGACCAACATGGTCCCAAACTGTTTGGAAAAAGTCTGTTTCCATTGACTTACATTAAAGTTATGAGGTTTTTGCCCTCTCCTGTAAAGTTGCCATTTTGGAGATGATTTGGAGATGATTTTTAGCAGACAGCTCAGTAGCCTCAGCAACTAAATACAATATTTTTTCAGTACTAAGTGTGTCGACTCTTTTCAGAAGACTTCCTTTTCATTATTCAAAGAAATCTGCAGGGAAATTTATCCATACTTCTAAAGTTCAGTCCTAGATGTTGGTTGCATTCTGTTTTCTCAGAATGTAAGTAATAAATTATGACTTAATAAATTTAGACTTACAATATACGTAACATCATAATGTCTAGTTCTCCACTCATGAAATGTAAAAGTACATCTATTCAGACGTATTGATATTGGCATGTAACTTTTTACAAATATGTTCCAAGACGGTTTTTGAGGATATGATCGTAAGAGGCAGATTGTTCCCATATTTTCTGACCATAATTTTTCAAATACAAAGTGTTTTAAGTTTGTCATTATGTTTGTTATATAAAAGCTATTTCTGACAGTAACGTAATTTACAAAATGTAACATAAAGTGATTTTTCTGACTCCTATAACTATACATAAAGTCTGTATCAGTATACATATGCATTAAGTCTGTAAAGAGAGCTTTGTAAGTGTTCAGTAGCTGTTATGTGCACAAAATCATTTCAGTTTGAAGATACTGAGGAACACCGGAGAGTTTGAAGTTACAATGGTGGCATCAATGTGGAAGTGTCATGTGAATGATCACAACATTTGTAATTAAGTTTTATGTTACTGATCTCAACCTTTTGTTTGTGTGATTTTGAACATTTGTATACAGATACAAATGCTTATGTCATGTTAATAACATAAGCCTTAATATAAATACTTTATAGACCTTTATGAATGCACTTACAGTGCATTATGGATACCTGAGTCATAGAAAAAGGCTTCTTGAAGGCTACACATCCTTTCCGACCCTAATCTCAGCTTGTGTAGGGCAAGGCCAGAAACCGCTGCTGAATGTACTGTATGTGACCTTCAAGCCCTCAGACAGCACTGCACAAGAAACCATCATGCACTGTGTTAAATATAGTCACATGGGCTCAGGAGTACTTTGGAAAACTTGTTTTCACTTAACACAGTCCACCACTGCATCAAGAAATGCAACTTGAAACTCTGTTATGCAAGAAGAAGGGCATAAATCAATTCTATAAAGAAGCGCCACCGAGTTCTCTGGGCCTGAGCTCATCTCAGAGGCTCTGAAAGACAGTAGAAATGTGTGCTATGGTCAACCCACATTTCAGCTTGTTTTTGGGAAAAACTGGCGTTAAGTTTTCCGTGCCAAAAAATGACCAGGATCATTGAGACTTTTATCAGTGAAAAGTGCAAAACCCAGCATCTGTCGTGGTACGGGGGGCATCAGTGCACATTGCATGGGTGACTTGCATATGTGTGAAAGTGCAACCGACCTGGAAGAGAAATGTGCTGCCATCAAGACAAAGTCCTCATTCTGCACATGCTACAACAGTGTGGCTTCGTAGACTTGTAGTCTGTGTGCTCGAGTGGCCTGCCTGCAGTCCAGATCTCTTTTCTATTGAAAATGTATGGTGCTTCATGAAGAGGAGAATTGGATAACAACAACGTAGTGTTGAATAGCTGAAGTCTTGTATCAAGCAAGAATGAGCATAAATTGCACTTGAAAAACATCAACAATTAGTTTTCTCAGTTGTCATTGCAAGATGATGTAACACAGTATTAAACCCCCTGTCCCAACTTTTTTTTGAGGGGGTTTTCATTCACCAAATTCTAAATCTGTTTATGTTTACAAAACACAATTAAGTTTGTCAGTGAAAACACCCGAAATCTTTTCTTTACACTTTTGTCGGTTAAATAAAACTTCAAGAGAATTAACAAATCACAGATTCCTCTTTTTATTGCATTTTACAAACTGTCCCAACTTTTCCAGAAATGGGGTTTGTAATAAAGTGACCAATGGACAGACATACAGGGTAGGTGTTTTAGTAAAGGGGATGGTGAATGTCCTTATGTATGTAAATGTAAATGATGTACATGTAAAGAATTCATTTGAGAGCTGAGAAGACAGACATTTTAAGCACCACAGAAAGCAGCAGTCACCTACTGGACAGCGAAAGAGTTATTCTTAGAGCTGCGTTTCCCCACCATAAAGTGAAATACATAGACGCAGGGTTATGTGTGAAGCACAGGCAGTGTCACAGTGCAAGATGCCTCAGCCTGACTCACATTACACTCAAACCTTTGGCCTCTTTTTCAGCACACAAGACAAAGTACTCAATGAGGTGTTTTTGTAGAGATCAAACTTTCTAAGTATACACACACACACACACACACACACACATCCTCTCAGTGTGTAATACATCCAGCAAATAATCAGTTTTAGGAAAAACAGCTTGTCAGCTGATAAGATGATAAAAAGCCAATTTCACCTTCAACTGCAATTATTCTGCCCCCTACAGGACAAGATGCGAGCTGCAATGTCATGTCCAAAGACAACAAAACATCAGCCCTCACATAATACCAAATACAGGTGGTCCACAGTCAAGTCATCTGCCTACAGGATAATGCTCCTCTACTAGAATAGCTTACTTATGTAAGGCTCACAGGCAGCGCTTTGGAAAGCATTGCTTCTCTTTGCCATTACAGCAGCAGAGCGGTGTGATCACTGTTCACCACTAGAGGTCACTGTATACCTGCAAAACAGCAAAGACCGGTGAACTCACTGGCTGCAGGTTGTACACTTAAAGCCAATTCAAATTAAGGGGAATTTCACCCAGTTTTCAAATGTTCTGCATTCAATCAATTAATATCTGAAGCATAAATTAGTCTAAACTGTGGAACCGTGGAAAAACTTAATTGTAGAGAAACTTACCAACTCAGACTTGAGTTACGGTGGTGGTAATGGGAACCAGGGGTCAAGATGTCTACAACGTGAATATAGTCATTTTAGTAAGAAAGGAAAAACAAGCAGTGAACTCATGTGAAGTCATGCATTTTGGCCTCCAACATGTGATGCTGCTGGTAAAGCAGAGGTAAATCTGAAACAGCAAGTATTCCCTGGGTACTATTTCACCTTACAACACCTTACATGACCAAAATACATTTTTAACAGTGTTATAAATCAACAATGTCACATAATCATCATTTTATGCAATGCAGCTGTGTTATGTAGCCTTTAGAGGCACTGAAAGATTCAGACATCTGGTTCTGTTCTCACGGTGAATGAGTTACTCTAGAACTAAGCCTTTTACATCAACCACTGTGAATGACTGTCCTACATTATCTGGTGTTGTGTTCCCCCCGTACTGCCCTCACATCCACTTACAATGTTGTGTAGTTTTACATACACAGTCATAACTTATTTTCTGTTCCTGTTATACATCTGTTTTTTTATCATCTGTTTATTCATTTTTACCGGACCGTTCCTATCCTCTCTTTGTTCCTTAGAATTCAACAGACTGTTTTTGTTACTGTGCCTTTAGGACTGACATATGTAAATAACCACCGAACCAGCTGAAATATTAAAAAAAGAGCAGAATTCCCATTTAACAGTGGGAAGAAAGAAAAGACAACTTTCAAAATTGATACAGTAAATCTTGATGTATGTTTAATGTCAATTTCATTCACTTAAAAAAAACATATCCATCATTTTTACATGCACACTCTTCATCCTTTACAGAGATGCGGAACAGTATGGTACTTGTAGCATAAGTTACATGAGAGGTATTCAGCCTATCGACCAACCTGCGAGACACTGAACTAATGTGTTTGCCAGTAGTGAAGAAATGAAGGAATAACACCTCAACCCTGTATTGAAGATTAGGGGAGCTTTGGCCCATGGTTAATTCAACACCTTCACACCAGCAGGGAAGTCATAGGAGTTCTGGAATGTTACATGGCACTTGCAATAGAATTACTGACTGGAAACAAAAATACAAGTTGTCCTGTATCTGGAAAAAAATGCAGCATTTTGTTGACTTGTCAAAGTGCTCTCTGTGAAAATTAATAACATGACAAAATTATTTGCAAACAGAACAATGGAAATAATTACAATAATTATATTAATATAAAACCATATGAACAAAACCAGAGATTAAAATTTATTAGATAAGCAGATCAGGTGTGATTTGGCCACTTGAACCCTACAAAAGTAATCTCCTATTTGCATCTTTTTGTTTAAGAATATGATATTTCCTGTATACAATAGGTCCAAGACACGCACAGTTCAGCCTTTTTTGGCACAAGCAAACTATTCAATAAGAAAATTCTTCATTTAGCATCCAAACAATCCCTATAAAAAAGGTCCGGGGTCGAGCGCCTGCTCACGTTTTGACACCATCATTAAACCGGAGCAAAAATATATATATATCCTAAAAGAAATTTTGCAGGTATCAAAAACGTACTCTAATTTGGACCATACGTCTAACAAAGCAGCAGTTTAAACAAACACCAAATGAGGAAAAAAGCATTTGGTCAGAGTTAATCATAATTGGGCAGAGGAGGGCAGACTGGCCAGACCTAATCCGCCTGTCCGTCTCTCAGAGATTGACTGCTTCACTCACTTCTCCCTGAGTGGGGCCAATAAGAAGTGGTTTCCTTTCTTCTTTATATTTTACATGTGTGGGCTGATCCTTCAGCTTACTATTTACATACAGTTGTATGGTTCACACTTTATGAAAACGTACATTCAGGCCTTGTACCATTCAAAGAACTATTGAATGTTCTGAGCAGAAACAATTTTTTTTTTTTTTAACCTTTTCTCTCCCAGTGTTAGCTTAAAATCACCTCGCTCTCTCTTGAGTTCATTCAGTGTTAGAACATGCACATCTGTAATGTGAAGAAAGCTGGTAAAAATTAGCTTTAAAGCCTGTGGTACGAAGTACATTCCCACAGCTTTAACTCCAGACTGGACTACCTTTTCCTGAGACAGGGGAGCAGGGCTGGTTTGATTAAGGACCCATGCCGGAAGAAGGACAGGCTCATTCTTTCAGCCACTTCTGTCACTTCTTAAACGGAAGAGGAAAAGAGGGGTATTGGAGACAATCTACAGTGACTTCTGATCTGGCCATGCTGTCATATGCAAGACCCATCATGCCGGACACCTGGTCAGTGTCTTGGACTCTTACAAAGAGCGCTGGGTCACTCTCCAAGAATAAAACAGCCTATTAGATGAGATGAATCATATGACTTGACCAGACCATTAAAGAGTTCCCAACACTTTATTGGGGACGGCTTACTGCCAGAGCGAAGTGCTGATACGCAGCGAAAGAGCACCTTACACTTCATTAATAGTCCGCTCTGAGGGACGGAAATCCCTGGAGCTGGAAGGGGACATGTAGAAGGACTGGGTCTTGCGCTTCAGACGGGCACGTTTGGTGGCCAGGGACATGTTGCGCTTGCTGGAAGAGATGATGTCGTTGATGAACTTCCGGCAGTCCACGCACACGTCCATGGTGCTCCAGTCTTCTGTCAACTCCTTTGGCAGCTCCACTTCGTCCTTGGAAGATGAGCGGTCCCCATGCTTAGAAAACCTGTAAAGATCAAGCAATTACTAGGGGTGTAACGATTACTCAACAAAAATAAAGTGATGGTTTTGATATATAATATATACTGTACTTTATTATTCTATTTTAAGTTTTTACTGCTCACAAGCTACAGCACTATGCCCTGTACTGTTTTTATGTTTATTAGAGCTGTCAAACAAAATGGATAAGCACGATTAACTGCTTTTTTATTTGCTTGTTTGTTTGGTTAATCTGGCCCTAAAGACAGGTTTTCCCCATTCAAAACGCAACTGATTAAGTCATACAATTAAGACGGGTCTTCAATCCTTTGCACAAAGAGCTGATTTAATCTTCAAGTGCGCATCTGCTTGGCTGGAAAGACTCTGAGACTCCTTGTTCTAAGAGTTACCTGGACATGGAGCGGTTCAGGCTGTGGCGGTGATGGCTGCCTGAGGCCTTCTCTGGATGAGCTGTGGTTCCAGTCTCCTCTTTAGACAGGGTGTTGGAACCCAAAGAGTAAATGGGCAGGCTGGCATAAGGCTTGGAGGGCAGCCTCATCTTAGATAGGACAGCAAACACATTGATTACATGACAGATTCAAAACTGATATTTACACCATTAGATACATGTATATATGAAACAGAGGTTGAGTCACACTTACCTTCTTACAACACTGTGAACAAACAGGTCTGAAAAACAAGGCACAGTTTTATGAAGTCTACATCACACCATCCGTAAACCAGTGGTTCTTAAATCTGTCCCCGGTCACCCACACCACTGCACGATTTCAAATAGTCTCTACCCCAGCACATCTGATATAACTGCCAGGCTTGATAACCAATGAGCTGGATCAGGTGTGCTGAGTCAGCGAACAGATAAAACCGCAGAGCAAAGGCTCATCAGAAGCAGGATTAAGAAGCACTGCTTTGACTTCCTAAGTGAAACACCATACTTTTATTACACACCAACATCTCAGAAAAATAGCTCAGTCATTTTGCTTTGTACTCCAGATAGATACTGAATAATAAGGTTAGGATATAACGAGACTGTAATTTAAACAATCCACTTCTACAGTTTATTAACAATAAATGCTTATTTTATCCCTAATTTTGCTATTTAATTAAAAACAATACCTCTTGCAGAACTGACAGTTGTAGGACCAGGTAAAAATGGAGAATCTCTTCGTCCGACATGAGAAGCAAAGCTGAGAGAAGAAAAGCAGAGTTCACATACAGTAGTACTCAGAAAAAATATAGTAGATAGTAATCTTCACAAAAAATATTATTATGGTAAAGATAATATCACTCATATTTCTGTGTAATTAGCTCTAACAGAATGGAAATTACATGAGGCTGTGTTTTATAAAGAGTAATGCTGAAGAGCTTTTTCAGAAAAGCGTCAGATTGAGTTCATTGCAGTGCTCACTTTTCCTTTCTTAAGTGCGTTGTAGATGTCTTTGTACTGCTGGAACTTCTCAAGTTCAGCTTTGACCAGAACCTGTCTGATGTGCATCACCTCTTCCACTGTCAGAGTCAGACACTCCACAGGATAGCAAAATTCCTCCTGTGCAGATGAAAAACATGAAAAACAAAATAAGCATATCGGACATCCTGCTGCCGTACAGTGCATACAGTGAAAGAGTAATTGCCCCTCATCCAATTCCTTTTTTTTGTTAATTTGTCACATTTAAATGTTTCAGATCCCCAACTATTTTTAAGTAAACATGATAAGCAGCTTGTAAATTAACATTCCAGTTATTGAAAATAAAGATCAATTCAAAACACATAACACCCATGTGAAAAAGCCCTTGTCCCTCTAACTCTAATAACTGGTTGGGGCACTCTTGGCAGTAACAACTGCAATCAAATGTCTGTGATAACTTGTGATAAGTCTTTTTCTTCACTGTGGAGGAACTGCCCACTCTTCTATGTAGGATTTTTTATTCAGCTACAGTGGAGATTTTTCATGCATGAACTGCCCATTTAAGTTCTTGCCACAGCATCTGAGCCATTCACAGGTGGATTTGCTTGTGTGCTTCAGATTACTGCCCTAACCCAACTGCACTCAAGCGTATGTTACAATCTCCTGGGCAGATGTTCTCCTTCATGATCTTCTGATAAGGAGCAGAATTCACAGCTCCATCAATTGTATTACATTTATCCAGATTCTGCAGAAGCAAAGCAGCCTCAGATTATCACATTACCATCTCCGTGTGACTATTGGGATGAAGTTCTGTGTGGTGTTGGTTTTACGTTAGATGTAACAGGACCAATCTCTTCTAAAAAGTTCCACCTCTGACTCATCAGTATACAGAATATTATCCCAAAGCTCTTGGAAGTCATCTAGAACTTTTTTGGCTAATGCGTGCGAGTCTTTGTGTTCTTTTTGATTAGCAGCGGTTTGCACCTTGCAGCTCTCCCATGAATGTGTACGCATGAGTTGTCAATGTATTCGTGGCAAAATTTTGGATGGTTGGACATTACTAGAAAGGTTCACCACTGTTCCAAGTTTTCTCCATTTGTGAATAATGGCTCTCAGTTTGCTGAAGTCCTAGAGCCCTAGCAATGGCTTTGTAATCCTTTCCAGACTAATAGATTTAAATGACTTTACTTCACATCAGCATTTTTAGAACGTGGCATCATGTTGTAGACCTTTTAGTCTGCTTTACTTTGCCAGACAGGTTCTATTTTAAGGTTGATTTAGTAGGTAAAGGGGCAATCACTGTTTCACATAGAGCCAGGAGAACATTTAGAAATCAAAAGAAATTTGGTGATCTAAAAGACATTTAAGTGTGACAAATATGCAAAAATACATGAAATTGGGAAGGGGAAACATACTTTTTCACAACACTGCATGTATGCATGTATGTCATCATGGTCCGGAGTGAGGCAATTGCAAACATGGCAACACAAAAGTGTCATGGCAATTCAGAGATGAATGGGAACACCTCAAATTACCAAACCAATGGACATGCCTCATGAATGAACAAACAAACAAAAAAAAAAAAAAACATAGCACAAATGGAAATGGCGCAGAAAGATAACATCATAAGCTGGTGTTAGGGTGGTATCTCCCAGTGTACTGTTTTGTTATGTGTTGCAACCCAGTTAATCCATACCCAAAGCCTTGGATACAAATGCATAGCAAGTTGAAACTTCCAAGCACCCACAAATATGCATCCAGAAGCATATGTAAACATACAAGCACCTTTTCATTATGGACCCCATAAAAGCCAATCTGCAAAACACTTGTAATACTAACTTCCCTTTACCATTACACTACTACAAGTCACTCTGAAATACCCACATTATTGGCTTTTATGTGCCATCACACCGCTTGTTAGGCAGGAGTTAGTGTTGTAACAGTATCTGTGTAGTCTGAGCAGTAATCTACTGTTCTGTTGGACATTATTGCATACTACTGCCTATTCATCACAGGAAAGTGTAGTCCCTTCTGCATACAGCAATGAACTAGCTGGGGACCAAACTTCACATACATAAGTGGTATCCAACAAGTGCTATTTTGTCTTATATATACAGTTTAAGGACTCTAACTGGCATCTTGTTAATCAAACCCTCGTCCTACCCACTACATTACACCAACAACTTTTTGGTCTCTTCAGTATCAGCAATTAACTGTGCAGAGGACTTCTGTACATAATTTATGCATAAATCATTATATATTGTGTAACTGTGACAACGTTCATTACATTCTTATGGTAACTGTTAGAGGCCTTGTTTAATACAGGTCTGAAATATTTGCTTTTTATTCAATACTAATTTCTTTTGAAATTCTTTTATTTCATTCTATACCACCTGTCTCTCCTTAGGTCAGGTAAATTGGTCATTATCCTAAATTATGCTTTCCAGGTATGTTATGCCTTAAATGGTCTTACCCTGTGTGGTTTATTAAAGTCTGAATGTTAATAAATGAAAAGGGGCAGTAAGGGTGATTTACCTTGTTTTCCGATGACAGCTACAGCAGAATGCAAAGGAGGAAAAAGTCTCAATTACAGCCGTAACACTGTAGAGAATTAGCACTAGCACCCACATAATCTCTATGAAAGTCCATTATATGGACATGGTTATCCAAAATAAAACTGGTCACACCAATGACCAGTTGTGACTGGGAGCTGATTATTATAAAAACAGTCTGAATCAGGGGGACAGCAGGGGGTGAAATACATACCAGAGATTTGGAGCTCTGGCGAGACGGAGGGACAAATGGCCGGACACTGGTGGGAGCCTCTTTCTCTATGGAGTGCCTCCGCTGAGGAGCAGTGCGTCGATCAGGCTGAGGAGTGGACGATATGGGGAGGAACTGTGGAGGATCTAAAGAAGAAAAAAAGAAAGAAAGAGAAAGAGAGAGAGAGAGAGACAGAGAGAGGGACAGAGAGAGAGACAGAGAGAGAGACAGAGAGAGAGAGAATCAACATTGTAGAATATTTGCATAAAAGGCAATACAGCATTATTTTCCCTACAGAAATCATAGTCTTACTCTTCTTGCCCATGACAGACTCCGGAGAGGTGTCATCCACCATCGAGGTGGACATACTGGAACTGCTGGCTGACCGGTGGGTGCTGGGCTCCTCCTGTGGGCAGAACGAAGGCCATTACAGTTAACACAAAAGTGCACTCACTGCCGCTAGGAAGACCAATGAAGACCAAGACCAAGAAAAGAATCTACTCATTATTTATTCCTAATTAATATTAACCCTTTAAGACTAAAGCATCAAAATTGGCCGCATATATACACACACACGCATGCACGCACACACACACACACACACACACACACACACACACACACACACACACACACACACACAAACACACAAACACACAAACACACACAAACACACACACACAATATTTTTTAAATATTTTAGCCCTAGCCGACTTGGAACATGGAATATGGGGCTTAATGAGATCAGAAAGGGACACAAGTTAATTTAAGTTTAAAGACAGCATGTTAATGTATTGGTGATGACTTGGTTGCTCGACCAAGTAATTTTACGAATATTAAATACCACTCCTTGTAAAAACGGGAAAAATAGAAAAAATAGAGTACTGAAACATGTTACTGCTGACAAAACACAAAATTAGTATTAGTTGACACAAACTGGACATATGAGACAAATGAATAGTGCAATTTGAGCTCTTTGTTTAGCATGGTGCTTCCATCATTCTGAAAACGCAAACACACGCTCACGCACACACACACACTCACGTCAGAGTCGGAGCTGTCTAGCTCAGCCAGCGTTGGTGCCTTGAGCAGTCGCTTCCTCTGGGAAAGGGGCTGAGCCCCAGCAACTCCATTCACGGGGCTGTGAGCTGGTGGTGTGCCATTAGCCAGGGTAAGCGTGCTGACTGCCAGCTTCCTGGGTCCATCAGGGGTGCATAAGTCTGTACAGGGCGTCATGTGGCACAGTCAGACAAGGCAGAGCAGCTAATTAGATCTCATTTTAAGATCTCATTTCATGAAATGACTGAACATGCCACAATCCTGACCCCATGATACTAACTTGTGACTCGAGCACAATAGAACACAACCAAAGAGACATTTTCACAGTGAAATCCTGCATGTAATTTCAATTAGGAGGTCCTTAGATAAGAAGAGGCATACGTTTGCGTCCAATTTCTGATATACACAAAATCAGCAGTGCAAGAGGACAAAACCCAGACCTGTTTCATGTTATTAAAAAGATACAGTTGCATGACAAATGAAAGGAAAACCGTGAATAAACGAGTGAATGACACAATAAGCAATCAATTTTCTACCATGCCGTTTGAGGTATAAAAAAGGCTAAGCAGGCCTAGCTGAACTTTGAGCACGACTAAAATAATGAATGCATTTAGATCTATGGGAAAGACATGAGTAAAATTGAAAGTGTACATTAAATGACTGACACCGGTGCCATATGTGGCACTGTACACCAAGAGAACAGACCTAAACGCTTGATTCCTATAGCAAGGGGGTCTTTAAGGTCTGTTTTGCTGTGGGGAAAATGTATGCTACTCGTACTTCTACTTTAACTGTCCTTCACCTACTTCGACTCGTCACTTGGATGTCCAGAAGGTAGGGGAAGGGCCAGTGAGGAGCGTACTCACCCTCGACAGGTTAGCCTGAATGAGCTAACCAGCTAGTTATGCAAACTTTGCAAAGCAAAATATTTTAAGATGTTTAAGCATATTGTTCAGATAGTGAAAAAAGTTGACGTGCCACTGTTAAAAGCATTACTGAAGCGGCGGGCAGATCTTAACAAGTTGAACATCTATGTGAGATTTTGGATGTGAGCGCTCTTCATCACATCAGAACACCCATTGAGGGAAGTATAGTATTCCGTCCGTCAAGTACAGTTTCAGCAACTTGCAGTAGAGGCAAGACACTTTATGCCGGTTTCTCCTTCAATTTGTCCTGTCTGTACATCACCCAATCAAACTAGCAGTATAATACAATAACAAATGCAAATTTATATCAGACATTCACTCTACTACAGAACACTATTCATAAGATGTTTAAGATACTATATTTCTTTTTGCACAGATCAGTACAAAAATAAACCTTGTATATGTTGTGTGCGTGAGCACAGCATAGGAAAAAGCAACAATGAAATAAAATACTGAAGCCCGAAGATTAAGAATTACATAAGCGCACAAACTGGATTAATCCTCAGCTAAAAAAAAACAACTCTGGTGTAAGACTACTGCTTACACACACTTAGTATAAGGAAGACTTCCTCATACACAAGCTTCCAAAATCCAACCACTTCCCCTACACTCCACTAGGACGAGTGAGAGAGCAGCCCAAAATTCATGCGTGTGTTTATAATACTTTACCTGAGCTTCGGAACAAGTCTTGAGGAGTGCTCATGCTTTTGCCTGCGCCTAGAAAGGAACATATTCTTCAATATGATCCCAAAAAACACCAACATGCTGCTTTATCAACAGTGCCTGCCCTGTCTGAGCTGTACTGTGACTTGGTGAGGCTCACATTTTCTTGCTGAATCGAATCAACCAAATTCACAATGAGACATCAACCAGTCAGCCACAACACACACAGTGACGTTAGCCAGTCAGAGTGCAGCACACTGTGGGAGCTGGATATTAGCACACAGAAGCTCAAACACAGTCTAGTGAGGGCAAAGAAGCAGCAACTCATCACGTATTGTGCAGCATGGTGGTGGAAGCCAAGAGTGCACTAAGAGAGAGAGGAGTCGGAGGAGAGGGTCAGAGCTAGCAGCAGTGCTAACTGCCTACTGGGTGCTGACACACAGCCTTAGGAGAGATGCACTGAGGTCAACTGTAGCATAACGGAACTGCTGTTACATAATCGTGAGTCCAACATCATCCGGCCTTGCACTCTTGGGATTATTATGGCAAGCTGGCCATGAGAATAGGAGCCAGGATTGTAATTAATTCCTATTTATTCTCCTTTAAAAACTATGAGAAAACAAGACGGCCACTAAACTAATCTGGGGGGGACTCCAACATCAGTGGTCTGCAACTAAACGCTCAAAAGGATTGGTGGCTGCAACATATGCTGAGTTAGCCAGTGTAGTTAGTTATATTAGACGACAGTGCTAATTGCCCGCATTAGCAAAAAATGCTTTATGTCTGAAAACGGCTAGCATACGTTCAAGGTAGAGCACTAAGACCTTCACAATGCAGCGTTACACAAATTTAATGCACAATGATATCAGAATTATATCTGTATCGCAAGATGTGTGACTACTGGCATCGGACAGATGTTTAGATATGACCAATACTTCAAACTGATATTTGACTATGTGTTTATCAAACTCTTGACAGCAGAATGTGTAGGTGATGCTGGGCTACAGTGCTAAAATATCTGCACCATTCATTCGTATCTTTGAATGCTTGCTCTGTAATGCTAATCTAGGTGCATCTAGTCCCAATTTCTGTATTTTCAAAATGTGTACATATCCACATTGGTATCTGCAATGACATATGCTTACGTGAAAAACACCAGATAGCGGATGTGGCCCATAATTCCTGTATCTGTGCATCCCTATGAAGACGATACCAATTTGGGAAAAACGACTGTGAATACTGTGATAATCTAAACGTGTTTTTTTTCCTATAAATTAAGCTCCAGACATTTTTTTAGACCAGCATATTAATTCTAATTGGTCTTAAGGAAATACTTAACAGTTATTAGGTTAAAACTTGCGAAAAAACAATTATAAATGTACAATTCATTTAAAATAGCATCTTATGCCATTTCAAAATTGTAGTCCTTCAAAAAGATGATCCCAATTTTGAGATGATCCCAAATAATGCTAAAAGAATGATGTCTGTAAACATATAAACCTTGTGCTATACTAACTACACTAAAGAGGTTTGTGTTGTAAAGAGGCACATGCTGCTGCATCAATGCATGTGACTAGATGTGCTGCATTGACCCCGTCCTTCCTCCTTTCCCTTCAGAAGTGTGTGGATGGGCCAGCGTAAAAACTCCCATACTTTGCTACAGTGAGGGGAGGGGAGAAGCTAAACCAGGAGGTCTAACACAACATCAACTACAGGATCAGAGGTAAAGAAGCCATACAGAGTCTTTACCTGACGAGTCAAAACTCACGGACATGCTAAGCGGTCGCATTACTGAGAGATCAGGTCAGTGTTAATGGAGAATAGGGAAAGGAGAGGGAAAGAATAAATGAGGAAATTAAAGTTAGTTACAATATAACAAAGGCTTTCAAAGGGAAACAGAAAATGCAGGTAGATTTTATGTAACAAGTAAAAAATATAAATAAAATACACATAAACTGCTAAAGTATAATTATCTGGAAGGTTTCAGCAGGTACTATAGTACAGTACCACGATAACCTGAAATTATTTATAAAACCATGTCTGACAGGACTAATCAAATCCCTGTATGAATAACTGATACTGTTGATAGTCACACCGTACTCTACAATACACTGAAAGACCCAATTTACCTTACCAATGATATGTTGATTACTTTAAAATGCATGTAAACACAGTGTACAGAGCAAAAATAGACTTGAGAACAACCTAACAAAAATACCAATATACAAATTTCTTATATTTGTGATGGGTTTTCAGTTATACAGTTTGGCCAACCCCTACAAAGACTACTCATGTCCGGTGTGTTTGTGTAACTGAAATCTACACCTCAGTTTATAAAAGTAATTAAGAAGTATCAAATTACTAACGCTTGTGCTTTTAACAACATGTAATCTGTTGTCAAATTAAATAACGAGATCATAACCAAGGTACACAGATAAACAAAACACTCTTTATCTCAATAACGATTTTCATCAGTTTATGATCCAGCCAGTTTTTCCTCTCTGTTTGAAAGAAGATACAACAATCACGACAGTAATGTCTTTAAAGCTGTACTGTCACTCTGAGTAAGGCGCTGTTCACAAAATTAGAGGAACACACTAAAGCAGCCCGGTTCTACCAAAGTCATAAAACATTCTGTTAATCTGGTAAGGCTGTGTTTTTAAAGTACAGTCTTTTGTCTCATTTATATAATGGCACAGTAATAAGTAATAATTCCATTAAAAAATATTCATAGTATTCACAGTAGCACTGTGATGAAACATTTTCAGGTCAAATACGGTTTTTAATCCTGATTATGTGTGAAGCTCTCTTTTTTGGAG
Source organism: Semaprochilodus insignis (assembly GCA_034552555.1). Classification (NCBI taxonomy): domain Eukaryota; kingdom Metazoa; phylum Chordata; class Actinopteri; order Characiformes; family Prochilodontidae; genus Semaprochilodus; species Semaprochilodus insignis. Next base: position 34,133,466 of record CM067475.1, read on the forward strand.
ATTCTACATCTACTAGTCGGGGATAGTGGTTTGTGTGTGAGACATAAACTGCCCACTTTGTGCCCACTTTACTCTGATATGGTGCACCCAGATGCTTTGTTCTGAACACTGACGGTGGTTTTCATGCAAGACACCCTTGGAAGAGACATGAGGAGTGTTCTGGTAATACAATTAGAATTTTTCCAAAACTACATTGATATTGTCAAATTCTTAGTAAACAGACCCAGACTTAAAGGCGATCATTTCCTGAAGCCAAAATTTCATACTGTCAAATTCTAAATTAATCTGGACAAATAATATAAATCCAATTAATCAATCCAGAACAACAAGGCATATGCTCCAATCTGTCATGTTTCAATTGTTTCCAAATATATCCCCATAACAGCCACAGGTAAGCCAATGATGAACTAAAAATAGCAGCAAGCATGTATCCTACTAGTACCTGTATAACACTGGCACAAAGACAAAGCCCTAACTACACCGTGCTGCTCAAGCAAGTAATGAAAGCACCTGCACTTCAGCCATTTTACAGAAACAACAAATGTAGAAATGAAAATACATTTTTATAATGACATGGATCAATAATTTAATCAATAATAATGTACAAACTAAAGGGAGTTAAAGATCAGTCCATGTTTGCTGGTGAGAAACCACAAACAGAAGAGTAAGGATGAAGCATTAGCATGGAGTAGTGAGCCAGGGCCAAATAGCAGCAAATCATGTCAGGAAGGACTTGGAGGCGACATTACAGCAGCGACAGAGGCAGCCATGCATGAGAGTATGGCACACTGTCACACATCCACACAGAGGCATTGAAATGACCTGCACTGACCTCTCCTTTCTCTGACTGAGGTACACTCATACAGTCTCTTTCACAAACAACATGACACATCTCTGGCATTTTAGCCAAAAGAACTGCTCTACTCTACAGTTTATCCAACTTCCTAAATGGCCAAAGTAGGATGTGTACAGATAAAGTTATTAGTAAATGCAACCTAATAGCTATTCATGTAGATTTTTTCCAGACATATAACAGTTGTATGCAAAAGTCTGGGCGCTTAGGCCAAATGACAGGTTTTGTTGATTTTCTCGGTAGAGGATGTGTATTTTCACTTAGAAAACCAACAAAACATGACATTATACTAGAGGGTTTACACTTTTGCATTCCACTGTACGTGCATTTTGTCTGCCAAAAGTGATCTTGTGCTTAGAGCTGAATCCCATACTCCTATAGCTACACTAAAGATTTCATGGAGTTTAACGGTGTGCTGGAAGAGGAAGTGTAAACTGTGAAAGAGCACTAACCAAGCCGGCTCCTACGGATCATATCAGGAGAGACAGGCCTGAGCTTCCTCTCAGCTTTGATCTCTTCCAGGATTCGCTCATGGAGGCTAGGTGGCCTCGGAGGGTGGGGCTTTAGCTTACGAGCTGAGACCTAAAGACAAATACACATGCACAAAGATTACGATAGTAACTCCACGTCAGAGAAAAGCATGCAGGGTATTTCCAAGCCCTTGCCTATTGTCTTGAGCAAGAGTCACATTACAAGTATGTACTCATTCCATCAACTAGTAGAAAGGCGGATACAACCATTCACAATGTCTGAAGTCTATGTTTTCAATAATATGAACCCAACTTTGTTGCAGTTATATGTATTAAACAACTGTAATATTTTTAGCAGAAAGACATTTGAGACATTTTAGTCCAGAATGACAGTTCTAGATTCTAATATAACATTTTTATAGTGAGGGTACAACTGTCTTCCACGCAGAAAACTAGGTTTAATTCCCTCCCTGGACAAGCATGCCTTGCTGCATCAATTCCAGGGCAAAACTTCTAATGCTACATTTGTCCAAATCTGTAATGTGCAGAAACTGTTAAGTCAGTCTAAATACGATCAGCCAAATTAAAATATGTAATATCAGGAATGCTTCAAGTTTCCAAAGTGCTATTCAAATCTCAAGACAGATAACTTGAGAAAAATGATTGTACGTTAAAAAAATATTTATTTAGTTATTAATTATTTATTATGTATATATTTATCAATCAATATTTTTTGTTGTTCCCAAAATATTTGAAACATTGTGGCTGATGCAGTAGCAACTGTAGGGGGCAAAAAAATCCAACAACCGACAATATCTGCCAATGTAATTTGAGAATTACATTTTAGTAAATCTTAGTAAATTTTATACTACAATAGCTTCAGTTTAACAATGCATTACTGACTGATGACTGTCCAGTAACTTGAGTACTTCAGTACTCAAGTATCACAGAGTCTTAAATAATAACTCTGTTTATATGGTTATATGGCTTTGGTTTCTGCTAATCTTAACGGCACAGTGGCACATTACTTGCATTACATTATTGATACATCAGTCAGGCCCTGCTTGAAATGTTGAATAAAAATAATTTTGGACTAAAAAATATGAATTATTTTTTAAAAATGTAGTGCTGATAAGCAATTCCAGAGTTTCTGAGCATGTTATTATTGTTTGTTAGTTTATTTGTTTTTGTGTGTCTAGACTCACAGGATTGAGAGGAGGTCGGGACCGTATGAATTCCAGTATGACCTCATGAGCACTTTTCTTTAACCTGGGAGGAATGTCACCATTCACCTGCAGGAGAGAGTCAGGACAAAGATTAGGTCAGACAAAGCAGTCTTCACAAGTAACATGGTCACAGGTGCGTTCATTTAAGAATGTGTCTCCACACTCACAGACAGGCTCAGAACAAAGCAAAAACACGCACTAGCTATAAAAATAATACATCAGGCTTGTAACCAGACCTGCTACGGGCGTATAGGCGTGTATAGATCGTTTTGTGCGCTCATAAAGCAAAACAAAATGAAAAAGTATTTTATGCAGACAAAGGGCACTGCTCACAATCATTCAGGCATCAATTCCTCAGGGCAAAGGTGTGCAAGGCCAAAAAAGGCTGACCTATTACTTCATACCTTCATAAGTTCCGACCTATTACTTTTCACTGGTGTTAGCCATGACGTGGACGTTTTTTAAAATAATTACTGCTCTTTCTACATACATGTGATGATAAACATATATTGTCTTGATCTCAAAAAATACCATTAAAACTTTCTTATCATTCCCTTCAAAGAACAACTAGGTCTTCTTCTGATAAGAAGAGCAAACACTGCTCTGAGTAAATGACACAGAAAATCAAAAGTAAACTGTTTGAATTGAAATGTGGGATTTCCTCCTCTTGGTCAAGGAGGAAATAGGCAAATGGAGAAAGTGAAAAACCAGCCTTCCCTGTTTTAAAAAAAACCTGAAAACTCACCACACCCATGTAATGGAATATAAAGACGTTTAACAGTCTTATGATGACCGGAGACTAAGGCAGACATAGTCTATCCATCCTACGCACCAAGTTACAAACAACATGGCACTAATCTCAATATCCTATTCACTCATCAGTTCATATTGTCCACATTTGGAGGCTAAGGTGTAAAAACAGCCTTAAATTCACTATTTATATCCACCTATTTAGACAACAGCAGTGTTCCAGCCCAGTGCAACACAGGGCAAATGTATAGGTAAAAGTACATTTTAACTATATAACCCTACACAGATGTCATAAGCAGACACCTGGGGAAAACTGTATTTCAATAAGTAGGATATGGACCATTTAACAAGTAGTTGGTGTTTAACAAAAGCATCATGCCATTAAGTCAGCCACCATGGTTTATTTTTATTTATTTTGAAACATACCCATTTTACCTAGTACCAGGCAAGATCAAATCCAGGAAGTAGATAGCTTTTAAAGATCTGGAAGTATATAGCTTTTAAATGATTATGTCTGAAAACCCCTGACAAATATTGTGAAAGTGAAATTAGAAGATAACTCTAACAGACAGTGAAAGACACTATCAATTACTAGTAAAAAGTTAGTCATCCATTAGCTGAAAACAAGATTATACCCTCATACCCTCATAACCAGTTGGCACTGGACACAGATCACTAGTTTAAATGACCCATATCTTACTATTGTTTTGTACTTTATACCCCTCCTCTTGTCCACATCAACATATTGTGTTTTTTGTAACAAAACTATTTATTTTATGTAGTTATTGTTCTACCTCTCTACCCCTTTACTCCTTAAACTTAAGAACTATTAGGGACTGTGCCTTTAAGACAGACATACTGTATGTAAATTACCTCTGTTTTGATTGGAACAGTACTTATAGTACAGTACTAACGGGACCCGTTAACTTTTAAATAGGCAGTTTTATATGCAAATGTGTGCATTTTAAGACATAGAAACAGTGAATTCAAAACGGGCTGTTTTTGCAGCTTAGTTTCTATATTTACATTGTATGGGCTGAGGAGTGATGGTACGTTCCAGTTTCAGGTTAGAAATCCAGTTTTACATGATATGGGACTTTAAGCAATAGGCAAAAGTATTATTTATGACACACAGACATACCATGACTTTGCGCAGTTTGTAGCGTTTAGAGCGGATGTCATCCATGAGCATTTCGTAGGGGGTGAGTTGGTACTCGATGGGCAAAGGGTTATACTGACGCTCCTGAACCTTCTTCAGCTTCACTCCGTTCCTCAGGTCCCTCATCACCTGCACCCAGAACCGTGCCTGGACCACACATCAGAACACATTCGTTTGAAAGCCTGTCCAGTAATTACTTCAGAAGGGTTTGAACTGACCTTTACATATTTGATCAATCACGGAAAGGTCAGTTGTGTGACCCATGTGCAAAAATGCACAGAAGAGGAAAGCACGCTCTGATGTTGAGTTCTTTCATTTGGTATGGGCACTGCAAAAAAAATGAACCGGGGGTGCGAACCAGAGTATGATTGCAGTGCTCACACCCATTAAAATGACTGAACTAAGGAAAATGACTGATTGGTGCCACCAACAAGGTAGCCATAAGGTCTCCAACAACTACTCAACTGCTTTAGACCAATGACACAGACACACAGACAGACACACAGAGACACACAGAGACACACATTCTGCACCAAGTCATAATCTACTTTCTAGATTTAAGCTCATGTGTGCTTCTGCAAAGAAGCTTCCTCTCACCCAATCAGCATTCTGCAGCTCATTCAGGTCTCTGACAGGCTCCTCAGGAGTCTCTCCCTCCATGCGCCTCAAATTCTGAAAAAAGGAAGGAAAGGCAGAATTTCATCAGCATGAAGGTTCATTCAATTGTCTAGGGATTTAGCCTTAGCACAACTACAGACAAATGTTTGCTGTTTTTTTCATCCTGAGTTGTACATTGATCTGTCCTGTTGTGAGAGTATATCAAATTGTGTCAACATCGAACTCAACTCTGCATGATACAATCAATGCATAGCTAATGTGGCTTTTTAACTGTCTGCACCTCTGCCAAGCCTGCTGAACCACTTTAAAAGAGTTGATATAACAGGGTAACTGTGAGGACAGAGATAGTAAAACACTAGTATTCCTACCATACAACTGAACATTTATTGTACCTATCAGAGATACTAGAATCACAGCTGTTTAACTGTTTTGGTTGAATGTTCTTGGAGCAGCTAGCAGGTATCAAGCCTAAGAAAGCCCTGTAATATGGTACATATTAGCACAACCTCAGAGCTTTCTTTGAAATTATACAATGGCTTATATAAAGTGTATATTCACTCATCATGAAAAGAATAGTTGCAGAGATGTCCTTCATGAGTCATCTTGTTAGTGCTAGCACCATTGGCAGACGGCTGCACTATGCAGGACTACATGCATGCAAACCAATGAATGCCCTTAACACAGTCACCAAAGACTGCAATGGTGTCATGCTAGACTGTCATGGAAAGACCCCCTACAGGAGACATCTGGCATGTTGCGTTAGCAAACATGGCTGCCTGACGCCATACTGAGAGACACTACTTCTGTATGTGTAGCTATACATATACACACATATGTTCATCCAAAAATTGCCTACAAATCACAATACATTTATGAGGGACATTTTTATTGCTTATTTTTTGCTCATCCTGTTTAACTGATTTACCAGGCAATTTGCAGCTCTGTTACCATTAAAAACAACATAACACACTGTAGTCCACTTCGGTAAAGAACCGAGTCATTTTGCATCCCCTTTATCTAGTGTGCAGTCACGTTTCAACAGACCTCCTGTAGAAAGCAGAACGTTCTTCTCATACATATAAAACACACATATTCACAAAGGGATTCTGGGTCTTCTGTGGCCTGAGGCTGTATGAAACATCAACCAGATCAGATTTATTCTGTCAGTCAACCTAAGATCAGAGGAAAGTGTTGGGAGAGAGAATGCTGATTGCACTGCTTTAGAATTCCTCCACCATACAAGCCTGCCTCCCTACGCCCTGTTACTATCCTCTTCTTTCTAAAGTCACTGCAGTAGCCCCCACATTAAGCATGCTGCACTCTGCACTCCATGTTTATTTCTGTAGGATGCAAGAGGTGAGAATCTGTTTCCAGTTGATTTTGGGCATGTGTTTTAGCTACTTGTCTAATCATATTATTTGGCTAAATGCCTAGAAGCAGCCATATGATGTGCATGGGGGGAGTGGGGTACATGCTACATGATTATGTACTTACAAATAAATGAACACATTCTGTACAAAGAGGCCTGCATCTGAACCACTCATACACTAATCTTTTGCACTGAAGCCCGTCATCAGTACTATAAAATGGGTAGGTCCATCTGACGCAATAATGTTTGAGTATTATGTTGATTGGAAACCACAGGAAACAGGTCTACCAGCAGTGGCTAAAACCCCAGTCTATCCACCAAATCTGGCCCAACGGCACAATTCTGTGATGCAAGAGCAGCTGAACATTGATGTGGCCTACATCCAGAAACATGTCCAGTCCATGCCAAATCTGTTATTCGTGCTGATGGTGGTATTATTTTAGTCACAGGTGACTGAGGTGAACTTTTTGTCCAATGAGCTTATTTAGGGCTGCGTATTTGCAAGAACCTGGCAACACATAGCATGATACATGGGTTATGTTTCTGTATATTGCGATACTGTAAGCAAGGTGATGAATTGTAATTTTTAAATCTACTGTTGTAGGTTGTCATGCCATAAAAACGCATCACCATATGCATAGATCTGCTAATACTAACATTAGTGGTGGACCCCTAATTCTACTTGTTTGCGCTGGAGTGGACGAGTCTAATGGCTTCAATTACAACACTGTGGGGTTTAAACAAAACACAAAAGAACCACCGTCCGCCACAAATCTTTGTATGCAAAGCGGCTTTGCATGTCTTATTGCTGTATTACATAACAAAAGCCAGTGTGGTCAAACCCTAAATTATTTCTTACTGAGCTGTCACAATCGGTGTCTTTACAATATATAAATTCCACCTGGAAAGTTCACCTGGTATGACAATACCACTAGTTGGTACTTGCTATAGCTCTGTACATTTTGTTCGATTGAGATGCCTGAGGTAGTTCTCAGATAGAATCATTCACAATTGCCTTCCATAGGAGACCAAGGCAGAACTCCACTAAAAAAAAGTTTCAAGTGACCTGAGGCAAATTGGCACACCCAGCACAGACAAACCCATTACGCGAACAGATGCGAGAGCTATGCTGTCCGCTGGCGACTGCTTTGAGAGTAGTCACGAGGAAGCGGATAACAGGCCAATCCCTCAGCAAACAGCTGACAGAGTGGGACAGAGTGGTGGAGGAACCCCCCTCACTAAGCCATGTTAAGCAGCTACTGGGTGGAACAGCAGAAAGCCATAGAATAATATGACTCATGGGCAATAAGTACAAAGCTTACAGCAGTCTTCCCTTCTCACCCAAGGGTGCGTCAAGTATTGCACAGTTATTTTACAGTATAACAATTACCATCAAAATAACAATAAAGGCCATATAATAAGTAGTGGCAGTAAATTAGTGCTTTGGCTTGTTTTTATTTTGTACTATTACATAAATCATATACCTTGTCTATGTTTTCCATCTTAAGTTAAGCTGTTACAAAGATACGTATGGATATGTAGCACTACATATATTAACATATAGTTATGTTAGTTAACATATAGTTCTTCGTATATGCCTCTAGCTCACAAATGCTCTGTGCAGACTTATTACACCATTAGTTTATGCTTCTTATTTTAGACAGCAGAATATTAATATGCAGCAATTATGCTGTGCCCAATTCAGTATATTATTCCAATATATTTAATTCGTACTGTTGGAATGAGAGGTGCTCCACAGGCATATGGAAATAAGCCTGAATGCTGAATTAAATCTCTGCTTGACTCAATCAAGACAGCTCCCAATTTTTCCATCCACATCAATAAAATCATCCATTTTTATCTCCTAAACACACAATGAAAACCATGAACAATGAACAACATTGAACACTTTTTCTGCATTCCTCTGTTTCTATAAAAAAAAACAACAACTCTGGGTTGACGCATATATCCAGGGTTTTTCAATGTTCCTGACAATGCTGATGTTGAAATACATATTTATGTAATATAGAAATTGGGCCCAAATCACCTGAATAAGCTTACATGTAGTATTCATTTGTAGAGAGCTACAAATGCAGTAAAAATGCATTCTAGTACAGTCGGCCTCCAACACCTAAACATTCTGGGTTTTCAGAGCAAAATAATTTTATCATCAAATATCAATTTAAAACATTATTCTGTCTGATGCTGACATTTTGTTTATCTGCCTTTAACATTTACCTGTCAAAATGTTTTAATGTGATAATGTATTACCTTCAATGCACAACAAATATGTGGCAGTTGTAAAATGCATTATTAAGAAAGAACAAAACTTCTGGAAGCACACAGATCTATTTCCACCCTGAGCACAAGAGGGAACTGATCTCATCACTGTTTATCTCCCCTTTACATCAATGTCTGCCCACAGAGGATGCAACTCAGTAAGGTCTAGAAGCTGAGACAGAGTGGTGAACACAGCAGTTCCTCTGAAAGAAGAATTCTCTCCGACTACTGCAATTATTCATGACTAAACACTCGAGGCTGTGCATTACTGTGATTTTACTCAGTTTAATGTTGTGTATAGCCATAGTAAAATCTGCAGCATACAGTCTTGTGTGGCTTCAGTAACACTCCGCACTTCAGTAACATAATGTAACATAAGGGACATCACCTCTTTGGCACTCTTTATCTTCTCAAGGAAAGTGCGCAGCTCCTTGGTCTCAGCGTACAGAGCCCGACACACGGCCTGGTAGTGATTCGGAGCATCCGATGGACTTGGAAGGTGGGATGTGCACAGCTGGGGAAGGAAAAGTTATATTTTAGGTTAATTTACCGGCGTACCACAGGAGTGATCTCTTTGTTAGTGGATCATATGACCACTGCGATAAAGCAAATGCGTCCTCTAGTAGGTTTTATTTGAAGTTCTCGTCATTCAATATTAGAAAGCAGACCAAAGCACCTCATTTTCTAATATCAGATCTTGAAAATGGCTGAATCCATGCAGCCTGTCACAGAACATTGTGTATAAAAAATGAAAATTCCCATTGCAAACTAGCCACACTAGACATTCTTTTAAAAACATCAATTTATCAGCTTTTTTATTTTTTACAAAATGTAAAAGGTTTTCACTGTTTAGCATACTGCACAACTTCTATCAGGTACAGGAGACTTATACAGGTACAGTGCTTTTCTTGCCCAAAGTGATTGGCAGTTGTTTGCAAGCGGGAAGGGGACAAATAGGCATAAAGTGACCATAAGAAACACTCACGCAATACAGGAAAGATGTGCAAATATAATATTTTGATGAATGGCAACTAAAAATTTGAAGATGCTACAAACAAAATTCCCTGATATTCAATGACTTGGCCCCAAAAAAATTAATTCCCTGACTTTATGTCTGGAATAGACATTTTACAATTCCATGATGTTGAAGCAAGTCTATGACCAGTCTGAAGCCTAATCATCATCAGTTCATTTAAAAAAATTTAATTTACCAAATCACCACAGTCAGCCTAATTATTGTAAAAAGGTCTCACTTGTGGTGATCTGTCTTCAGAAAACAGAACTAGGTAGGCCAAGTCTTTAGTTGGACCACAAAAGCATCCACTGGGGACTATAGTCTGTCTGATACTGAAACTTGTGAACTATTGCTTGCTTTCTAAAAAAAAAAAAATAATAATAATCTCGATTTCAGAAGTGACTTTCTTACCGTTTCTTACTATTACTGTTAGTCAATGGGGGGGGGTTCATTTTCAGACTTTTGGGAATCCCAGTGTCCCAAAATAGATGCTGTAGCATATTAGCTAACAATAATTATTACATCCATATTCACCGAGCATCCATAGCATCCATGTCACTAGTCATAATGATTAGTGGGCAAACCACTGCAGAATATTAGCATTAAGCTCACTCCGGTTTTATTGTTTTATTGTAGGCACTGCAAACAAACAGTTGTTGATAACGCTGGCCCCCCAAAATAGAGTCACCTACACTGTGTGACGTCCATGAACCAATCACATGCTTACATTTTAACAATAACAATGGATATTAAATAAGTCAGGGGTACCGATCATGCTTTGTTGGCCCACTCTGTAAAATACAACTAATACAGGGAGCTGTGTCAGTGGTCTAGACTAGGTATCTATTATCCCAAAATTAAAGAAACAATAATAATAACAAAAACAAGTTTGAAACCCATAGCCAGGCAACCTACCAATCCCTAAACATTCATCATGACTGTGGCTGATGAGTCCATGACTATTTGTTCAGACACTCACATGGGTATTTTGTTAAACACATTCTTGTGGTCACCCAACCCTAAACCTGAACAATTTGCAGGTCTAAACATAGTTTGGTGCAAGTGTCTAAGTCATTACCATAAAAGCATAACAAAACAGGACATGATGGAGCAATGAAGTTAATTTAGGCTCACTACCAACACCTCCAACCGGCTCAATGGCATTCCCCCCCCCCACACCTTGCTGTGCTCTGCCCTGCTGAGGAATGTCTGACACAGCTGAAGGACTGAAGTTGATGGTGAAAATATTCTGAACAGTAAGATTTAGAGAAAGAGAAAATGACCTTTAAAACCTGTTCTGCTTCCAGTTAGAATTATCTAGACTGCCTAACAAGAACTCCATAAAAACGGGTTCACATGGGGTCTGTGTGTCTGTGAGCTGAACAACATGAAGGCATGTTATTGTTATGGTGATAAATTACATCCGTATTTCATTGATGTCAGTTCATCAGTATTTCTAGAACATTGAACAATTTCAAATTTTAGAAGACAAATTTTGTTCCAATTACAGAAAGCCTATAAACTAGAGAAACAAACAACTAATTCTAACCTTTTTTTTTTCTTTTAAAGGTAGCACTTCGGTGGTGAATTTTGTAAATGACATTATACATATAGTTATGTTCAGATGTCAGAGGCTTTATTTATTGATTTCCTGTTAAAACTCCAATTAAGTTATTCATTTTTTAGGATTTAGAAACACATAATTTTTCTATTAGGTGTCCACCTATCCACATGGATATTTTTCCACAACCCCAAAGTGCAGCCTAAGAAGTTTCTACTTCTGCTTTTCATGATTCAAAGAATCCCAAACTCATTCAGAGATGCTGAGGTTTGGACTCTGAGGTGGTCAGCCCATTTCTGAGGTGGTCAGCCCATGATTTTCTTCTTCTTTGTCAGATCTCTTTTTCTCAGTAATGCCCGGATCGCACTGCATAAATTCAGCCTGACTTTGACATTATTTTCTCATAGCTGACAAATTTCCAGCGTGGATGCCAAATAGTGTCAGCAATGAGAACAGGCCATGTAGTGTGATATAAATGCAGAGCAGTGACATGGCATCTGGAACACCCCACAAAAGCCCTACAGTAAGTCTAGCCTGTCAGAAATTGTCGGATTTTTCTGCCTAGTTTAACGTTTCATTCAATATGTTCGTTGACATTGGCCAACAGGAGAACAGAGTGTTTTCTGGTGCACATATGTAAACACAGCGAAGAAAAAGAGGGCCACTAAACACACAGTGTTTCTGTAGCCATGACTGACCGTTTTTTTGACCCTCCTGACGACGAGGAAAGCGATGATTGGTTGGCGTCAAATGTGTAGTGTCTCCCGAACAAGACACAGCAAGAATTAATAGTGACTATTGTGAAAGTTGGAAAACACTGTGTAGTCTGATCCTAACATAAGGGTTTTTTGACAGCTACACATCCTTTCAGACCCATGGCCTAAACTGTCTTTTCACACTGGAAGGATGGACAGAAAAGGTTGTGGATTTTTTTTCCGGATCTGAAGCAAGAGCGGAGCATGATTTTCTTCTCCCTCTCAAAGATGAAAGCTTTAAGTATTGTTTGTCTGATGGGAACAGTTATGGTGGTTTACCAGGTCTTGCACGATTGACAGGTCTGATTGTTTATTGTTATTTTAATCATTTTTCAAGCTTTGTAAACTCTTTCCATTCCTTATACAAATGGATTACTTTGTATCCTTCTAAGAAATATCTCCTGAACACTTAAACACTTGTAACTTCTGCCATTTTGACTGGGAAAAAAAATAAAATAAATCATGTCTGCAAGTACTGTGATGCTATATTTTCACTGCACCAGTCACTCTTAGTCTGTGTCCAAGATGAGAAATGGAGTCAAAATAAAGGACATAAAAATCACTTGGAAGATTACATCTCAGTTTTATTTTCTCTTCTATCATTCCACATACATGCACTCAGACAGTTACTGAGCTATGAAGCTCTGAGGTGGATGCTTCCCCCCCCCCCTTCTCCTCACCCAACATGCACCCACCCAAGCACAATGGAGTAAAAATAACCTCTATCCCTTTGGCACCTCAGCACTATGGAAGCAAAGTTTGAGTTAAATGAGGAGAATCTGACTGGGCGTATCATTTGATTTTTCTTAGTCGGCTCCATGTCACTGGACCTCAGCAGTGAAGGCTGAGACAGAAGCATGAATCCACAAACAGAGTTATCTAACCAGGCCTCACGCTGCACTTCATACTGCTGCTTTTCTGACCCAGCATGACCGTTACGCTGCTTACTGGATACTAATTCCATTCCAGAGCAGCTCAGCTCACATGCACACAGAGAAGAAACCCTTTTACCATTAGCCTGTGTACATAAAACAAGGCAGTCCTTTTTCTATCTCGCTGTGCGGTTTGGTTAGTAAACAGCTTAAATCCACAGCTGCTGTTGATGTCTCTTATTACAGCTCAGAAATAACTAGCTGCAGGTACAAAACTCAATGGTGAGTCTCAGTAGGAAAGCAGAGATAGATAGAGCCAGAGGGAGCTAGTTTAATGAATAGAAGCTGAACGGAGCCCTCCTCCGAAAGCAGCATTTACATTTGAGAATTCAAATCTGGATGCTGTCACCAAGTTCTGCACCAAAAAGTCTTCATTTAAGTGCAGTGTGACCTAATTTCAACGTCTGCAGCTGCTTCCCACTACTGACAGCTTCTTCTTCTGTCATCGCTTGTGATGATTCACTCAAAATACAATTTACTCCACTTCACGCCATATGCAAAATATAACTGACCAGCCAAGAGATACACTGCCTGGCCAAAGAAGTTGCTGTTTGGATTTAACTAAATAGTAAAGTAAATAATCAAGATACTTTGATTAAATAAATTACTGCAGTAAATAATATGTTTCAGAAGGCAACAATTCTTATAATACCAACTGATACAGTAAGCATCTTCTCATTTCTTAAACAAAAATGTGGGAAGTCGTATTCCATGAAAAATATGTTACTGCAAAGAAAACAACTGAGATTGCCGATATGATTGCAATCGGTTTAAGAACTGTCCAACGCATCATTAAACCCTCGTAGGATAGCGGTGAACCATCAATTTATTAAATGACCTTGGTCAGAGATCATTTAAACGTTTGTTGTAATTGAATTTTACAAAATGGATTCTAAACCTCATGGCTATCTTTAATAATAAAAGTAAAAGAATTTCCACATGCCAAATGCAATGAGAGCTCTCAAGACTAGAACTAAACAGCTGTGTGGCCATATGAAAACCACTTGTTAGTGAGGCAAATAATAAAAAGCCTTCAGTTTGCTAGACAGCATAAAAATTGGACTCTGGAGGAACGGAAAAAGGTCACGTGGTCTAATGAGTCCAGATTTACTCTATTCAAGAGTGACTGGTGCATCAGGGTAAGAAGGGGAACACCTGAAGTAATGCACCCATACATAGCTATCACTGTACAAGTCTCTGGATGCAGTGTTATGATCTGGGGTTGCTTAGACACTTCTGGACTCAAAAATATTTGGAATGTACCTAAATGTACCAAACAAACAGGTTATCCCATTGACAACCTTAAGATTTATTGGACTCAAATTGTGAAACCATTTTCATACATTAATTAGCCACCACAGAGTCCTGACCTTAACCCCAATGAAATGTCTTGGGGATGTGCTGGAGAAGACACAGTGGTTTGACTCTCCTGTCATCAACGCAAGAGCTCAGCCAAAAATGAATGCAGCTCTAGCCAGAAATAAATGTTCTCTCTCTTTCATCTAGTTTTCTTTTGGTGACTTACTGCCCAATTAAATATCTCTTACCGTTATGATGTCACGGTAGCCGCGTATACTGGAGACCTCAACTGGCTTTTCCTCGCCCTCATCTTCCTCCCCTTCATCTTCCTCTTCAGTGGCTTCGTAGCCCTCATCAGGGCAAGGATCTGACTCTGTGTCTGCCATGTTGGTCATGAGGTCAATGAGTTGCTCCAGAGGAGGACTGAGCTCCCTCTCCTCATTCTCCTTCAGCCCATAGTCCAGAGCCTTATAGATCATAATGCCCAGTGACTCTATCACCTACAACAAAACACACATACACACACACACACACACGATTCTTTAAGAACTGGTTTCAGCATAATTCAATTAGACTTCTGTGGCACAACTCACTTAACACAAACTCACTTAACATGAAAACGTGACAAGTGGAATATAGACATTTGAAAGAATACCACTATAACTTACTTTGTATGTTAGCATTCGAAAGTACCCTGTGAACAGCCATTAAAGGTCAATTTGGCCATTTTGCTATTATTATTACAACTGAATGTAATTAACATACTAAAATTGATGCACCCCCATTGACACATTCAGCCTGATGCATCAATGCAATGCATTTTTACAACCCTATAAGTCTATTATGAATATTTTAAGCCTCCATGACATAACACTAGCTGAGCCAACAAACGGCAAAACCAACACATGAGCACTCTATTTTCTCAAAATAGCACTGAATATTAATAGACATTTTTCTCTGTGCTTGATTTTTATTAGCCTCCAATCAGACAGTCAAAAATAAACTCATCATGCTTCTATAACAGAGAAGTATTAATAGTTCAGTAGCAAATGGAATGTAGCAAATCTACAGGAGGTTATATCCATCAGTCTGGTTAAATGATCCCTTTGCTAATGTGATGAGACATCCTCCCCACTGCTGAACATCCTCACCATTGCCCATCAGTGTCTCATGTGCTTGACTGTTTCTCTGGACACAAAGATGCTCTCTGTTATCATTACAAGTCATCAATTAGCTATCAGACTAGCATCCTCCTCGTGCCAACTTAAATCATGTCAGGGTGAGCTCAGGCCACGGTGTGTGAGTGGTCACACCAAAACAGAGCAAAGGTGAAGCACACAAGAGCAGGACAGGGAGCAGAACAGTAGCATGAAATTCTCAGGCAATGAGAAATCAGTCACAGGTAATGCAATTGTGAGAAACGAACAGTTCATCTGAGGTGAAGCAAGCACTCAGCTGAGAACCTGAAAGTTAATTAGCCAAAAACTCTCTGGCAAAGTCAGTAAAGTCACTGTGCGCCAGTGGTCAGCGGAAAATAATATTAACCAGTAATATCATATTTCAGAAATAAGCTACTATACTGTGAAAATCGTGCCGTTCAAACCTTGTATAATGGCCATCAGGGTTCTGAACACCTCACTTCCTCCAACCACCATTCCACCTCATGCTCCGCTGCCACAAATGTCTGACCAGTAATGTAGTTCATGCTCAGACCTCTCCTACAAGATGACCACTAAAACATTAGACTGCTTAAATGCACAGACTGCACAATCTGCACATACACTGGTGATTCAATGTATCACTTCTACATGAAGACCAGCATTATTATTTTATACTACATTATGTACACTATGTATACACATGCATACTTAATAAGGATTTATTTTTCTACTCTTTTGTTCTGCTTCTTTATTTTGTACTTAGTATTTATATTGTAATGGTCAGTAATGGTCAATGAACTTGAATCTTGAATAATAGCTATAGAAAAGCACTGCCAGTAGAATGGGATGTTTTGGTTCACCACTTTCACCACATTTGCCATGCCCTTTGCTAACACTTGCATTGTGTTGCCTGGTGTGTGAAAGTGTTGCATGTGCTGCTGCCCATATTTGGTCATCTTCAGAGGGTTTTCATTTAATAAATCCCATCGCAGATGCTATTTCTACAGCTGATTACGGAAGAAAGCTGCAGGTTAAAAGACAAAAATCAAATAAAAAGTGAAAAAGTGAAAAATATTTTTCACTGCTTAAAAATATTGCATCGGTTTCTTCATTACTGATTACATTTTTTGGATAATGCCTGTTCCCAATGATGGGCAGTTATTCAGGAATACTGCATGCATGGGAATACCTTCAACGTTCAATTTTATTCCGAGATGCCTGTTATAAAACGAATTGCTTGGAGCACATGCTGGGCCTGAAGTGCATTATCGCTGCCTCGAGACAAAAGCCCGTACAATTTATGTTATTAAAGGGAGTAGCCAAACAGGTGAGGCCAGGCCAGGAGAGCAGGCACCAGGGCGCATGTCTGCTGAACACATTAGTAAAGGAGTGAAAGGACGAGAACTCTTCTGAAAACATACTGCAGAAAACCTCTCTGTACGTTACACCACCCATGACAAACTGAACCACATCTTACAAATCCAAACTGTTTATCTCCCTCAAATATTGATCCTGTAGAGCAGTTTCCTGGGAATCACTGTACATAGCACACACCGACCAATGCTGATCCCATTCACAACAAAAATAAATATCATAAGCATCTTACTGTTATGCAATCAAATCCACTTCGGTGTAACACGCTACCATAAAGCTCAACAGCTGAATAGGCAACCGCTATTATATAGTCAGCCTATGCACTGATGCCTACTCAGAAAACTCAGTTAAAAACAAGTACATTTTCTGCTTTTAAACTGATTTCTCTTTATTTGAAACATTCCAGAAGCTCACATCATGCCAGCCAACAGTTCTTTTCTCATCTGCCCTTTGCTTCAAAGACACATGATCACTCATGTAACAGTTGTACAGTTGTTGAAGGAAAGTTACTACTAAAAAGACACAGTATTAGATTTAAAGATTTAGATCTGAGCAGCAAGTGTTCACTTACTCAGAAAACTACTATTAGAATAAATACAAATAACATTCATACATTCATATGTTTATTCCTTTTCAAAGCCCTCCCCATGGCAACCCAGTATTTTATCTAGGCAGCAATTAATATCTGATTTGTGCTAATTAATGCTTTATTATGTTCAATGAAGTATGCTGGCGATGGAATTTAGGAAAATCAATGTGGTGCCTGGAGTCATCTAGAAAAAAAATCTGGCAGCAGAATTTTGTTCTTCTAATAGCTCAAAAGATGTTGAGTACTTTTTTGAAAACCGTAATTTCTTGTTACATTTATTCTAATACATAGTGTTTGGCTTAGGTGCTTAAAACTGTCGTATAGTAGTGTATACTGGAAATCCGGCAACATTAGTTTGTCAGAGAAATACATTTTCCCATCTATCATCCGACCTATTACATACTTATTTCCGCCACTCTTGCGTTACACCAGCCGTGTGTAATATATTATCTACAAACATATCCGCAAAACTATCACATTTTACAGTCCTTTTAAAATATAAAAATCACTGTTCAGCTGAGTTGTGGGTTGGAATATTTTCTCCATCTTCCTGAGATGAGACGTAACGAATACCTAAACAGTGATTTCAGGACTCAAATACGGACACCTCAAACCTGTATACAGCATACCGCAAGAAGAATAAGCACATCCAACACGGAAAGAGCAGGTTATGCTATTTTGGAGTATTTCTACTGGTGCAATCATCATGAAATTTTAACACAATGTAAAACACAGCTGCTAAATTTCAAATCACAAAACAGGGCATACTTGTTTTGCTAGACAGCGACAGTATGGTCAATCAGTTTGCATCATTTTGTTTCAGCATGTGTTCACTAGATTCTACTATAACAGAGCTTTGAGACTACATTATTCCTGTTCTTTTACTAACTACAGGGTAATTATTAGCTATGGTAACTCACTGAATGCTACAGACATGGACGACAATCCTACATTGCTTTATATCCTGGTCATTAACTAACAGACAAGTTGATAAACTATAGCATTTCATTTTGGAAGTACAGCCCCTACTGGACACAGACTGGCATTTTGCTGGTGCCAAGTAAGAGACAAAGATCCACAGAAGGCCAGGGAGGCAGAGGCCCATTTTCCCACACTGGAGTAACAAAAACACCTGATTCCACTGCCATGAAGACAAAGGGCCACATGAACAACTTTGGTTCACAGCAGTTTAACAACCAAGAGACTCCCACAGCCAATCTGTACTTTCCTGTGTTCATCTTCAGGTACTACAACAACTGCAAGTACAGAAAAAAATAAATAAATATAAAAAAACTTTAAAAAAAACATACAGCATTATCATAATTTGCTGAATGTTATGGCTGTCTGACAAACATCTATGAAATTGTGCTGTAGACTACATCTACATTTGTTGTGTGTTTTATCCATTATTTTATAAGCCCAATAATTACTAAAAGAACATCACTCCAAGATCAGTACAATTTGAACTGTTGCTGTAACTTCCCAACAAAGGTTGCAAAACAAATCCAAAGCTTGACTAACTACGTCCTTAATCAGACTAAAGCGTTTGTTGTTCAGGGAAACCGGTTCATATAAATGTTCACAAAAATGAGTAAGTAAACCAAGCTAATTCCACTCCAGCAACTTATTTGCAGATGCTGCACTTTGAGTAAAGTATTGTACACTAGAGGACGTACGTAAATTGCATGAGGTGCAGTCAATGGCCGAGAAAGAACACTCTGTCCCAGCGGACATGCAAAAAGAGCTGAAGAAAACAGGACTTTTCTCTCCAATTACACATCACAATCTCATTTAGGGGCTTGTGACTCAGGAGGAATGAGGGCAGGGTGGAGGAAGACAGAAAGAGCGAGTGAGAGAGCGAGCACGGGAGGAGGAGAGAAGGGCTGACCGTGTAGAACAGAAATGACAGAATAGGATGAAAACAAGTCTGACCATCTCCTCTCTCTTTCTCCCTCACATGCAGAGACATGCATAGGCACGCGTGCACACACACACACACACACACACACACACACACACAGGCATGGGAAGAAAGAATACAAACATTAAAGACACCACTATCTATTACATTAGTAACTAAGGCTAAATAAATGGGAAATATCATTTGACCATTGTGACGGCAATTTAAATTGAGATTAGTTTAAATACATTTCATAAAATACAGTTTTAGGTCTGTTTTTTGGACAAGAGGAACAGAATATCACTTTAGTGTGCAAGACCTCCAGTAAGTTGTGGTTGTGATGTTCTACAGGCAGTTGTAACATAGCTCATAAATTATGTTACGCTTTTCCACTTTTTACAATTAAACAGACCAGTAGGATCATTTTAAATACACACTTACAAAAAAACATTCATTGCCAATTCATCAAGAAGGTAAATTATCATCAATTTTCCTTTAATTAAGTTCACTGAGGTTCACTGAGCAACAAATCAAAAGTTCAGTAATAGTTTAGTTCACACTAATATGACAGTACTTGGTAGTATCATTATCGTGATAAATTAAACATCACAATATGCTTTTCCGAGCACATCATGGATATTGTTAGGCACTTTAGTGAGCTTTCATACTTGCAGTTGGAAAATAAATAAATTAGATGCATATCAATTACCTTTAAACATTCTGAATCAACTAACAATTTCTCTTAATCAGATTTTTAGAGTCTTTTCATTTCTCCTATTGTAAAAACTCATGTTCACCCAAAGAAAGTATAGTAATCTGGCACTATGTGGTTCAGAAAAAGGAAAAAAGGAAGGATCTCACTAATGCATGTACAGCTGCAATCTTCCACAATTAGATGTTAACATCCATCACTAATATTAAAACCAGACTGAGTAAGTCAAGGCACAACAACATTAGTGTGGTGCTAACATAACATCAACAGTCTAATTAAAGCACCAACCAACATTAAATGACTAGAACATCCCACGCTTTCCCTTTAGGTCTGTTAGTGACCTACCATACCTTGAAACACTATGGTAGGAGTCATTTTTGATTAAAACTAAACATGTCAACATGTTATAAACAAATCAGCTATTCTGGGATATAAAATTTTTTTTATCAGTTTTAGCAGTTTTTATCAATTTAAACTTATTAGATCAGGGGTACCAATCTTATCCACAAAATGCCACAGATTTCAGTTCCATGCACACCAGATTGTTTAAATTTAGTTCTATGAGGTGTGCTTCTACCTAGTTGGAATTAAAATCTGCAGACAATCTAAGCCTTATGGATAAGACTGGTGATCCTTGTATTAAATGGTCAAAAGGCTTATAGACTTAAGAAATGTGTGGATAAAATTTCTACTAAGCCATCACTGCTTGTTTCTAAACAGATACAGAAAATAATCCTAATGTAGACTAGATCATTGTAGACATCAAGAAGAACTTCTTCACAGATCACATCTCAGCACCCTGAAACAAAAGAGACTCGTGGGGTGTCTAGAGGTTCCCACCCCTAGTTTATACCCATGCAGACGGACAGGATGAGGCAGTTGTTTTCCTCCAACCTAGCACCGTCTCTCACACTAAACAATACAATGTGCACACACAGAATGCTTTTCTAAGCTGTTCACATGACATCATCGCTCCGAGGCAAACTCCACCGCCTCCCAGCATCATATGGAGATGAGCCACTCAAATAGAATGCCTGTATTATTTATTTATTTTTTTACATAATCTTCTGACATAGGAAGGTGGTTGGTTTTCCAGTTAATCTTTTGTGCTGGCCGGGTCATGCGACTGAATGATGATCTCAATGCTTAGCAATATCATTTCTCCTGCATTTTCCACCCCTTGCCCAGAAACATATGATTAACTCTTTTCCAAAAATAACTTAAATCATTTCTTTGAAATATATTACCTAAACACACCTTAAAAATTATACAACACGTTTATTACACCAGCCCTAGCAAGAAAAATCATTTGTTCCTATCTTTGTCCCATAAAGCAGCAGACTGTTCAGTCCAGATCCTTCTAGGGCAAAGTGATTAAACTATTTACACCAGCTGTAGACCTTTAAACACCACTTTGGAGGAAGAGACACTTAATTACAAACAGCACTCGACCAAGCCCACAGACTATGGGTACAGATGAGGCTGGCAGTGATTCCCTCTATTACAATTTCTCTCTTTCTCTCTCTCACACACACACACACACACACACACACACACACACACACACACACTGAGGCTGCCACCTCTGTGTATTGCTCTGCTTCCACTATTAAGTTAAGATGCCAGGGCCTTTACACAGATGCTGGCCAGTCAGGAGTCCAGAGAGGAATCCAGTTGTGACTGGGTCAACAGCAAGGACCTATAGTGCACAAATGAATTTGATATACAAGTGTACACACAAAAAGTTAACTCCTACCAAATTTCAAAAACAGAAAAATACAGCATGTGGAAAACTGTTGCATTTGAATTATGGATGCAGCAATTCAGATTTGTCTCTCCCAATGTCAATAAGAAATGATTCAGCCTGGACTGCTATTGAATTATGGCAGCTAACCGGGACAGAGGTCATTTAAATAATCTGATTCAAAAGGGACTTAAAATGGTCATTTAAAAATGAATGATTGTTCTGACACGTAAAGCCACACAAACGCTATAAGTGGACCACAAAAAAAATTAAGAAATAAGTAGGAAATGGGCCCTTTAATAGGATGCCCATTCTCCACCATGTACTGTCACATTATCATTGCAAGATCAACATTTTAGTGCATTGTTGCACCTATAGGAAACCCCATTAAAAATGGATCTATTGTACAAACAGAGAATGTACTTTTTTGTGTGGACTGCAAAGAACGTTTGCATGTCACTCTGGGTAAATACCTTAAACGTAAATATTTAATACTTCAAAGTTACTGAATGCAACTACTCTAATCTACATTTGGTCAGGTGAAATGTAGAGAAGATAAATTATTGTTTGCAGTCAAAACTACCACAGACTATATGAAGAGGGACATATTCATGCATCATTTAATGCAGAAATATTTTAAAACAGCTTCAAAAAACATTCAAAAATCCATTTAAAATACGTTTTAATATAAACTTCTCATCAGGGACAGCACAACTAAATGGAACCTTGAGTGGCAACATACATGAGGTTTAACAAGTAAAAAGAAAATACAGACAGTAGCAGCAGCTGACATGGCAAAAAACAGCATCACAATACTCTGCGGGAGAGTGGGCGGAAATCATTTTCACAACACATCACATCATTTGCGTATTCTGTGGCGTGATATGTTGAAACAGACAGAGCAGCCGTAGATTTAAAAATACTATTAAAAAAAACAGCAAATACAATGATTTTATTCATTGTTTCACATACTGACTAGTGGAGCCATGGGGAATTGCTTCCAGACTTTACTGCTCCTTTGTTTGAGGAAACTGTTGGAAAGCACGCACTACACAAGATCTAAGGGCACTTTTACCACTGCGAGGTGCAGCGTAATGTGGTACGGTAACAAATACATGATGCCAGGCAAATTATACTGCACTCAAGTACTGATGCTGAATTTGTTTTCCCTTCTTGTTAGGGTACCAAGCAAACTGAGCAAGAATGTAAAATCTAGTAATGGTGAAAAGCATTAATCGTAGTACTCAATTAATTGGCAGTAATCACAGAATATCAACTTTCACTTAAAAAACTAGTCAGCCAGAACATGGGTCGCATAAAATCACACTACTTCTGTTCCTTAACTGTTATCACTTGGTTCATGCAAGAAATCATGTGACAAAAACATTCAGCTAAATGTTTCATTTTGTTTGGTTTTGGCTTCTGCCAAAAATGTTCACCACCCACTACTGCAACCATGGTATGGACAGTTCTGGGTTTAGAAGCTGACATAGAATTTTAGGTCAAGTAATATAAACACTAAATTTGCTTTTACAGTTCATTCATTACATTTCCAACATTAGGCGATGCTTGCCCATCTGCCTCCCCAGATTCTCAGGTAATCCAGAGTGCTCCAATTTCAGCTGTCCATTTCTCCACCACTATGTCTATTCCTGCCTCAATAAGGGTGGCAGAGGCTACAGAATGGTTCTGGGAGAGAGATTCTGAGAGCGAGGTGCAGGATCAGGATCTACATTCAGATAAGCTCCTGGTGCTGGGACACAGTGTGATTGCTGTGAGAGAGAGAGAGAGAGAGAGAGAGAGAGAGAGAGAGAGAGCTTTACGTAACAGCCTGGGCTGAACCCAGACCACTATCATGAAGCGGACACTCTTTCCCCCAGACAAATACTACGAGGACGACTCACTGCATCACACACAATGAAAAGGCTAACAGACGCCCTGAAAGTGTCACGGAGGGGACAGATCCAGTGCAGTCTCACAGCCAAGCTCCCTTCATCACCAGAGTATCCTCTACGCTCTTTCAGACATCTGAGGTCAAAAGGAGTGGAAAGGCGCTCCTGTGGAATTAAGACGCCGCTGAAAGGTCCTCCGTCAGCACCTTTCACTCCTTACATAACCCAATGGCACAGAACTCCCGTCTGGTGATGTAACATGTCTCTGCAGTTCACTTTGATGTGTCCAAAAAATAAACTCAAGGAAAAAAAAATCCATTCTTTTCTTTCCATTCATGCTTTTGCTTGGGCCCCTCAAGGTTTCTGTAAATTTCAGCTTCAGCTCCAGCCTTCTTCATGATGCAATGTGCAGTGCTCACAGAAACTCATTTAAAGCCTCACAATATGTAAAATCAAATGTATCATCATCTTTGACTGTATCCATCTGCTTTTGATGGGGTATTTATTGTACTGTGAAAGAACAGAATGCTCAGGTGACACTATGTCCAATTCAAACAGATCTGGTCCCAATTTCCACATTTTAGAAAAATGTATGTATTGATATCTGCAGCTACGTATATGAAAAACATAAGATATGTCCACATTGGTCATATAGGCGCATCTAATGAAAACATGAAATTAAAAGAAAACACTGAACACCATTCTTTAAAAAAGTGAGGATGAGGTTAGACAGGGCATGTGTTTTCCCTCTAAATAAAAAAAAAAAAAAAAAAAAACATAGTTAATGCTCATAGCAGGCCAGGACACCCACAGGGAGCTTAGAGAAACAGGCTCAATAAAATCGGGACATCCTCTCAGAGGGGAGGGGGGGAATGGCTTCTGAAACCCAAAGCCATTCGTCTCACTCTACTGACACCGGCTCTGGAAGTCCCCTGGGAAAGGATGTGATAGCTTTATGAGGTTGGTGGCCAAACCTGCACAAATCTCCCTAAAACATGCTTAATTCAAGTGCAAGGTACTCCCTAATGGGGAGATCAAGTTCGAAGTTTATGACCACGTAAGAAAGAGAATTTATTAATAAATTCCTTACACAGTTTGATCTGTACATCATCTATCATATTTCTGCATTAATAAGTATTAAGCAGTAATTAAAAGACATTTAGAGTGGTTTGATGTGAAATTCACATGTGAAGCATTTAAAATCTTATCTACAGTCATTAAATTAAATGGTAAATACTGTATATTGCACGAGACATTATTTTATAAGACAATATTCATGAGATAAATTAAATGCCAAATACCAAAAATAAAATCAGAATTCAGAGATATTACTATTTTAGCATTATCAACATTATATCAAAAACTAGAGCAGGTTTACTGGACATTTTGATCCATGAACAAAAAGGTCATATGTCCCCTGGGTCTGTGAGGCTGCTCCATAATTCATATTAATACCAAAAACAACTCACAAAATAGTACAACATTGATTTAATATTTCTGCTGCTATGTTTTGTTTTTGTTTTTTTGTAACTTGTACACATAAGGCAAAAATTTGGCAGGCACCAACACCACTTTTTCACTTTTCGAGACAGATACTGACACCTGATACTTAAGTAACGGCTGGCACAGAGTACCGATACTAACTCTATTACTATTTAACTGAGTTAGCTTATAAGTGCTGATATTTTTACATTTACACTTTTTAAATATGTCTTATATTGGCCCGTTGTGTTGTCTCAAATAAGACACACAATGTAAATGTAACCACTTTACATACTTAAGAAAACCTAGTTTTGTTACATGTTTAGTATTCTCTATTATATAATTAGCAATAAGAGGAATATTTAATTAACAGTGTTAAATGTTGTTTCACCTGCAAATGTCTTATACGTATCTCATGTGCGTCCCATTCACTAATGCTTATATGTTTGAGTGTCAGATTGCTGGAGACCAGGAAATACTACAGTTGTTCATGCTGCCAGTGACAGTAGCTTTCAGTGCCTTCTCTAACTTGTTGAAACTTAAGCCCACAGGCCCTACAGCTCAGTGAAGCAGCTGATCAACGGACATGCACCACAAGCAGTGCTAGTGGGCAAAATAGCTCAGCTACAAGGGCGCTAAGCTAAATGCTACACCTGGCCTAAATGCTATCATTACCCAAGGAACCAACAATGTTATTGATCATTATTATTGATCAACGCTATCCCCATCGCTGATACCAATAATACATGCAGGCCAGTCGCAGCGGCAATACAATACGGTATTAGAGATGTAATGCCATACTGCGATTATATTGCTTCATGTTGCAAACACAAAACGCCTTGCAATACATTAAAACACAATGGAGGAGCCTTGATGCAAATGATTAAAGATTCAGTAGTATTCTTTTCAGAACACTGATTAATACATGATGAGTCAAAACACCCAAGATTGTTCAGAATGCATAAAACACATAATGCAGTGTGACTTATTTCTGAGACCCTTTTGTGTAGTGCAGCCTTCTGTCATTTCAGTCACAATGCGGCAATTCAGTGACAATGATTAACAAACAATATATTGTGGAGCCCTACTCTGAATTAGGTGCCTGAATACTGATGCAAGGCGGCCCAGTAACTATAGTAACACAGGGTGAGGTTATGGGGTTATGGGAGTTCATGAATTCTAGAAAGCCATATTAAAGAAAGCCATGGCCGCAGGTCAGGCTCAGTGAACGATGAAGGTGAATTCAGTGGGATTTAGATTGGCCTTCACACACCACTGCCTCACATCACACGTCCCTCACATCAGAGCTCAGCTGACCGCCAGCACACACAAAAACCAACCCAGCTTCAAAGATTTGGTTGGTTGTAAGTAAGCACTTGGGCTAATTTAGGTTTTTCCAGCCACAAACTCCCAATGCTGAGCAAACAATCAGATTAGATGATGTTTTCTGGTAAATACATGAACAAAATGCTCTCACTATGTGTAAATCGGTACTAAATGTGAATGAAAAGTACTCATGGTGTCTGTGTGCGTCACTCAGGACTGTGTGTGACCCAGCATACTTATCCACTCTACCTCATCCTTCCTCTCGCTCGCGCACACACGCAGTCAGCTGAGGAGGGATTCAAACCCGAGGTGAAAGAAACAAGCTTTGTGCTGTTAGAGGCCAACCCTCCAAGGATTAAACCACGAGGTCACCACACCAACCTCGCAGCAAACAAACAACTCCTATTAACCCTGACCATTCGCACACAGACGAGGAGATGAGAGGGCACACAGATGCACCGCAAATGTTGTCAATCAGCTTAAACATGTACGCCATCTACGTTTTTCTTTTTTTTTTAGTTTTGAACTGGAGCTTAATGTACTTAATGTTTGTAACCTAATGTTAAAGTTACGAACAACTAATACCCCACCTTCGACCCAGTGGACCAGTCATGCTACCAATCTACATCCATTTTCCACCTCTCTAAATAAACGTCAAAACAAAAATCACAACATTTTGTAGCACAGTTTTAAAGCTACTGAAATTTATATCATGCTATAATTAATCTTTCAGAAGGTATGCCTATTTTTTTCAGAACAAAGCAAAAGTAAATCTGAAATTTTTATTGCACAAAATGGTGGATAAATACACAACAGTAGTGACAATATCCTCAATATGCTCAGAAAACCATATTGTGACATAATTCATCTCCATAACAATAACACACGGTCATATTTCCCTCCCCTAACTGTTGTGCCATCAGTTCTCTTCCATCACTTCTAATCTGAGGTTGATTAAAAATGATACCGTTTATGGTCCTTTCAGTCATGACTGTACTTTTGTAAGTGTATGGCTTGGCTGACTGACCACATTTTAGAAATCTCAGACTTTAGTGAAATGTGATGGTCGTTTTAAGTCAGTTCTTCTTCCCGTTTCTCAATGTTTTATTATGACCTTCTACTCTTCACTTTGTCTACCTAAAACTGGGGAAGAAAATCATTAAAACCTGGCTGTTAGGGAAACTCCTAATAAGAAGTCTGCTAATCCCACCTTAAACCACTGACCTGAAGCTTGGGCCCAATCCTCTTTGTCTGTGCACCATAGGGTAGGAGTCTGGCACGCCTTCCCCAGGCTGAGACCAGATGTATACTGATCTTGGATCAGTTTATTATTTTATCTCCTGAGGGTAATGGATGACGTCAGCGCAAGAGAGGCTGGTCTTGGGCCAGTTGCTTGCATTTGATTCCATCAGTGAGGGAGTCATGCCGTGAGGCACAGCTTGGTTTTAGGCAGCTGCCAACACCGAGATGAATAGAGCACTTCACTCAATGTCTGGAAGACTCACAATTTTCTGTCTTTGATTTCACTCGAATTGAAAGCTTTTGAGATGAAGCCTCTGGTCCAAGTCCAGCAGTCCAATGTGATTGACAATACTTCTATTTATAAAGCATTTAGACTCCAGCTGTCATTAAAACTGAGTTAATGGAGAAAGTGGGTCAGTTCTCTCTATGCAGTGCACGTTAATAGCAAAAAGCGAGGTGGTGCCAGTGCAGGGAAAGGGTGAATCACATCAGGAAAAGTACAGAGCGGCACAGCATTGAAAGGCATAAACAAACAAATCTGGTGATGGTATTTAACCTACAACGACAAGGAGTGGACATTAAAGCTAATGACTACTTAAGGGAATGACTCTTAAATAAATAATCATCATGAAAAACACTGTGCCTGTTAAAGGGACACTCCAGACAAAAGGAAAAACCATCACTACATCTGTTGTAAACATGCCTACTTGTATACTAGAGATTCTACAGCAGAATGTTCCAATTTTAAGACTAGAAAACCCCTCTGATGATGCATCTTGTAGGTGGGGAGAACAACTGCAGAACGAAGCCAGATAGCCAACGTTACTGGTAAGAAACCAAATGTCTTATTGCAACTGCATAACGGTCTTCAATCAAATACTATAAATAAAGAAAATTGATGGCATGAACGAGAAAAATTGCTCATGAGATAACCACCACCAGTATTGGCACAGTTACTAAAAAAATCCATTACAAATGATTAGTTACTTCTCTCAAACTAGATTTAAACTACATTCAATAGGCACTTCATTTCAGTATTGTAGTGAGAAAACACTGATGAACGAAAACATGAAAATGATACAAAGTCACATATTCTGCCCCACACAGTTGAAGAACACAATGCTGAGGTATAGAATACTGCTTAACAAGACAATCAATCAACATTGGTTAAAGTGGCCATATAATGGAAAACTGTATTCACATAGTTGAACGCACACAGTTCGGTACATAGAACTGACACACTGACACACTGTGAACTTCCACTGATTTTTCCTCCTTCAAATACAAATCCTGCAATTGCGAAAGAGAGCAGTAAAAGGGTCCAATTCCATAATACTAAACTGTTATGCAACAGTTCTGACTCATCAATATTTTAATATTTACATACGACAACGGAGCAAACAGCAATAAAAATAGAAGACTATGGGGAGAAATCTATCGTTCCACTTTCCACACCCTGTCCAAGGAAGTGAACTGCCAGCAAGCAAGGCTCATATTCATCTTTAAACGAGGCCAAAACTGTCTTCCTATTGGCCAGCTTTTTGTTCCATTCCACTTTATATGCTACAGCTTGGACAGGTGCCAGAAAGTAACTGTGACTAGCAAGCCCACAGAAACTAGAATAGCAAACGAAATGCTATGAAGATCTAGCGTACTTACACTGAAGATTGTATTATTTTTCTGTCTGTGTGACGATACTTCTGTACTACTTGCTGTAAACCAACAAATCAGAGCAGAGTTCCTCAAATTATTCATTGGCTTAAAAAATAAAAACGCTTGTTTCATTCTATGGCCAAATCATCTGGTTGCAAACGAGTAAGCTTGGATTTTTTTTGCCCCGACCAAATTCACATATCTTGCCTGTATGTATATTAGAGAACCATTCAACCATTTCAAATAAATGCACTGTATGGCACCATAAAGCAATTTCTGCCACTACAGTAAATACAGGGTCAGAAACCCCATAGTCTAAGCAAATACACTTGAGATTACTTAACGTTTTGAGGCAAGTATTGGATGATTTAGTCATGCAGCTTGCACACTGCTGATTGATGGGATATAAGTATCCATTACTTGTTAGCTACATTAGTTCCGCAGCTCCAGTGTGAAACTAACCACAATTCAGCTGTACATTTAATTTTCTCAAACTTTCGCTTTAAATGCCTGCTATCTGCTAATGCAGTAACCACTCACTGGTTCAGGCAGGACAGTGCCTTAAGGGTGAGGTAACACAGTGTGCCATCACATGAGGCTTCAGATTAACAGCCGAGAGAGAGAGCGAGCGAGAGCGCGCGAGAGAGAGAGAGCGAGAGCGCGCGAGAGAGAGAGAGCGCGAGAGAGAGAGAGAGCGTGAGAGAGTGAAAGCGACAGACTGTGTCAAAAAGAGAACAAGGCAGATGTACAACCAGGCAAAACAACCTACATACACACCCTCCTTCATTACTGCACACAAACAGGAGTCTGAGACTCCGGAGAAGGAGGACACTTTGGCCCAAAGCACTCATCATTCTGAGTATACACAGACATCCAGTCAAACAGTCAAGGCAAACACAGGACAGTCACACCTTTTTATGCATGACTGTTTCAGCAAACATTAAATAATTGAAAGCTGTCACTTGTCAGTGCATGCTGGAGTGAAGGAATGGTGGGTAGGTGTGCTTCCTTAACGAGTTTGAGTATGGGCACTACTTGCGTCCAACAGAGAGAAATGATGAGAGAGTGCTTACACAGAGAGCAGGAGGTGGGCAGCACTGTGTGATTCAACCTCCTACACATCATGTCACAGACCGTTAACGCAATGAAACCACTTATACTTGAAAATGACATTTCACTGAAAAAAGGGCAGTGTTTTTGCTCTCTGGCTTTCACAGAGTGTCCATGTGCATATGCACGGGCAGCTAAGATGAACGTGGGTGCGTAGCATTGTCCCATCTGTTCTTTCTGGAGGCATTCCAGATCCTTCACATATTTAGCCGAGAGAGCTTACGTTTGCTGACTGTACCATACAGGGAAATAAAAAACATCAGGTAGAGAAAACAAAGCTGGAATTATAGTGATAATTTGAGACATCTTCATGATACACAATATGAGTTACAATATTTAGTTATTGTGGGATTTGAATCACATTCAAAAATAATATCAAAAACAATGCTAAAGAATGTTTTTTCCACTCCATATAATTCATGAAATTAAACAGAACTAATTATGATACGTCTTTAATTAAAAATACAGTGGGTCGATGTTGTCCAAGTACAGACAATATTCACAACATGCTCAGAAAAGCATGCTGTTTATTGGTACTGTGACGATGATCTCAATACCAGTAAAATATCATTACATTTCCCCTGACCAGATGTGAAGTCATTTACTGATTGATTTTCAAAATAATCAATCACTCACTCACACACTCACGTGGATGCACCAGTCATGAATTTTTATAGCCAAATTCATCCATTAACCATTAATCCAAAGCTCACGCTGTGTGAGATACACAAACACACTACCGCATTTCCAGTATTTTCTATCAGCCAAAATCACAATATTAATAATCTGTTTATATCAGTTGCCTGTTTTAATCACATTAAATAAATAAAGTGCTACACTGAAAATAAGTGGTGGTATCCGTTAAGTACAGTCAGTCATGCAAAATTATGTTCCGACATTTTGGCAAAGGCACAGGAGCATTCAAATACACTGTAAGCCCATAGCATTGCAACACAAATAGGCCAAAATAAAAATAATAAATGAGCAACTGCAAAGGGTCCCCTGATTCCAATTCTGATCATGCATCCCTAGACTTAGCTGAACATTAACAAACCATGCATAGCTTTTCAAGATCCAAAGCACTTTACTTATAAAAGAAAAACTAGAAAGCTTTAAAAAGACCTTGTTACAAAAAATTAAAAGCACTAGGTGGCAATAACTGTATAAACAGGTATGTCCAATAGGCTTTGTTGGTAGAATTTAAAATATACATTACCATCATGCAAAAAGTCAATCTCACTGTCGATTCATTCACAGGGGATTTTTAACGGCAGATTAATTGATTAATCGTGACTGCCCTACTTGAAGCATGTCTCCATCCCTTCTGTTTACCTTTCTATTTTTGTATTTATATGAACTGAGTCACAGTGGGTAAAGTCTGCTGTGTCATGCTGTGTTAGGACTGTACAGCTTTTCTTCGTGAAAAAAGCTGAGGGAGACTTGAGTCCATGTGATCAGTTTACAGAGAAGCTCAAGTAATAATTTTTCAAAAGAGGCAGGAGCAACGAATGAACCCAAAGATCCAAAACTCACATCTCTGTGCCAAGTTGTGAACATACATTCCAGTCTAGTTGTCAAGTCAGCCTAGGACAAATGGTAGCCAGTGAAAGGGTAAGGTAAAACAATTAGGCTGTCATAGACACAGCTGAAAAGGACATGCAGACAAACACATTAATTCCCTCTGGCAAATATTCCACCCTGAGAGTCAGGCTCCAGCTGTTCCAAGAGTCAGCAGAGAGCTTTGCAGCTCATGACTCAACAGGCCCAAACACAGTTCACATTATCTCTTTTCATTCTGGAGGAATGTTCATTAACACCAAGCAGCACTATAACCACTGTCTGCTTGAGGACCTCTAGCTTTTAAAAATGACATATTACAGACTAGTCAGGTTTATTTGAGGAAGACAATAACACACACGGAAATACAATATCTGGGATAGCGAAACCCCACACATTTTATATCCCTGTTGTGGTGTCAGCACTTATCAGCGTTCATACCTTTCAACTATTTAAACCACCTTTGGACCAATGATTCTTTCAGCCAACGACAGATAAGTCACTCTTAAATCAACGCAAAACAGTATGCCATGATGGGAAATTCTATGTACCAGATAAAACGTCAGCATGACTCACTTTTCTCTGACAGTCAAAAACTGGACATAAATTCTAAATAAAAATGTGGAAAGTCTGGATGACTCACCTCTGTTGATGAAGTAGGCAGTCTTTTGTGTTTGTCTGGAAAAGGAAAAAAAAGTATATAATTAAACATACCACAAGATCCCTTTATTAAAAGTAGAAACCACTTTATTATTCAGGTTGTATAGCACAGTAATATAGTATAGTAAAGTCAGAGACTACTCCATTTATTTCACTTCCAGTTCAAACGGCCACTAAGTATGTTATCAATTTTACAGTTGATATTTCTGAGGTAACAGAAGGTCCACCTGACTAAGAAAGGAAAAAGCATAATGAAAACAAGTGAAACTGGAGTTCAGAAAAATAACTACATTTTATATATCGTTACGGAGAAAATGGGACTCCTGACAACTGAGCAAGGCCTGGTAGACCACAAAAATTGGTCTGCTATCACCAGATAAACAGTACTTAATAGTAGCTTTCATCTATAAGAGAGAGGACAAAAATCAAGCTCCACTCTTGTTTCAGACCTAAAACATGCACAGGACTTTGATCTTCCCTCCACTGAACACTATGGGTCTGAATGATGTGTAGATGTCAACAGAAAAAATGCTTTTTTACAGAAATTATGAAAGACACAAAAAAGAAAGAAAGAAAAAATGAAGCTGCTGGTGGTCTCAAAACTATGGATTGACTACCCCAGAGTCCAGACTTGAATATCACTGAATGAAAATGTAAACCATTGTAAGACTGAAACCAACATGTAAGACTGAACTTTGGAAGTGTAGAATATTGTAAGATATATGTAAGAATATTGGGAACATTCTTAAACAAGTACTAAAAAACGCTTTTGTTTAACTAATGACAGGGACATGCTTAGCATGCTGAAATTCATTAAAACCTGATTTGGGGGAAAAACAGAACTGGCTCAGCCAGTTCTGCACGCAGTGGTTCAGAGTGTGTGAAAGAACCTTACACGATCTGAACACTTCAGTCTAGCCAAAAGTCTTCAACCAAATTTAAAACAACAAACAAACCAACAAATAAACCTCTCTCTTAACATCAATGGTAACGATGTTATGGTCCAAAAGGGGCTGGCTCATTACCCAAGCTCAGCCCTGTCACCAGTGAATGAACCCAGTGTCATTGTAACAGCCACTCTTAACATATAGCAGTTAGTGTAAAGCCAGCATCCAGTTTCTTGGCTACTATTCCTTGTAAAATATGCCAGTTGAGGATGACTGTGATTTGTTTTTGTTTTCCCCTCAATCAGCCATAAGGAATAATGGTACAAGTTGAAGATTTGAACACAATTTTAATTAAAAATTATCTACCTGAAGGGGGAAAAAAAACAAATCCATTTCTGTTCTGTATGAACTGGAACTGGATCTAAAAACCAATACTGTACTACAGTGTAGCAGCATCTGTTCAACTTTACACTGGGGCATAAATGAAGCACTATGACGTTCCCTTCTTCGTAATGAATCACTTAGTCAGTAAGTGAACGTATGGTTGTCTAATTCAGCTTAACCTCTATCTTACAAAGAAACCTTTTGAAATCAGCCCAGCAGCAGCAATCAGGCCCAGTCTTACAGAAAGAGTTTCAGAGAAGGAGGTGCAGAAAGAGCTCCTCCTTACAGCACGCAGGCTACTCTAACAACACTGCTGCAGCAAGGAAAAATGCATCACTGCTGTTTAGACATGGCATTGTGATAGCAGGATGAGAAAGACAGCAGAATGAGAAAGATAGCATAATTCATTGGTCATCAGAATATTTGTACATAGTAGGCCTATCAGCAGCAAAAACGACAACACTGAATAACGCATAACCTAGGATTTTGGACACGATGAACAGAAAGTGGAAATGTAACAAAATAGCACTGTGTTGTATTGAACTGTATTGCAGGGTATCATATTATACCTTACGCTATTGCTGCATAATGACTAGTATGTTAGCTGCACCTGGGACACTATCTATATACATGCTGAATGACATGACAATGTATCAAATAGACACATAAATGCATCATAGTGAACCTTATGAACCGTTACACCCCTAGTTGTGAGTGAGAGAGATGTTCTGCTTCCAGGATGGCTGCCAAATGTGCAAATGCCCCAGTGGACAGCACAACAAAAACCCAAAACAAATCTAATCCAAGCGGTGAGTGTGGGTTCCTTCTTTAAAGTGAGTAAGGTCTGCCCCCGTGAAGCCTGGAAACAGGCTAATGGAGCGTGAGACTTATTTACCCAACTCTGACTGAATAATGAATATACATACTCTGTAATTCTCTTTGATGTTTGGATCAGTTACAGCTAGAGTAAATCATGCCTGAAACAGTGGAGCTCATCACCATCAGCTGGACATTACTAACTGGAGTATGCATCTCTTTTGCCATTAAGCAGCTGTTTGAAGATCACCAGTTTCAACTGCAGCAAAACATGGAAACACTAGCTACTCTGACCAAAAATGCCTGTCAGAAGTAAGTGAGATAATCCAAAGCTCTACTCATGAGCAAGCCTGCTATCTAACTATGTTAAGCAAAACTTAAAGAGTCATCATTTGTGCGCTTTACAACACGATAAGGCTAGCCACTGGATTTACAGATAGACCAAGCTGCTACACATCTTTGACAATGCATTATACCTTCACAAATGATGATATAAATACTTGCACTGCAACAGAACTTAACATACCAGAAGATCCTCATGTAATCCATTTGATCTTAGAAACAAAGTAGCTTTCGGTTATATCCCACTACACCCTACATTACATAAGCAGAAGTAAAATGCTGTGCGTGTGACCTTCTGTTGTGAAAGATTTTACTGGGTTCACACAAAAAAGGTGTCAGAGGAAGCCACTTTGTTGTCTGGTGCATGTTTTAAAATAAAAGCTGCATGTTGTATATTATTTGTGGCATTATTGCTAATGACAAACTTTGACACTGCGGCATCCTTAAGAAATATGGCTAGGCAGGCATAAGGGGGAAGGCAGTTTCACCTGTCACAACTGAAGTGTTTTTATAATAAGTAGTAATGGTACATGTGGTATAAAATATTTCTAAAAGTTTTTTATATTATTATTTTAAAATACAGCACATATCCATTTCTGCCATTTTGGATTTTCTTACAGAACTGAAAAATGGCAGTTCGCCTATACAACATGCTAAATTTCGCGATGAATGAAAAAGCTCCAAAATTATTTAAATAATCTAGTCCTATTAGCTTTCATTACTTTTTAATCTATACCTATAAGGTTTCCCATTTGGAGATAAGGTTTTGCTCAGACAGTATTTTTTACTGTTGACCTTGGTCAAAGCATTCTATTATTGATGAGGCTAATACGCGATAGGATAATGCATCATGGTTATTTTTATGCCATTCTGTGTATTTTCTCAAAACATGATTAACATATAGTATATCCCTATATTACCATATTAACATATTTGCAGAGACAAAAAAGAACCAGTGGGGTCACATGCCACATCATCAAAAATTATACAGTGACAAAAAAAAAAAAGCATATTG
The DNA here is from genome assembly GCA_034552555.1 of Semaprochilodus insignis. NCBI lineage: Eukaryota > Metazoa > Chordata > Actinopteri > Characiformes > Prochilodontidae > Semaprochilodus > Semaprochilodus insignis. The sequence goes on from CM067475.1 coordinate 34,169,598, forward strand.
TGATGTAGCTTATCAGGGGAAATGCTTTCCAGGGGAAAACGCAAGCTCTTCTGGTCTACAGTGAAAAATTCCAGTCTAACCCCTTTTATGCACCATTATCCTGAATTCACTCACATGGAACTTGCGACTCAGATCACTGCTTTGACATTTTATTTAAACTGACATCCTGTCACTGAACTCTGGTCCCAAGAAGTCGCCCTTCCATGACTTATAACTAGTCAGGCTAATCCATGCTGGTCTCTAATTAGAGGCCTTCATTAAACCTTGAAGTCTGCCGTCTTTGAAACATGAATAGGGTCTACTGCAGTTCAAGTATAGGGTTAGTATAATATATGTATAATGTAGCATAGAATAAGTACCTGAAAAAATAACGTTCCTATGCATACAATACACAACAAATAAACAGCGCAAAGCACCTCTCATATTGATTAGTAACTCATTCCATATTCCTTAATGGCACCAAGACAAGAAAAACATGATGTGCAAATGCGTAACCCAAAACCGTTCTCTAAAAAGTATATATATTCAGCAGCTAAGATGAGACCAGCTGTAACTTGAAACAGCTAAATGAAAGCATAGATGCTCATGTATTTGGTGGCAAAACACAGAAGGAAGCTGGTTCATACAATACAGCAGGAATTTGCTGAAAATAATAGCCTTTCCACATGACTATAGATTTTGGGGGAAGGGAGGGAACAGGCCAAATCGGTAAATGGCTATTTTTGAGGGAGACAGATGAACACTGTAGACAAAACCGATACTCAAAACCAAAACCAGGGCCCTGAGGCAAGACTTGGATATATGAGACAGTAGACATTCAAGAATCAGGGGGCAACTATGTTCCACCAATGCCATGTAGACAATGGTGAGTAGGTGACAATGCAAAGCGTTATTTGATACAACCTCAGCAAAAAGGTTTCCACATAGGACCTCAAAAAGGTTCTGTATTGTTCTCCTTATTTTTGGGGCTTTTCCTCTTGTATCACAATTTCTTGTCTAATTTAAGGAATTTTGCACAAAATGCCGAACATATATGTTACTTTAGAGGATTCCCACCCCTCCCTGTCATATGGCAGTCCAGGGCTGAAACATTACTTGTTATTATATAGAAATCAAAGTTTAATAGAGAGCAATTTTCAAACCACAAAAGCTGCAATTTTTGGATTATAGTCTAGATGATAAAAACATTGACTTAAGCTTTAGGTGGGGAATGGTAACCTAATATCACAGACCTCCCAAAGTATCGTAAATGAGTTGTAAATGCCAATCAGAGGCAAACAAACCTCCATGTGTTGTGACATCACAACCACAACTTGCTGGCAGTCTGGCACACTACATTCAGCTGTCAAGACTCAAACCAGAAAAGCTAGATATTCTGGTCTTCCTGGCCATAAGAAACATTCCTGAAATTCAATTTATAGGAAAATCACAACTTAAATCGCAGTCAATAGTAGTCATAAAAATCACAATTAGATAATTTTCCCCAAAACGTTCAGCCCTATGCCGGTCTACAGCCATTATAATGATGCCTAGATCCCATGTTTTCTTGTAATTTAAAAACTAAATAAAACATAACAACAAAAAAACAGATTGTGCGAGATGTAAAAACCGCAGTAACATTTTCTGATGCCATACAGAACCTTGATTTAAAGATTTTTCATTCAATATCATAAAGAAGAACCATTTAAGCAACAAAAGAATACATTAAAAATGGTTCTTTTAAGTGTTCATGGTTCTATTTATAACCACAGCCTAAAAAAACATCTGTGAACCTTTTTAAAGGCTGGCGTTTTACCCTACGCAAAACTAACACAAACCAGTACAAGAAAACGCTAAAAAGGTTATCCTTTCATTATGCCAAGTTAGGTAGAGACTACCAGAAACATTATAACAGCATACTATATAAATCCTTCCTATTTCAAACAAGTCTTTAGCGTTCATACCCCATCACATCTTCTCATTTCATAGTGTGCATCTTTTCATTCTTGAAAACTGTCTAAAGTGTCATATAACCATAAGGCTCTATACGCACTGAACATTTCATCATCTAGAAATGAATCACACCACAGCCTAACACGTGGCAGATTTTCCTCATGTCTGTAGCTTGTTATAGGGAGCACTGTAAAAAGGGCAGCATGTGTGAGCCCCCTTTTGTTGGTCCTGTGTTGAGGTGTCACAGCTGGATCAGTCCCAGCTCCTATTGTTCATACAAGGAAAGGTGCAGGGTCGTTTACTGAGAGCAGAGGCCTACACCGACTTGTATATATACATACATTTTTGATGTGTGTGTGTGTGTGTGTGTATATATATATATATATATATATATATATATATATATATATATATATATATACACAAAAAAAATAATCAGGCTGTGTAAAAGGCTGTAATAGCTGAAAACTGTAATAGTCCTATTTGGTAGGACTGTAGCAGCCCGTGTTGCAGTCTAGAGGTGATGTCCACCTTAAATAAGGTGGCAGGGGAGGAGGAATAGCCTCCATAGTGCCCATTTTAAGGAATATAACAGCTTCATAGCCCTTATAACCTTGTAATAGTAAGATGAGGCTGAAGTCGATTCTTGTTCGAATTTCCCCGTTCCGCCTAGAGCGAGACTGTAACTGCTGCACCATTTAAGGTGGAACGGGGAAATTCGAACTAGAAGCTTGCGAATAAGAAGCCAACTAACATTAAGTGAGTAGCAGGAAATGTAGTGAATGGTAAACAACCAACACGATGTCCCAAGCTCTATTTGCACCAATGTAATCCCAAATTAACGCCGCGGTGGTTAGTATCTTGTGGATACCTGGGCTGCTCTGGTGGAGGTAAACAGTGCCATCTTTACGGATCCTCACGTCGCCCGGTCCCTCTATCCTGCTAGCCGGGCTCTGCGTGGATTTAGCCCGACGTCGAGGCACCAGGAACCGGCAGCACTGGTAACAGACAGCCCACGCTTGTTCTTCGTTTATCGGCTGACTGTAGAGAGTTAAAATCTCCTCCAGAGACAAGGCCTCCGCGGGGTCCTCCGCTCCATCCATGATATCTTGGCCGACCGTTGGTGAGATTAACGTTAACGTACCTCCGTCGTCGTCGTTGCCCGACCGTTTGGCCATTCTCTCGTCCTCCGCCACAGACTTTCCCCGTAAGAGTATCAGTCGTGGCTCCTTAGTGGGGAGAAAGTGGGAGAGGGGTTGTTTACGGTTCGGTCTGTCATTTAGAGAGCTGAAGAAGCCTCCACCACCAGTACCAGCTCCACCATGACGGCGTTCATTCAGGGCTTATGAAATGCCTCCGCGGTGGAGTCCTCGAGCGCCGCTCTGTTGTTGTTTTTTTTCCACCGGTATTCAAACAAGCCACGCCCCTTGTGCTCTGAGTGGCTGGGAATCTATACACGGAATAAAGGCAGCCCTGCAGTCTGCATTCACAGTAGTAGGGTCACATTATTATGACCACCAGCTAATATCCAGAGGGACAGTCGTGTGCAACACGGACAGGAGGTAGACGGGCTGGTAGGTTGTCACAGGTATCTGGAGCCATGCTGATTGCAGTGCATCCCACAGCTGCTGGAGGGTCCATAGAGCGAACCCTTTGACTGAAGTGGTCCCATACTCAATTGGGTTCAAGTCTGTGGGCCAGGGTAGTGCTTGGAAGTCTTGGTCGTACTCTTCCAACCAATGTCGGACATTTCTAGCCATGTGAATTTCGCATTGTCTTGCTGGTAGATCCCATCTAATATAATTAGTTAAAGAGTGCCTTCCACATGGATGAGTGGCCCCAGAGAATGACACGAAAGAAGGAAGTGGTCATAATAATGTGACTCGACTGTGTACTAGGGATGGGCGATACCACTGATTTTCCAATTGATCCAATACCAAGTAGTACCAAGGCTAATGTACTGATAGTGATACTTTAAAGTATGTGATTTTCAACAGTGGTAAATGGTAAATGTGAACAAAATTGTAATAGAAAGTAACATTTAATCATTCTTAATTATTAGTGTGACTATTAAATAAATGTTCAGAACTTCTTTTTTAATAACAAATCAAAATAAAATTCAACTCAGTGGTCAATAATGTAATTAGTGTTCACTTGAACTAGTATTTTTTTGTCTACTGAAAATTCTGTAACTAAATGTGTATTCATTAGATTACCATTTGAATATGTTACATTTAGAAATGTTACAGAGAAAGAAGGCGGACAAAAAGTAGTTCCTATACTATACTAACATTTGCGGCAGCTTTATATTTGAGAGATAGAATACACATCCATCCTGCTAAATAAATAAACAAATGATATCCTTATTTTTGCATCGTAAGATTTTCTTAAAAGTAAACGCCAGGATCAGAAGTATCAATATTTAGGTATTGATCTGACCATCCCTACTGTGTACTAGCTGTATATGTGCCGATCAGCCTTTTTTTATCAGCTCAACTGACCATATATATATATATATATATATATATATATATATATATATATATGCACTTTGTAGTTATACAGTTACAGGCTGTAGTCCATCTGTTTCTCTGTATACTTTGATATCCCCTTTTACCCCGTTCCTCAATGGTCAGGACCCCCATAGGACCACCACAGAGCAGGTATTATTTGGGAGGTCAGCTAGCATTCTCAGCTCTTCAGTGACACTGATGGGGTATGTATGTGTGTGTTGAGCTGTGTGTGTTTTGAGCAGTCATTGTGCAACAGCAGATTCCATCACATAAACACTGTAAACATCACACACTACAGGTTCACTATTTCTGCTGACTCTGACTGATACATTAGAAGCGCTTACTAACATCTGTAACAGGAGTGAATAGAGTTCCATGGAGATGCTGCCATTGTAGCGTGTCTCAGTTATCCTACCCAGAGAAGCTATGTGTGCATCTTTATCTGCCCCCTGCCTACTCAGGCCTTAAATTTAATAGAGCAAAATTCCAGCAGTTTATGTTTTGTTGGTCACAGCATCACACCAGAGGCTGATTAAACCTCTGATTTTGGAGCTTATGCATATTATTTTAGACCAAATGGATAAAAAAATAAATGATACAAAAACTAGTCAGAATCAGAATCACTTTATTTCACCAAGTATGTTACACTAGCTCTTTCACTCACTCATCTGAACCACTTTATCCTGTTGGGTCGCTTGAGGTGCTGGAGTCTATCCCAGCATTCAGTGCGTGGAAGGTAGGAAACACCCTGAACAGGCCGCTAGTCCATCGCAGAAGTATATTACACATACAAGGAATGTGCCATGGTGTGTCACACATGTATGTTATGTAACATAATGAACAGACCAGAGAACACACAGCCTAGCAACAACCATTTAACTATGAAAAATAAAATATAATACAGTAAATAGAATTAATTATAATTTATAATAAACAGCTGAAAAGGAGATAAAGAGATGTGTGAATACTTGTGCACATATGGATGTCTATACATACAGGTCTCAGTAGACATGTAAATCCATACCATTATATACAGGTAGACTGATGTACTCAAACTAATACAGTTCAAGTTGCTCAAAAATGAAGTTGTATAAGTACTTCTTATTCTTTTAGTTGATCGCGTTGTTTAGTTCCTGTATTTTAAATGATAGGCGGGGCTTCTGGATGTGAACCAACCAATCCTAAAGCAGAAGGCGGGGTTTGTATTTGGAATACAGGTGGATTTAAAATAAACGCCCCCACCTATTGCAGTATGAAGGAATGTCGGAATACGGGAGGGTTATAAATTAACGCCCCCACCTAATGCAGCAGGCATGGGTTGTCGGAATACGGGTGAAATAAATATGAACGCCCCATCCAACGCAGGAGGCTGGGTTTGTCGCAATACGGGTGGGTTAAAAACGAACGCCCCCACCTAATATGGGAGGCAGGGGTTGTCGCAATACAGGTGGGTTAAAAATGAACGCCCCCACCTAATGCGGGCCAATAGCGTGAGGCTTAGGTAGTTGGAATACGGGTGGGTTAAAAATGAACGCCCGCATTGCTTCCATGAAGAGCCAGAGTCATATGACGGTGTTGTCCGCATGACCGCAAACGCTGCGAGGGTTTCTGTAGTAATCACGTACCAATTAAATTAATTAGTTAATTGATTAATTGTTAATGAATTGGGTCGTTCTCCATCTGTAGCAGGATAGTAAGGTCACTGGGCTTTAATAGATGCCCAAAATATTAGGCACAGCTCTGAGAGTCAGTACGTATATTTACACAGTGGACCTAAGAATGATACATGTTTCTCTTTTTTCTTTGATATTATATTTCATAGTCACATAATGCATATATGAAACAGCATAACCAGTCTGAGAAACCATTAATAATATAAAACAGTATTTATAAAGGGCTTATCTAAGGGGATAGTATCAAACAGATTCATGTTTATTATGCGCATCATTAACCATATAGTATATTTATTATTCAGTATGTATTTTATTTGAAAATGCTTTTGACCTCTGTGTTGTAGTACATTTTCAGCTCTTTTAAACTGCTTTCTTGGCTTCAAGCTCATCAGAGAGGCAGTAGCTCAAGGCATATGAAGGCGAGTCCATACTTACTCATTAGATTTTGTGAATGTATTAATAATTGTGTTTATCAGGCACCACATAGCTTCCATGTGTCACTGGTGGTGATGTGCTTTTATGGCTGGGTAATTAAGGGCCATATATAGGTTTATATTATTGGTTTTGAATAGTTGCACAGGGTCATCTGGTTGCTGAAGGGTGAGCCAATTAACAAAATCCTCAATTTGAAATCCTAACATGAATGACATGAATTATCAGAACACTCGTACACTAGTAAATATGTAAATATGATCTATATTTAAGTATTTTGTGTGTGTGTTTTGCCATTTTTGGAACTTCTGCATGAACACGTCCTAACATATCAACATCAACATGCCACTGCTGTTACAGATATGTTAGAATAAGGTCTTCCATTTGATGAAATATTGCCTATATTGTCTCTAGTGTGTTTAAACACAAGCTTACCAGACAAAATAGTCACCTGTGATTGAAACGTACCTAATAATGTGTAATTACCCCATGAGCATGAATAACAGCTGTGATTCAACTTGGCATGGACTGGACAAGGTTGTATTTGTAGGGGGCATCAATGTTCAGTCACTCTTGCATCAAAGAACTGCACAATTGGGCCAGATCTGGTAGTTGCCTTACATTTCTTACATTTACAAGGCTTACATTGTTAGTATGAAACAAAATAGCAAACTGTAATTTATGCAACATGTAAAAGAGCTGAATATTGAACTAAATAGTTTGAAAATGTGAACACTGAAAGTGGAGCTCATATTCTTTGTGCGCCATCTGGTGGACAAAAATAGACCATACACACGCACCTTAAAATTCTCAGCTAACATGAGTTTTCACATTACCTGTAATTTGTAGTTTGGAAAACACTAAATATAAACAGGTTGCTGAAAAAAGCACACAGCTGGTTTTGTTGGTCACCTCAGTGTGGTCATACTAGCTGACCAGCATATCAGCATCCAAACACATAATATGCTGGTTTTGGTGGTGATCAGCTTATCAACTTCCATTACTACTGACCAGCGTACCAGCATCCAAACACATCATATGCTGGTTTTGGTGGTGATCAGCTTATCAACTTCCATTACTACTGACCAGCGTACCAGCATCCAAACACATAATATGCTGGTTTTGGTGGTGATCAGCTTATCAACCTCCATTACTAGTGACCAGCATATCAGCATCCAAATTATATGTGCTATGCTGTTTTTTCTAGTAGATGTAATAGGTGTAATAATACAATAGGTGGTCAGCAACAATACACAGCCAGAAAACTGGCACATATTAAAAAGATTATCAAAATATTAACAACATATTATTAATGTATCTGTCTACATATCTGAGTGGGACAGTAAGCCTACAGCCTGAATAAAAGACCATGGACAGTATGCCTGGCTGCTTAAAGATTTTGAACATTTAATTGACAATAAAACAAAGATGATACATTGAAACAACAAGAACAAGAACAACAATAACAACATAAGAGTTACTGTATTTGGCTGTTTGCATCATGATGAATCAGTCTGCATCTCCTGGGAGACACAGGATAAACATTAAATTGTTAACGCCTACGTTTCTGCCCTCCAGGAAAAATAATTGGATAAATAAATAAATAAATAAATAAATCATCGTGCATGCGGGTTGCGAAGCCAGGCTCATGCTACTCACTCACAGTACATTCAGTCCATGTCCCTTTGATTTGATTTGATAAGAGACAATGTGCAAAGCAGCTGGCCCACAACATTGATTCATCTGCTAATTTATTAAATTACATGTTGTTTCTCCCCCATATTCCAGTCTCCATATTTGAGCAGGCTTCTTCAAGCGGCTTAACTGTATGAAGGTACCCATTACGGTAACCCCTCCTGTCAAGAGTCTACGCTGGGGATCATCTTAGTCATTACCTTTCCTTTCCCATGACTGCTTTAACAACCTATTAAAGCCCACAGGCACCATCATTTAACTTGACTGACCCCCTTTGCATTAATCTCTTTGTCGTGTGTGGCTGAATCTTCTCCGTTCGACTTTGCCGGGTGTGTGGCCACCTCACCCCCTGACGAAACATCCTTCGAGGGAACAGTCGCTTCCTTGGACGCTCTCCACTTCGAGTCATTTGTTTGCTGTGAAAGATCAACACAACACAACTGTTTCAAATGATCTGGAGGCTAGCGCACACATATTTCTGCTGATCAAATGTTGACACAGCTGTTCCTCTGTGCCAATCATCGGTTTTCTTAGTGCTTATTACACGTGTTATGTGTTCTGTATTCTGGTCACGTGCACAAAACAAGACCGTCAAAGCTTTCACGTCCTCCGTTCCACTCCTTTGTTGCACAATGTTCAAAAACAGAAATGGTAAAGAAAGAGTAGGAGCTACCTCCGGGCAGCCACGACGAGACCTCCTCTGCTGATTTGTGCAGGTGCTGGAGGCCAGCGGCTGCTTCCCACACTGTGTGCCTGCATTCACCATCCGCCTCTCTCTGAAAGGGAGAGAAGATCGAGCCTCTACGCCTCTGCCTATGGAGTGAGTGAAACAGGATAACATACAGCACTTCATGACTAACCCTAATGCCACAGTTCCAAACGAGAGAGAATACCGCAGATCCATAACAGAAACACAAACAGGTCGTTTCACAAAGCAGGATAACAGCCAGATAACATAAACCTAAAGCCTCCATGAATTAGCTTCCATGATTGGTCGGTTCTGTGAATAAGTCCAAAGTGCACACAGTCCATTACAAATGTCCTTATCAGCTTCCATTACTGCTGACCGGAGTACCAGTATCCAAAACACATCATATACTGTTTTTGCTGGTGACCAGTATATTAATTCTATTACTGATGACCAGCATACCAACATCCAAAACACATCATATGCTGGTTTTGCTGGTGATCAGCACACAAGCACCCAAAACATATGTGTCTATGCTGATTTTTCTAGTAGATGTAACAGGTGTGATAATGCATTAGGTGGTCAGCAACAACGATCTTAACCTTTTACACAGCCAGTAAACTGGCACGTATTTAACTGCTTACAAATAAGGCAAATGTAAACAAAACATTTAAAAAGATGATCAAAATATTAACAACATTGTTAATGTATTTGTCTGCGTACATACATTTTGGGCTTACGTTATCCACCCTAACTGAGAAATCATGCTTTGTGAATAATCCTCAATGATTAGTCAGTTAGCTGGATGAGTTAAAAGTGCACACAGTCTATCACAAATGTCCTTTATATCTCCTACCTGGACAGATTTAACATTTGCTTAAGTTATCTGTCTAACCAAGATATTGTGCTTTGTAAACTGACCTCCATAACTGAATAACTTGAGTCCAAAGTAAGAAATGGCCTTTATTTCCTGGATAGACTTAAGCTTAGGTCAGAAATCTTGTGATTACTAGTCAGGTAGCTGCATAACTTAAGCCCAAGGTGAGGATTTCCAATAGGAATGCCCCTTATATCTCCTACTGGACCAACCTGACATCTGGGTTAGGTTATCTGGCTAACTGAGAAATCCTGCTTTGTGCAACACCTTCCAGAAAGCTGTTTGACACAGTTTACATCAACACACGACGTTAAGCACCTCTCATGGTCACATCTTCATGCACGTTCACACTCCCACATATCAGGTCACTGTCGATGATGCAGACCCTTTAAGATCCAGCCTACCTGCCGCTTTGCTGTTCTCCTTCGAAGCCCCTCCGCTTGCCCCTCCGCTTTCCCCTCCGCAGCCCGCGTGGTTCTTGCTGCTGCTGGCGCCATTAGGCGTTTCAGCCTCGGTGCTGGTGAGCCATGTCGATTCGGTCTCTCTGGTCCAGCTCTCCGGATAGCGCGGTTCGATGGCATCTGCTCGGCTTCCACCGCAACCCATCGGCGAGGGAGCAAAGAGAGCAAAACCCCCTCAGTCAACACTCAGATCATGTGAGCTCCGCAGCGGGCTGAGTGAGCGGTCCGGGCGCTGTACTGAGTTCTAGTGTATCTGACACTGTACAGGACCACCAGAGTGACCAGGCTGAACCGTGCAGCGCTGCGTGCGTCACTGGGGGCGGAGCTGCCGGAGAGGCTGAAGAGCATCTGTCTCTCCAGCTTTATCATCCCTCCCGAGCTGAAGGCAGACCGCCGTATTTCCACAGGAAGCTTTTCAAATGAGCTTTAATATCTGTTCTACCATTATTTATTTCGTTTATTTATATTAATGGTATTTATTAATGTTATACAGTACTACAAGTCACAGCTTATCACTGTTATTGCTATTTTATTGTTATTTACTTATTATTTGTTAATAATATATTATGTAATAATAAGATACACTTTAATAACAATATAATTAGTGTATTGGCTTTTATTCAGTGCTTTACTTTTTCTTATTTATCTCGTATCTACCCTTGCTTAAAAACACTCTCAACAAGAATGTATTGTGTGTAAAAAAATATATTGTGTTGTTTTTAATGAATTAATGTGCTATATAACTATTATTATTATTATTATTATTATACCACTGGCCAAATTTGTAGGAAAAAAAGAGTGCTCTTGTAAATAGTTACGAATGTGTGTACATTCTTAATAAAACATAAGAGCCACTTTTTGCCTATTGTGTTTTGCACACAGAGGAATTTGTCTTCCGCATTTAACCCATATGTGAAAACATACACACGCACGCTAGGGGGCAGGGAGCACACTTGCCCGGAGCGGTGGGCAGCCCTATCCACGGCACTTGGGGTTTAGGTGCCTTGGTCAAAAGCACTTTACTCGTTACTGCCGGTTCAGGGAATCAAAACAGCCACCCTCCAGTCACAAGGCTGGCTCCCTAACCTCCAGCCCACAACAGTGCGATGGTTCCCACTTCTTCTTCTGAGCCAATGCCACACATACTGGTGTCTGAACTCAGATAGCACATCCAGTTACCCGGTGATGAATGGTGCCACAGACTGTGGCACAGTGGAGTGGACAGTATGGAAGACCAAGCCCAGCCGAGGACCGCAAATGAGAAAGCAGCGTAGCAAGGACGGGTTGTTAGGGTATTGTGCACCCACACAGGTATCCATGGAGGATGATGTAAACAAAACACGTTCACTATTCATCATCATAAACAGGCGCATGACTCAGATTAATAACAGAAATTACAGTTTTATTATCTGAACACTCTTGATGACTGGGTACTGGGCCCAGCCCTCTTGTTTGGCTTAACTCATACAACATTTGACTGAAGTGTAACTGCAGTAATTTCACTAATCAAATTCTTTTTGCATGATGTCATTTTTCCTGTCTTGTTGGTCAGATGCCTTGTTGCTGTATGTTGCTGTATTCCTAGAATATCTTCTGCATTACTGTGAATTGAATCATTTAGAATGAAAAATTCTAAGAGAGATGCAACATGGACCTGGGTATCTGTTGTTGTTATAAAAGAAAAGAGGAAATGTTTTGTACACTTTTATTGATCTCTTTTATTGACACCAGTGATCACAACTGTGTTCAAATATAAATAAATCTTGACCTCACATTTGACAGACAAAACACGAAGTTATTAGTTCCAGACAGCAAAATCAAACAGAATCACTAATTCTAGAAATATACATCAAACACTGGAATCACGAGTGGACATACAGCAACATAAAGACTGCCCGAAACAGCACCTTTAAAGAGAACAACATGATATCCCTCTCAGGTTGTATGTCAGACCACAGCACAATGTTCTGCTAATGCCAAGATCAGCTCTTTACTCGAGGCTCAAGACCATACGCCTGCTGTAAACATGTGAAATCTGTTGAATGATGCCAAGCAGATCCTGAAACTCTGATTCAAAAACGGCAATGTGCCTGTGTGATACATTCGATGATGTCAGGAATGAGATGACTGAGATTTGTGGAGAGGAAAGTGTGGAAAACAAGAAAGTACAGAAGAGGGTAGAAACAACATGGGAATAGTTCTGTATTTTAGGGTGAAATATGCTTTTTCTCTGAACTACATACTGCCAGTCAATTTAGTGATTTCATATAATGTCAGGACGTGCCTAATGGAAGTCACACATAGACAATAAGCTTCAAAATAGCCAAATATGCCTGTTTCCAATCTGCCAATGTGCTGCTTTTATTAAACATGTTGTTAAAGTGAGTTTAAAGTTGTAGTTGTGCCATCAATATGGTTGGTTAACAGGGAAGCATTTATTTTCTTGTTAGTTGGTCACAACAAAACAGAACAAGTTTACATGTTAACAGTGGACATGAAGGGCAAGGCATGTAGTGAAGGGTGTGCCGAGGAAACCTATGGACCTTTTATAAAAGTACAGTATAACTGATACATTTGATATTCTTAGGAGAAGCCTGATTTTGGTTTTATCTGTTTTTCTCAAGGTGATAAGTTTTTATTCCTTTTATTTAGTAAGTACTTAATACATTTGAGTACATTTTTTAGTACTTTGGTAAATTTGGAAATTCCTCTTGGTTTAATTGTCACAGAAAAAAATACATAAAAAAAATGAAGATACGATAAGATTTTGTTAAGCAACGAAATGTTAAGTTGTTAGCTGACAACAATTATTTAGTTTGCACCCCAAAAAGAAAATAATAGTGTATAATTCACTTTGTAATGAGTCATTTATGTCAGCACTGCACAAGTGGCAGCATGTAGTGAAAGCTGATAATATATACCTACAGTTTACTTCAAACAAAAAATATAGTATAACATCAACATCCCATTAAATGTGCATGACACTACAACTCATAAACCAATGCAAATCAGAGTTCTGCAGACTTGAAACAGGCAATATTTTAAGACGGGACACGTGTGTGTCCAGAGTAACCTCCATTACAAGCCTCTTAGGCTCTTTGTCATACTTCACTCAAAAACACTGAAGCATTCCCTTAACGCGCAAAGTCCCTGTGTTCCATGGAAGTAGAATGTGTTGGTGCAGCTCTATTTAAAATCAAGAAGGTTGCAGTCAATCTTGTAATAAACGTAGGGGTAATATTCCTGCTGGCTCAGGTTCAGACCAGGGATGTCCATAGAGGCCTGGAGAGGAAAGCAGGGGAGTTCAAGTTAGAAAAACCCTGCAGCTTATGACCTCAGACCACAAAGCTAAATATTCATGTTTACTTACATCAATAATAGCAGCACTGCTGTCCAGATGTTTGTAGAGCTCATGCAGGACTTCCCGCAGCTTCTTCATGTTCTTCTTACTGGGCTGCAAAAGCATAGCTTGGAAGTTGACGGGTAACCCATACCTGCAGAGGACAGATTAGAGGGGCTGATATGTGAATATTCAGGCGGATTCGTGAATAAATACAACTCATTATTTAAAAAACACACAACATATAGCTGTATAGTTCATACATCACCACACCTCAAGACTGACTCTGTAAACACTCTAAGAGCCTTGATGTGGATCCATGCGATGAAAGCTTCACTGAAGTTCACTTTCAGCCACCGTACCAAAGGCCCCTGGAGACAAATGTGAAGTCAGATTTCTTGTTTGAACCCAAAACTCTTGGTCTAATATCAAAGTAATAACAACTCATGGACATCAGTATTGTTTATGATCGGTTCACACAGGATATGACATGGCCTGAAAAGGAAAACAGACCGAGAATATGAAAAGGGTGTAGAGGATGTAAAGCATGTAGAGTATGTAAAATTGGGGATATATTGGGGGATATATTACAACTACATGAGTTTTTTTAATTTTGCAGGATATATTAATAACAGTGTATATGTATATATAACTGCGTACACTGTGTACCTCCATTATAAAACACAGATAAAGTGATGCAGAAAGTGTTCATACAAACTGCTTCTTTTTGTCTGTAGAGAGTCGAGTCAACTCCTCTTTATCTGCCTTCATCTCCTCTTCATTATACTGGAAGTCACGCACAATGAACCTGCCACAAAGAATGACAACAGTCAGCCTTTCCCTCTCCGTGTACAAAAAGGCTGCACCAACAGCACAGTCTGCTGCTATATCAAGCCTTGTGCCTGGATTTGAATTGTAATAGGTATCAATTCATAAACACACAGACAATAAAACATCAATGTGTCCATGTTATCGGCTCACTTGTTTTCCCTGGCTTTGAGTTTGAAGTCATCTATGGCCTTTCTGAAGAGAGTGACGCTGAACAGTCCACTGTCCTGGTCTTCAAACAGCAGACTGTAAGAGAAAAAGATTTTCATCTCAGAATTACAAAGGCTAATGCACTAGTGCACTCTGCTGCAGTCCTAGACCAGTGCAAGACATCAGACTTGGAATGCAGATTAAACCGTTAAGGCAATGGTAACAAACAGGGCCTAAAGAGATACTGTCCAGAACTGACAACAACTGCAACATGCAATCCTGAAATGCTGCAAACGTTTTAAGACTCTTTCTGAACGGTGCATTTCAGCTACTTTAAGGTGCATCCATTCTTGAGACACAGTATACACACAGTATAATCTCCATAGAAAAGCGGTATCAAAAGAACAGGATGCTCTGGAGCAGCCGCATATGAGCGGCATAAGCCCACTGCCAAGTGTCAGTTAGAGGGGTATAAAGCCCCCAGCCTTGTAGATTTTCTGGAGTGACAGAGCTCCATCCAGTACCTATGAGATTAGTTGGAGTGATCTAGAACTAATTATCCACCATGACCTCACTAATACTCAATCAAATCCTCACCACAATGCTTCAGCATCTAGATTAAAGCCTTCCAACGTCAGCCTTGGATGAGCAGGTTTCTACAAACTATATAAGATATGGATTCATCACAAAAACACGGGATAGGAAAGCAAAGAAACAAAACAGAGGTGGGCATTATGATGATATTTAATCATCATTGTGATAAATGTATTATCATGATAAATAACGTCCTCTCCTGAGCATATCATGGATATTGTCAGTACTTGAAAATGAAAAAAAATAATGTTGTGTACTTGACTTAAGCATTTATAATAGCAATTATGGCATTACTAGTAAATCATATACTAAAATATTGTGGCCCATTCGTATATCATAAAAAAAATATATTTTTCTAACATCAATATAAGTTTTTTTAAATGTCAACAACATATACAGCTGTCATAATCAATCAATTAAACTTGATAAATCTGACTGGTTAGCAATATTTCCAATGATGGTGATCTTCTTCATTGGGCTTTTAGATTAGAAAGCTCAGATTAATTAATTTGGTGTTCAAATAAATGGCAGATTACTCATTTGCTAACACAACCGATAGTGAAAGCCCCCTTCTCCTCTTCTCATACGTGAAACCCTTTAATAAAACCTTTTTTGGTCCAAAAGGAGCAGGACTCTCCACTTTTCCCTGAAAGCAGTCTGTGTGTATCTGCATCTGAGTGCATGTGTGCAGGGTTAAAGCCCTTGTTATTGTGTTAGTCACCACAGCCACACGGAGAGGACGATAATTGGTTTCCGTAGATACGGGGATGGCTGATCACATAGGTCAGGCTGTCTGTTCCCCCGACAAGAGAACAGACGTACAAAATATAGAACACCATGATTGCCCTCTACATGATCTGAGCTGTGCCCTGTGTTCTTATTAAACACTACACTATATTCTGAGAAACTGGGTAAACATGATGACGATAACTGTAGAACAGAAATCAATCTTTATTGTGCTGAAAACCAAATGAGACAAGAACGTAGTATGTTTTTAACAGTCAGATTTTTTCATTTAAGCTCTTAAGAACAAGACTTACTTTGAAGATCGTGGAACCACCATTTCAGAAAGGGTTTCATAGGTCTTCTGCCAGTCAGGGTAACTTGTTCTGTAAAATTAAGCAATTATTATTTAATAACAGCCACAGCAAAGTGATGAAAGCTGAAGTGATGCACCCATCATGCCTAGTGCCTACCGTACAAGCCTGTGGGGGCAGTGCTATGATCTGGGGTTGCTGCATTTGGTCAGGTCTAGCTTCAGCAGCGTTATGTGCCTAAAGAATGAGGTCAGCTGACTACCTGAATATACTGAACCACCTGGTTATTCCATCAATGGATGTTTTCTTCCCTGGTGGCATATTCCAAGATGACAATGCCAGAATTCATCGGGCTCAAATTGTGAAAGAGTGGTTCAGGGAGCTTGAGGCATCATTTTCACACATGGAGTCCAGACCTGAAGCCCATTGAGAATCTTTGAGATGTGCTGGAGAAGACTTTGTGCAGTGGTCCAAATCTCCCATCATCAATACAAGATCTTGGGGAAAAATTAATGCAACTCTGTACAGAAACAAATGTTGTGACATTGCAGAAGCTCGTGGAAATGATACCTCAGCAAATCCGTGCTGTGATCAAAGCTAAAGGTGATCCAACGAAATATTAGAGTGTGTGACCTTTTTTTTGGCCAGGCTGTGTATATTCTTTTTTACAGCATTCCTTGATTGACTACAGTGCTCATAAATCCTCTCCATCCTGACGTCTACTGGTTTGAAGTTACTAAGCTCAAAACCACCTTTGACCAAGTTGACCACTGCTATTAGAAAACTCGACACAGCTCAGGTGATCCACTAATAGAGCCACTGAACGACACCTTCACACTGAGAAAACAGTGTAATGTAAGGAAGATACAGAAATAAAAAAAAACAATTATAAAAGAGTAATACATGTGTTAGAAAAACTAAGCTAACTTACTTTGGAACAACTACAAGCATAGTAATAAGGTATTCTGAGTCGAGCACAAAGTCCTCTTTCTTCACAATGTCAGCCAAACTCCGGGTCAAAAGGCTCCCCCTAGTGGACAACAACATCACCATCAAGAGATCAGGGATTGATTGATCATGAATAACAGTCTGTAATAGCCTACAACAATACTTCCACTTACGCATTCTTTCTCTCCAGGTTCTGCAGGTTGCCCTTGATGTTGTTGTAGGCTGAAGCCCTGGCTTTCAAATCGTTGTCTATCTGAGTCACTTGCTATTACAGAAAGAATTAAAAAGGAGGGATACAAGTTTAAAAGCTGTTTCTTTGAAAAACATCCCAAACTCTGAAAAGAATTAAACCACAGTAATGTTTAGATGTGTAGTTGTGTCTTCTGTTCTGGAGATAAACCAACATGCGGGACTCCTAGTCATTAGTTTTAAGGCTGAACGCATATTAAAGCATTTCACTGCTTGTTGTACCATGTATGACAACGCATATGACAAATAAACTTTGATCTGACTTGATTTGTCTGTTTCACAGTTAACTTTGCTCAGGTCAGATAAAACAGTACTGTAGCAGTACTATGTTTGACCACCCACCATTGAAACATATATGTGCCATCAACAGCTTCACTTATGATGTGCGTTCCTCTATGACAGTATCTGGGTTTATGTATTATAAATTATTTTATTATTATGTCATTTGCTTGAGTTTGATTTGACCGCTGGATAGAAACCTGGCCAGCGCTCACTAAAACACCACCCAGGCTCTAAAATCAGTCGAAGAGCCAGATCAGGTGTGCTGAGTCAGGAAACGCTTAAAACCAGGCAGTGCAGTAATGCAACAGGAATAGGAGCGACCCGTGTTCCTTACCTTTGAGATGATTTCTGAGATATTCTTCAGGGACTGTTTGATCGGATACTTGGCCATATCCCACTGGAACCTTGTGATGTAGGTGTTTAAGTCAACTATCAGAAAATAAGCATTAACAAAACAATTAGTACTGATGGAACATATTGAACACCAATCTTGAGACACCACTGTACCACATCAAATAATGAAGTTAGCGAATTGTTTGTCCTTTGTCTTAACACAAGAATGCCTATGAACTGTCCTATCAGCAGTGCCTGTGCCCCTGTTTAGTCCTCTGTTGTCTCCTATAGGCAAATTAGGTTTTATACAAACATTTACAATAACAGTCAAGATTAATACTGTGGCTGTATTCGAAATGGCACACTACTATACGGAACACTGCACACTACAGTAGTATGCACTGTATACTGCTCCCTGTGTGTAGTTTGCAGTACAGTAATAAGGTCTGACATGTAGCATACTAATACAGTCACATGACCAGTGACCTCACATTTACCTCAGAGCTGTTATTACTGTATCCACTGTTCAGAGCTAGCTGCTGCTAACGCTGCTCAGTTCACTTGAAATATGTTTGGCCTAGTTGTGTAGCCTAATCTTGGCTATTTCGCTCTGAAATTGAACCTCTAAAGCGAGTTCATCTTTTATTAATCTTCAGACCTGTATATTTTAACTTTCTGAGGCTCATTCTGATGAAAACATAGCCCGCTACAATCACTACACCCACATTTACACTCGTAGTGGGCTGTTTTACTCCCCAGTGTTACCCGTTGCCATTTTCTCTGGCTGAAGCAGACTGAGAGCTGGTGAGGCAGCGGTGCAAGATGGGATACAGTACACCATGAAGATAGCTCCCCCTGTATACTAGAAACTCTGACTGGAGTAGTACACCATCCGGGTATCTCCAGTACACTACACTTTTCGTTTTGTTCACATACTTCATGCAACATTCTACTTTTAGGTAGATTTAGTATACGAGTAGTATGTAGTATGCCATTATGAATACAGCCAGTGTCTTTTTCATCCATTGAGATGGTGCGTACACATACCTCCATTGGCCAAAAGATTCTCCTGGACTTTATCTCGGCTGTCCTCCAAAACATCAGTCATGTACTGGGCTAACTTCCTCACCACACTGAGGAGATCAAATACAAACAACTTAGAAAACCACATACTACTTTTTTAGAACAGTAGCTCATTTAAAGTTGCCTGAATAAACGAGTTATTTGTAAAACAAATTATGACAACACTTAAAGTTTCAAGTTCTCTTCAACTAAATGCTTACTCAATAGACAACATTCATGTTGTTTATGCACACTTTCTATAAATTGCATAACCATATTTTATGTATATACTTAATTTTTTTCTCATAGGTATCATGTGCACTTTGCAAACGAGATTGTTAAGATTTGTTTTCATAGAAAGTCATTTATATGTAAAAAAGAATGACACAAAATCTACTAGGTTTGTATGTATGTCTAAAAAATCCTATTAATAATCATGATTGGTAAATAACTGACTGCGTTATGCAATTTTTCTAGAGGCATAAGAGGGTCTGTAAATAGAACCCAGACCTTTCAACAAAGGAGTCGAGTTTGGCAAGCTCATCTGACAGACCTACGAGGACATCTAGTGTTCCCACCTAGTCGGAAAAACACAACAGCACAATGAAGAACAGAACACAATAACAAAACGTGCACCCAAATGAGACCTGAAAGGTACACCACAAAGCACATTCAGCATAGCCAGCTTAATCCAAGAGAGCTGGAACCACATAAACACAGTTCTGGCTGATCTCAGACCTTCAACCAAAATGTAGCCTTTCCTACATCTGTTCCACGTGTACGTACTTAAATTCTACAGTTGTGCCGCAGTAGTCTCTAGAGTGAGGTTTTCTGGTTTAGAGACTAGGAAAGTCACCTTCTGATCACATATCTGGAAGGTTGGTAGAACTGTTGGAAGGCTGTTTAAATTGTTATTTCTAAATGCTAGCCAGTAAATCAGACAGTCAACGCTGTTTAATAGAAAGCTGAATGTCTTATTGCAGTTGTGTAATTGTGCTGTCTTTAAATTCTCATTACAATGGAGAGAACAGATATCCTGAACGACAAACGTTATTCATCACATGACTAGGGTAACAAGAGTTCTTTAGTAAAGTCAATGGTCCTATATAGAACCATGAACACTCAAAGAATGTGCAGTACATGTATATGGTTCTATAAAAGAGACCTTTTGGTGTATATAGTACCAAAACGGTTCTTCTACTGCTATAATGTCAAGCTTGTGACAATACAAGAACCCTTCTTGGTACTATATAAGCCATATACCACAAATTCAAACATCCAATTAAGCTTGGTTGTTTGAGTATACATGGTTCTATTAAGAACCACTGTCCTTACTAAAGAATCAGCCTACTTAAGAGTGGACCACAGAAAAGATTTTAAAAGCACTTCTCTGGCATCTATTATTGACGAATGAAGATAAAATTGCTGTTTTCTAGACACTATGCTTTATCAGGTTTGTCAATGATACGGCTTTCAAAAGGGTCTAGTTCTCCCATTTGATGGCATAAATATTCCTAAATATAAATATGGATAGGATTTTCCTATCCTTTAGGTCTCTTCCCAAAAGCCACTAAATATATATATTTAAAAAACAAACAAAAAAACAACAGTTTTGCATATTTAGCAGACACTCTAATTCAGATTAATAAGGTTGGTGGTCATTTCTGCTCATGGGCTCTGTCTGGACAGGGAATCAGGTGCAGTGTGAGGGTGTTCTCCACTACACTAGCCAAACACTCCGGCTTTAATATTTGCCTCTTTCACAAGTAAACTGCATTCGTCACTGCTTATCTGATTGATGTCACTGATAAAGAAAAGCTATCTAGTTTGATGGCCAAGGTATGAGTTACACTAATGCAGGATATGCATGTTATGATACAGAATATTACATAACATGACAATTAACATATTAAACACAAGTTTTAGTTGGAAGATTTCAAGAGGGGTCACATCGTAGAGCTCCGGAAAGCAGGATAGTCTTATCGACATACTGTGTGCCATGCCGGTTGTGCAGATTTTACCACAGAACACTGTTAGCGGCAGTGGACAGAAGAAGGCACGACGCAGGACTACATGCACACGGACTGTTATAACAACTGCCAAGATGAACAGTTCGTTGTCACACACATGTCCAGAAGGCCTGGTGTCACGCCATCTCCACTCCACCACAAAATCTGCAGGAACTGTGTGAGAATATTCAAGCTGCATGGGATGGATTATCACAGAACACCATTAGGAACCTCTACAACTCCATGCCAAGACGCCTGGCATGTTGCGTTAACAAACATGGCGGCCTGACGCCATACTGAGAGACACTACTTCTGTATGTGTAGCTCAATAAATATTGCCCGTATCAGTCTAAATGTATCATCATTTATTGTTCTTGGTAAGCTTTATCTTCCTTCCCAATAGCACTGCAATCCCACACTTCCATGTGTTTTGGCCTTTCCTCCCCAAGGGTTAAGGTTATATTGCTGCATGCTGGTTTGGGATGCTCTTGGCAGCACCTGACAGTGTGTGTTTGCGATAAGTTTTCATGTGGACAAAGATTTGTTTAAAAACAGTGTTTGTTACTACATTTAGGCCACAATTTATTATATATATATAGGTCTCAACTTACAGTATTGAGGTCAGAAATGAATAGACTCAGATTATATAATGAAGCAACGATGTACTATATTAAGGCCACAATTTAATATATTGAAGCAACAAATTACTATATAGAGGTCAGTAACTTAACTTGTGGCTTCTGTCCTTATCAATTAAACATAATCCCCATGTCACCTTAGGGACTCTGTAGATTTGAGTTTTTCTGCTCTGGAAGGATTTTAAACATAAAGAAGCAGATCCTTCACCTTGAGATCCGGAATGGCAAATTTGCTGTTGGTGGACAGGATGGCAGTGCGAGTGGTGGCCATGTTCATTTTGTCCCATGTCTGCTGACAGGTCTTCTCTCCAGGAGCTGATATGAGCCAGAATTCTGCCATAACTTCACTCGGACAGCACACCAAGCCAGGGAAAAACCTGAAACGGGAATTAAAACAATGGCATTAACCGCAGGATTAAGAAAAGCTGTGACACTTGCATTAAGGACTACAGCTGACATCTGCCTGCACGTTTCCTCATTTATTCCTCAAATAGTAGTCACGAGTTTCCAGATCATAAGGGCTGCACCAGCTTCAAAGCTAGGGGCTTAAGCTGGCTTTGATATTGGAATCGATGTTCGACTTTTGCCGTTCCACCTCAAACGGTGCAGCAGTTACAAGCGCCAGAACGTAACTGCTGCACCATTTAAGGTGGAACGGGAAAATTCGAACAAGAAGGTGGCGAATGAGGAGCTGACTTCAATTTCGTGACTACTACATATGAGCGTCACGAACATGGGATAAAATGATATTTACGTGCTCATACATACCGATTAGGACCGTCACTTCAGCAAACCATACCACGAGCACAAAACGATTTCAGTAAAGGCTATTCTGAAAACAAGGAATCAGAATATCTCTGTTATTGACACTGCTGTCACAGACCTCCTCTTCTGAACCCAATACATTCAAAGTCAGCTGACCTGGGCAGGCAGTGTTCACGTACGTAAAATCCTGCGCAAAAGCTGCATCGTGACCAGTGAAGCTCCAGACAGCAGATTCCATACTGTCCGAGACTCGTCACTGAAGTATCGCGAGATTTACAGGACTTGCGTTTTAAAAGGAAACGTCGCACAAACACATAGGACTGAGACGGAGGAGCTCCGTAAACAGACCAGAGTGAACACACCCAGCCGTCCCCTCCATGTCCCCAGTATGAGTCTGATGATGTATGTCGGCACCTATTGGTGTGGAGAGAAAATCACAGCCAAAGGTCTTGTGAAATTAGATGTTGTCTTCTTAACACATCTTCTACAGGAGAGGACGGGGCAATTTAAGACTAGGAACACTGGGAAATTTGAGACTAGGAACACTGGGAAATTTGAGACTAGGAACACTGGGAAATTTGACACTAGGAACATTGGGAAATTTAAGACTAAGAACTTTGAGAAATTTAAGACTAAGAACATTGAGAAATTTGAGACTAGGAACACTGGGAAATTTAAGAATAGGAACATTGGGAAATTTAACGCTAGGAACACTTGGAAATTTAAGACTAAGAACATTGGGAAATTTAATACTAGGAACACTGGGAAAATTAAGACTAGGGACACTGGGAAAATTACCACTAGGAACATTGGCAAATTTAAGACTAGGAACATTGGGAAATGTAAGACTATGAACACTGGGGAACTTACCACTAGGAACACTGGCAAATTTAAGACTAGGAACAGTGGGAAATGTGGAAAAAGTGGAAAGGCCTAGCCCTTTATAAGCAAGTATGGGTCGATACCGAGGTGCAAAATGCAAGGGGGGCCTGGGGGGCCTAGCGGGGTATGGGACCTTCTAATTAATCTTTTACATTGTCTTCACTCTTTAACATCCTTATTAAGAAAAAAAGAAATGGACTTTATTTCTTTGGGACAATAATAACAAAGCAAGTAGTCAATTTTAATTACATTACCTTAGCATAGACACCTTTAGCATAAATGAACAACTAGACCATTTGTTAATGCATGTTTTTTATGATTAATTATTAAATTAAAATATAAAGTTACATAATTCTGTTCATCAAAACCTCTGCAGCTCTGAAGCTATAATATGCTGATAAAATAAGCTTACCTAGCAAACACAATCCAGATGTTTGGAGTGATTTACTTGTTGCTTGCTTCCTCCATGGGTGGGAACAGTAAAGGCATATTTATTGAAAGACTCAGTGACCTCTAGTGGATTTTTTTTTTTTGCCATATCGCTGTCGATTTGTAGAGAGGGCACAATCAGGTTAAGTTCAGCACTTTCTTCATTAAGATATAGTGACTCAAAATGTACTCTACCAAAAAGTTGAGCAGAATGTTAAAGGGTTAAGGTCTCAAAATCAAAATTCTGAATGCTCCCCTGAACTTATTATAATTTATTATGATATTATACTGTCAGTGTTTAGTTGCTTTACCCACAAACTTCTGTCCTAACTAACGAGAGACACACCACTGGTCTGCCTCAGGGTGGCACTATAACCAGTTTGTTTACCCAGATGGTCCATTATGGCCTAGCAATGGTAACTAGGCCAAGGATACATCTGTAAACCTGTAAATTTTACAATATAATGTAACATGTTTGTAAATCTGTCAACTTGCCCAGTGTCCAAAGAGATCAGTGGAAAGAGTGAATTAACACTCATTTCTCAAACTGAAATAGAGAGGATGCATTCGTTTAAGTTCACAATAACACACATGCACATCTGTAGCCAAACCACAACAAAGTTCAATTCACTATATATATACTGTAGGCTAATGAGGGGCGATCAATGGAAACTCAGAGTGCTGAGAAAATGATCACTGTTTCTTTGGAAAATAAAAAGTTGGAATTTATTTCAGTTTTTTAAGAAATATATGTATTTCTTAGTAAAGTTTATGTTACATCTTAAATGGTGGTGCAGTTACATTCTTACATTCAATAACAGCTGCATCACTTCAGGTGGACCTGAAAAGTCTAACAAAAAGCTAACAAAGCCTCTTAAAAAGAGAAACGAGATCAATTCCTCAATGTTCTGTGAAAAACAGTGTTTTCACTTTTCATTCCTTGTTTGCTCCTTAAAATTGTGTATTATGACCCAAAGCAGAAGAGTTTCTGTGTGCGGACTTTGTCAGAGTCTGTCCTGCTCACGGTTTTTCATACTTGCGTCTGTCAAAAAGGGCAATTACGATAAAGAACACGTTGTATAGTCGACTCTAAACATTTCCATTTTTTTCACTCAGAGAACAAAGTAGTCCAGAGTCAATGTTAAATGAGTCAAAGAATGGATTTTTTTGGAATCGACTCCTCATCACTACCAGTGCTGCTCTGTCAGCATTATGAAGCGGACTATGTGATGTTAGGGTGAGCTAGCAAACCAGCAAATCATTTATCATACTAACTTACATCTTATCACAGTTGGATACATGCATGTGTTGTAGGTTACATAATACAGTTGTCTGCCTGCCTTTCTAATCATTAGACTCATATAAACCTCTAGTGAATACACCATTAATGAATAACTTCTACAGTCTCTCTATATGAAATCTCAATACTGTGCACTTAAAAATGTGATGCACTAATTTACCAAATTCGTACACAGAATTTCCTCATGAATGACTGAAATAAGTTACATTAGAACTGTTATGTCTTTACTTTCGGCAATAATTGTATTGTTTATTGTTTATATGGAAAAGATGGACAGATTTAGTTAGATACAGGAAAAAAATGTATTTTTATTTATTCATATATATATATATATATATATATATATATATATATATATATATATATATATATATCACCAGACCAAACAAAAAATGTCACCTTGTGTGTTTAAGATGGTAGTAACTGCAGATAGATTCATAGATTGTGAAGACGTGGTACAGTGCAGTGAATGTCTCGTTCCATGTGTGGAAAATGGATCCAAAGCAGATGTTAATGATTGGACAAAAGCAGTGATTGCATTTGGGCGTGCCAAAGGCCATAGTGTGAAGGAAGTAGCTGAATCTGCAGGTGTATGGAAGTGTACGGTCATACGGGTCTACCAGCAGGTGCTATAATCCCAGTCTACAGGAAACACACATACATACATACATGGGTCTTACCTGGTCACCCAATTCTAAAAAGGTATAGCTACGCCCCTGGCTTGTTTATGGTATATATTGTGCTTAATTAATCAAGTAATCTTTTATTGAAGTGTGCTTTTCCCCACTCCTTGTTCCACTAGCTTAGAGACCCTCCCTGTAACAGAGTGTTGGGAATATGCAATCTGAGCACAAAAATGAAGTATCTGTATTCAGTCCAAGTTACATTTTAGATAGTGTTCAGAATACAGTTGCCTTTTAGTATTTTTAGTTTTAGGGGAAAAAAACATATACTCATCTAATCTAATAGAAACCTCATCAGTGCATGTAAAGACAAACATAATGAAAGGAAAACACGGATTTCCAATTCACGTTTAACAGTAAACTGAGCCGGCCTGAAGCTGGCCTTGTTCTCTCTGTAGTACTACTTGTGAGTTATTCAGTGCCAGGTCCACCACATTGCTTTTCTAAATCTTCTAATGGTAAAAAGAAGGAAATAAGATTTGCATAAAGGGGAGAGCTAAAGCCCTGAACAAATCTCATTCTATAATCTGCATTCTACAAAGCCCCATGACAGTACATGCGGCAAATAAGCCCATGGGATATTTAGGGTGTTTCTTGTAGGGCTATGCTATTTTCCTCTTTCAAGCACCAGCATGACCGTTGCCTAAAGCACAGATTTACATAAATGACATGGTTCTGTGACATTAGACTAGAATTATGTGTGCTGTTCTGAGTGTTTGGAACTATAAACGTCACTGATGTCTCATGTTGGTCAGTGCAAAATAAATAAATAAATAAAACGATAATAGAAACACGCAAGAAGTGACAGAAAGAAGATGTTCTTTTTCTGTGTTGGTCTGAGTGCCATTATTCGGATAGTTGAAGTGTCACCAGTATAAAAAAGTTATTCATACTTCAAAGAGAGGCCATTCTGTGAGATTTCCGCCCGGCTATGGATGTTTTGTTCTGTAAACAATCATGTGTTTGTGCAGTAAGCTTTGCAATCTGTTTGGGGAATCAACTGAAATTCTTGGCAAACCAAGCTGGCACTAGAGGCCATAATAAAAAAACAATCATGCTAAAATTCCTAGAAAAAGTGATCATGAATATTTGTTAATGATGTCTTTTTATAGCATTTCAGGCTAAGCCTTTTAGCATGTTGTGGCAGTACCGCTTAATATGAACTCCACTACTGTTTTGACTGTTGAAATACCACACCCAACTGCTAGGAGATACCACACAAAGTCCATAGAAAGACATACAAATACCTACAGTTCAAAAGCTCTGAAACTCGCACAAACATTTTAGGTACTAGAGCCTACTGGCTCCTTAGTATTGTAACATGTTTTATTATGTACTGAGGGTTTTTTTTGGCTTCTTAGTATTGTAATGTTGCTGTTTTATTAGGTATTGGTGTCTATTGGCTCTTTAGTTACTGCCTTATTACATACTGGAGCCTATTGTTTCTTTAGTATTGTATTTACTTGTAACTGCGTTATTAGGTACTGGGGCCTATTGGCTCTTTACTATCGTAACATTAGCCTACTATCTTATTAGGTACTGGAGCCTATTGGCTCTTTAGTATTGTAACATTACTGTCTTGTATTTATTTGTAACTGTCTTATTAGCTATTGGTATCTATTGGCTCTTTGCTATTTTAACATTAGTCTACTATCTTATTAGGTACTGGAGCCTATTGGCTCTTTAGTATTGTAACATTACTGTCTCATAACATACTGGAACCTATTGTTTTAGTATTGTATTTATTTGTAACTGTCTTATTAGCTATTGGTGTCTATTGGCTCCTTACTATCATAACATTAGCCTGCTGTCTTATTAGGTAATGGAGCCTGTTGGCTCTTTAGCATTGTAACATTACTGCCTTATTAGGTACTGCAACCTAACTTTATTGGCTCTTTAGTACTGTAACATTACTGCCTTATTAAGTACTAGGGCCTAACGTTATTGGCTATTTAGTGTTGTAACAGCACTGCCTTATTAGGTATTGGGCCTGGCTCTTTAGTATTTTAACATTACTGCCTTATTAGGTGCTGGGGCCTAATGTTATCAGCCCCTTAGTATTGTAACATTACTGCCTTATTAGGTACTGGGGCCTAACATCATTGGCCCCTTAGTATTGTAACATTACTGCCTTATTAGGTACTGGGGCCTAACGTTATTGGCTCTTTAGTATTGTAACATTACTGCCTTATTAAGTACTATGGTGTAATGTTATTGTTTTTTTTAGTATTGTAATAGTACTGCCTTATTAAGTACTATGGTCTAATGTTATTGGCTCTTTAGTATTGTAATAGCACTGCCTTATTAAGTACTATGGTGTAATGTTATTGTTTTTTAGTATTGTAATAGCACTGCATTATTAAGTACTATGGTCTAATGTTATTGGCTCTTTAGTATTGTAACAGCACTGTCTTATTAGGTACCAGGGGCTAAGGTTATTGGCTATTTAGTATTGTAACAACACAGCCTTATTAGGTACTGGGGCCTGACTCTTTAGTATTGTAATATTACTGCCTTATTAAGTACTAGGGCCTAATATTATTGGTTCTTTAGTATTGTAACAGCACTGCCTTATTAGGTACTGGGGTCTGATTCCTCAGCATTGTAACAGTACTGCCTCTTGAGCGTGTAAGATGATTGGCTGTTTCGTATACGGCCACGCCCCCAGACTCTCCCTCTAGCTCATTGATCTCTTCGCCCGAGCTGCCATTTCTTCTATGCCCGACCGCCGCGCAGTGGAAGCCCGAGTGTTGTTCGAGTTCTCGCTACTCGTTAGGCATATGGCAAATACAGCCTCCTTTCTTTCTTATACCAGTGTCCCCACCACTCTTTAAAAATTCCGCCGAAAAAGAGAAGACGATTTTCCAAATCTTTCAGGCCGTTATCTCACGTAAGTACGGTGTTATTTGTTTTGTCTTGGCGTACTCCAATGTGGAGCTTCTTGAGGGAACGACCAGCTTTACAACATGGCGGCTGCTGTTGCTGCTTCTGTCCCTTGCTGTTAGGCAGAGACAGCGTGTTGGTTTGAGTAGACGGATATAAATGTGAATTATGACGGGGTATTTTAACATACGTGTAAAACATGGTTATGGGTTTTAGATGTTGTTCGTGAACCTTAACGTGGCTTCGTTGGTTGTTGTTGTTGTTGTTGTTGGGTGCGAACAAATGTGACGGACGTGGAGGACGTTTTGCCCAAGTCAGTTTCTGGTTCAAATTTTACTGTTCCACCTTAAATGGTGCAGCAGTTACATTCTGGCGCCAGAATGTAACTGCTGCACCATTTAAGGTGGAACGGGAAATTCGAACCAGAAGCTGGCGTGTAGAAACCCGACCTGATTCATTTGGTTAAATCCGGTTGCTTGTGACATGAACTGGGTGTAACTCGGTGTGTGGAGGAGATTGGAGGTTTCAGAGGTCGTTTAAACGGGGACATGAGGCTAACTTTATTGTCAATTTAGTTCCAGGGTTCATGAAGTTTTGTTTTTCCGATTACGTGTGTTGTGATCTGGGAGTGACTGACTGAAACGAGGCCCTACGTCAGCCAGTCAGTGAAACCCCCTCAGCTTCCGTGCGTGTGCTTAAACAAAATGTTCTAGTTGATTGCGCAACGTTTCATTGTGCAGGGCAAACTTTAACTAGCTGGATTTGTTGTCTTTCTATTAGTAGGCTGCTTAGAGGCTCTGTCTTCATTTTAGGGTTATAATGCGAAAGAGAAGTGTAACTGCTGGGTGAAAGAGATACCTGATACTATTACAGGACTTTGTACATGGTTCCTATAAGGCTACTGTAAGTCCAATGTTGTATATTACTATAAACCACTACTACATGAACATTATTCCATAGCAGACACTGGTTATTATAGACGTAATACACCGCACTGATGTTTCTTTTAAGGTCAGGAATACTTGCATTGGATGTGAGCCCAGTTATTGTCAGTTATTGCCCAGTTGTCAGTTCCTGAAGTGGAACCTTTTTAATGCTTGTGTAATGTAACGTCATGGAGAAGTCGTAGACCTCCTCTAGTTATAATCCCCAGCAGGCTACACTACTGACGGACTTCATACTGTCAAGACCTCATTCCACAGTGATTAGTCCTGAGGTCTGTTCAGACAGGACTAAAATTACATCAAGCCGTCGAGTATTTGTACACCTCACCCATCACCAATGTAATCGGCTCTCCCAAATTACCTCCACCATATTTGGCCAAGCCCTCTGGTCTTGATGGATCCGGTAATGCTTATCCAGTTTAAAGAAATCAGCATCTCAGTAATTTCACTAATTCCTGGGTGCCTGGTTTCTCCTTCTTGCCAGTGATAAAAATGAGGCAAAAGTGCAGAGTTGCATAGGTTGGTAATATGTGCAAGCAAGCAAACAAACTGGAAAGTCAAAAAAGTTGGAATGGCATTTTATTAATTTTGTGGGAATCTGTTAGTGAGAGTGTTTTAATTATGTTAATGTCATGCGTGCTGTAGTGTCTGTCGTAGTTATCACAGCAAAGAGCATTTCATTGATACCTAGCCAGTGGTTTCTGGTCGATCTTTTGAAATCCAGCCAAACAGCGTCAGAGAAAACCACAGGATTTCAAGTTTTGTGCCACTGTGCGAAGCCAGTGAGGCTGTTCCAACCTGACCCAAGCCCTGTTCGGAAAGCCTTAATTTTGGATTGGTGCTTTGTACAGTTCCACAGCCTAAAAGAATGTTACTCCAACCCCAAATGTATATGCTTGTCTCATATGTTTGTATGGTCTAATTCCTTGTATGTTTTGCTCAAACACTTGAAATCAAAGGTGTATATCTTTTGCAACTGTTCTGTTTGCGCCTGCTGTCTTTTAACTTGTTATTTTATTGTTTGTTTACTCTGACAGGGCTCCCCTCTTTCTGTGCAAGTGTATAAGAGGTACCCAGAAGGCCTAGGGGAGGCGCTCTACCGGGAGCAGTTCGACTTCAACGCAGAGCCACCTTGGGATCCTAGTTGATAGCGGGAGAGGTCCATCTCCCAACTTGTCCATGTGAGTATCAATAACCTGACACCTTGGTTAGTCATGAATACTTAGTCAAAAGTTGCCCAACTGTTTCTTGCAGTCTTTGACCTTATTAGCTTTTAGTAAGTGTTCTCGTTGAGTAGTTACACAAACAGCCCAAAAGAAGATTCTTACTACATAATCTACATACATGCATAGGTGCCTTGTTAATAAAGCAGAAAGCTTTCAAACACACATACAAAGGTATTTCTCTAGTATCGAAAATAAATTTAGTCTTGTGTTGTACGTTTATCCAAAAATGTAGGAGAAGAATAATGTTTTTCTTTCTCTTTGCAGTTTGTTGCATATTTACAGGACCCCAAACTCTCTTTATGATTGTCGGATCTGCGGACTACGGTTGAGATGAAAGGATTTACAGATGAACCAAACTATATTGTTGAGCTGCTCGAAGGAGGAACAACCCTTGAAGATGTCATTGACAACCACATTTATGAACAAGCTCTGGTGAGTGGAACCCTGCATTAATCTATTTAATAGTAGTTTGCTGTTAATGTAACAAGTCGCATTGTGAAGGCTGCTCCATTCAAATAAGTGAAACATGGTATGTGTGGTATATTTTCCATTAATTGATATTGCTGGTGGATCACTCTGTCCTTCATCTCGTCCTCAGGCTGAAAAGAATGCATTTGTTGTGGCCAACCTTGGGGCCTTGATGCAGCAGCATGTTCTTTGGCAGAGCACCCTGCCTCTGGTCCGACCTTTTTACCCAGTCAAATGTAACGGCAGCCCTGCAGTCATCGAGGTTCTGGCTGCACTGGGAGTTGGATTTGTCTGTGCAAATAAGGTGACACTCGGTTACTTGACTGTTTTATTCTCTGTTTATTTGCATGATCAGAAATGTAGCCATTTTAACACGCGTTCAGAATTCTTTTGATTCTGAATGACATGGGATTTATTTTTCTGTCTTTTTAGGCTGAAATCTCGCTGGTACTTAACCATGATGTCCCTCCTGAGAATATCATCTTATCTGGTGTTTGCAAGCAGCTTTCGCACATCAAACATGCTGCCAAGAATGGCATCCACTATCTGATGTGTGACAATGAGGCAGAGCTTTGCAAAATTGCACGTGCTCACCCAAATGCCAGGTCAGTTTCCTCTTTACTGTAAGCATGTTTCATGTCCTCATGCTTAATGTTTTTTTATTTTTTTTATTTATTTATTTTTTTTTTTAAATGGCAGTATCTTATTTTCCACTATTTCCAGGCTGCTCCTGCAATTGTCCACTGAAGCTCAGGCAGAGGAGGCCAGCATGGCATTTGGCTGCTCACTGAAGAGCTGCAGGCACCTTTTGGAAACTGCCAAGGAGCTGGGCGTGGATGTGGTTGGAGTGGCGTAAGTTTATTTTTATAGCGACTGTAACGTCTGTGATGGGCTTTGTGACTTCCCACAGTTTCACTTAAACTACCTTGCGTTTGTAATCCTACAGGTTCCAGGTGCCGGTATCATGCAAGGATCCCCAGGTTTATAACCATGCATTGTCTGATGCCCGCTGTGTATTTGATATGGGGGTGAGTGGCCAAATAAAGATGTAGCATGAAAATAATTTTGATTTAAAATTACACAATTTCCAAACTTAGTTTCGATGTTAATTGTGAATTTTGTTGTTCCACAGGAGGAGCTTGGGTTTAACATGGAAATCCTGGATATTGGCGGTGGATTCAGTGGCTCAGAGTTTCAGTTGAAGCAGGTATCTCAGAAATAATTTGTGTTTGTGTATTTTTTTTTTATTCTTAATTTAAATGGAAAATTTAGCAATCCTAAATCTTCATTTTCCTTGTGATCAGGTCCATACTGCCATCAGACCATTGCTGGAGGCCTATTTCCCTGTTATGTCTGGAGTGCGTGTCATTGCTGAGCCAGGAACTTTTTATGTGTCTTCCTCTTTCACCCTGGCTGTAAATGTCATTGGAAAGAAAGTGGTAGCCAGTGATCTTCATGGTGAGACTAAAGGTGAGTTGTGGCTCTCTCACTCACTTACTAATAAAATATTCAGTGTGTTGTATATCCCTTTTTGAATTTCCTGTATTGCTTAAACCCTCAGCAGACTTTACTCCGAATGATGAGCCAGAATTTTTGTACTATTTGAATGATGGTGTCTATGGATCTTTCGTGGGTAAACTGTTGGGAAACACCATTCCATCCCCCACAGTTCACAAGGTAAAGAATCCCATGCACAAAACCACGCACATCCAAATAAGGTTCATAATTGGGTCTGGTCATCTGAGTTCCTGTGTTCTGTTTTTCTCTTGTGTGCAGATGTCCCTCACAGCAGATGAACCAGTGTTCTCCAGCAGCCTGTGGGGTCCGACTTGTGACGTGTTGGACCAGGTGGTGGAGCGCTGCCTTCTCCCTGAGCTCACTGTGGGAGACTGGCTGATCTTCAACAACATGGGGGCCAGTGGTCAAGAGGAGTCAGCAGCCATCAGTAACTCGGACAAGCCTCCTGTGTATTACACCATTTCTACAGGCGACTGGTAATTAGGAACACATTGGATTTGTTTTTGTTTATGTTTTACTCCTGTCCATTGACCCTTGTATTTTGTCCCTGTCAGTTTCTTATGCAAGTCAAGCAGTTGTTATGTAACATATTTTGAAAGATATCTGCTGTATTCAATTGGACACGTTCTCATGTTGTGGGTTTTTATTTTTTGTGTGTGTGTCCAGGTTTGAGATGCAGGAGGCTGGAATCTCTCTTGACAACACCATGAAGAACTTTTCCTTAGTCCAGTATGGCTTGTAGTTGGAAAAACCCTCCAATCCCTAACCTGGGCATTTGAATGGCCTGGACAGTGAACATTCCAGCAGCTATGGGTGGGGACAATAACGCTTAGCCACTAGGAAAGGAAAAAGATATGTGGCATCGGGATCACAAAATAATTGTCCTTGTCTCAGTTTCTCACAATTTACTGATCGAAATGCTCATTTTCCTTGACCACACAAGGAGTGAGTGCAGGAGCCCCGTATTAAGTAATAACATATGCAACAAAATGGATGACTGTGGAGATGGAATCCAGTCATTGGTTTTCTTAATCAAAAATCGTTTACATAAGTGTTCAATTAATTTAATTATATATTGATTACCTGCTGACAGTCTTGTAAATGAGTTGTCTGTTGCACCATTATGCACTTGTCTATATTAAAATCAGATGTGATTTTAATGAGTTCAGTATATAGAATCAGATGCGTTAAGACCCATTGTGTAGATTAACACAGTGAAATTTTGATATTGATTTGTTATATCAATGCTTCTCCATCCTTGTCGACCTTGGTTATAGAACTGTGGAGTACATGGCAGTATTTCCCAGTATTGATATGTATTTCATGCTGTCCCTTGGCTATGTGTACTGTGATTGACTTTGTGACCTATCCTTGTAAGAAAGCTATAGGGGTCGCACCTTTTTAGATTGCTCTCTGTCTTTACGGTACAAGTAACAAGGACCATGTGCTCGACGTTAAAGGAACCTCTTTGAACTGGGACTGAAGAAGGTGACTTCAGCCGAAATTTGTATCGGGGAACGTGATTTCAAGTAAAATGTGCAAGTGCCTGGGGCAGCGTGCTGAAAATACCAGTAACAGAAAATACACCGTAAATGCTGCAAGATTCACAGTATTGATCTCTGACAGCTTCTCTCAGGCTTTTTTTCCATTAACAGCTGTTCTAAAGATTTGATCACATTTTTCATTGTCAGCAGCACTGACATACCTGACTGCTTTAGACTTTGTGATGAACAGATATGATGGCTTAATGGAAGAATGAGATATTCACTAAGTTTATATCATTTTCTCTGAAAAGAGAACATTTTAGGACCAGCGGTTGCTAAATTGATGACAAAAAGGGTTGCCAGATCAGGTCTGTTGTAAAAAGAAATTAGTGCAATGAAACTTTTGATCATATCTTCCAGTGCTGCTTACCTTCTCAAAGGCATTAATGCCTTTTGATTTTAAGATTTATCTAAAACTTCACTCCAGTTAATGAAATCACACCCCTTAGCGATGTAATGTAAAATATTTTTGTCTAAGGCACTAATGGACCATAGCCTGTTTTTGACTGTAATATTGTGTTTGTTGAGGTAATGAAAAATATTAACTTAATACACTTCTTTGACTCAAATAATAATGAGTTGCTCTTATTTGTTATCAAAAAGTATGACCGCTTTCAATGAAATTAACTATCCACCAAACCATTAATTAACACCTTGCACAGAATATGCTGACTATTGTTCACTATGTCCTAATAAGCTATAGGACAGTGAAGTTAAATGAGCAGAATTTCTCTCGGTGGTTTGATGTGAAAAAGTTAATTGTAGAGAAACATGCTGACAGGTTTCTTTACAATGGTGCTGATAGAAACCAGCACTAACACTAACACAGCCCTTCCAAAATGACGAGTGAACCACGAGTGTTCTGAGTTTTCATATGTAATGTTTAAAATGGTAAAATAGTGATAAGCCAAAAAAAAAAAAAGGCTCACAACTAGGGCTGTACCCGACTCAGAATTTTGTTAGTCGAATCGGATTCGCCCGTCCTGGCCGACGATTCGACTATTCGTTCATGTTTTTTCTCCATATACATTATCTAGTAATCAGTAAAACAATTTGCATACGTTTCAGATCTGATGTCCTCCTCATTTAGAAAGTCAGCAGAGTCACAG
>CM067475.1:34205342-34226677 GCA_034552555.1 Semaprochilodus insignis
AGGTATGTCCAGGCCTACACTACAAGTCACGGCTACTCATAGAAGGTTTCCTTATTTTGAGCTTAATGCTTTACTTTAGAATAACAGTGAAGACATCAAACTATAAAATAACGCCCATTATGCAGTCCACCTTAAAAACCTCAAAAATGGAACTTTGCAGGAGGATAAAACAACTTTCTCAACCTGCAGTGAAGGCTGATTTTGGACCAATTGAAGGCAATTTTGGACCAATTCTGTTGATCTGTTCATCATGAATATTCACTAAACTGAAAGAGTAACTAGAGCTTTTAAACTGTATCAAAAAAGAGATATAAAGTTTTTGTGCGACAAAATATATATTAGAGGTGGAGATATGTCCAAAATATAATACTGTGGTACATCAAGAGTATATGTGGTATATCAGGAAAT
Organism: Semaprochilodus insignis; assembly: GCA_034552555.1. Lineage (NCBI taxonomy): Eukaryota > Metazoa > Chordata > Actinopteri > Characiformes > Prochilodontidae > Semaprochilodus > Semaprochilodus insignis. The sequence continues at coordinate 34,205,751 of CM067475.1, forward strand.
GTACTGTTTCAGACATCTCATCAGTTGGACCTGTTAACCGTAAGCCTGTGGAGTCTTTAAGATAAGCAAACACATCCATTTAGTTGGGTATGTCTGAACTTTTGACTGGTAGTGTACGCCTGCAGTTTATGAATCAGTTAGGTCTTGGGTTGTACCTGCACTACGCAGGATGATTTCTGCAGCAGACAACATTCTTCTGCTATCAGTTCTAGTGCTCAGTCTTTCTGGCATCAGCAGTGATTTCATTGTTTCTCCAATATCAGAGAATGTATTTAGACTCTGACCTTTCTGCTCTGGATTATTGATACGTTTTTCAAGTAGAGCAAAGCACATCTGCAAGTCAGTCTGCTAAATGTTTGTTCTTAGGACAAACACTGTCCCTCCAGAATGTTAACTTTACAGGAGAAGCAAACAACTTTTAACAAAACTTAATGCAAGATCAAAACTTAATTCCAAATCAACCTGGACTACTTCTGTTGGAACAAATGTCCACACAAAGTAAAAGCAGTTAACATCAAAAACGTTGCTAAATGTAAGAGATTTCAAATAGCGTCTGCCTCTATCTGCTGGCTTATGGAAGATAAAACTGAGAGCAGAAATTACAGCTGGTAACTTGTGCTCAGTCAATAAAACTCTAATGTGATGCTAAAAGGTCTACACTGCAAAGAAGTTATGTCAAAGTGATCTCATAGCAGTAAAACACGTATGCAGCCCATTCCCACCACTTACAATAAATCCAGCACCTATTTATTTTCCATTATTCCTGTTCATTGTTTTTAGATACTAAGTCTTTATTCTAAGAAACATTCTTTTTATTTTGAGTAACTTCCTCATTATTTCTATATAAGATATATATATATAATAAAATAAGATTGTATCACAAAATAATTTTAAGAATTTCCAAAGTATAACTTAGAATCTCAAAACAATGTATTAGTGTTGTATAATAATGACTTAGCATCTCAGAATAATGACTTGGTATCTCAAAAAAGGACAGTATCTCCAAATAATGCCTTACCATCTCAAACTGATGTCTTAATATCTCCAAATAATGACATAGTATCTCAAAATAATGTCTGTCTTATTGGGAGTACCTCAAAAGTATTGACTAGATATCTCTAAATAATGATAGTATCTCAAAATACTGGCATAGCAATTCACTTATGAGCTAAAATGCCCAGAAATAAACACGTTACACACGTTTGTTCCGTATTGATCTTTACGTAATCAGCTGGTCTACAGGTCGTTATACAGAGGTGTGTTATTCCCTGTCACGCCATATGGGGCGCTAAACGCCACTGATAAAGCTTTTCACCACAGTGTTTTAATCCACTCGTCTCCCAATGACAGGGCTCGCAGTGTCGTACTAGCAGCGCGTCTCTGATGGACACAGATGTGGTGAATATGGGGACGGACGACCAGCAGTGTGAGGTAAGAAAGGCAGGCTGAGCCTCTTCCTTCAGCTGGAGGGGATGTAGACCGCCAGGGTCTCTCTGCTCGGAGACCTTTCATAACAAAGAGAGTGCAGACTGCTCGACCGCGGAGCAGCGAAGTAGTACATGTGTAATTACTGTGGTTTAACTAGCCTGATATTCCCGGTGTGAACGGTCATCTGTGTGAGTCCTGTCGCACGATAAGAGCTCATATATGCATGTTACTGTAACTCTGTACTCTGAATGCTGTATATGTGGGTTACTGGCCTAGTTTGAAGCTCTGACTGGACGGAAAGTACAGAGAGTAGAGTGGCTGGTGTTTGAAGGGGGTGTGTATATTTCAGGTTTGGTTTTAGTACCTTTAGGGTAACTCAAATGGAGAATTACATAAACTGGCATCGGACTACCACAGTTCCGTCCATTTAATTTTACTGCAGGGAAAACGTCACTGTTTTCCCCCACAGTGTGGGAACTAGAGCGCCCCCTTCTGCTCCCTCCACACCTGTCATGCTGTTTCATGTCACTGAATAACTACAGAAGTGAAACCAATGCATTTAGACTTACAAACAAAACAAGAAAGAAACGGAAGAAAATATAGATCCTATAAATAAGCATCATAAAGTAACTAATTTGTTTGTTTGTGTTTCTCAGAATGGGTTCAAAGATGTGGATCCACAGACTACTGAAGATGAGCCACTACTCAGAGAAAACAAAAGGCGGTTTGTCATCTTCCCCATTCAGTACCCTGACATCTGGAAAATGTACAAACAGGCCCAGGCTTCATTCTGGACGGTAGAAGAGGTGAGTACGAGCCTAATTTCATTTAGGTCTAAACACAACACAGACAAAATCCACTGTACGCTGTGTAGATAACAGCACGCCTGACAATGATGCCATAACGTGCTATAGTACTTACAGTCAAATGCAAACGTTTGGGTGCCCTGGTCAGATTGAATGTTGTGTTGACTCTAAGTGAAAATAAGTTGCTACGTCCTGTACAGAGAGCACATTTCTGAACATGTAGTGCACAGTCACTGTTTATTTGCTGAGTTTAACTTGAGTTTGGCCTGAGCAAACGTTATGGCACATTTTCTCCAAACTCTTCACATAGACGCTCTTAATAAATAAATAAATAAATAAATAAATAAATAGCCATATTCAGATCTGGTTAGTGTAGAGGATGTGTTCCCTTATTTCCAAAAGTAAAATGAATTAAACCTGTTATTTGATCAAGATGGTTCATATTTTTGGCATGCAACTGTTCACCACCTTTTACTGTTTTCAGTGATATAAAGCTAATTTTGGTTGCAGCTAAATGTGTAAAAAGATTCTACAAACCTACAAAAAAAGTAGGACATTTTGTAAAATACAACAAAAAATTTAACCTGTGATTTATTAATTCTCCTGAAACTTTATTAAACTGAAAAGTACAAACAAGTGACTATACAATGTTTTCACTGACCAACTTTTTTGTATTTGGCAAAAATAAACATTTTGAATTTGATGCCTGCAGCACCCTCCAAACAAGTTAGGACATGAACAGAACAAATGTATATAATAATGAAGTTACATCATTTGAACATTCCACAATAAATAATCGAATTGATGGGGATCATGATTGTGTATGAAAGGACCTCCAACAAAGGCCCACCACTGCTGTTGGAGCTGTTCTCAAGAGTGCCAAGAATTTAGCTCTTTCACATCTGTCACATATACTGTAGGGATTCAGCTAATCCTGAGAAATCTCAGAGGCATTTCCCACCTGAAAGTCTGGACCAGAGTCTGAACCAAGGTTCATGTTTTTGTTACACTGTATACATCTGAGCTGGTTAGTTTTGGCTTCACACTGCAGTTTAGTGAGTGAACGAAAGAACATGGTGTGACACACCCACATCCTATCGCCATCACCTATGTGTCTCCCTGTATTTGACATTGATTGGTTTGTAGAGAGATGTCAGCGTGTTGGGCACTACTTTGTTCTAATGGCATTACGCACCAGTGTAGCACAAGACTGTAGCACAATAGCTTTATTTACTATATCACTCTCCCGTCCTGTCATATCCCGCCCCTGCATGCTCTCATAAAATATGCTATAAATTTCTGCATTTTTATGTGTTTTTTTTATTTGACTTTTTCTTCAGAGCAAATTACAGTGAAATATTTGCCTCCTCTCCTCATGTACTACCATGGCTCATTTTTACCTCTCTACTGTTCTCTACTGTTATTGGTCTGAAACTTCTTTTTGGTCAGACCAAATTTTTGGTCCTTTGGTCTGGGAATGTGGTCCGAGGCACCTTTCACACCTGTTGTTTTGGTTAGGACCAAACTGAAAAGTCCAGACCAAGCTAGGTAGGTGTGAAAGCACCCTCAGTCCATGTGTGTCCCAATTTTCCAGAAATGGGGTTTGTACCATATTGTACCAAGCAGTCCTCAATACCAGTTAATTAGTAGAATGCTAAGAAGCTGTAAGTGAAGCAGTTAGTTAAATGTGACCAGGATGAACCGAGCTATACAGGCTTCTGTGATGACTGAGAAAGCTGTATAACACTGAGGATTAAGTTCATTAAAAATACTTACATCCAAAACTCAGCATATTGTTTATCGTTTAATAACTTTCTGTTCACTGAATTCCTGAAATGTTGATTAAAATGAATGAAAGCACATTTTGGTGAATATTTAATTATATTTAAATTCAACCCTTATAAGTTATTACTGCATAAACAATGACAAAAACTCACAACATGGCACTTAATTTGTTGTAAAACACGATAGAGTACTTTTCTAAGCTGTTCATTGAACTAATTACTGATGTTCTGCACTGAAGTGAGCTGAATGTCAGGGGGAAAGGACAGAAAGTATCTTGTGCACCTGTGCACATAATTTAGCAGGAAGTGTGCATCCTTCTCCTGCATGTGATCAAATCCCCAAGCTGTTTTCAAATAGAGTGATCTATCTCAATTGCGACAGTTTGTTCAGCAGAAGATGAAAGATTGTGGTGTAAAACCTCACAAAGAACAAAACTCCCTCTTGAGCTCATATCATTCACCATAAAGTGAAGGTCTGTGTTATTGCTAAAAGAGTAGTTACACTGCATGCAGACTGTCTATGTAAGGTGTAATGACAGACTTCAGGCTGGAGAGAAGCAGTTTTTTTAAACACTGTGTCCATAAACTGTCACACACTTGTCATCCTCTAGTCCTTCATCAGTGGTTACAGGACTCTGCCCACAGGACGCTGTTGGCTGGATAGTTTGGTTGGTGGACTATTCTCAGTCCAGCAGTGACACTGAGGTATTTAAACACTCCAGCTGCACTGCTGTCTCTGATCAACTCACACCAGCACAACACACTAACATACCACCACCACGTCAGTGTCACTGCAGTGCTGAGAATGATCTACCACCCACATAATACCTGCTCTGTGGTGGTTCTGTGGGGGTCCTGACCACTGAAGAACAGGGTGACAGGGTGCTAATAAAGTATGCAGGGAAACACATGGGCTACAGTCTGTAATTGTAGAACTAAAGTGCTCCTATACGGTAAGTAGAGCTGATAAAAGGAAAACATGAGGTACTCAAATTTTTGCTGGACACGCGCGACGACATCTGATCATCTGCATGTTTATACTGTTGACAGGCCTGTTGTGAGAACAGAAAAGGCTGTTGTTTATATGAGATCAGTGCAGTTAATCCTATTAAAACATTAATGTTAGTCAGTGTCATAACACACTTTCGCTCCAGAAGTTCCATAACAGTTTATGTCAGTGTTTTCTCAGACCTCTTTTCCTAATACCAGTCTTTTTGTTTTTCACTTGCGCAATGCTGTACTTACATAACACATGAATGATTTGTTGATGCTTTACCCATGAAAACACTTGACTACAGTGCAACAGGCTGCACTCATCACATCCTGGAATGACCTGTGTATTCAGTTCTCTAACAGACAAGATTAATGGTTTATTATCAAACTGCTTTGCTGTGGGGCACTGTGCCTTCCTACGCTGTGTAGGTACAATGTAATAAAAAGCAGGCTAGTATTAATGTAGTAATATGATATGATAAATATTGACAAGTAGGATCAGTGCTGGCAGCATGGGTGGGTAGCGCTGTTGCCTCACAGGAAGAAGGCCCTGCATTCGATTCCTGGCCAGGCTGTCCAGGGTCCTAAATTGCCCCCTAAGTGTGTGTGTGTGTGTGTGTGTGTGTGTGTGTGTGTGTGAGAACATGTATGTATGTCTGTGTGTTTGCCCTGCGATGGACTGGCACCCTGTCCAGGGTTTCTTGCTGTCCGTCCATTGAATGCTGGGATAGGCTCAACCCCCCACCCCCCGACCCAGAAGGATAAAGCAGTTTAGTAGATGAGTGAGAGTGAGTGAGTGAGTGAGTGAATCAGTGCTTTCCCAAAAATATATTACTAATAAACATTTATTTAATGTTATATAAGCTGGTCTCCGTAAGCAACAATGGACTTCAATAATATATGCTCTATAATAATATATGCTGTATAATAACTCTTTCAGTAGTTATCAGCTGCTCTTGATGACAGGTTTGTAAAGCACCGTGTTCAGAGCGCACAGCATCTTCTAGCTGCCCCCGGTTTGCAGTTAAGCAAAGCATTTGAAAACCAGGTCTGTAAGGATCCGTTGGGTCCGCATTTCCAGTTTGAGAGCCAGGCTCAGTTGGGTTGGGTTTAAGGGTCTTGGTCACACTCCACATTTGGTGTCAGGCTTTGCAGGCCTCTGTTCAGCCTGGCTAAAAGAAGTCTTGAACACATTTGTTTTGGTGGTTAAAGTCAGTTGTGGATGTTATTTCTTTTGGTTTGTGCAGGTGGATTTATCAAAGGACCTGGCTCACTGGGAGAAGCTGAGGCCTGATGAGAGACACTTCATATCGCACGTCTTGGCTTTCTTTGCAGCGAGTGATGGCATTGTCAACGAGAACCTGGTGAGCTTTTGTGTGTGTGTGTGTGTGTGTGTGTGTCTGCCTGCTCTGCTTTGTAGGGTCACAAGCAAAAAATCTACTAATTTTTCTAAACTTTTTAAATTTTATATCAGTCTTAAAGTCGCATCGAACACATATTTAAACCATGCTTAAACCAACCACCAATGGACGTGTGCATGAAGGAACGGGAAAACAAATGATTGTTGTGTTTAGATAAACAAACATGTGACAGACAACTACAGACAGGTGGTCTAGTTTGTTAGATTTTCGTTATGCTGGGTTAACTGTTATGCTGTAACTGTTTTGTGTGGGCGGGGCAAGGGATAACAGCCTTGTGATTGGTCAGGGGAATGCAAATGAAAGTCTCACCCAAGATTCGGACCACAAAGCTAACGTTGAGAAGAGGGTAATATGGTGAAATACATCATAATTTAACTGTAAAATGATTTAAGGAAATGATTTAACTGGAAAAGAACTAGATTAACTTTATTACAAATAAAACACAGATTTAGGGTCACTGGGTATTTAAAGGCATGATGTATTTTTATCAAACTCACAAAAGAATATGATAAAAACATACTGTTTTTGAAGGGTGTTAATTATGATATTCCCCTGCAATAATAGTCTGTATGTTATGTATGCGGGTAAAATTCTAAATGATTAAACACTGTTTAAAGTATAAGGAGATGCTGTTTGAAATGAATAATGTAAAAGTGTTTCATTTTCATGGGAAATTTCATACATCACCCAAATGTGGAGGAATGCCCAAAGCTGATGTGCAGTCGTTGGCTAAGACACTGTGCTGACCTGTTTTTGTCTGTCTGGTTTACCTGCAGGTGCAGAGGTTCAGTCAGGAGGTGCAGCTCCCAGAAGCTCGCTCTTTCTATGGCTTCCAAATCCTCATTGAGAATGTGCACTCAGAGATGTACAGCATGCTGATCAACACCTACATCAGGGACCTAAAGGAGAGGTGAGAGGGCAACAGTAGGGTCAGGGATTGTTATTGTTATAGCTTCCAGCTAATGATGTGCAGTGAAGGTCTAAATGCAGGTGACAGCTGCAGAGTCTTTCAGTTGACATTAACTGTTTTTTTTTGGGTTTTTTTTGGTAAAGTGGTTTTATAAATGAACATGAAAGACAACGTAGAGGTGAAGGCACCATAATATACAGCAGATGGTGTGATATGTTTTAAATGGGAAGTTTGAACAAAATTAGTAGCATCCTGAAATTTATCCTAGTAAGCACGAACTTAAGGTGTCTGCCTCGAGACATGTATTTAAGTCTATCAGGACTTCAAAACAGCATAGCGTTATATTCCGACGTTATTGCTAATGAAACCATTTAAATTGTACTTTACATTTTGTAAGGCTTAAAGGGGCACCATTTACTGCATTCACAATTCTGCATCCTTTTTGTTTTTGTTGATCAGTGGTCTCTCACTACAATACCCAGCATGCACTGCACAAATACATCATAGAACCATTAGTAGTCCCCCCTCAGCTTTAAAGAAATCCACAGATGTATATGCTAATGCACTGAAATATAGAGGCCAATTAATACAGACATTATTTTCAGCTTTTTTGTCAGTATCTGGCTTCCTTCTGCATTGGCCAGCCTGCAGAAAGAAAGAAGAAAAACACATTTCAAACAGCCTCCCTTCATAAATCTTGCTTTTAGGTTCCCCTCCCACCTTCAAGATACATCATCAGACGTTTCCCAGATCTTTAAACCTGAACATCTCACGCTTTGGACTTGCAACAGGTGTAGGAGTTATTACATTTTTAATTCTGGCCAGAGTCTCTCTTTCATATGTTTTCCCGCATACTTTATTGGTGGGATTTGAGGCTGTGAAAGCACCTTTGTCATGCTATAATTTAGGTGATTCAAGTGAAGATATGCAGTGTGGATAAACTGGCAAAATAGATGGGACTCCTATTGACTTGTTTAGATGGGGTCTTATTGTGACATTAAGATGTTTTGTCAGTCTGTTGAAATGTATCTTCCATCTTTAAACAGAGACTATCTGTTTAATGCCATCGAGACTATGCCTTGCGTAAAAAGAAAAGCAGACTGGGCTCTACAGTGGATCTCAGACACAAACTCTACCTTTGGTAAGTTTCTAAATAATTTTACTACTTGAAGGGTTGTGAATGAAATGATGATAATTGTCCTATGGGCCACTGTAGTCTTTTGTTCTTGACTAATCACTTTTGTGAGGCACACCACCACTTTTGGGGTGACTTCTCATATTAATTATTAGTATTATTCTGTTAGAACTCATACAGTGTAGACTGAAATGCAATACAATAAAACACCAATACTTTATACACAACTCCTAACTCCTAAGAAATTCATCGTGTAATTCATCGAGTTTCATCGTGTAATTATTTTACAAATGTATAAAACCAATCAGTGAAATCAGTGACCCCAAACCTGTGAGTGGTAGTGTATGGCTGGGTGATATGGGAAAATATGACAGTACTTCAATGTATGACATCTTTTGAGGTTGCATATGACGTTGTCGACCTGTCGGACCTTTGTTCGGTTTTGTGAAGCTGACGCTTTGGCAGGGAGTCCACTGTGCTTTATGTGATAGGCCACATGTTTTTTATTACAAACAATGTGGATAAATATGTTTTCTGACATCTTATAAGTCAGGATAAATAAAGCAGTACCACGTTTTAACATTACTAGTATTACTCGTATTCAACGTTTCACCCACTTTGCTGCACTAGATCCAATTAAACAGGATTAATTAGAACTATTTTTAATTTAATGTGATATTTATGCTCAGTAAAGCATAATGTGACATTGTAATTTCATGAATCACGATAACGATAAATACTGTGATGTCGCCCAGCTCTGGTTTAACATCTGCTTATGTATTTCACAGGGGAGAGACTGATAGCATTCGCAGCAGTAGAAGGCATCTTTTTCTCAGGATCATTTGCTGCCATCTATTGGTTGAAGAAGAGAGGTCTGATGCCTGGACTTACATACTCAAACGAGCTCATCAGCCGAGATGAGGTGTTTAGAGGTTTTGTTATTTATTCTTAAAAGTGGCTTCAGCCTATTTAGATTGAGCACAGACAGTATATAGTCCTGGAGAATTCAGTATAGCCTGTTGTAATATAAAAAAATGCTGTTCTAACCCGCTGTATATTTTGACATCTCACAGGGTTTGCATTGCAATTTCGCCTGCCTTATGTACAGTTACCTGGTGAAGAAACCGTCCGCTGACAGGGTGACGGATATCATCACGAAAGCGGTTAGCATTGAACAGGTCAGTGCAGTTCAAAAGGCCTGCTGCTAGCATGCAGTATTTCTTGTACAGTCATGACATTATAACTATAACAGAACTGATTGTTTTATAGGAGTTTTTAACCGAAGCTTTACCAGTCGACCTCATTGGAATTAACAGCTCTCTGATGAAACAATACATTGAGTTTGTGGCTGACCGGTTGTTAACCGATTTAGGAATGCCGAAGGTTAGTAATTTTTCTGTTTTATTGTTTGGTTTACATTCTACCAGTGTAGTTAAATCTTATATCCAGATTAAGGAAGTTTCTTGTTTAAAGGTCTGGAATCATTTTTCACATTAACAGTTATTGATATTTTATAATACAGTAAAACCAGCAACAAACATATTAAGATGCTGTATTTTGGCAACAGAAGTTATAAATAATACACTAATTATCTACTACTGATTATCTATTATCATGTTCTCCTGTTCGAAAAACAAGATATTAAGACTTCATGCAGTCATTTTAGAATAATCTACAGCACAGTTTCTTTTCCACACTTTCCAACTCCACTACAGTCCATCTTAATTCAGCTCGGATCCAGAGAAGGTGGTGCTTTATATCTGGTTTCTTCTTTGCTTAGAGTTTTAACTTGCATTTGTGGATGCAGCGACAAACTGGGTTCTCAGGTGATGCTTTTGGGAAGTGTTCCTGAGCCCATGCAGTGATTTCCACTACAGAATTTTGTCTGTTCTTAATGCAGTGCCGCCTGAAGGCCAGAAGATTGTGGCCCTCCAGTATTGGCTTACAGCTTCATCCCTTGCACTCAGAGATTTCTCCAGATTCTCTGAATCTTTTATTTGTTATATACTTTAGATGATAAAGTTTTTGTCTTTCACAGAGTGGTGAACCCCTCCCCATCTTTACCTCTGAAAGACTCCGCCTCTCTGAGATGCTTTATTTATACCCAGTCGGGTCACAGTTAACCTTATTAGTTGCGAGATGGTCTACAAAGTGTTTTAGCATTAAGTGTTTAGACTTTTTAAAATTGCTGGCAGTTCTTTAGTTGTCTCTGTACTATTTTCAGTGGAACATAGGGTTTAGTGACTGCACATCATTACATACAATTCTCATATCTGTGTGTCACAAATTTTTATAATTATTTATAAATATATAAACTTGTTGCACAGGAACAAAATGTTAGAATAATTGCATTTGTCTGGTGGTAGTTTGTATTATTAAATTATATTAAAATTTGAATATTAGTCATTGTTATATACTGACTCCAACCCTCTAAACAGTAATGCATGTTCTTCCTTTATCAGTTTTAGTTGCTGTGTGATGTTACATTTTAATTTAATGAACTTAGTGACCTTATGACTTTTGCCTTTTTCCCCAAAAAGGTATATCAGGCAGAGAACCCCTTTGATTTCATGGAGTCCATCTCGCTGGAGGGAAAAACTAACTTCTTTGAGAAACGAGTGGCTGAATACCAACGATTTGGAGTGATGTCAAATGCAGTGGACTGTGAATTCACTCTTGATGCAGATTTCTGATGTGCTACAGTATTTACTGACGGACAACTCCAGCAGAAGAACACCTGCAGTCAGTTCACAGGAGCAAAACGTGGTTCCTTCAGCGTCTTCTGACGAGAGTGTTACGTTTCTGCATTTCTGCAAGTCTACTGTAGTTATAGGTTCTCTTTTTACTGTGAGAGAGTGACGACAGCCTAACTTTTAGGTAGAGATAATTTTACAAAAATCTTTCTCTGGTCTGGTAACGAGTGACAATAAACAGTAACAGTGTGCAGTATTATTATTATTATTATTATTTGCCTTTGTAAGTGCCCAGTGAAATAAGACTACAACTGGACACTGCTTAAAGTCTGAAATATTTAATTGGTTTGTACTAAAATGACACTCCCGGTAGTCCCAGTCAGGTCGTCTTTTGAGCTAAACTACCTCAGTCTGTGTTCTATCAGACAGACAGAAAATTGTCAGGCTTTTGTTTAAAAATAATACAGTTCAGAAATCGCTTCAGTACCATCAAATTACAGGTGTTGTGATATTTGAAAATTTGTTACACTGTTACCAGGCAGTGTTGATTAATTGAATATGATGTGTCATTATTTTAAGGGGGGTTGTAAAGGAGCAGCCATGGGTGATTGGAGTATTTATGTGTATTTATTTTACTGTCACTGTTCTGCTGTATTCCACACAGTGTTGTAAGATCTGAAACACTGATTTACATTAAACTTTTGATCTTATATGTCCTGTCTTTTCTTAGTGTCACCACCACATAGATTTAGTGATTAGTTTTATGTCTGTTTTAGACCAAGCTATACAAATTTGGACTCAATATGCATTATCATGACATATGATATATATGAGCATAATAAATGAGATAAGAACAAAGAACCAAGAACAAAAAGCGAACACAAGTACTTTCACCTTGGATGGTAATTAAATGGTATAAGGCTACAAAATACACAATATGAGAATATGAGATTATTTACACAAAGAAACTTAAGTAAACTCAAGCAAGTTACTGTGCCTGAAATAAATATATTCTCTACATACAGTAGCCTGGATTTGATTTCTGGGTATGTTCTGCGTTGATTTCCTCCCACAGTTCAGAGACATGCAGTCAGGTGACTGAAGCTGTTAAAGTTCCCTTAGGTGTGAGTGAACGTGTATGTCTGTGTGTCAGCCCCCAAATAGACTGGCAGCATTTCCAGAGTGTTTCCTGGCTTCTATGCAATGAGTGCTACGATAGGCTCCAGCACCCCGCCAAGACCCAGCAGGAAAAGCGACTCAGAAGATGAATGAATCAACCCTTAATTAAATGAATGAAATTAAGACAATACTAGAGACACACAATACATGATATTTGTTATATTATTATTGCAATTAGTTTCTGCATTAAACAAATCAATATGAGCTATGCTGACAAAATGTATCAAATTAGCTCAAGCACAGCATCAAAGTGACATAATTAGATTGGTGAGAACATAGCATTAAAAGACCAACAATTGCTTTCTCAAGCGGAAAACCAGTAACTTAACCGTTCAGTTAAACAACCAATTATAAAACACCCATGTGTGCAGCCCAAATACTGCTTTGTGCAGGCCTACTAGTCTGCTTAAAACATGATGACTATTCTTACTGTCAGTTCATTCATTTAATTCTTTACTGAGCAAATGCAGAGTCATTAAGCCAGGTAAGTGCATCCCAAACTACAGCACAGAGGACAGATGATCTTTCTTTTAGCCTCTGAAGGGGGCAAACTATATGTTCCTTTGTTTGCACACATTGGATATAAGTTACTGCCCCATCTTGTGAAGGCTGGTAAGACATAAGCTGTGGCCAGTCCTGAATCTGTTGAGTACTGACCACTATCTCAGTGAGAGGTCAGCACCAGGAACCTATGCAGTAGGGTCTGTCCACTGGTGTGTTAAAAGAGGCCAGAATGTACTGGTAAGTTACAGGGAATCTTGCATCCTTTGGAGCATTGTTTGGTTGAGTGCAACTCATCGAATGTGTGGTGGGCCTATGTTTGATAAAACGGAGCCAGGCTGGAGGACACAATGTGGAAGCTGCTGTACCCCATTTAGTTCCTGTACGTTTGCAGAGCAGGTTGTTTCTAGACTTCACCTTAGCCGCCACTCCTTTTACATGACCTTTGAAGGATAAAGCCTTGTCAGGGGTTACTCCCACGTATGCTGGGTTGAAAGTGTATGTCAGCATATCTTCACTCAGCCGAGCCTTTAGTTCTTTGCCAGTGTTTGCACTGTGAAAATGAAAGATGCGCTCTTTGCTGGACTTAAGCACCACGTTTTACACTCATGGCTCAGTTTTGAAAGATCATCAACTACAGTTAATCAAAGTCTGGAGCTTAAATGAATCTGCGAGATTGGGTCTTGGGCAAGTTGTTTATATAGAGGTTAAATAAAGCTGTGGCAAGAATTGATCCTTGAGAGAGCCCATTAATCTGTCTCTTCCATGGACTTCTATTTTGTACAAGGTGAACTCTGAACTTCTGGTTGGTGAGCAAAGTTTCTATTATTGCTGTTGTCCAGGCAGGGGGAACCTTTATTAGTTTCTATAAATGGCCTTTGTACCAGATGGTGTCATATGCAGATCAAAGAACACTGTTCCTGTCTTCAACTTGTTCTGTAAACCGTTTTCAGTGTAGGTGGTTAAGGCCAAAACTTGTTTCCCTGTACGACAGTCTTTATGGAACCCAGCCTGGTTTATACAGAGGATGTTCTTGACTCTTAGAGATACGTGTTATATAAGATGAGATGCTCCAAGTTCTTAAAAAGGATGCACAGAAGAGGGATTGAGTGGTAGTTTAAAGGTATCTTACGATCTCAGGCTTTAATATGCCAATTATTTTTTTTCATTCAATTATTCATTCATCTCCTAAACCGCTTTAGAAGATAAGTGGGGGGGTCAAGACACCGTGGACAGGCCCCCAGGGCATGTACACAGACATACACTTCACTCATATGCTCAACCCTAGGGGGAAATTAGCATCTCCAGTGATTTTTGTTGTTTGCCATGTCATTGGAACACTTTGTCTGCACAGTCCTAGTGTAGAATTAAGAAAGTCAGTTTAAGATTGAGGCCCCATATGTTTGATAAATTCTAGAAGGATATTAACATAATCTGCTGCTTTCCCACATCTTAGGCCCTGGACAACTTTAACACCAGTTTTGGTCAGTCACAGCTACATTGGACACAAGTTGTCTGTCTGTCTGTCTGTCTCTCTCTCTCTCTCTCTCTCTCTCTCTCTCTCTCTCTGATTACAGGTATCTCTGCACTCACAGAGAGTTGAAAATTAGACCCATATCACCCAATAACAGACCTGTTTACTTTTTTCTGAAGGACATTAGTTTGGTATCTGTTCATCCACAGACAGTTGTATAAACAATTGCATGTAATTGTTAACAAATAGTCCAATGGCCATTGTAACATGTTCACACAAGCTATAACCATATTTAACCACTTAATTTTATCACAACATACCTTTCAAAATTGTTTAGTTGTTGGCTTTTCATCAGATTTCAATGACAATGAGCTCAGTAGCCAGCGTGCTCGCTCTCGTGTCTACGTGTACGTGCGCGCTCCAGTGCGTGAGCGTAAGTATGTGTGCGCGTGCGCGCGTTTTCGTGCGGTAAGATGGCAGCAATCTGGCGAGCCGCAGCACTGGAGCAGGCCGAGCTCGTCTCGGACCGTCTCCGGCGGCTCGCGTCGTCCGGGCTGCATTTTCTCCACAGTGAGTTCGGGCTGGATCTTGGCGTGAACCCGGAACTCTGGCCGTCATGGGTGATCTTGGCCGCGTTGCTGATCGGGCTTCTGGTCGCGGTGTGGTGGGTCGTGGCCTGCGGTGGAGCTGCAAGAAGAAAGCGGCGAGCCGGTACGAAGGAAACTAGCGTTAACGTCAACGTCGCCGTAACGGCTACGGACAGCGGCAAGAGCCCCCAGGCGAAGACGGTCAAAACCGAGGAGCCGAAGAAAAAGAACAAGAAGAAAGCGAGCGAAAAGGTGCGCAGGGCCAGTTCACTGTTAGCTAGCTAGCGCCTCGAATCTGTGCACGTTACTTACAGGCTAACTGGCTAGCGGCGCATGCTAACTAGCTAACGGCTCTCAAACTTCAGCTGCTCAGAGATTTGTCACCTCACAGATTTGGGTCGCTGTAGTATGATGTTTTCAGGCGTTTCCGGTAATATTGTCAGGATATTATTGAAAGTAGTAAACGAGAGAAAATAAATATCTAGCTTTTCCGTTTACGGCTTTCTTATTTATCAGCCTCTCGTTCAAATTGGCCAGTTCCACCTTAAATGACCACCATTTAAAGCGGAACGGGGCGATTCGAATAAGAAGCTGCTCCGAGAGCAGTCAGTATAGGCTGGAAAAGATTAAGTCATGTAAACTGCCACATGTAGGTTTAACCAATTAAGCAATCGGCTCTTACCCACAACCTTTGCTCTTTTCACTCTCGGCCCGGACTTAGTCACAGGTTTTTATTGCTTCAGCAATGATAAAATGGTGACATTTTCACAGTTTTTGGATCTTATCTCCACTTCGAGTTAAGAGGGGAAATGTCAGATGGCTGGGCTGGGTAGACGGGGGCTCCCCCGCAGGGACTCCATTTTAGAGTGGAAATACTAATGAAGAACTTATAAAACTTTTACTAATTACTAAGTAAAAAGTAACAGTATCAACACCCCTCACCTCCATGTTCACGGGAGGCTAACCTGGCTAGCTAACCCTCTTACGCTACGTGTCAAATCAAATATCTGGTCAGGAAAAAAAACTGGTGCCGTTACAGCTCGCAAATGCTAAGCTACTTACAGCGCCAAAACGTGATGTATAAAACCCTGGAAGCTGCTGAAATGTGATTTGGAGTTCACCTTATATACTTTGGAAACGAAAGTGCTTTTGCCGTCAACGATGTGTTTTAAACTCATCCTAAATATTTAGGCTAGTTAGCCAGCATGCTAACATGCTAAGCAGGTGAACGCCAGTTTCGAAAGAGCCGCCGCTGGTTTAGCGAGTCTCTGCTAGCATTTAACGCCACTCTTCAGGCTTTTATTGTGGTCGTTTGAAAGGCTGTCTATGTTTGAACTGTTGTAGTTTTAATCTTGGCTAAATAAAGAAGTCGTATTTAGCTTAGCTTGGCGTGTTTGAGGTTATTTGTGGATACCGTAGCGTTAGCTGATGTTAGAAGGCTTGTCCCTTTTAACGAGGGGTTATATGCGTTGAACAGAAATCAGTAACCTGTTTGAGTTTACGAGTGTTAAATGTGGTTTCCCCGCAGCAGAAGACCCAACCCAATGGCCGGACCGTCCCTGAACCACGAGAAGAAATCAAAGTCATTCAGGAGGCCCCTAAGCAGGCACCAGCACCAGTAGCAGCACAGCCAGCACCACCACCACAACCACCACAACCACAGCCAGCTGCGGACATCAAAGCTGATAAAGTAAGCTGACTGCCTCGACTTTTAATAGTGATAACTGTCCTTTATATCGTGTGCATGATTCTACAGAGGAAAGGGAAAGGAGAGGGTCCCACCTTCAGGTCCATAAAAACCCCCAGGGATTACTGTCAGTGTGGTCATCCGGGCAGGCAGGTGCACCCAGTGTGATGTTTGCTCGAAAGGCTTTTTCTCCAGCTTTGAGTATTAAAGGGGACCTGATATGCTTATATTTATAATATCATTTGTTTTTGGGGTCTATTAAAATAGATTTATATGCTTGAATTTTCCCAAAACACTTATATATGCTTTAGTTCCCCGCCCCCCCATACTGTAGGTCTGTTAGAGCTTCTGTGTCTTTAAGCCCGGCCTACCAGTGAGGCCTTTGTGCTCTGATTGGGCTGCTCACCTGCTCTATTCTGATTGGTCATCTGCCAGTACGGCATCATGCTACATTTTCCGCTCCGCATCGCTGTAGCTATTCTTACAATGCCGTCTGTATCAATTTGAGCCGCAGTCCCATCCTGACAGTCCAGTAGAACAAGCTGCTAGACCTGATCCACCTTGGCAAGACCAGTCTGGAGCTGGCAGTTTTTCTTTAGCTCTCTGTGTGTTGTGGAAAGGTGTGCCAGCTTGATAGGGGGAATAAGGGTTGTATTATTGGATGAGGTCACCTTGTAACGGAGAAAAGGGCCGGAGTTCCAGCGGGCTGTTTCCGGTAGCTGGGAAAGTGGTTTCGGTGGAAGAGTTTCTCCCTCTGGAGTGTAGTTTGGGCTTTATAACTTTGAAGATGGTTTACACACACCAAAAGCTGCATAGCACACTAAAGGAAAGGGAAAATATGTAATAGGTCCACGTGAATGGTATTAACTTGATTCATTTTTCAATATTTTGTTCTACTACAGAGTAGAAGGAAAAGCTGTTTTGTGATTGTGATGTTTTTCATAATTTTATTTAGGCCAAGAAAAGTAAGAAGAAATCAAAACCGGAGGTGAAGCAGAGCCCAGCTGTTTCCACCACAGATGGAAAGGAGCCTGATGAAGGTACCTGTGAACCTAATTTCTACTGATATTACTAAATGCAAAAAAAGTGGATAAACTTCACAGTGTAGTTGAACACTGCAGGCTTTTGTAGACAGAGCCTGTTTTAGCTTTCAGCTACCAAGTAGCTTAGTTTTTAGTTTAACTTACATAAAGATATATTGTACCACATGATCCAGTCTCTGTAACCTGAATGAAGTGCTGGGTGGGTTGACAGAAGCTTTGGGCATGTATTTATGGAGAGGTCTTAGGTGAAAGTTGATTTGTAGAGTTGTAGCGATATAAGCCTCATGGCTTCTGTGTAAAATTGAAGAAGCAAGGTATATGCACCCAGCAAGTCTTGGCTGATTGACTACATCTGTGTAAATGTTTGTTCAGTGAACCGTTTCATTAACGGCTTGAGTTTCAGAAGGTATGACAATTTGTATCAGTTTCAACAGCAACATTGCAGTTACACATAGTGCGAAGGTTAGAGTTGAAACCCTGCTTCTGCATTGACTATATACAGGTGCATGTATGTCTTTAGTTTCATGGCAGTTGCCCAGTTTTATCAGTTGCTGAATTATGGCCATAAGATAAAACAAGGCATCAAATCTTAAATAAGTAACAGCCACTAAACTTTGTTCAGGTAGGTAATTTCAGGTAAGTCATAATAAGTGGATTGCTACATTATGCTGCCTTGTTCTTCATAGTAGCTTCAGGGCAGGTTGTTATTGCTAGGCTAGGTCTTGTTAGATGATGAATGAGGTGTTTTCAATATTTACCACTTGTCTCTTGGTGGTAGTTTGCTATAGAGTATTCACTAGCATAGACCGTTTGCTGCCATTGAGAAGTTATAATCCATGGAGTAAATGTTATTTCTGAATATACCTCAAAATTCCTCTTTGAAAGGTGCTTGGGAAACCAAGATCAGTAACCGTGAGAAGCGTCAGCAGCGCAGGAAGGAGAAGGGCCCAGGTGACGACTCGGGAAGCCCTGGAGGTGGCAATCATGTCGTCCAGCAAACAGAGCAGCCTGTGGTCTCAGCCCCAGTAAGCAACAAGAAGAACAAAGGTAAGCTCTTTTGGAACTGTAGTAAAGGAGGTCTAAAATTATTATATTTTCAGGCATCCTTAACTTGCATTTTCATTTTTGGAAGGAACAACCTTGTAAAAACGTTCCTTGTCTGTTTGTTGGTAGAATCTTTGAATTCAAAGGCTGACAAGGCAGAGAAGGTTGAGAAACGTGATGCCGTTGTTACAGCAGGTATGATTGTCACTTATTAAATAGTTTTACGGTAAAAGCGTTTTGCTAATACTTGCTAAAGGAGAGGAAGTGATATGAATTTTCCCAACCTGTAGCACCACCCAGTTGGAATCCCGTGAGCTCTGGAGGTTGGACTGAAATGGGAGTGAAGCTTTCACCTCAAGTGAGTGCTTCAGACACTAAGGAGTGGTCTGTTGGCATGAAGAAATCTGGACACAGGAACGCCGAACCCTTGGCTTGGGGACAAGAATCAGAAGGTAAAGGATTAGTGTTAATGATCTAATCTGTTGTTACAAAAGCAGTTTTGGACTTTACATTAGCTGCATGTCTGACCCAGAAGGGAAGCTGTCTTGTAAAGAAGTTTGCGTGTTTAAACTGAGTTTATTACAGGGATGATGCTAGTTAATGGGATGATGCTTTGAGGGTTTATGAAGTCTTGACTTTCTGTCCCATACGGTGGCATACTTCTTGCTTTAGCACATACATAAATAAACTCGAAATGAAATGTATTGCTACTTTTCATAGGAGGGTCTTGGACTAATATGGATGGAAGAATGAAGACCGAACTGAACACAGTGAACTTCCCCATACTTGGATTAAAGTCATCAGGTATTAACACAGTATTAACTGTATATTATTGTTTTTAGAAAAATTACTGTCAATAGAAATTCTGGGTTCATTATGTATTGATTCAGAATTGACTTGTTGATTCATGGTGTCAGTGTGTTTAAATCATAATAAGCAGCTCAGTAAGGAGTAGTAACACTACGCTCACTCAGACTGCATACCCTCACTGATGGTTAAATATGTTGCTTATGTCATTCTTAAATCATTGCGTTGTGGTTTCTAGTACAGTTATTTCTCCGTGAATAAAAATGGATCTAAGCCAAGACGGAGAAAAATGATAATAAACATTGCAATTTGTCACCCGAGCAAGATGCTGTAGCGTTACAACGCGAAAAATACTGTAAAAGCCGTAAAGAGAAGTCAGAGCAAGTAGTCTACGAGATGTGTAGTTTGGTTAACAGTTTGCAGAGGTAAGAGGTTCTTTGTAATACAGGCTGCAACAAACGTTTAGGTCTGGTGCTTCAGATCAGGATTTTTGATTCCAATCCATGTCCACCATCGTCTGTAGTTAGGGATTCAAATTTCAGGGCACTTTTCCAATTTCTGTTTTTACTTTGGGTAAACAAACCACAGGATGTATGACAGTGAAGTTAAGATTACAGGCATAACTTTTTTTATATGCTAATGGGGTTAATAATTGAAATACACAGTGACCAAACACTACCAGCGTTTGTCACTTTTTGCTTTCTGTCATTTGTTTTAGCTGGAGATCCTGTGGCTCAGTCTGCTACTGACCTTGGGGAATGGAAAGCTCACCCTGTTATTGACAGCACGTGGTCTGGATTGAGTACGATGAAAAAAAGCATATTCATTTGGCTGATAAACACATGCTGTTTCGATCAGTGTTTCGAATTGGTCAGTGTAAATGGCTGTATTAGGAATGCGTTTTAGGTAGTTAATGGAGTAACCTTATAATTTCAGATGGTCTTGGAGCTGTTGATCCAAGTTCAGACTGGAATGCTCCTACTGAGGTGTGGGGGAACTATGAAGAACCCAAAGCAGAGACACCAGCTGCTCAAGAGAAACCTGCTTCCCAGCCACCAAGGGTAACTTTTGTATTTCTGCTGCGTGTTTTCAGTAGTGGCAATTTGTACATTTTTTCCCCCCCTCTTTTATTAAAGATTGCTTGATTGGATTTTTCATTTAAAAATTGTTCATAAACTACACTGTATGTCTTACACACATGCTTGACAGAGTTTTACTTTAAAGACTGACCACTTTTGAACTAGCACATTGAGCTGCATCATTTTAGAGTGTAGTGGTCTGTTAGTTAGGATACTTTTAGCTGTCTTGATGTGGCAAATGTTTATATCAATGAGTTACCAAGCATTTTGTGGAATTTAGCTGCTACTCTACTACTAGGTGAAGTTATATATATATATATATATATATATATATATATATATATATATATATATAT
>CM067475.1:34231522-34412459 GCA_034552555.1 Semaprochilodus insignis
ATATATATATATATATATATTTTTTTTTTTTTTTTAAAACATAATTGATATTAAACGGAGATCCAAAACAAGTAAAATAAAATTAAACATCAGCAAATAGGACAAAGATCAGCTGGAACAGAAATATATACAGCAAGCAAATTAAATATAAATGCAATTAAATAATAGATTTTTTGGTTTTCCTTGTATCAAGAGAGCAGAACAGTTTGATGTCCAGGCATTTGTCTAAATTGCAGGCACTATATAAATAAGCTCTGAATTCCGCTTAAGTTTTAATTTGATGGTTGAAATACACATTCTTGTTTATTGGACTGTATTCACAGTACCATGGATATAAATTAATCGGACGTGTATTTTTGTGTGCGTTTGGATAGGTGAACACCGAGGGTGCACCTGCAGAGAGCAGTGCCGTCAAGCCTCGTCCTCATGTTCCACAGGAGGATCCAGCTAAGCAGAATGTCGTGCCACCTGCGAGTCAGAGTGAGTACTTCTGTGACTGTACTTATTTTCAGAACAATAAACTGCCTACTTCCTGATTGCTGTAAAGCTCAAGGAAGTGACTGAAAGTATGCTGCCCAGTGCAGTGCAGACAGAATTGCAACTGCAGAAGTCTTGCAGAAATTTGTGTTGTGTTGTTCGGGAGACATTTAAAGTAGTCGTATTTAAAAGTGAAAGTTTATAACGTAATGAAGTAAGTGTGAGAATATATGAGGACAGAATGCCTGGTCATGCACTGATCCATGGCGAATTGTGGTTTGTGCACTGCTGGCAGATTGTCTTACTGAAACTGAAATGTATTTTTACTTCCACAGAGAAAGTTGACCAGAACTGGGAACAACCGAAGCAAGTTCAAAAGAAAAAGGCCAGAAGAGAAACATGAACAACCATGATATGCAAAAGATTTGACAAAATGTTTATGCAATAATCTCAGAGTACAGAGTTTTATACTGAAGAAATTTGCTGTAGGAGTCAAAATCCCAAAAAAGCATCAACACTGAGTTGGACCATCTCAGACAAAAAAAAAGAATTTAAAGAGAAAAAAAAAACCACAGAGGGGGAAAAAGAGCAAAAGAGTATGATCCAAGGATCAGAAAACTTACGTGCACTATGCTACACCGACGTTTGTAGAGGAATGACCATCATCCTTGGTATCACTTGCTCCTGCAGTGCAGCAGATTTTCCAACTACTACTTTTGCTAAATTTGTTGACCTGAATCTGAGAAGTTTGTTAATATCATTTGGGAAATTGCGGAATATTAAGGACATTTACTTTTTTGCTTTCCATTTGATTACTGTTTCCTGTGGCACTTTTGAACGGCTGAATTGAATTCAGCAGTGTTGCAGTGTAGCAGTTAGTGTTAGAAGCCACTGAGAGGCACTGCGAGTCAGTATGAGCTGTAATGAAGTACTTAGTGAATGGTAGGGCAGGGAGAGATTGGTATATTACTGTATTTTTATTGATCTGGCTTGGAACAAAAGGAGAGTATACATTACTACAGAGACTTTTCTAACACTAAACAGATTTCCTCAGTGCCCCCCCAATCTGTCCTGAGTATATATTTTCCCATAGAACTGTACACACCTTTTTGAGATGTTTTGCGTTATCTTTCTTTGTCAACTGTTAGAATTCTGAGCGCTTTTTTCCTCTCTTGCAACCTCTGTCGTAGAAAAAGCCACGCCATATGTACAGAATTGATAAGGGCTTTTTTCTATAATTCTCTTTAATTGCACTGTGCTGAAGGTTGTAAAAGTCTCTATTTTCCTTATTTTCCGATCTTGTTAATGTGAACGTTTAATTCCTGTTCAGTTGTTTTGATATCTTGTAATGAGTAGGTCAAAGTGATTTTACTGGCGAGAGAGATCTAAGATGGCAAGAGCAGCTTTTCTTCCATGCCACTAAAATAGTATCAGTATCAGGAATCTGTTGCCTTAATCTGTTTTTCGTAGTGTAAGAATCTTTTGTCTCGGTTTCCAGTCTTCTTAACAAGAGGTGTGGAATTATCATTTTGATTGATGTCAGAGCTGCACTTACTGTTGCACGAATCTTGTAACCATACATTGTAATCATGTCCAGGTTCTTTGTCTACTCATACAAGTACTACTTTCTGGATAAATGCTTTAACGAATGATCGTGATATGGGTATTGCTGTGAGCAATACTGCAACTTTTTGCTAGATCAAAAGAAAATCATACTCCCTTTCTCAGTTCCTCTCGTTTTTGTTTTTTCTATTTTTTTTTCTTTTTTTTAAGGCTTTGAGCCTCAAATTTAAATGCGTCCGTGTATGGATTGACTGAGTGTTCATCCTATGGTCACTTTTTGTAAACTACGGTAGATCCTACGTATTTGAGGTACTCTGGTTTAGAATCAGACATCTGCCTTAGTTTTTCATTAGCGGGGTGGCTAAACCGATGTATTTATATCTGTCTCCGGTTAATGGATGATCATGTTTACTGAAGTCAATGCAATATTTCTATGTTGATTTGTTAAAAAGTAAATAAAACATTTGATCTTTGGTATTCCGCCTGGTTATTTCTGTGCTTTAGGAGCGTCACCGTGTGCGGAGTAACAACAGCAGAGACACAACAAATGGATGTTAATTCCCACAGGTGTGTTCGTTCAGATCTGTTCCCAAAGGAAATCCTTTGCCTAGCGTTTCTCAATAAATGTGTCGCCTGAGTCTCATTTAATTTGGAATTCCTAAAGCCTTAATACCCCTTTCCGTTCATTTATGTTCCCGCGGAGAAGCGATGGCCCAAACTTTAAAATGTTTGAAAATAACATTCATTATGTACTGTAGGGTTTGTTTAACGGGAATAGGATGCTGCTCGTATTATATCTGACAGAGGCACATGTGTTACTGCATATGTATATATTGTCTAGTTTCACTGGGAAAGGGTGAGCACAAGGCCTTGTTCGATTTGATATGTATGAACCTCCTGAATCTTCCAGTAAATCTTTGGACCAGCCAAGCAAGTTGGTGTAGCAACAGTGTAAGCTACATGTGATGTGTTATAACATTCATAGCAATCTATCATTGGCCAACAAATGTAGTTGAGACGGGGCTGCTTCAATAACAATTCACACATGTATGCCACGTTGACATTTCCTCCACCATGTTTTAGACTGTGAGGTCGTTACATCACAAGTATTTCCATCATTGTAGTTCTGTTTGGTTTTAAAGCAGCATTGTGTAATATTTTCATTTACACTGAAAGAACATTCCTCAATATGGAGTGTTAAAAACTATTAATAAACCAGCTGAAATATGGTGTGTGTATGTTACTTTGCGTCACCCTGTGAGGCCTGATGTAATTATTCAAGTGTTGGCAATATCTTTTTGGACCACACAATCGTTACATGTTAATTACATGGACAGGCTCTTGTCTCAAATACAGCATCAACTGATGAAGATGTGATGACAGAAGTAGATCATTCATTCGCATCCTTCTCCTGGTTTTGACATTTTCACCATATGGCAAAAGTCAGATTCGGCTGGCTTTATGGCCTGGTCCCTGATGCCTGGTTCTACTTCTGCATCACATGGATAAAAGTTTGTTTACGTGGTTATAGAACAGCACTGACTGGTTGGTTCTAGAAGAGCGCTGTATCTTTGGTCATAGAGGAGCTGTGACTGGTTGGCATTAGAAAAGTTTGTTTACGTGAGCTCAGGGAAGCACGCTGACATTGTCTGTGGTAATCGAACATATGATAGAGATGAGGGTGAAAATGCTGAGGTGTTTGAACAGGTAAGCCCTCCAGGACAGGAATTCAGTGCTTCTCTCCCCATGATGGTGTTTGGACTGCACATTAGCCACCATGCTCTCTAAAAGACTGCCGCACTACAGACTCCCGAGTGCGCGGTTCCCTTCTAGCCTTGCAGTTTCTGCTTTAGTGATATCAGTGGTTTTGAACTGTGAGTAAGTTTGTGTTCCTCAAGCGCTGGGCGGCAGTGCTGTAATCCTCTGATTGGCTTTAGCCTGAAAAAAATCACAGCTGCTTGTAAAAAGAGAGGCTCAGCTCCATTGGGTCCAGTTTAAGAATGCTTCTCTTTTTTACACCACCATGTTGTTTTACTTCTGTGGGTTTTATGTACAGAAGCAGCATAAAATCCCCTGATGCAGTGATGAAGCGGCTGTGTATGGTGGCTTAGGCGGCTTGCATCCTTGTTGGCATGGGCCATCTGTTCTCTGCTTTTACATACTGACCACTCCACCCTCAGCATTATCTCAGTCTGAGTACATTCATTCGTTAATTAATTAATTAATTTGTTAGTTAGTTTGTTTGTTTATCCATTTTTTTATTTAGGTATTTATTTGTTAATTTGTTTCTTTGTTTGTTTATCCATTTATTTATTTAGGTATTTATTTGTTTGTTTGTTAATTTGTTTCTTTGTTTGTCTATTTTATGTATTTATTTGGTACATTGTAGTCAGTAAAGCTGTAATAAACCTAAACAGTGATCAATCTGTTATCATTTTACTGCTTGCTTAATATGTTTGTTTCATCTCTACAGTTCAGATTGGTTTGAGATGGCTAAGTGTACATCTGTAATTAATTCTACCAACATAAAAAAGCATTTTTTGTGAAAGAAAACAATGTTAAGAAAATACTGGACGATATTTGCAGTTCAGTATTGAAGTGATGACTTTCACACTATCGAATACTTACATACTGAGTCTTTATTCTCTAAAGCAGGTTTGCTCAACCTGTAAGCCAGGAAGCACCAGTGATTAAGTCTGGCAAAAGAAGTCGCTTTCTGAACCATTTTGCTTTACAGTGTCCTGCATGTATTCTTCTCCCAATAATGGATTTTAATAATGTACATTTTAGGCCAAAATCTCATCTTGAGACTATTCTAAACAATATCTCAGAAATCTGGCAACCATTTCATGTAATAACTTTGTGTCAGAGCTTTTGGAGGCATAAAACTCATTGGACATCTGGTTCCTATCACCACCACTGTGAACAGTTCAGACCTGGTGTGCTTTTCTAAAATGGCACTGAATAATTGATTATAGAACAGTATTTTTTTTTGTTATAGAGAGTACTGAATGGCTGGTTCTAAATGAACACTAAATGATTGTTTATAGAACTGCACTGATACATTGGTTTTTAGAAGAGCACTGATTTGTTGGTGCTAGAAGAGAACCGAATGTTTGATTATAGAAGAGCACTGAATCTATGGTAATAGAACAGCACTGATTGGTTGGTTCTAGAAGAGTACTGTTTGGTTGGTTATAGAACAGCACTGATTGGTTGGTTCGAGTAGAGCACTGTTTGGTTGGTTATAGAACAGCACTGATTGGTTGGTTCTAGAAGAGCACTGGTTGGTTGGTTATAGAACAGCACTGACTGGTTGGTTCTAGAAGAGCGCTGTATCTTTGGTCATAGAGGAGCTGTGACTGGTTGGCATTAGAACAGCACTGAATGGTTGGTTATAGAAGAGCACTGGTTCTAAAAGAGCACAAAATATTTGATTATAGAACAGCACTGAAAGGTTGGTTCTAGAAGACTGATAAACAGTATTGATTGGTTATATAGAGTACTTATTGGTTGGTTTTAAAAGAACACCAAATGTTTGTGTGATGTTATAGAACATCACTAATGGGTTTGTTCTAGAAGACCTATAAGAGTACTTATGGAAGAGTACCTATAGGATGGTTCTGAAAGAGCACTGAATGTTTGGTTATAGAACAGCACTGATTGGCTGGTTGTAGGAGTGTGTTGATTGGTTGGATATTGAAGAGCCCTGATTGGTTGTAGAAGAGCACTGATTGGTTGTAGAGGAGCCCTGAATGGTTATAGAAGAGCACTGATTGGTTGCTTGTTTAAAAGCGCTGCTTGGCTGGTTGTAGGAGAGTCTCGTTGTCTAACTGCCCCCACTGCCTGCTGTTGTCCGTCCCTATCCCAGTAGCCCCCTCTGCGGTCACGTGGTGCGTTGAGCTGGCTGAGCTCGGTTGGAGCCGTTAGAGCTGTTTATTGCTGTTAGTGCTGTACAGAGGCGAGGAACGAGGCAGAGCTCTGAGGAGACGGAGGAGGAAGAGGAGGAGCAGGAGGAGAAGAACAGCTCCCTGTGGTGTCTCATTTTCACCCCTAACAACCCATACATGCAATAGCTGCGCTCTCTGAGACGAAAAGATGATTTCGCCGTGGGACAGATGGTACACGACGAGCTGCTGCCTCTGCTGCCATGTCCGGACGGGCACCATTATCCTGGGCATTTGGTACATGGTCAGTAACCCACAGTGGGCTTTTTCACTCCTCTCCTCTTAGTTAACGCAGCAGTTAGCAGTTTCGGACCGGCTGTGTGTTTTCGGCTAACAAGCTGGCCATTCATTTATATTCAAAGCCAGGTTTGGGGCGGCTTTGTACAGACACTCTGTTCACTGCCCTCCAATGGCGGTTGGGAGCTCCGCACAAACTGCTGCGCGAGGCTGAAGTTGGGTTTCCGGTCCACCTTAAATGGCTCAGAAGTTCCGCACGGGCGCCAGTGTAGCCTGAACGCGACTGCTGCGGCATTTAAGGTGGAACGGAAAAATCGAGAAAGAAGCTTAGAGCTTAGAGCCTGGCTAGAGATTTAAGCTAAGCCCAGGTCTCTTTAACACAGCTACATGCATGTAGGTGATTGTGTTTGTAGGTTTTGAGTTAAAACATAGGATGTTTTAGTGGTAATGAATGCTTAACCTTCACATCCAAGATTATCTTTGAAAGCTTATATGTGTTTAAATAGCAGCATAATCGAGTCAAATCCTTGCCCTCTTACCCAAATCGGTGACCCAGCTGGAGAGCACATAATGTAGAAGAGCTGATAATATGGACAAATGACCTTAAATGCATTATAATAATCAGCACCTCCACTATCAGCCCTGTTTTTGCAGGGCGAGGCATGAGAA
The DNA here is from genome assembly GCA_034552555.1 of Semaprochilodus insignis. NCBI lineage: Eukaryota > Metazoa > Chordata > Actinopteri > Characiformes > Prochilodontidae > Semaprochilodus > Semaprochilodus insignis. The sequence goes on from CM067475.1 coordinate 34,238,416, forward strand.
CAGTACAGTGACCTACAAACTGCTGAGCGCCTCCCATGTGAAGAATGCAGACACACACACACACACACACATACACAAAATTAAGCTTTGTCAATACAAGGATCTCACATAGGGCTGGATCTTTACATCAGATGATCATCATGTATGGTCAGATTGAACTGGTTAGAGTTGCTCCTTGGCTAGAGCTGCTGGAGCTGTCCAACATTTCAGCTGGCTGTGTAGAAACCAGAGCACTGACCAGCTTAAGCCAGTTTGGTCACATCATCCCCTGTTATGCTCTTTCAGAAGGAAGTGGGCCGTGTTTTTGTGATGTATCGTTTTTGAAGACGTCCTTCAAGACAGTTTCACCCTGTACTGTATGCATCACAGTATGCCATCATTCTGAGACCGACGAAGTTGGAACAAAGGAAAAAGAACCAGTAGTGCTAAAGGGTGGGAGACCCCAGCGGCCCCATTAGGCGATATTATCACAGTGCTAAAGCCACAATACAAAATAACTGCACTCGCAATTATGCTGAGTACTGCAATAACATAGACTGAGATTTATTCTCGTTTTCAGCCTGAAGTTGATGAAGTCTGCTCATCTCACTTCAGTCATTTTTGTTGCGGCAAAACAAATGGGCAGCCACACGGACCAACACTGTCCCAAGACCTTCAAATTCATACAATCAAATGTTGATACTTTTAGCATGTGTGTATCAAAATACATTTATCATCAAAATATAGCTGCACCCAGAAGGAAGTGTGGGATTGCAGTGCTATTGGGAAGGAAGATAAAGGTTACCAGGAACAATAAATTATCATAAATTTAGACTGATATGGGTAATATTTATTGAGCTACACATACAGAAGTAGTGTGTCTCAGTATGGCATCAGTCTGTGTTGTTTGCTAACGTAACATGCCAGATGGCATGGAGTTGTAGAGGTTCCTAATGGTGCTCTCTGATAATCTATCCCATGCAGCTTGAATATTCCACACATTCATTGGTCGTCTTCACCAAGACAAAAGCAGAAACCGTCACTGAAGATGACCCGCTGCCATTCTGAATCACTCTATGACTGTCTGGCATGACACCATTGCAGTCTTTAGCAACATTGACCGGGTCAATGTTAAGGGCAGTCATCGTAACGGTCTGTATGCATGTAGTCCTGCGTCATACAGCCATCTGCCAATGGTGCTGGCACTAACAGGATGACTCATGGAGGGCATCACTGCTCGCTAAATGTCCACAATCATGGCTGTTGGGTTAGTCAGGTACAGTGATAAGGCTCGTCCTTGCTTATGTCACATGTGCGGCCAAACGTAAAACTTGAATTATGTGCGTCTCTCACGATGTCAAACCCTCCCACCAAGTTTCATTCCTGTCAGTTAATTCTTTCTGGGTGCAGCTATTTGTGCAACTATTCTTTTGATGGTGATTATTATATTGCCATGCAAAATATTGTGATACTATGCTGTATTGATTCCCCGCCTACTCATACTTGTAACGCATTTAAAATACTATTAAAAACTGAATACAAGAATGAAGTTACTGCACTTTAACGAATCTTGTTATATAAGACTAATAATTATGCTGTCCATGTAATGAAACATGCATGTTGTTCAGTGTACCAGAAAAACATATATGGGCATAATATCTGTGTTATATTGCTCACCTCTAGTTATAACTGACCAAATACACACTAAGCATAACACTAGTACTGCATATCAAAAAAGGCTATGAAAACTGAGCACAATGATTTTTTTGTTGTTCTAATTTCAACATTTTCCAAAATGAAGTATCTAAGTAGAAGCAGTTACAATAGCAGTTGATGTTTACAGACTCACTACAATTAGTATCTTTCTTATGATGCATACAGGTGTTTAGTGTACTAGGAATACCTGCGATACTCATGAAATGTTCAAGAAAGCCTGTCATTACATAATTCATCTCAACAACAATAACATTTCTAGTCAGATTCATTCTAGTTGGAATCATTCAGTTGAGTTCATGTAATAATTAGAGGTGGGCAATATGGCATAAATAAGGCAAATAAATAAATAAAGTGCAATACTTGTATTTTCATGATAATAGATGTAACAAATATGTATTTTTCAGACATCTGAACAGGTGAAACAGAGAAAATAGAAACAGCAGTGCTATGTTTAAAAGAAAACTCTTCACAGTTATTCAAAAACTCTGAATGCATTTATTTGTTATTGCTTGTTGAATATTCCATGTACTGTGTTGCACAAAATCCAGTTAAACTCCATCCACGATATGTTCCGAAATGCATATTGTACTCTCTTGTGACATAATTTATCATGCCATAATATACTGCCATATTTTCCTGCCCTAGTAATCCTTTACTGATCTACGTGACCGGTTACATGGTATGACTGGTTAATGATCTCCAAATATGGCCTCTGGTCTAAGTAATGCACTGTACTTGCTGAATTCTGAAATTTGATATTAAGCCACATTTTGAACCATGAACATCCCAAAAGACATTTTGTTGTAGGATCAAATCATTTATGCGTCATGTTGAAGTCAGGGAGGGCAGAAAGCAGACGGTAGGGTGGGTTTATGGTTGAAACGTTCACATGGGGAAGGTTTTGCTTGCGTTACTGTCAGTATCAGACTCTGGGACACCGGATACTTTTTATTCCTATCTGGGTCACCTTCATTTCTGTAATTATTTATTGTCTCGTTATTCTACACCCACTTACAGATTAACCAGACTTCCCTGATTCCCTCTTTTTCGTGCAGCTCATCAATGCAGTGGTTCTGTTAATCCTGCTGTCTGCTCTAAATGACCCTGTCCAGTACCACTACCATCTCACTAGTGCTGAACTTGGCACAGATTTGGATGTCATGGACGACGCAAGTAAGTCAGCACCTACTTAATTATTCTAGACAAAGCAAAGAATGTTCCATGCAGGTTCATGTTATCAGGTTAGGATGTGTGAACGCTATCGACATGTGAAAAGTTCCAGACAAGATGTAGAGATGCTTTGATTAAATTTGTGATACAGTTTCATTTGTTACAGATTGTTTCATAAGTGTTTTGTGGCGTTCGAGTTCAGAATCCATTGTTACAAATAATCAAAATGTTCAGTTTCAATAGGAAGGGCTAGAATAGCTGCATCTACAGCCACAAGGTCTTTCCTTACGCTGGGACTTGGTTCAGTGAGTGCTTTTTGCCAAATTGACACAAGTCGTCTAATAGTGTAAATCATTGCATACACTGACATGCCCAAAGTCATGTCAAAGCCAAAGTCAGCATGTAAATGTAGCAGCATAACCTCAGGGAACAGCTTGGGAATGTCCACACCTGTGAGTGAGGTTGAACGCTGGCCAGCGTGCTCATGGCAATGTGATGTGATCACGTTTAAATGATGCATAACAGTGGAGTACCTTGATCGGGCTAATGTCGGGTGAACATGCAGGCCACGCCATTCGTCGGAACTCTCCAGAATCCTCCTCGAAACAATTCTAAACAAATGGGGCCCAATAGCACAATGTATTATCCTGCTGGAATACCCCATCATTGGGTGATACATGAAGTCTACGAAAGGGTGCAAATGCTGAATCAGTAAAACATAGCAAGCACTAGTCAATGACATGTTTAGGTGGACCATGAGATGCCATGAGAACACACCCAACACCTGTACAGAACCACCACTAGCCTGCCCTATGCCTTGTTGACAACTGGGGCCCATGGCTTCAAGGGGTGAAACAATTGGTTCCATGCTTTATCGGACCATGCCACATGTTACCAGTCCTCTAGGGTCCAGTTAGCAACCCAATGAGCCTAGGTGAGGTGCTGTGTCTGATGTCGTGGTATTAATAGACCGTTTTGTTGGTGGGCTGGTGGCTTGGAGTGCAAAGGCTTGATTGTATGCTAAGGAAGAACTGATTAGTCAGCCAGATTCTTAAACTATGAACACATTTCACACTGCTTCATCACACCTCTCAGAGAGATGGATGCAGTCGTGCACCAAGATTTACCTGATGGCGTCAAGCTTTGTGATGCTTAGACATAATCCAGAATGAATGGCATTTTAGTAATCCGTGTAATCCCTGGCTGTCAGGCTGTGGTTTCACATGTGAAAAGTGTGTAGATTAGGAGGTGTACAGCACTTTAAGTGACAATTCTTCTGCATGCTGAAGTAGCTAGTAAGTTCTGATAGTGTGTACCTGTAGTTTTCAAAAATATGTTTTGTAAATATGTGTTTAACTGTTAATGCAGGGCAACAATGTGACCTTGTGTTACTGAGAGCATGATATCAAAATTATACTGGTATTGGTAAATTTAGATTTGATTGCATATTTACCTTTATTCATTTAATTGTTGTTAAGTTAGACAAAGCTAAAAAAACTGAGAAAAATATTGAATATTATTGTTATTATTATTGTTATTATTATTATTATTATTATCATTATTGATTAATTTTATATTATTGTTGATTCAATATTGAGTATATTTTGGGAATGATTAAAATATTACGAGAATTATTAAAACTCAGTACTGTGACTCAAATCTCCCATATTTCCCATTTATAAAAATCGAAGTTGGAATAAATCATTTAAGTATTCACTTATAGTATAAAATGAAACATGACAAAAATGCTTTGTAAAACAGAAACAACTGTTTGCCTGATGGAAGTTTTGCTGGCTGAATTTGATTCTGATGTCAACCACGTTTCCTTCCACAGACATGTGCATTGCTGCTGCAATCTCCCTACTGATGATTCTGATCTGTGGGATGGCGACCTATGGGGCTTATAAGGTATTGCTACAATAAACATGTTTAAGCTTATTTAGGCTTGTTTAGATGGGGAATAATGAAACAACAATCTGAAGGCAAAATAATGACTTACCATTTACAGTAGTGTATGTGCATGTAACACTGCATGTAAACATTTTTGCATTTAACATAATTTAACATTTTAACATTTTACATAATTTGAGCACAGCAGCTGCCCTTAAGATTGTGTGAATATTTCTTGAAGATCTGACGAATAGAAAGGGCAAAAAGGAAACCTTAGCTATGTGTCCCTATCAGGGCTGCTGATGTGTCATCACTAAATGTAGATGGGAGTAAAAGAGTTTATTTCAAATGTATGTAAGCAAATAAACTGAAGAGCATATAGAGAAGCATACTGCAACTCCTGAGCTGGTAGCTTCTATTGTTCTGTAGTTTTAGTCTGCTTGGCAAATGGTTGGTGCACACAGGCATGACCAGCGCATAGGGTAACAGTGAAAAGTCTGCTTGTTTTCTGTTACTTTGCATAATTTATTTGCTCAGCTCTGTGTCACCAATCAGGCTGTCCATCTAATTCGTTAGCATACACTGACTGGTACAACAGCTAGAAGATGTTACAGAGGAAAAGGCTCACTAGCACAGGGGTCCAAACGAAGTTGCCTAGAAAAACAGGATAAAAGCCCAATACTTCAGAATTATTTAGTTAGTTAATGTATTTGCTATTCATAATGTGCTTTCCATTCTCACATATTCAGTCACTGCATCATGTTCACTCGAATCTGCATTGGTGGCCATCATCATAAGTGATCATTATCCCATGTGTCATAAGTTGTATATGTGTTTAGTGTTTTGTTTATTGTATGATGCGTCTGCATTGAAAATAACAGACTGTTTTTACTTTTTACTATTTTAGTCTGTTTTTGGTACTGGATAATATTAAGTCTGTGCTTTGTAGTCATTGTAATCTCTCTTTCCAGCAACATGCTGCTTGGATCATTCCATTTTTCTGCTACCAAATCTTTGACTTTGCTCTCAACACCCTGGTAGCAATAAGTGTCGTGGTTTACCCAAACACCGTTCAGGACTACCTTCAGCAACTGGTATGTAGTCTTACTGGGTCAGACTTCTTCTGTCTCACAACAGATCCTACTGTGTTTAGTGACTGACTGAACGTTTCTGCCTTTGTATTGTGTGACAGCCTGGGACCTTTCCATACAAAGAGGACTTGATGTCCACAAACAACGTGTGCCTAGTATTTGCAGTTCTGCTCTTCATCGGCTGCATCTTGGCCTTTAAGGTAAGGCTTAGCCTGTGTACATCAATGGAAGTGTCCTTAATAAAGAAGCAGGTAAACAGGACCAGTTGTGCTCTTTGGTGTGACACTTATTCATGATATGACAACAGATATTCTCTGTTTCAGTTCTTAGAATATATCATCATATTGCCCACCACTAGCTAGGAGTAGGAGTAGTCATAGTGGTATAACTTTTTCTTTGCCAAGAATTCAGACACCAGAATATCACTAATTCACTTTGAGTCGAAAAGTTGAGAAGTGCACTGAGGCGAAGTGGTGCACTATTTAAAATGTCTGCCCTCTGGAATTTTGACTGAAATAAGCTTGACCAATGTTAGAGCTGAAAATCTGTGTGTTGTCTTTTTACTAGGCTTACCTGATTGCCTGTGTGTGGAATTGCTACAGATACGTTAGTGGAAGAGGCACCACGGAGGTCTTGGTTTATGTCACCACAAATGACACCACAGTAAGTCAAGCGCATAACTTTTCTATACCGGAAGTTTCTTAGTCATATTGTGTACCTTTTGTCCTTAGCACTGTTGCGGTATTGCATGTTCATATCCCACAGTAAAAAGAATAAATGCCGAGTATGTTTTTGAATAGCTCCTTTTGAAAACTCCAATGGGACTTTTAATTTCTTTTTAATTATTGTAAATCATTTCAATAAGGAAAATCATGTTCACAAGCATGAGATCATGCCCGGCCTGTTGCTACAGCCATGTAAGCCTTTCTTCATTGTTACAGGTGTGGGTGACCAATTATTATTATTATTATTATTATTATTATTATTATATTCACCAAAGAGCATTTGTGAAGAACGGTTTTGTTCTCCGTTTACTTTCAGATTAACAGAGTTAAAGTTAAGCAATGTAACCCTATTCTAGTGTGATAATGTGAAAACAGCTGATGAGTGTAATTTCGGCCAATAAACGATCTCAATTAAATTTTGTACACATTATTGACAAGCTCATCTCTTGATTGGAAATAAGGCGAACTCTTTGAGCTAAAGTAAAAGCTAGTTATACAAAAATTAGGAGGGCTAAAGGAGGAGTTAGGTGAACCCCTCCTTCACATACAGTCAGTGTAATTCATTGTGTGGTTTGGTTCCTTCTCGAGAACTAACTCTGACTAATGTTGCTCTATTCAGAAGGCTGGCTAGGACTAAACTGGCCCTTAGGGTTTTGTCCTGCATTGTGGTACAGATGGATTTTCTGATATGCCTCATCATGATGGTCCCCACTGGTGTATATTCAGAGTGTATACTGAGAGTAATAAAGAGGGCACTGTGCTGTGTCTGCTCAGGACTAATCCCCTACAGTGTCTGCCACAAGTAATCCTAGTTCCTGTCTCACGGCCTCTGCCTCATCATAGCCTCTGGACAATGTCATTTTAGATGTATTTGTTTTTACATTAGCTCTCTGAAGTAACTGGATTGTCACCACTGCTTGAATAGATTGCAGTGGAGCTTTGGATCCTGTTAAGTGTTCAGCTGCTTTGAGAAAAAAAAAAAACATTGGACAACAGGGCTTTCTCGCGCTTCGACTCCAACCCATTACATAACTGGCCGTGCTTGTCTGGTTCATTTAAAATCCTCTCATTGATGCGGTCGGACCCCTCTTCCAAGGTTAGAATAGCATCGCCTTTGAGCATATTCCGGGTGCATTTCAAATTAGCTCTCGTTTTATAACCCAGTTAAGGCTTATCTTTCTGATTCTGTTAGTTTCTTTTGAAGGGCAAAGGGCAGCCACATGATGGCCTGCAGTTACAGACAACCACTGAGCTCTGTAATGAAAGTAAAGGGAGGAAAGAAAATTCCTTCCTGTGCGACATATTGTATATTCGGCTACACTGGTATTAATGTCATCAAATGACAGTATTGACAGTATTTCAGCTTTACTATTAATAGAGGAAAATTGAGTATGTAATTTGCTGGGTGTTTTAGATTAGAACAACCAGTTTCCAGAGTAAAAAGGGTTATAAGAAATTCACCTTTTGGTGATTTAGCTTATTCTCACACTAGTAAATTCCGTCATTAATAATTATTTTTTAACAAAACCACATTTTATTATTGTTATTATTATTATTANGTTAAGGCTTATCTTTCTGATTCTGTTAGTTTCTTTTGAAGGGCAAAGGGCAGCCACATGATGGCCTGCAGTTACAGACAACCACTGAGCTCTGTAATGAAGGTAAAGGGAGGAAAGAAAATTCCTTCCTGTGCGACATATTGTATATTCGGCTACACTGGTATTAATGTCATCAAATGACAGTATTGACAGTATTTCAGCTTTACTATTAATAGAGGAAAATTGAGTATGTAATTTGCTGGGTGTTTTAGATTAGAACAACCAGTTTCCAGAGTAAAAAGGGTTATACGAAATTCACCTTTTGGTGATTTAGCTTATTCTCACACTAAATAAAACGAGAAAACTCCAACCTTTTAAGTAAATTCCCTCATTAATAATTATTTTTTAACAAAACCACATTTTTTATTATTATTATTGTTAATAATAATAATAATAATAATAATAATAGAAAGACTAGAAAGTCTTAAAGTAAAATAAAAATGCAAAGAAATCTGTTACATTTTGTTTAAGTTGGTCTGAGTGTCTAGGAACTTCAAGTTGTAATCCTTTACTTTCTGTTTCACTGAGGTGTTTATATGTGGTGACACAAAGGTCAAATTCCCTTAGTCATTCTGCAACATATGAAGGACAAAAGAGCACACAAATCAAATAAAGGAAAAGTGTGTTGACCTTCATAAGTGAAGTCAAGGAGTGGCTATAATGCACAAATCTACAGTTTTTACAATTCAAAAGTTGAATTGTGACAGACCTGCCTGGATGAGGACATTTTAAATCTAAATCTGTCGTCCTCTGCCAAGAAACTAAAAAAGGACCTTCACTGGATCATCCAGCAGGACAGTGATCCAAAACATGCGTCCGGATCAACAAAAAATTATTTACCGAACACAAAATCAAGCTTATGTGAAGACCATCTCCCCTTTTACTGTAGTGTTTGACAAACAAAGAGGATTCCTCTAATTATTAACATGTCATGTGCAGTGCAAGTAAATCTATCAACCTGTATATTACCCGTGTATAGCACCTCTGGTCAAATTATACATTTTGTTTATTTTGCAAGTAAAAATAATTTACAGTGTACCGCAGGGAACAGACTGAAATATGGATTCTAAGAACTATGAAATCTAAGAAATTGGCTACTTTTGTAAATTAAAGTTTAACACAGTAAAAGTATAACAGTGTGGTACTTTTGCACAGGTCACATTTTATGTTTTCCAATGAAATGTCAAAAATTCAGCAAATACATTTTTCAGTAATTGTACATTAAAACTTGCAGCTGTTTGTTCTCTGTAGATGATCTGTAACTTATTTTCACTAGGACAAACAGCAGAACAGGTCAGTTGCATACATCTGTATGTGAACATCACTTTAGTGGGGATTCTGCATACACTTTCATATAAATGGCTGCTGAAGTGTGGGGTTAACACAGACAATGCAGTGCTGATTTCATGTGCAAAACGCGTATGATCACCAGTGAGACTTGAGCTTAACTGAAAGACAAAACTTGCATGGTTTAAATGCCAATATAGTTATACAGTAACAACTATAGCAATGCTAATTTCTGCAAGTGTGTCTTTGTGATTAGGGATGCTATGTTACCACCAAGCCAGCAGTGTTATGCACTTTCCTGCTCTAGATTTAATACACATTGAATATTAGGATAACATGTATTTTTCTCTCATGGGCAATAAAACAAACTCCTTTTTCTTTGCCTGTTCAGTACAAAATGTTCAGTGTGTGCCTTGCTTCAGGCCCGCCTGTTTGTTTTGATCTAAAGTCACAAGAAATACTGCAAGGTTCTGAGAAACGGAGACTATTGGTTGGGACTCGTGAGCATAAACTGAAACTGCACAAAAAGCATCAGTTTAACTTTATTAACTTAAATATCATCTGATAGCATGGTGTGTTTGGAGAACATATATTTTGCTGTATTTACGTATTTTACTTCTCAGAGGCTGCTTACTAACATGTTGTCTCCTGCATTGCTTTTAGGTACTGCTCCCACCCTATGAAGAAGTTGTTGCCATTCCACCGAAGGAGCCACCTCCTCAGTACGTTTCAGCATGAGGCAGACAGTTTCCTCTGTCAGACTTCCCCCCTCCTTCTCTCAAACCTAAAAACCCCTTCAAAGAAAGAAAGAAAGGATTTCTCTATCACTATTGCCCATTGCCCTCTACGTCTTACTCTGTGGCGTTTTTTTTTTTTTTTCCTTCGTTGCTCCCCGAAGGCAGTCGTGTGACTTTGACATGTCCTTTCCTCTGCGAGGCACAGCTGTCCTGGCAGCCCAAGTGCTGTGTGTCAGCTCCAATTTGATTTGCACTTCCAGTGATTATGCACAGCACTGACCTCCCTTTTTAATACTGTGAACTTCTCAGTACTGTTGTGGTCGTCTGCTGAAATACCTGCAAAAGGCTCAGAGTGCAATAAACATGAGGGTTATGTAAGAGCACTTTTCAAGCGGCAGTTACCCAGGAACCCACTGAATGTAGAGACCAGGGTATTTTCATCTAACTTTGTACTTGTATTAACACTAAACTGTGAGAAGACTTTAAAGAAACCCAATTTGTGGTTAAAACGTATATCTACATCTTACCCAGAGTAATCCTAAATCACGTCCTCTAAGAGAATCAGGTCTTTTATACCAATAGTATCCCATATTTAATGCAGCATAGCAGTTTTAAATCTTTTGATAACATTGTGTTTAGTAATTACCTTTTGATGGATTCAGAGAGAGCAAGAATCCCAAATACTGCATGATTTGGTTTGAAAGGTTATGCACCATAGGATATAGGTGCAGTGTAACTGGTGACAAGAATTCCGGCCATTTCCACATGATTATGTTCATTATGCTTCATTCATTTCTCTCCTTGTTTTGATCTAATCTGAATTAAGACTGTAAGAATAAAATTCCTGTAGTCTGCAGATTGGACAGTGTAATTATAAGCTAAAGCTTGCTTAATTCAGTGTATTTCTGACTTTTTACCATCTGTCCAGTGGCAGAATGACCGCATTATATTTGCACACGGTTCTTATTCATTCATGTTGTACGTTGTATGTTAAGTCAGTCGCCGTAACAGTTGAAAAGTAGCCTGTAGCACAATACTGTTGTATAGCCTTGTAGTGTGCTCTGGTAGTCTGACTATGAGTGACATAAAGCCTCCTGAAGTCTTCCCCAGCTTCATTCTGCTTCACTTATTCAAACATTTGTAATGTTTTATATGAAGAGCTATGCAAAACTATGTTAAAGGAACCACTGTACGGTATTTCAGCACTAAGCTCTTCAGTATCAATGCCTAAAACTGACTCTGCAGACAGTATTTTACTGCTTGGCTTAACACTTGTTGTCGTTTTCCCAAAGTTGCCACTTGTCCTGTCCTGTTTCAAAATCATACATTAGCTACATTTCCGTCCAACGGATTTTTGTGAAAAATGTCTTCACGCTTCATAAAGCTGTAGGCTATGGAAACAGGAAATGGTAATATTTTATGAACTATTTCTACTGATTTTTAGCAGATATACAGTTTTTGATACTTGAAATGTTGCGAAAACCTACAAAAACAACTGATTTATGGATACATAATTGTCAGGTTGTAACAAATTCCCCTTGCATGCCTGCTACAACAAACACAGAAGGCAAAAATAAAAAATATACAGTAAATTTGCTCACCAGCATGTTATGGAGAAGTTATGACACATAAAATTAGTAACACAATGTCAAACACCTTTTGTATTTTTTTTGTCAGTAACCTAAGACTTGTGCATGGAAATATTTTATTGTTTGGAGTTTGTGCAGAAGGTAAATGGAGACGAGCAGTTGAAAACCTAAAAAGAGACAGCATACACTACTGCTTAAAGGTTTGGGGTCACGTTATTCAGTACCTATACTCATATAGTGTAGAAATGCTATAAACTACAGTCCAAAACTTAAACCAATACTGTATTCACAGTTTACAGTATTTTGGGAACAATATCAAGTTAAAGCACATGGTAAACATGTTAAAGTGTTACAAAATAATAAGCTGTTTATCGGGATTTGTTGACTGTAAATACTATGAAGAGCTGTTTGTTGGGATTTGGTTATTGGTTTTTAAATATGAGTCTTTCTAATTTTATTCTCAATGCTGTACAGACTTTTCAATTGTCCTGAAATCACTTACAGCTCCATTTACTATCCAAAATGTCTTCATCCTTACAGCGTCCTTAACACTTGAAATTAGTTTAATCGTAAAGTTTTTTTGAAAAACTTTATATGAATAAAATGAAATTAGTTTGACCCCAAACTTTTTAGTGGAAGTGTAAATAAAAAACAAACCTGATGAATATTTCTGTATTTTAAGAAACAAGCTGTCAGTATCTCTAGAATGTCAGCTTTATAGAGGAAAGCAAAAACATTCTTTCCTTTTCATTAGGAGTGGAAATCACTACGATACAATATCACAATACTTAAAAGTCATGATACAGTATTACTGCAGTTGTAAACATTTTGCGATATGCTGAGTACTGTCATAACATATACCGCAGATTATTCTTTTTTCAGCTGCAACTTTTGTCCCCACTGAAAACTTTGTCAGTGGTTAGTTTATCTAATGACATGAAGTTATTGGTCTGCTCAGTCATACTGCTCAGTAAAACAGGATTAAAAATGTTTTATTATTCTAGTACCATATCTAATAAACAAACAGCACTTCAGGCAACAATACAATATTGCCAGGGAAAGTATCGCTAGCACGGAAACCGTTAATGTAAATAGATTTTACACGTACTTTCGGACCATTTCTATTTCTATTCGCCGTGAAATGTTGACAAAAAGTAAAGAACAGCTGCTGAGCTCAAATGATTTAGAAAAGTCTAAATATTTTTTTATAGACAGCGACAAAATATGGCCATTGCTTTTGACACCTCACAAATAAAGTGAAGCTGTGAGGGAATGTCTGTTCACTCCAGTTAAACGGTACCGAAGAGCTTGGGGTTGAAATATAGTTACATACTGCTTTATGTATCATGCATCCACACATACAGTAGCCGGATACTTGCTGTTTGTTCCTATGAAACAAGTAGATGGATAGACTTAAACGTTCTTTTCTTTGTTCTATAGCTGCTCTTCAGATACAGCCTGATCCAACAAATCATCTGAAATCTGTAAGGCGATAATGAATTGACTTGAGGGAAAAAGTGATCTGTATGGTTGATCCTGTCACACACAGTACAACTTCCAAAACGTACAATTTATTACTGATTTTTACTGTTGATATTGTATGTAGTCTGTAACTGAGGTTAATCAGACAGGCTTGTGATGTTCCATTGGCTGTAATAACGTGTGTACTGAACTTGTATCAAAGTAACAGACTGATACGCTGTAATGTGTTCGCTGTAGCGTGAATGAATGTGTAAGCGAGGACGGAATGAGTGCGTCTTTGTGTCCCGGTCCGTATTCTGCTGTTGGGTCTGCACTTGTTTATGTCTCATTTTTAAACCATAAAGTATTCCCATGGTGTATAATCATCACAGTGTCTTTTACTGCTCACGAGAAAGAGCTGGAATCCGAATAGCCAAAATCCCATCAGACTCTGTCTGGGATGTGTAAGTGGAGTACTGTAAATCTGTCTCTGCCCTAAACAAAGTCGCACGCTTGTCTGTCCGCCAGCCCCTCCCATCTCTTGCCCAGTGTCCAGAAAGGGAGATCAGACTGGATTTATAGAGATGGCTCCGCAAACGAGGGATTGCATTACCTTTGTCTTACCAGAAGAGACATGGCTCACCTACTTTGCCCGACTGCATGTGCACAACTGGGTCAGCTTCACTCAGGCATGGGTCAGAGCAGTCGTTCTGTTGGGTTAAGGAGATATGATACGACACATGAAACACACTGGATGCGGTTCGTCCAGTGACCTATTTGAGGGCTCAGCACTCGGAGGATGTTAGTAAACATGCAACTTTTTCATTTCGCATAAGCAAGCCGCTTTTGATGGCTGTCACTGACCGTTTGCTCGTTACACATCTGCCCTCTTTTTACTCCAAGCCCACGGCACGTGCACAGCTGACGTAGTTCATTTGGGCCTCGCGGGTATTTAAGAATTAAGACTTAGGAAACGTGCAGTTTGTGGGGCAATCGCTTAAGAGATTCCGGTAGCAAATCCTGCCGAAATGAAATCACATCAAGATGTAGTGGCTGCACTCTCAAAGCTTTGACGCTTTTTCAAAAGCTGCCGAGACGTAAATCTGATTAATGTGAATATAATTAATACGATGTCATTTAATGGCCCTGGAGCACTAGAGTAGTTCCCAAATCCTGTTCTATTATCATCACTTTCCAATCTCTTTTAGAATTAAACAGACTGTTTTTGGTACTGTGCCTTTAAGACTGACATGTATAAATAAGCTCTTTTCTGATTGGATGCTCCATATTTTGTCTCTCTTAAAACCAGGCTGAAACACTTCATACCACTTCAGGCAGGCAGGGTGGTAGGCTGACTGGTTGGAATATATGTATATGTTGAATATCGTCTCTGTCCAATGAAAAACATGCATCTCCATTTTTGTGGATTTTAACTTTTATGCATCATTTGAACACAGCATCGTTTGCTGTTTACACTGTATGGAAATTTCAAGATGAATGGACCAACAGAAATGTCCCAAAACTGCTTGGAAAACAGTCTGGTTCCATTGACTTAAATTTAAATTAAATGAGGTTTTTGCCCCCTCCTGTAAAGTTACCATTTTGGAGATGCTTGTTTTCCTTTGGAGAGTGACAATATATGCATATTTGGTTGATTATGTAAATACTTTTTTGTTGTTTTTTTGTGACATCACAATAACATTGAATTCCAAACCCATTTTGCTGCATGGACTGGAAAACTAATGAAACCTGTTTGAAATGGAAAACTAAGTGCGGTTTCCTGTCATACTGGCTCTTTAATGGGCCTGGCCAATAAATAACCATTTATGGTATGTAGTACTTTAAAGGGCCCATGTCATGAAAATAAACAGTCTGAATGAACAGTCTTTTAACATTTACCTTTCACTCCCCAGTCCATACAGTCCATATAAGGGAACTATGCATGTTGTGATGTTACACAAACTAACTCATTTGCATATATCCACCTATTCAGCCTACATCTCTGTCCAATTCACTGAAGTTCTTAGAAATTTAATAAAATATAAATATATATATATATTTTTTTAGGTTTAATACAGACCAGCCAATCAGAACAGAGATCATTATCTTCAGCCTTAAAGGCACAGTAACAAAAGTGGCCTGTTTCATTTTAAGCAGTAAAGAAGAGAAGTTGTAAACTGATAATGTTAAATGAATTGTGGGCATGTTTGGTACACAAAATCACACAAGCGTTAGAAGTTAACTTCAAGTAGAAGAATTAAGGCACAGAAATTGTTGGATATGGGCCCTTTAATATCATAACGCACTGGATTAATTCAGGTACAATCACAAATAGTTTCCTTACGTACAGAGCAGTCATGCAGCAGGGCTTATCCAAAGTGTGGACAGTAGGAAACAATCATTTTCAGAGGGATTATGCCTCTGTTTCACACCTCAACCCCAAACCCTGGCTCTCTGTACCGCATCTTTACATGCCTAATGAGGCAAAAGGGAACCAAATGCATGGTGTGCTCTGCAAGCATTCGCCGGAATCTCCTCTTCATTCAGAAGAGGGCACAGGAAGAGTGGGGTCCTGAGCTGGTGCCAGCTGCATTGGCTGTCTTCAGATTTCACACTGGTCAGCAGAGCCGGTGGGAACCAGCCGTGTTTACTGATGCTGCCTGTGCACTGCTAAATACAGAATGTCCCAATGTCTGTTTTCTGAAATTAAAGGTCTTAATATTGAACTCGTTCCCCTTTCGCTCCAGTAACAGCCTCTACTGTTCTGGGAGGGCTACATGTTGGATTTGATTGCATACAACCATAAGTATTTTAATGAGGTCCCAGTACAGGGGGGCTTTATATCAACCTAGCTAAAATGGGGCACTGGGCATGGTGCAGGCTCATGCGCTGCTCCTGCTCTAGGACCATCCCATACAAGCTGTGTGCAACTGAATGTGTCACCACAGTGTATAGCTGAATTCCCTTATTTAGTCTAGTAGTTATGTTCAGTGGTTTTCCGCATTCATTCCATTTCTGTAGGAAAACAGAATGAGGTTCAGGTTCCGACTCTGTTTCTACTATCACAATAATACGCTGGCAACATTTTAGGGCTTACAGATTCCGATTCCATGTCTTGAAAAAACAAACTGGGATGTTTGCTGTACATAATGAAGCAGTGGAAAGCACGGCTTTGCACACAGAGCTGATTTCAGCTCTTAGCGTGCTGTGCTGCAGGAACAAACTTAAAGCTGTAAATCCCTTAATGCGTCTGGTGTAAGGTTAACAGAGTGTCCTTACTCTGTTACCGTCACAGCCCCGAAGATACCCATGGTAGTCACTGTTATGACATGGCTTTAAGAAAAAAACAGGTTACGAAACAGATATTCCTCATTGGGAGTTGCGTAATTTTAATAAGTCTTAATTCAGTTATCTCTGATGCTGCGGTCCGACCCCTCACCCATCCTTTTAAAGGACACAGGACAGTCTCTAATTTCATAGTACAGATTTATATGACTTATTAACTGTATCAGTTACAGATGGACCTCTCAGTGACATGCTGAATAGAAATAAATACCTTCATTAGAAATAAAGAAAATAATGACTTTTAAAATGCAGCGATACTAGAAGCGTCCTTGATGTACATTATGCTCCATTATCAAGTCAGAATTGTTCACAGTGGTGGTGATGCGAACCAGACATCCACCTCTAAAAGCTCCCTCACAATAAGTTATTACATGAAATGGTCGGGTACATGCTGCCTGGTGTCTGACACATAGTTGTATGATAGTTTAGTGGTAAAATTGAAGATTAAAATGCATTTTAATCCATTAATTTTGTTCATTTTATGGCCAAAGTATATCAGACACTGAAAGACAAAATAGCCCCAAAGAAAAGTGACATTGTTATATTATTAATAAACAGCTGTATTTGTGTTACAGATGGTCCTCCTACCTCTCTGAATGAGCATTTACATCTCACGGACAGAACTACTGAGAAAATTCCCCTTTAACCTGTTCATGAATGTTGTTCATACATGGATAGTTTTTGGTGTTTTGTTCATAAAAGCAAAATCTATGATTAAAAATGAATTTATATTTGAATAATATCACAAAGGTTTTAATAATGTATGAATGAACCAAACGCATTATCTTTCTGCACCGTTCTTGTCCAACACCATATTTTTCTATCTTCTGTGCCCAGGCAGTAATTTCACATATACCTCCACCCCCCTATTTTTCTGTATACTGACAATATACTAACCTACTCTCACAAAGGTAAAATCAAACTGCTGGCAACCACGTTCCCTACATACCCAAATGTGATGGGGGGGTTTAACCACAACACTACTGTCAGGATGTCTCTTTTTAAATGACAAAAGACCGAGGACTGGACCGAAATTATGACTGAAGAATAACACACCAAACTATTATGACCATTTAAACCAGATTTATTTATAACAACTTCCCGGGAAAATGGCTCTACTTCTCGCCCTGCTGCTGGTCTGGCATGCTTCTGATGATGTCAGAATCACCTGTGGAGACAAGAAGACAATTGATCAACATCACCTGAATTTGAGGGATTTCTTTAATAGAAGTCATATGTATTTCCACAATAAACAAAGACCACTTTTCTTTTAAAGTCACTGTGATCAGAAAGCAGAAGGATAATCTGAGCAATACTGCAAACACGCAAGCGAAACTGCAGACACTAAAACCAGCAGCACGTCAGTTCTGCTAATTACTGGTAACATCACATCAGACAACTTCACACTAAGGTTGCTGAATTAAGTCCAGTGTTTAAACTACAAGTCTAATCTCAACTGTTTCTCAGAATAGTTAATAAAGATACTCCATGCATTACATACCAGGGTCAATGATGGCCAGTGTGCACACCCTGTAGTATTTACCACAGGCTGTGCCAAGCTCAATGTTGTTTCCACTGTAGTGGTGAACGCCGGTTTTAGCCAACATAGCGTAGTACTCAATTTCCGATTTCCTGGGGGGGAAAAGAAACAAAAGTTTAAAGGTAATCTCAACTCTGTAGCAAGTAGTGGATATCAGGTCCAGAATCCATTGGGGGTCACTACGCCTACAGGTACTTTCCCACCCACAATACAAATCAAGCACTTTAATTAGTGGGGGTTGCTTTTAATCCATTCTGCACCAAATTCCATACACATTTTTACATTAATGTAGTCTGGAAAAAATTAATCCATAATCTCCATCCACTGGGTCACTTTATTGTGAATGAGGGACAAGGGTGGTGGGCACCATCAGTACTTCTAAACACTTCAACTGCATGTCTTAAAATGTGGTAGTACTTTGTCTTTCCCAATTTACCAGAGATGAGAAAAATCTCTGGAGATGCTGTATATTCATATTTCATATACATTCTTTTATAAAGGGGGGGGCGGACAAGATCTGGTGACAGAACTAATATTTGTGTACGCTGCAGCTCTTCTTGGTTTAGCCTAAATACTCATGATCTAATGCTGTAACATGAACTTGGTTCTTTCTTTTATGAAATTAAATCATCTTCAGTAAACAATTTCAATCAGATGCTGGAGGAAAACATTCATTCTTTCTTTCATCTGGGGATGCTGGAGCGCTTACTAGCACCCACTGGGCGGAAGGCAAACATGCATAACGTATACGGTTCTACAGAACAGGGAGATGTTTAATTTTCCACATGTTCAGCACTTAAAACTAACTCATGCCTTTACACTCAAAGTAAAGTGTGCTTACCTGAGGGCAGGGCAGTTGTTGGCCAGGATAACCAGCTTGGCTTTGCCTTGGCGAATCATCTTCTGTGACTGTTTGTATCCCAGAACATATTTGCCACTCTTCATCACCAGCTGGAGTCTGGAGTTGATGGACTCCAAGGACTTTTTCTGCAGTGGTAAAAACAGGGGTGTTTTTGAGGAGACACGGCGCCAACAGCAGGCAGCACACACATATCAAACTGACCAGCCACATTTCCACATCCATAAAAACATGGTTAGACACATTACTAGGTCTACGTTCAGACTACAAGCCAGTCAAATTTGTTCCCCAAATCCCATCTTTTGAGACAACTGTCCACACTGTGGTTTAAGTGAATAGATCGGAAGTGTGTATCCAGACATCAGTGACCCACCTGCATGGATACCTGTAATAGCGGCATCTATGTAGCTAGATAAAGCTATTTGATATCAACGCTTTTTCCTGCGTTGCAAGTGCCACAAAAGACACTGAAATCAGATTTGAGCACCCAGACTGAGACACAACTGTAAAAACTAGACCTCCAAATGTGGTTTGAATCCGATTTGCTAAAGTCATTTTCTTTCTTTTTTTTTTTTTTAATTACTGTTCAGACTATCAAAACTCAAACTGGAAATAATGTAGATATGCCACAAGTCAGATCTGGGCTGACAGCGTGAACATGGGGTTTAGAGACCTACTCATTAAGACAACAACCAGCACTATCAACAAGTCAGTCACTACAAGCCAACATGCATCACATATCCAGAGGTGGAATTCACAGAGTTACTTTTACTCAGCTGCAAGTACAGCAAATGACAGACCTGTACTTCAGACAGTTTAAATTAATACATGCTTCTACTCAATTAGATTTGTGAGAAATTAAGGGAACATTTTGACTGAATAACTTAAAATTACATCTTAATTTTACGGTTATATGTCCAGCATCTACACTGTTTTGCACTTTAAACCAAGGACATCTTAAAAACGAGAAGAGCGTGAACTTCAGGTCCCTTACTGACAGATGCTGTATACAAATTCTGGTACTGGACAATTTCTTTTCCTTATTTCACTAAAGCAACACTACTGTTACTGGATTACGGATTTAGGCTTCTCTGCCCACCTCTACTTAGAGCACACTGGATCTAAACGACCAAATCTGAGAAGGAATAAGCTTTAGTTTACAGCTCAGACTGAACACTTTCTGCCTCATCCACAACACCTCGTCAGGGAACGCTCAAACCATCTTCTAGTTGGGCGCCACTGTCTGACTGCTGCACTATATAAGGTGGAACGGGAATATTACAACTATAAGCTTTAGCCTTGTATACTGACGTCTATTTCCACCCAGCTTTGATAGCTAAGTTGCTCCCATCACTGCAGGGTATTCGTCAGGGTGTACATCATGTCTACCACCAGTAGTTATGTTTATAATAATAAAATTGAAGCACTAATTCTTCCTGCTCCAGACTCGAGGCCTGCGGCTCCACGTGAACTCAACTCACCGTTTTCTTCGCGGCAACCATTGTAGCTCTTTAGTCCGTTTCGGCCAACCTGAACAGGGCGATACGACAGAACAGTCCTTTATCTCTCAAAATCTACCAGAATAACGCCCCAAAAAGCGCTTTAAAACAGTTTATTTCCTTAATTTGTCGCAGAGCCGCACTCACCGCCTGGCAAACCCCAAGATGGCCTCGTAGAGAAAGGACTTCCCAGCGTGCTTTGCTCTCGTAGAAACACGCGCTGTCATCGCGAGATCAGGCTGCGTGTATAGCTGGGTGTGCTCTGTGTGGCAGGAACGGTGTTGTGCCGAATTCTGCACCCCTGCCAAGAGTGGCACGCTCATCTCACCGCCCGCTTACGAACTGTAGGCCAAAAGAGCTTTAAAAGAACCGTGTATTTCAGTCAGCAACGAGGAAACTACTTTGCACAGTAGACATTACCCGGAAGTACTACAAAACAAGAATGGCTGGGGTAGTATTGTACATAAACCGCTGGTTTATGAAGGAGGATGAAAATACCAACAATAAAATGGTGGAGTCGGTTAAAATGCGGTTAAAATCACTTTCCAACTGACAGTTAGGGCTAAAATTAGACGGAATTAAAGGAGCAATGTGTAAGATTTTTTGTTTAAAATATTTAAAAAATAACTACAATTATCAACAGAGTGTGAAGAAATTACAGCTTTAATGATATGTAAAAGACTTTCATGTATTGTGTTGCAGAGATATCTAGTAAAGTTACTGGGCATGTCCCAATTGTGCACTTAATACTAATATTAGCTAGTTTTCGAATATGTAGCAAATAGTACAGTTACGAATATCAAAGTTGAGTATCCTCAAAAATCCACAATGAATATTTAGAACCAGTTGAGTCTTAAGGATGGTAATGATGGTAATGACAGTATTGTCCCACTATGTAATGGGAAGCGGAAAGAGGCGCTTCTCACATCTGGAAATTTAAGGAAAAAATGGCGGACGGCAATACGACAGCGACCATAAATGGTATAAATGTGAATTCAATCCAAATCTGTCACAACAGCAAGTTAAAATAAATGTATTCTAGTAAATAATGTGTTTATTTGTTTGCGGTTTATAAATAAAACTTCTGCCGAAGCAGCCTTCAGAGTCCAGCTTAGATAGATATAGTATGCTAATATTTTGTGCACTAGCCTGCCGAACTCATACTATTAGGAGTATACATATGGCCCATCCTGTCTCTAATAACCACTTTGTACCTCAAGAGGTGATACTGAGTGAGTCACTATAGTGTCGAGTCAAATCAATCCAACAGGAGAGACGGAGGAAGTAGCACCTTCTGCCTGGCATATTCTAACCTCTTGTTAAACATGTTGAAGGTTCTGCTCCTGGTTAAATCATTGAAAGACGGGTAGCCAATGAAAAGAGGACTAAGCGCAACTATGGATAAAGTTCTTGACAAGTGTCCAGCCCTGACCGCTCTTGGGAGGAAACCACTTTCAACGACAAACAAAATAAGTGCCCCTTATTATTTCGAGCATGAATCTGATTGTTCCATTAAGAGATAAATGCTTAAAAACACCAAAAATTTCTCAAAAAGCTAAAATCACATCCCTTGATAAATTGTTACTTCAGTTTTTAGTTTGCATGTTTTTTCATCACCTTTCTTGTGATCTGAGAATATTCTCACTCATATAAATGATCACCTTCACTGATGGAAGATAGCACGTAGTTCTTAATTTATCCAATCAACATTTTAATCAACATTTTAATCAAATAACAGATGATTTTATCAAATCAAGTAACTATCACTAAGAAATTCAGTTCATGTACATCTTCACTGACTCTTCACTGACTTCACTGTTTCTATTGTATGCATTTTCTTCATCAACCAAGTTCACATTATTTCATTTTTGTCCGTTCCACCTCTCATCGATGTGGGCATCTAAAGATAGTAATTTGTGTTCTTGCTTTGCTACAGATGAATGCATTTTAACATATATTAATGATAAATATGTTTATTGATTGACAATGCAGCCAGCCCGGTAATGTTAAGTGAATGTACGAAAAACAAGATACAGTGGAGGGGGTGCATTTTGTGGCATGCGGGCTGCTGGATCCTCCCTTCATTCTAGTTATGCTGGAGTTACATTTGTGAAACCCGCATAAGTGGTCCCAAATCTATCTGACTAAGTCAACAAAATTAAAGTTACAAGTGGAATACAGTTTAGGGCTGACCGCCTGACACCTATGCCATGTTTTATTATCGACATTCTACTTCCACAGGTCACTATATCAGTTTCACCTACCTTACTGAGTCAAAACACAGACTCTAGAACAACTGTTAATGCACAAAGTAATTCCTCCTCAGCACTATTCATCTTCAGACACAGCGGTGTTCTAGCAAAGTAGAGCTACAAAGTGGATTATTCCAAAACAGCTGGAGGGAATGAGGGAATGTGATAAAATAAGAATTTAATCTCTTTTTTATTTGCTGTTTCTAAATCAATGTCCACCAAATTTGTCCAATAAGAAGCTCAAGACATATGAGCAGCCTCACCAAATGTACAGGAAGAATACAAAGGTTATGTATCTACTGTAGTGTCTTGGCAAACAGAAAAACACGAGAGGCCATGATTTCAACTGCTAGCAGAGCTCTTCATTAATGCAGTATTATGCGTGAATTGGTATTTGTTGCTCTCGAGCTCCCCCTACAGTTGGGAAGCGTATTTCACTTTTACACCACTGTCGTAAATACAAACCAGACTTTGAACCCTTAATGAAGAGCTGAAGACATGCATTCGTTGCTGGGGACACAGTATCTGACACGTGTATGGACATTGGTCGATACAGATACAGAGAATTTTGCTTGTTTCTATTTGTAATTAACCAAACTGTGAGTGTAATCTGTAGCATCTCTATGCCTGCATGATGCAAATGCATACAAATAGAAGTCAGATTCTGCCTGAATCTGGCACAACACCAGCATAGACAATATCAAAAAAGAGAGAACTGTCTTGACTTAGATAATACTACAGGATTTAATTACATGGGGTTGTAAACCTTCAAGGCTTGTTTGGCATGAGATTGACAAAGACTGACCAAAGTTTTCAGCATGAGATGAATCTTTCATGAATAACACTGGCAAGGATGATCATCCTGCTGTCAGATTTTCACTGTTTTCCCATTAGCCGTGAGACCATCTTGCATCCTCTTATCACTTTTAGCTCTCACTAATGAGTAAAGATAGTCTGGGATTTACTCTGGTCACCTGCTCGATTACCCTGTTTTTCTCTTCCTTACTTCCTTCCACAGGGTCTTTATTGGTGTCTTTGCAGCCTCTGCCATGATGTCCATGCTGGGAATACCAATCTAGCTTCTCCTCATAGTTAGCTGAACACCCATAGTTGTTGGAGAGTGATGTTTTGCCATAGAGTGTTACACGGTCCTTTACATAGCACTGGTGTTCTGGGCCCAGAGTAGCAAAGACAGAAATACCATTCTCCCTATTATAAGTCAGGGTACCATCAGAATGATTTTTAAGCTGTTAGTCATTTTAAAATCGTTACATGATGTTGCTTTAACATCATCAGAAAATCACATACATCAAACAAAAGCCACAGGGGGAGATCACTGTAACCTTTGTGCACAAAACAACCCACAGCCCAACACAGCATAAACTAAATAACGTACACCACATCCTGGACTTACACAACACCAACGTTAACAAGACTAATCAACAGTGTTTCAGTTTTTATGGTTGAAAATGAAAGCACATTGCAACATACAGAACAAAAGAAACGTCAAAGCAATGGAAAGCAATTCAAGACCGGACCTTAGTTTCTTGAGTTAACTTGAGTTGCCTTAGCAAATTTGCTCAGATCAGTATATTGACTTCACCCATATTGCATTTTTCCTAAATACAACTAAAGAAAATCAGAAAATGAGAAATGTAAAACATTATTATTAGGGGTTCAAGCACTTGTTCCACTTTAGCTTGCTTTTGTTCGCTTTTCCTTTCCATGGGACTTTTCTGTTTGGTCATTCAGGGGTTTACATCTTATTTTCTCATTGTTTCTGCTACTGAGTTTGGGTTGCACAACACCAAGCTCCTCACCTGCTGCCTTTTTTGAGGCGCAGATGTTAATAGTGTCATAATCAATTGACTGGCGAGTATTCAACATAAAAAGTGTCATAGCCGAGCAGTAAAGTCAACAAGTCAACCAGTCCAGTGGTGGACAGTGACAAAGTAAATGTAAATAGTTACTGTACTGTAAGTAGTGTGTTGGTGTATCTGTTCTTACGTATTTGCATTCTGGGGGACTTTTATATATAATATTATATAATTCTACTCCACTACATTATGACCAGATCTGTCCTTCCTTTTGGCTTATGTGTGCATAAAAACATAAAATGTCCAAACGAAAGAAGTGTGAAGTGAGCCCACCAATCAGGGTACAGTGGTCACTTGAGCTTGTTTTGACCTGTTGGACAGAGCTTGGTTCTAGCTAATGGAAACTGTTCTCCTTCACTGTTCTGTGCTTATGAACATGTGAATAGACATCAGTGTCAGACTAATCAATGACCTTCTATTAAAGACTGATGGATTGAGAGACACTAGAGTCTCTTCACCTAAAATGAGCTGATTAAGAGTCCTGTTCCAGAAATGATAATAGGACATTATAGAGCCATAATAAACTACTGTTACTCTCCATACTTAAGTACATTTGAGAGCAAATACTTTTATTTTACCATGAGGATTTCTACTTTAACTCAACTACATGGTTACTTTGTCCACCACAGAACTAGTCTGTGCATCTTTATCCTATTTCTGTTGTCTTTTGAATCCATTTCTTTATATCACTGCCTTCATGTTGAAAGTATACGTACAAGAACAATGTACAATGTTCTGAACACTTCCTTTAATTGGCTCTTATGTTCTTCCTTTTGGCTTTGATTACCTCCATTAATCTCCATAGCGAATGTCATATGCAAGTGGACCAGTCATGGCAAAACCCAAGTAGAAGGACACCCTTTCTGTACTGAACCCAGATCTCACAGCATTAACAAAGGCTGGATGAACTGGGATTTTGAGTTTACCATACTCAATGTAAACCTCCCCTTGCTCAACAGTCCCATATACACGCAGCAGGCGGTCTTTAATATCCTTCTGAGCAAAGATGTCTCCAGTCTGCCAAAGCCTGTTGCTTTCTTTTGGGTCTTTGGAGAAGTACAGTTTTGCTTTAGGAACAAGCCTTTCCAGGCCTGACTTTTTACCCAGCAAAAAATGAGAAATAGCACCTCTCTTGCGCAACGAATTGGGCAGCTGACGGCGAGAAGAACTGCGTATGGAGTTGACGTAGATTCCGATGTTTTTGTCAGGAACTGATGTAGGTGAACAGGGCCAGAGTAACAGTAATGCTAAGTAGTAGGGCTCTGGGGAGGAGTACTGGACTCCTATTTCTTGCAGTGTTTCCTTCAAAAGGTGAACGAGGTCCCTCTCACTCATTGCACACTTCGACTTGGGTTTGACAAGGTGTAAGATGATGTTGGCCAGTATGAGGTTGGTTTTGAAATTTGGATTTCGGAATTTCACACGCTCGTGTAAGAACTGATAGCACTCTTTTATTTTTTCCATCATTTCTCCACTTCTGTTTTCCAGATGCTGAAGCAGCCCTGCGAAACTGTCGGCTTTCTTTTCTTCCAGAAACATTTCGCACGCCTCGATGTCCATATTCTCTCGAAGAAACGTCTTGCCTGCTTGCTCTTGTGACCATTCGGCCTCGGAGCAGAAGAAGGAAATATACTTCTTGAAGTATTCGGATATCTTCCGCCTACACCTGTGGTCTAACTCCTCCTCAAATTTCCTGCTTTTTAAATAAGTGAAGTAGCTGTCAAAGAATTCAAAACTAGTCTTTGCCTGCTTCTTTAAGCCGTGGAGGAACGGTTCGTGCTTCTTTAGAACAGCTACATATTTATGATTTATGTTATTGTCCTCAAACCGAATGCTCTCAGTAGGAATGCTGCCTTTGAGGAAACTCTGCATGTATCTTCTCTCGAGTGGATCTTTTCCATTGAAGAATGGGAGGCTGCTGATCATATCAAAAACTGTGAGTGCCGTTTCTATTACCCCCATGTCCACATACTGGTTGTAGCCTTTTGTTAGATGGCTGTCTTCATAAGGCTCGTACTCAGTCTTTGACAGTTTCTGTGCCTTCTGGAAAGCACTGGTTGCCTTTCTCGCAAGCTCAAGGTAGGCGTCAAGATTTTCTGGGGTACGAGGCGTCTCTTGCTCCTTCTCTCTTTGAATTTTGTACTTCAGGTGGTTTTTGTGGATCTGGCCAATTGTATCAACAGTGAAAGGGTTTTCAGTGATGTTTATCGCACTTTCCGCCCAGTCGAGGGCCTGAGAGAAATCTCGGCCATAGAGGTACAGGTATCGTGCCAAGGCTTGGGGAATGGAAGCACTCGTCTCATATCTCAAGGACGCTTTCGTGAAGATGTCTTGAACTTTTTGTTTTCCTTCATCTGTGTGGATTTTCTCAATCAGCAGGGAGAATTGAGTGTCTCTCTCATTTTCCACATTGCGCTGCCTCTCGATCAGCATGCGCTGAATGGAGTGTATTAAAGCGTCCTTCCCCAGGCCGGTTTTGAAGAACAAATCGCAGTGCAGCAGATCCATGGTGATGTCACTTCTCCTTATGCTGTATGTCAAATCCAGCTCCTCAAGGCATGCCCAGGCTATGTCATGGTGTAGGATGCGGATGGCAGAGTATTCCCCACACTGGTCAACTCTAAATCCGATGAGCAGATTCGAGTAAGGCTCCATCCTTTCAAGGACAGTTTCTTTTCCCCATAGGAAGGGTTTCATCCCAAGGAAGTCTTCACAGACTGACTGAGATATATATGAATCGGTAACGTACGAGTTGAGCAGTGCAATGATTGAGAGGAGTTGGGCTTGTTTGGTGCCCTTGTCGAGATCCTTCAGCGTATTACAAACCACATTTTTGACGTATTTCTTGTCAAAGTTGGATTTCATGATCATAAAACTGTAGAAGTTTTCAGGCCTTTTATGATTTTCTTTCAGCTCTTGCAGTTTCTCCTCAAAGTCGTCTTGCTCTTTCTTCGTTAGCTCTGTTGTTATGTACTGACTTACCGTCTCGCAGCATTTGTGCTGATCTTTCGGGAAATGAGTCCGGACACAGTTCAGGATGATGACCAGCGAGTTGCTGCTCTTTTCTTTCTTGCCTAAGCAATCTTCATCTAAAGTCCTACGAATGCAGGTCCTCAGCTTTTCACCGCCTTCCGTATCTTTGGAATCATCGACCAACAAAAGAACCGGCGTTTGAGGAGATTCGTCACTTTTCCCATACTTCATCAAGTACTTTATTTGGAATGCCACCTGCTCTTCTGAAGAGCTGTCCTTAAGAACTGCGCATCTCAGCTGATTTCGAAGGTCCCACATTACATGCATTGCTAATGTCGTACCTCCGCATCCAGGGTGGTGAAAAAAATTCACCAGAACACATGTGCTTTTAGGGTCCTTAATCTGAGATGTTACCATTGCCCTCACGGCTTCATACTTGTCTCGCTTGATGAACGGCTTTGCTTTCCGCTTCTCAGAGAAATAGAAGTTCCACCATTTGACTTTCCCTCCTCGGTAAAACTCCTCCTCAGTCTTGAGCTTTAAGTCTTGAAATTCAGAGCTGTTTTCATCATGAGCATTCTCGCACTCATTTTCACACAGTATGTCTAAAGCCGTCATCACATCAGCATCCTTCTGTCGCAGAATGACAGAACTAGAGCCAGTGGATGGCAGAAGGTTCCCACAGGTTTGATGGTGCGGTCCCAGTTTCATTATGGTTCCGTTCACTTGGCTGAAGTCTAGCTCGTAGATGGACTGCTTGGTGATGTCGAACTCGTACTTCTTTTGAATGAAACTTTGCCATTTTTCAAATGTCTTCTTGCTTTCGCAGATATGAATGATGTTCTCTTCCCCGCCACACTGCCTGTGGAACGTCATGAACGTATCGAAGATGGGGTCTTTCTCTGACTCTACAGAAGAAAGCAAAAGGAATATAACGAGGCATCTTCTACCAGGAAGGACCTCCGGTCTGAAGAGAAATGAAACCGTTTGCTCTATTTCCCTGTGAGTTCCTCTCAACCAGCTTTGGTAGTCTAGATGTCTACTGTATTCAGAGTCAAAGTCATGCCTTCCATTGCAAAACACCCAGCTGGTTTGTTTGTAGAGATTCAAGTTTTTAATCACTGTGCCGGGTTCCCCCTGAAAGTGGGCTGGGAAGTGCAGATTTGCGATACGGGATTCTCTGTACAGCTTGCATGCACCTTTCATGGCTGAATTAGGATCAAAGTCCAAAACACAAAACAAATTTAGTTTGCAAAGAAACTGGAGGTGTTCAATTTGGTCAGTGTTGCTTCTGTTCATTATGATGATAAAGTAGTTGTAGTGATTCAGTGTTGATCCCCCGCAGGTCAGCAGATTCCTGAGCTTTTCACCTTGATTTGTTTCCCTTTTCACCTCTGTCTGTGAGTCCATTGTTGAAATGCGGAGTTGATCTGTGCAGACAAATACAGAACACAACACTACATGTAAACGGACTGCAAGCTACTCCAAGTAATGATTATTCTACTGTTTATCCCAAACAACCGCTTCATCTATAGCCATGTTCAGACTGCAGGCAAATCAGATTACTTTCTCAAATCAAATCTTTTGAGATGACTGTCCATGCTGTTATTTGTAAGTGATCAGATCAGATTTGTGTGATGTCACCAACATATCTGAAACGTACGCATCAGTAACTCTGTAGCTATGAGGTGCATAATTTCACCCTCCAAAGTCGGGGGGTTTAGGGCTCTTTGGTGCTCTTCTTGAGCCTCAGCACATCCGTCACTCTGGATTTGACATCTTCAATGTCTGTCAAGTGACGCAAAAGACACTTTCTAAATCCATGTGAGCATCCAGAGCATCTAGACTGAGGCGCATCTGTAAAAATCTGAGAATCGGAATCGCATTTCAAAACACCTTCAAATCTGGTTTCATGTTTCATGTGTTTCGCTGTCCAGGCTATCAAAAATCTGGATACAATCTGGATATGCCAGACATTAAATTTGGACTGGCAGTCTGAACATAGCCTAAGATAGTGGTTCCCAGCCTTGGTCCTGGAGGACGTCCTGCCCTGCATATTTGTTATGCTATCAACACAGCTGATCCAGCTAATATGCTTAATTAACAAACCCTTAAAGTGGGCGTGTTCTGGCAGGAACACAATAATGTGCAAGGCAGGGAGTTCTCCAGGACTGGGACCCACAGCAATGAGCTTATAGCAGAATCCAAGGCTTTTCTTGATCCATCTTACCAATATTCTTTGTCAGGCTTTCCACAAGGTCATTCCGTGGAATCTTCTCTAATATACAGCAAGTGACTTTCAGCGCATTGTCATCCCCATAATATCGGATAATCAAGTCTCCAATATCTGTTCTTTCATTCTTCTCCAACTGACATGCGGGAATGGTTATGCATTCATTCAGCACAGGTTCGTTAAGGTATCTTTTGAACTTCCTGAAGTTTTCTTCTGTAAGTTCCTCAAGACAGTTAATAAGCAATGGAAAAACCATGTTTCCACTCTGCATGAAAAGAAGAAAGGTTTTATTTTTTACGAGACGTATTCAACAAGTCATTTGTCTCGACTGTACTTTCTTATTTAAGAGCACAAAAAGTTTAATTTATACTAGTTAAAAACACTAACACAAGATAAAAATGTCAGAATAGAGGTTCTTGTTATGCTGCATCTTGTACACTCATCATCAAAGAGTTGCACCCAGAAGGAAGTGTCGGATTAAGTAACTCCATGACAGTCTGGCAGTCTGCATGCATGTAGCCCTGTGTCGTGCAGTCCTCTGCCAGTAGTGCTGGCACTAACAGGATGACTCATGGAGGGCATCACTGCTCCCTGAATGTCTGCAATCATTGCTTTTGGGTAAGTCAGGGACAACAATAAGGCCCGTCCTTGCTTGCGTCATATGCGCGGCTGAGCGTGAAACTTGCATCATTTGCATGTCTCATGATGTCAAACCCACGCACCAAGTTTCATTACAGTCGCTTAATTCCTACTACTTGTGCAACCGTTCTTTTGACGATGAGTGTATATTGCAGGATGGACACCGTTATAACGTACCTGATAGTGTTTTTCTGTCCTCCCACTGCAGTGTCTCTGATTCTCTGTCTTTCTTGAGGCATCTGCCTTAGTTTTAACATTTTTTGGTCTGCACATCCGAGTCGGCTGCATCTCTTGTTTGTAGGCTGTGGCGTCAGAAGGCGTTATGTGTTTCTTCAATCGGGACATGATCCTAACAGCTGGACCGTGCTCTATTCCCATATCCAGTAGATCTTGCTTTTCAAAGCACACTAGATCTTCACCAGATACTTTCTCTTTAATAAACATGTCTGCATACTTCTGGTTGATTTTAACCACTTTGCGAAGCCATGCATGAACCTGCTCACATGTCCATTTTTCCATCGGATGATGTTCGTAGTCAGCCATGGCAGTTTCTTTCTATGAGACGAAGAGAAATTATTCTCAATAAACAATAATCTGGAGCCTGAAAAGTATGAATCAGAACTGACTAGAGAAATGACTAGCTAGATATGGTGGTCAAGTGCACACGGAGATAAAAGGAGGCTTATATTTCAGGCAACAGATTCATAACGATACTGAAAGCAAATAAATAGAAGAACTTGATCACAACTAGACCCAATCACAGGCAGGTGAGGCATGTTCTGTAATACAACAGAGGGAACAGTATGTGGTACTTGTCCAGTAGGTGGTACAATTATCCAATTAACATATTCCAGTCAGTAGGATAATCAGTGTACACTGAAGGTCTACACTGACGTCTTTGTCTATAAGAACTCCATAGGGTACTCAGTATTCCGCAACTGTACTTTACAGACATGGGGGCACAATAAGGCATGTGCACACACTCAGTCCTCAACTGGTCCGCTGTAGGCTTGCAGTGGGGTTAGGTATGATGTAATTGCGATATGTATTGCACACAGCTCTACGTCTGCAAGAAAGGTTTGTGAACACGCTAAATTATGTGGAACGTGATATAAAGCCTGTCAGTTTCAGGAAGTGGCATCACTGTAACTGCAGTTTGAGCTTTAGTTGCTGCTTTCAAGTGGGTGTTTTAATCTGTAATATACAGAAAGTGATTTTCAGGACATTTTCGTCCCCCGGATGTGCAACCTTGTTTTATGTTCTGGCATGCCCACAAAGTTATGGACAGGCAGTAAAAGCTAAAATCTGAGGAAGTGATGGATATCTGCTTTTTTTTTTCATGGTGTGATCTTACTGCTCTGCTCAAGACCAGCAGTGGCCCCTAAACTTGATGACAAGCTTTGTCTTGCATGCGCACACACACACACACACACACACACACACACACACACACACACACACACACACACAATCTTCTTTCTGCGCTTTGTGGAGTTGGTATATAGATTTCTGTTAATTTACTGGAAACTTACACAAACCTTAACCAGAAATACCACTAGCCTAACCCTTGCCTTACCCTTAGCGTACCCTTACCCTCACCTTAAAATGTCATGATTTACATAGAGGGGACCAAATGGGGCTCTCTACTGTTTGAGTGTATGAATAAATTTCCCCACAATGTGGCAAAAACCTGGAACGTGCACACACACATCTACAAGCTTCCAGAATGCTTGTTTTGTGGCTGCATACACAATAACAGCATCAGTTACAGCTGCCGACACCACCTCAACAAAGTCACTTGTTTCTATGCATTTCCATTCATTTCCTGAAGACTTAACCAGAACTACTACAAGCCTAACCCTGATCTTACCCTCACCTTAAAAGGAAATGATTTACATAGATGGGACCAGCTTAGGCTCCTCACAGCGTAAGTGTATGAATAAATTTTGGACCCCACACTGTGGCATAAACCTGTAATGTGCACACACACATCTACAAGCTTCCAGAATGCTTGTTCTGTGACTGCATACACAATAACAGCATCAGTTACAGAGCTTACTAACGCTACCTTAGCAAAGTGATAAGGAGTTACTAGCCTTATCTATCCTAGGTTCAGCTTTACTTTCTTTAAGTTTCTTTTCTGTTGTCTGTTGTTTTCCTATGAAACTTTTCCTATAAAAGTCTTATTAGTCTCAAAATTTCAAGTTTGTAAAATGAATATAAATATGTTTATAAACCCTTTGGTTACACAGTTAAAATCTCTTAGCTCCATTTCAAATTACACTTTATATGTATGTGGAAACAGCTATGTACACACAGAAGCATGTAATATTACTAATGTGCTGGTTATTATTATAGTTGACAAATGGTACATCATAGCCTTACCTGTGACTTGAGTGTCACTCCAAGTTTGGTCCTGAACTCGTCTGCTGTAGGCTTACAATGGGGTTAGGTATGATGTAATTCCAATTTATATTTACCAAAAAGGTTTGTAAACGTGCAAAATAATGCAGAAAGTGATAAAAATAAAAAGCCTGTCGGTTTCAGGAAGTGGCATGACTGTAACTGCAGGTTGTGGTTGCTGCTTTTGAGAATGTATGTGGGGGTTGGAGGGGTGGGGCTAAAGTCAGCAATATGGGATAGCATGTAAATGTGTTAAGTGCTGTCCCTTCAGTGTAAATACATCTTTAATGAAGTTGCTTAAACACTGACTACCAAATCTATACTGCAGGTTTAGGTTAAATACAACATAGGAAAAGACCAAACCTCCACAGTAGCCAGTACTGACAAACGGTGATGCAACAGAAGTGTAATGTAACCTGTCCTGCAGGGCTCAACATGTCTCGTCTGTTTAGACAACCTTATGCTGGTACGGGGAACTCCCTCAGATGTTTCAAAATGCTGGTATAATTCAGTGGGTGAGATAACAACAACAAAGTCGTTTAGAGTGGATTAAAATGATGAATGTTTAATTCCCAGACTCTGACTCTTTACAGTGGTGTTGATGGGAACCAGGAGTCCTGAGGTCAGTAATGCAAATATGGCCATTTTGTTTACTATTCATAACCACCAGTGGACTTGCGTGTGTTTGTATGTGTGATGTAGATGATGATAAAATAGTGAGAAATCTGT
Source organism: Semaprochilodus insignis (assembly GCA_034552555.1). Taxonomy (NCBI): domain Eukaryota; kingdom Metazoa; phylum Chordata; class Actinopteri; order Characiformes; family Prochilodontidae; genus Semaprochilodus; species Semaprochilodus insignis. The sequence continues at coordinate 34,272,008 of CM067475.1, forward strand.
TGAATAAAATCTGAAATATGTTTTCTATGGGAACTACTGAAACCTATGACACACCATCATCATATGTCCGTCCACCATGAATGGTGAAAACCTGTTCACAAACAACCATAAAACACTGCTTCAGGCATCAGTCAGTGTATAACCATTTCAGGTGGATGTCTGGTTCCTATGAACACTGTAGTGAAAAACTACAGCGAACAGTTAATTGGTAAGTTCCTCTAGAGCAAAGCATTTCGCACCAAAACCACTGTATGATTTTGTTGATGAGTTAAGTATTTAAATAGGCAGAATATTTTCAAACTCAGAGTCTCTTCAAGGACTTTTCAAGTACATGTACTTCCTCAGCTGAGCTGGTTGTTCGAGTGAGTCTGGTTGATTAGTTATTTTGAAAATGATAAAAAAAAACACACTCTGGAACACCCACTCTCGCATTGGCAACTGTTTCCTCCCACAAGTGATAATAGTGACAATACCCTCGAAACTAAACCTCCAGAGAATGTGGAAAGCACTATATGCTTTACTGGAAGGGAAGTAGCAGTGCCACAGTGTCAGTCATTATGAGATAATGAATGTTTTAATAATCTGAGATATTTTGTAGAGGCAGAACCTTTACTTTGCATGGGATTATATTCTCTGTACTGGCTTCCTGTTTTATGTGAAAAAGACAAAAAATGTACACAATTCCATTTACCCAGGATTTAGATGAGAGGTTTCTTGAGGCGCTTTCACAGCTCCCTTGTTTGAATTTGGACATACTACCATTCTTCTGGAACCAAATTTCTAGGAGAATTTTTTTTTTTTTTATATAAAAGTTGATTTTAGTTTTCTGCTTTGACGCTATGCATTGTAGTTATTATCAGCTGGGCCATGGGGCGGAAAAGGTTGAGAACCCCTGCTGTATACTGTAACTCAGTGCTTTTCAACCCTGGTTCTGGGGACACCCTGCCCTGCACATTATAGTGCTTTCCCTGCTTACAACACACCTGATCCAACTTATCAGCTCATTAACAATCCCTTTCAGAGTTGCAGGGGGTGTGTTAAAGCAGGAAATATACTAAAATGTGTAGGGCAGGGTGCAGCCTCCAGGACCAGGGTTGAGAGACACAGCTGTAGCTAGAAAGTGATGGAAGTCTATATAACCCGTAAAGAGTTAGATACAGATGTCTGTTATGTTAGCATCATATCAGCTGTACTGGTGTTAGAGACTTTAGCCCTGAAACAGAGACGGGGCTGTGTTCTGGCATTGACTAGGGACCTGGGATGAGCTTTGTTAGTTAACTAACATGCTGTCACATTCAGGGGCAGAGATGGTGAGGTTTTACTGGGGGACCCCATTTTTTGTGGCACACCTGCTCATAAAGGTGTTTTATATTGTTCTACATTGTTGAATAGTGAAAATAGTAGAGTTACCAAACTATGTCGTACCACGTACAGGATTATGCAGAGACTTTTTCATCATTCTCTCTGAGATGCTTTCCCAACAGGACTGAAGACGATATACATATACTGAGATCTAGCTGTGGCTAAAAAATACTTTTATTTGTGTGTTTATTTATATTATTTATTCATATGTTTATTATTTATTATTTAATAAATACTATATAAAACCTTCTGAATAATGTTCCTCTGACCAATAAATGACTGATATATTTCACTATGTTTGTCTCCTCTCTGTGTGATCTGGTCCTAATTTTGGGTAACTCCCTAAGCATTTCCTAACCAGTCACGAGGCTGATGTCTCTTGTCCCGCCCCCATCAAACAGCTAGTCCAGGATCACCAAAAGCTAGCAGGCTAGACCACCTGCCTTTAGCCCATTCATTTGTTGATCCATACACTTTCTGTCTATTTGTCATTCATTTGTCTGTCTGTCTGTTTGTACATCTGTTCATCTGTGACTGTTTTTCCAGCATCATAAAAGTGAAGACCAGCTGAGAAACCCTAGAGAACGGTGTGAAAACACAGTAGCTGGAATTTTAATGTAAACTTTTTCAACTAAACTATTTTTGTTTTTCTGTGCACCTTATTAGAAAACAATACAGTACAAACACTGACGTTAACTTATCGTTTACATATTAATGGGTTTTACTTTTTCTTTAGAATGGATTTAAACTGGATGAAAAAGATGAACACAACAGTGATTACTTTTCCTTTGGATTACAGGTTTTTTGTGTTTGTGTGTGTTTTAGAATGTCTCATAAAGGAGTCCACAGCGTTTTTGCTGCTGAACAAAAACAGCATAGACCAGCATGCAATCCATTCACCAGCATACTAGCATCAAAACAACAACATACACTGGTTTTGATGGTGACGAGATACCCTGCTAGAAAAATCAGCCTAGATTCAGTTGTCCACTCACTGTCCACTCTTTTAGACGCTCCTATCTTGCTGGTCCACCCTGTAGATGTACAGCCAGCGACAGTAGCTCATCTGCTGCTACACAGTTTGTGTTGGTCATTCTCTAGTGCTTCATCAGTGGTTACAGGACGCTGCCCACAGGAGGCTGTACGCTGAATAGTTTTGGTTGGTGGACTATTCTCAGTCCAGCAGTGACACTGAAACACTCCAGCAGCACTGCTGTGTCTGATCCATTCACACCAGCACAACACACACTAACACACCACCACCAAGTTGGTGTTACTGTAGTGCTGAGAATGGTACACCACCCACATCATACATGCTCGGTTATAACCATTGAAGAGCAGGGTGAAAGGTGATCAACAAAGTGTGCACAGAAACAGGTAAACTACAGTCTGCAACAGTAGGTGTGCAGATCATACGCGGTTTTGAAATAGAACGGAGAATCCTGTGCTGGGCCTGTAGACTGCAGGCGTGAGCTTCCTTTAAAACAGCGACATCTGGAGGCGCATTGAGGAAACAGCATGCAGCAAAATGTTTCTCAACAGATTAAACAGATTCTCCATCATCCTGACATGGCAGCTCAGAGCGTCACACAGATGAACCCGACAGTTATTACTGTTAGACCTGAATAAACACACTATTTGTTTAAATATGTAAATATGTTAAAGTATGTTTTGTTTACTATTGGAGATTTCATATTCCCCCGTTTGTCCGTATCGCAGTGTAAAACACAGTTAGCATGAAACGATATGGTAGCTAACTGCTAACATCCGCACACATAGTTAAGCCGTTTTTTGTTTCATTTCTTTTTATTAATTTCCTGTATATATGCAGTCATGTGGTAAACTGAACTGGAGCTAAAGTACGCATACTGTAATACTCAAAAAAAGTCTTAAATATGCAATTTACTGAACATTAATTGTATTTAACCGTAATTATAAATAAATTATTGAATAATTGAATAATTTATTACAGACTGCAACAGAAACACGTCTTATTATTATCACCTTTTTTAATGTATTCATTCCCAAACCAGTTGTTTTATACGCAGGGGGCGTGGCTTGTCGGAATACGGGTGGGCAAAATAACGCAGTTACCGGCTTGAACGCTTGTAGTCATGCGCAAAAGAGCTTGGCGGTGTGTCTGAGTTCAGTAGATCGCTCTTGACTGTGTGGTCAGCACTGCTTCTCTGCCTGTCTATGCACAGCTCTGGCAAAGGAGTTCCTATCCCAGGATTGTCATTCCTACAGACTTCCATTTGTGTTTCTGTGCTAGCAGGACAGAATGGGATGTACTGCTAGTACTCACACAACAGCTCAGGACACAACTCGACCAAACTCAAAGCCAGAGGAATGCAATGGGGCCAGTGCTGCAGGTAAGAGCAATTTCGGTCTCTCACATTCATTCATTTCTCAAGTGAAGCTTCAGGCTTATAATAATTTCCCCATTCATGGACCGGCAGGTATGTAGTCTTAACTCTGGTGCTGTTATTGTCAGTCATTCTATCATTCTTTGCCTAGTCAGTCACATGACTACAAAGTGTGCACTACACTCTGTGTGCATTGAACAGATGGTTCTTCAGTGGTTGTTCAGTAAAGGAAATAGAACCATGGGTTCTATATACAACATTTCATGCTTAAATGGTTCTCCAGGTTGATGGAGAATGTGTTGTATATGGTTCTATGTAGCACCAAAAAGGGTTCTTGACAGCATAACAGTAGCAGAACCTTTTTGGTGCCATATAGAACTATTTTCAGAAATGTTCTATATAGAACCATATGTTACACGTTCTCCATCGCCCTGAAGAGCATCTTCACCAACCTTTCAAACATGCATTGAGTCTTTATGTCTCTATACAGAACCATTGTTTCTATTAAAGAACACTTGAAGAACCATCTTTTAAAGAGTGTAGACTAATAAAGTACCAGATGTGCAGTTAAAAATAGATTTATTCCAGCTTAGAGCTCGAGGCTTCCTTCCTGTGATTTCTCAGGAGAAGCCGCTCCTTTGGAAAATAACATTACCTTTTGGTTTCTGCTGGGAAAACCTCAGTACGGCTGCACACTCATAGCTCCCAGTGGCAGTTCACCCCAAATGAATGAAAGCCGCAAAGACGTTTGATGGTTTACTGAGTCATTTAGGTCACTGTTCAGATATTGAAATAGAAGAGGGATTCGTATGTTTCCAGAAAGACTTGCTCTCTAAGCAGAAAATACACATAATATCAAATACGTGCACATCCTGTTACAGCCTGGACAGTACTTTCAACTCCATGTGGCTTCAGGGAGGACAATGTTTCATGCAAATATTGTGGATATGAGAGCAAATAAGAGGATAAGTGCCATAATACCTACCACATCACCACATTACACAGTGTGCTGGTGTAGGCTGCATGCTGCACACTATGCTTTTAAAGGGCCTTAGAAATTTGCTGATCCAAGGTTTTCTGTTGATCAAGAAGAGGATTATAGTAATAATAATTAACAGGAGATAAATTAAAGAGACATGGGCACTCATGAAACCTTGAAACTTCTTGGCTTATGTTGGTTAGATACTGTGGCTTTGTTTGAATGTTCATACTCATGATCAAGCATACAATTTAATGCATCAGCAAGAACGTGGTTTGTTAAGCCCAATGTTAAGCCCAATATAAACAGAAAACAGTTGACTATGCAATCAGGCCCCTCTCAACATTATCCAGAAAGTGACTGAGCATTTCCTGGTGCAGGTTATACATGAAAGATGAAAAAAAAGTACAAGGAAATTACAGCTTGACCAAAGTGTCATGCCATCCTACCAGGAGAGCAAATGGATTGCCCTCACAATTCACCTCTACCAGCTGCAAGTGTAGAGTGTAATCTAAGATTACTCAGTTAAATAATGAAGTTTCCTGGTTCGTCCACTAGCAATTCACTCACCTCCTGTTTGTTTGTGTTTGACTTTAGCCACCATTATCTGTTACTTAAACAAATGTTAACTATTCAGCTTCAAAATGTAGTCAGTTTCTTTCATGTTACATGTATAAATATATGGAATACATCAAGCATTACAGAAGTCATCTACCTGTATCTGTGAATATATCATATCCTCACTGTCCAAAGAAAAACAGGTATCTCCAAAATGGCAACTTTACAGGAGAGGCCAAACACCTCATTTAATTTGAATGGAAGTCAAAGGAACCAGACGTCTTTCCAAGCAGTTTTGGGCCATTTCTGTTGGTCCATTCTTCATGAAATTTCCACACAGTGTAAATAGCAGCTCATGTGATCAAATGAGGCATAAAAGTAAAAATCAACAAAAATGGAGATACATGGTTTTCTTTGGACAGCGATGATATAATAGTGTAGTCAGCAACCAACTGTAGTGCAAATTGTCTCTCACTTGGGATCAGTGTTTTTGCACATGATCCCTGACAGATTAAACATAACAATCCAGGCAACTAATAAATGTGCAAACGTCCCAATCTCACTTTCAAAGGAGCAACTAACGTAAAGGTAGAAAACGAGGGAGCAAATAAGTCAGCCCCAGAGCCGGCCGCCGAGAACTCGGAGGCCCCGCAGAGCTCTGAAGCTGCTGCAGCCGAAAGCCAGCCCGAGTCCGAGGCTCCTGCAGCTGACTCCAGCACATCCGAGGCTGCGTCAGAGCCAGCACCTGCCACGCAAGATGAAGGTACATAATATAATGCAAACTCATCTCTTGCTTCTCACCATGCAAATAGGCTGGTCGGGTTTAAAGGAGCATATCTCCACATGCAAAACAAGCAGCACATGCTCCCTTTTAGTGGCCATGCAAAAGAAATATCCTTCCTGTCTTGAGAAAGCTGTTTCTACTTATTTGAAACAGGTCAGTGGACACTAAAACATTTCATGCCATATCTTTATCTCAGAAGTGGTGAATTTATTACAAGAAAATTAGCCCTTAACTTTGAAGTATGGTCTTTATTGCAAGTAATTGGTCCATTGTTCACTTGTATTGGTCCATTTGCCATGAAATATTCATGATGTTAAGGATAGCTGGCATCTTCAAATAAAAAAGACAGATATTGCAGCGATTCTATTTACATACCTTGGTAAATTGATGAACACTGATCCCAGTGGCCCCTTTATTCACTGTTTGATGATTGACAAAGTCCATATCTACCCTGGTTAAGTTTCCCAGGCCTCCCCACAGGCACTGTTTCCGAGGGTTTCTATTACACAAGAATTTTCTGTCACCTAATGAACTAACTGAACTCACATGGCCCGGCAGAACTCAAATGAAACACATCAGGTGGCCTCTTGAACACTGAAATATACAAATATATAATGTATATACATACATATATATATATAGATTCAAGACATGTGAATGGACATTCAGCATGTGCTATATGTCTCATCGAACAAGTAACCCTTAATATGGCGGCAGCAGTGTTGCTGTACCTTCCTAGATCGGGTTCATCTGCAAGGCTGCTGTCTAAGTCAATGACCTAATTGCTGGTTTACATAACCCTGGGTGTGAAGCCATGTGTCACTGTCATGATGGAGATTACAAATGTAAACTCTGATGAGTCGACTAATGTAAATGCCTGTGCGATCATGTGAACAAGACACTCTAACTGTATCACATGCAAAATGGCAAACCACAAAGTAGAGCTCAGTCAGATATGAACAACAATAAATAAGAAGATCCTTTATTGGGCATATATGTGCTGCACTGCGTGTCCAAAAGAATCCAGGATTAGCAGCCAAACAGTTCCTCCAAAATGAAGCACATTAATAAGGAATTTGTCCCCACTCTTCAGCTGTGCTAACAGCCTCTACTACTCTCCTGGGAAAGATTTCCACTAAATGTTGGATCGTCGCTGCTGGGATTTGATTCCATTCTGCCATGAGAGCATTAGTGAGGTCAGCACTGTTGTTGGCCAATTAGGTCTGGACCACAAATGACACTTAACTAAACCCGAAGGTGTTTACAGTGGAGCTTCATCAGTCCAGCTCACCCCAAAGGTATTGTCTTGTGCTTCATCACTCCAGAGAACTCCAGTTCCAGTGCACCACAGCCCAAAGCTGGGACTCTGTCCACCGCTTGGGGTTGTGAATTGTGATCTTAGATAGATGTTTTGGAGCATTTGGAGCATCTTGTTCTACTGCCAGTGCAGTTCTGGAGATTACACAGCGGCATCTGTATCTGTATGTGGTTCTAAGTTTTGCTGGTGGTATAAAAGTGAATACTTTCAAATAAACTTGATCAAATCTCTTTTTTTTTTACTCATAACTCATAAATCAGATTAACTGGGACACTGTAAAAATGCAAATTGCAACTTTAAGCTAGCGAGCAATTAAGGGTGAAAGAAGAAATATGGGAACTAGTGATGAAACAGTTACCAGTTTCACAGGAAACCACCAGAAAATTCCCACCAGTTAGTCTTACTGTTTCAGATTATTAAATCATCATTAAAACCATGGTCAGTTACTGCGCTTGAAAAATACTGGCCAGCATCAACCAAAGTTGGCAACAGTCTCTCAAATGCAGCCTCGGGAATCACCGTGGGTTTGTTTTGTGTCAGGAGGAACATGGCAGATGGCAGTGGCTGAAGATTCTTCAGCCTTCAAGGAAGACTAACTGTGAAGTGTGGTTGTAATGTGGAGGTTATAAGAGTGCAGATGGAAGTTTGATTGAAGACTATCACTCAGTCTGCAGAACATGCAGAAAGGAAAATTGCTGAGCAGCACTTCAAATCTCCTCATGACCACCCACTATTTTATAGTGACTGCATTCTGAGGAACTGTACTACTATATGTCGGCATGACCTACTACATAGGTCGCTCCATATGCAAAACTCTGGGTAGGATATTTTGATAGCTTGAATCAAGTCAACTTCTTAGTCAAATTTCCCCATTCCACCTTAAATGGTGCAGCATTTATTATAACAGCTCAGATGTCAGAATGTTACTATTGCACCATTTAAGATAGAATGGGAAATATTGAACAAGCAGCTGGTGAATAGACTTTAGCCTTGTATTAAAACTACATGTAGGATAGTTTAATAGTCAAAATGTTTCCTGCATTAAATAATAATTAGGATATTTTGATAGACTAAAATCACATTATCGGGGGAAGTAGTAATATGAAGCATAGTCTGTCCTGAATCAACATTTAAACCTCTCATGGCCACAAGGTTGGTGCTATTATTATAATGTTTATGCAACAAAAAGTGCATAGCACTGCTGATTATATTAGTGGCTTTAAAAACAAAAAATGGTGACACGATAAAACTGATAAAACAGTAATAATTTTAGTCACTATGATTGTGATGTACTTTCATATCGTTTCATGAGAACCCTCTGCTTTTTAAACAGTTCCCCACTGCACAACAGCAGCTTTCTTGATATAAAAGTAATGTAACTGTCGCAACAGAAAACATAAGTTAAACACAGTAAAACATTTTTAGAAATATTGACTTGCTTGCTCACCTATGAAGACAAAAATAGAGTTTGCTCTTTGGAGGGAAAAAATGACAAGTACCACCAAACAGGCCCAATTCGTGTTTATGCCTATTGTAGAAAAAAGGTTTGCCAGGCGACAAACGCAATATGTATAGGTGTGGACATAGAGTGTAGTGTACTTTATTATACCACATTTTTATTGAGAGCTATTGGAGAGCTATTCAGCCGTGCTAAGTCTAAAGGTGTAATGGCAGCAATGGAATTTCTTGCAACTTGACCCTGTTTGGCAAAAGCATTGCAGTGTTAAGATCATATATTTGAACAATCCAGGTACATGGATTAATCCCAGACTTGGACTAAACTACAGTACTAATGGTGTTTTACAAAAACAATTCCTGTTTAGTCTAGATACCACCCTAACCTGGGTCCAGATCGGTCCTCCATCTGCTAGCAGTAATGTTTACATTGTGAAGCTTTTGTTGAACCTAAAGCTGTAATTAGAAGTTCTGATTTTCATCCTTTTCAGTTCTGTCCATTCTGATACAAAAGGTCATTGGTGCTTAGTGAAAGGGTATAATTTAATCCTAGCATAATCAATGTCTGATTTGTTTCTCCTTCAACAGCTCCAGCAGAAACCCAGGCAGAGTCAGCCCCACCAGAGGAAACACCAGGTGAGTTAACCTTGTGAAGAACTATCTACAGGTGTCATTTTTGATCTTCTCTCCCATAATAACAACTCTTTCTCTCTCTCTGTCATTCAGCACCCAGTGAGGAAAGTTAAGGCTACATTCACAACCAAAGACGCCGCTGCATGATCATGGGAGAACCAAAAAATACATTTCAAAACAAACCAAGAAACTTTCAGGAGAGATGCTTGAAACCCGAGATATATTAACTTATTATTGCTAGCCTGTTGCCAAGCTGCAGACTGACTGATCTTTCAAGATTGGGGTCTAGCAGACATCACAGTGCCTTTCTATTTGTCAATGGTGTTGGGAACTTCTACTTTTGTATATACTTCAACTTTTAATGAACTTCTGCAGAGTAGACATATCATCTCTATAGAACTGATAATGGCCTATATTTGTGACAGAATGTAATGTTGAAATATTTTCAGATTTCAGATTTCTTTTCCCCGAAAGGAAAAAAAAAGTTTAGATCCTGATAATGTAACATTTATGGCACTTGTATGTCTTCAACTTGTACATACAGCTCAATGTACAAAGCCAAAGAGTTTGGGAAATCTCTGTAATGTACCTATTATACCACAAAATAATTTTGACTAATAAATCTGTTACTGTGAGCATGCAAACCAAGATTCAACTTTCTGTTGTTTTGTAACAAGGAAAATGTGGGTATGAATCCTTGAAGATATTAATCCTTGAAATACTGAAAAATCAACACGGTTTGAAAATCAGGACTTTTTATTGATTTGATTTCCTATTCAAGTGTAAAAACTGCAGTGAGAAATACAAATGGTTGGTCCTAATAAAAATTTAAACCTTTAATAATTTTTAAATTTAATTGAAGTGTAATCCATGTGGACTAGAAGAAGTGGGTGTAGTGACACCAAGTTAGCTAATAGTAAGTGCAAATCAAAAACCCCAAGAGCAGTACTACCATGCAGCAGGTCAGATGGAAGATTATGACTGTTTGTCAGTGCCAAGGAATGTATTTTCTTCCAGGAGTACAAACTCTGAAGGGCTATCTCAGGATGAAGGCTGTTAGTGATTTAATTTTAGGCTTCTCATTTAAAGTTACAGTTTATTCATGCTTGCGGCGGTCAGTCAGGATGCGTCTGTAATGGGTCCCAATACAGCAACTGCTTCGATCTCAACAAGACCACCCTTTAGAGAGAGAACAATAAAAACCATAATGAGGAAAAACTAAGTGTGCTCATACAAATGGCAGTTTAGACTCAGGAAGCATAAATTGTGAATATGTTTGTATGATACTAAACTTGAGCATTATGTTAAAATATCCAGCAAAGTTTGAATGAAAAACATAAGATATAAAAATAGGGATAAAACAAACAAACAACAACAAAAAAAAACAACAGCTTAAAAAACCCCATTGATCAGACCTATCTGAGAATGGTGTAGGCGTGGCTAATGAGTTGCTTGATTGACAGCTCTCTGCCCAACACTCCTAGCCTGCTCCACAGCTTATATAGAGCTAAAAACTATGTCCAGCTTGTGATGGTAACTGGATGAAAAACTCCCAAACAGACTTGCAGACTGATGGATAAAGAATTGCTTAAATGAAAGGATAGACAAACTAGCTTGCTAGCCTTTGACTCTGCTGGGTCAGCTTTAGCACTCTAAATTTCTTTCACTATGAAACTGTTTTTGTGTGGGCGGGGCAAGAGAGACATCAGCCTAGTGATTGGTTAGGAAATGCTTATGAAAACATTACCCAAGATTAGGACCGTCCAGTTTACATGGAGAGGAGAGAAATGTGGTCAAATGTATAGATAACTTATTAGTCTTGGGAACATTTTTCAAAGGGTACACTTAGTATGTTTCCTGTTTACATGTTAGTACATGTGTACATGTTTTATGTTTGTCTGCCACAAAAGGATTAACAAAGAAAACACAAATTAAGCTTCCCTTAAATAAGCTATAAATGTAAAGAGAATGGACTGAACCAGCTCATACCTCCATTCATTTAATCCCCCTGAAACAGCATTAAGGTTTTACCTTATTTGTTCTTTTTGGAATAAACTAAAGAGAGCAAATCAATAAAACAAGTATTATGGCACAGGTTTAAATACCAGCCGAACGCTCGGTTTTCCATCCACCACTCCCTTATACCAGCATACTTACTTTGGGCAGAGCCATGACCTGGTAAGCGGCCCTGGCTGGAAAGTTCCTGGTGAAGACTACACAGAGAAAAAGAGTTATTACTAAATTAAACAAACTCAGGAAAACTCGCTACTAATAAAAAGACTACACAGGTACAAATAAAAGTACATTACTGTGCGACATATAAGACACTAACTTTCAGCACCAGGAATGAAAAGCAGCTAAACCTTTTGTCTTTGTTACAGCTTTCATTCTTGTTGGGAGACTTGCTTTCAGTTTTTCCAAGAAACCGGCTGGGATATCTTTAAAGTCATACCAGTTGATTTTTTCACAATTGCATAAAAAACATAAAAATCTCAGATGGTCTTCTAGTGCAGTATCATTTTGTCCATTTCCTTTTCTCAATAAGGGATTCTTGACATACTGGATGGACAGAAACACCTGTGGACGTTTTCTGATTTGAAGTAAGAGTGGAATTCTCCACTAAGTGCTGTTAATCTGAAGGGGTGCTGTTTATCTGATGGGGAACAGTTTCGATAGTCTACCAGGTCTTGCAGGTGGTTGTTAGGAATCCCATTTTCTCTGTAGTTTTAAAACATGTTGTATTATTCTAGGTTTGTAGACTTCTATTTTCCTTTGAATTATATCTAATCTTAGAAATATCTCCATCGGCCATTTTAATTGCACATGAGATATTAATATAATTAATATATGAGGCAACAGGAACATGATGTCAGCGAGTCATATGGTTTTGTTGGTAGGACACAGCTGTAACTTTGGGGTTTGGAAGGGTGAAAGAGTTAGGGTGAACCAAAATAAAGAGTGGACGAATTCAATAATGGTGGATTAAAGGGGGGGTTGTTTAATTTTCTGTAAATGTATGTTGTGGACAGTTAATAATAATAATAATAATAATAATAATAATTTATATATTTATATTCATCACATATACATACATATATATATATATATATATATATATATATATATATATATATATATATATATATATATATATATATATATATATATATATATATACACACACACACACACACACACATACAAACTATTGAAATTCCCAGTCACTATATTCACAAAGCATGCTCTCGGTTCCCGTCTAGTACAGTGAACCCATGAGCCACATATCATGCACCCTGTACGATTCCTATCCAGAGATCAGTCACCTTGACCTTAAAAGACTGGAGACAGCAGTTCTTGAGTACTAAGAGTGTAGAGTTTCCCACTGATAAAACAGACACGACTGTTTCTCTTGTTCATTATCTGGGATAAAGAGCCCTCATGTCCTCTTGTTAACATTCATAACATCAAAAAAAGCATGATGTGTTATGTCCAAGTCCCTGTTTACATGGTGAGTGAAGGAAAGTTCTGCGTGGTGGGAGTCAGTGTAGACAGGCTGTCTGGAACAGAGGAAGCTTTATTTTCACCTCACTGCACCGTATCCCCTTACACACAGATACTACGATTGAATTACCACTCAGCATGATATCAAAGAGGCAATACCCAACACTAGCCAAAGATGCCATTGTGTGGCCTTTGACCAATAACCTGTAACCTGTAATATAGCACTCTGTAAAACCACCAAACTGTGGGCTGGACAGGGGACATATTCCCAATTAGATTATGTCAATAAGAGGACTGGAACATTCTGAAGCTTTTATTTGTAGCAATATGTCTATGTAGCAATATTGGTATGCCTATATATAGAGCTCATTGCTTTCCTTTATATTATAATCTATGTGCTACATGATGTGTTCAAATACAACCCATGGCTGTAGGTGCCATGTGGTGGTCCACAGTACACTCAAATGTATCCAGAAACCCCATCTAATCCATAACTAATTATCCAACATCAGTTCATGACCTCACTAATGTTCTTGTGGCTGTGAATGCAATCTCATCCTCAAAGCAATGTTCCTTTGCTTAAAATGCCTTCTCATAGGAGTGGAGGCTGTTACCAAACAAATGTCATATTAATACCCTCAGGCTCTTAGGAATCACCAGAGGAAATAGCGTCTACAGACTTTTGGAAGAATAATGGTTCACACACACAGTGGAACAACAGTGCCACTATGTGGTGGATATTAAATTTACAGTGGTGTAGGAAAGTCTGTGAACCTTTAAGAGTTTTCTATATTTCTGCATCAATTTGACCTAAAACATGATCAGATTTTCACACAAGTCCTAAAAGTACATAAAGAGAACCCATTTAAACAAATGAGACCAAAATATTATACTCTGTCATTCCTTTTTGAGGGACATGCAGTATAACACAACAGCAAATAGCAAAAGTACGTGAACCTTTAGGATAAGCAGTTCATTTGAAGGTGACACTAGGGCCAGGTGTTTTCAATCAATGAAATGACAATCAGATGTGAGTGGCCACCCTGTAGTATTTCAAGAACAGGGATCTATCAATGTCTGATCTTCATAACTCAAGTTTGTGGAAGATTAGCAGGGCATGAACAAAGGAAATTGCTGAGGACCTCAAAACAAGATGTAGATGTTCATCAGGCATGGGGGAAAAAAAGAAGACCACTGTTACCCTCCCTAGGAGATTGATGATTACTCCAAGAGCAAGACATGTAATAGTTTGCGAGGTCACAATGGAACCCAGGGTAACTTCTAAACAACTAAAGGATCTCAGTGACTAATCTTAATGTTCATGAGTTAAAAAGAATATTCCTTTCCATCTGCAATTTTCTGGTCATATGGACAAGCTAGAAGCTATTGGGAAAATGCATTGTGGATAGATGAGACCAAAATGGAACCTTTTTTGATTTAAAGGAGAGACGTTATGTCTGGAGAAAGGAAAACACTGCATTTCAGAACCTTACCCCATCTGTGAAACATGGTGGAGCTAGTTTCATGATTTGGTCCTGTTTTGCTCCATCTGGGCCATCATTCTGGCATGCCATGATTGATGGAACAATGAATTCTCAATTATACCAGCAAATGCTAAAGTAAAATGTCAGAACATCTGTCCACGAACTGAATCGAAGAGTTTGGATGTAATGCAGCAAACCACTGACCCTTAACACTCAAGGTGTTCCACCAAAGAATGATTAAAGAATCAAGTTAACATTTTGGAATGGCCAAGTCAAAGTCCAGACCTTGATCCTACAGAAAAGTTGTGGAACGACCTGAAGCAAGCAGTTCAGGAACCCAGAGTTGAAGCTGTTCTGTACATAAGAATGGGCTAAAATTCCTCCAACCCGAGGTGCAGGACTAATCAACAGTAACCAGAAACTTTTAGGGGGTTACACCAGTTCCTGAAAACAAACGTTCACATACTTTTGCTTCTTACAGATATGTTATACTTGATCATTTTCATAAACAAATGACTCAGTATAATATTTTTGTCTCTTATTTTTTTTAAATTGGACTCTCTTTATCTACTTTTAGAACATGTATGAATATCCGATTATGTTTTAGCTCATATGAATGCAGAAATGTAGGAACTTCTAAAAGGTTCACAAACTTTCAAGCACTGTTGTATTTGTACCTTTGGACAAACTATGCAACCATGCTGCTACCAGACCATACTTACATTGCTTGTAAATCTCATTGACGTTGTCAAAGTCATTAATGTCTCCCAAGAGCACGGTCGTTTTGACAACTGCAATAAAGCAAAGTAAGACTGCATGCATGATTTGCAACTAATACAACATCATATACATAATGCAACAGAATAGTCTTCTGATTACTACAGTGGCTCCCAACCTTGGTCCTGGAGCACCTCCTGCCCTGCACGTTTTAGTGTTTACTCTGCTCCCAACAAACCTAATCCAACCAATCAGCTAATTCCCAAACCCTCCCTTAGCGGAATCGGAGCCTTTTGGCAGGAAAACACACAAAAAAAGTGCAGGACTGGGGGTCTAGCAGGATTGGGAACTGCTGAATTAGAAGGTGACCTACCGTTTTCATATCCACACCCAGCTGCTTTCAGAATCTCCCCCATGTTTATGAGAGCCTTGGATGGATAGAGAAAGATATGGACATTTTTATATTATATAGTTTCAGAGAAAATACCTAAACAGTGTTGCACTCGTTGTACTTATATCCATTCGTACCTGTTTGGCCTGAGCCTGCACACCTCCAGCGACTAACTGGCCTGATGCCACGTCCATTCCCAGCTGCCCCGAAATGTACATGGTGCGATCTACCACCACCGCCTGGCTGAACTCATAAGTGGGAACCACACATTTAGTTTAACAGACATGAGAGGCATTTTTGAACATGCAGTGAGGAGGTAGTTGCTTTCAGAGCCAGTCTGGACTTTGTCCCTTGCTGTACCGTGTTGTAATATTGGACCTACATCAGTTAGTAACTGACCCACTTTGAAGTGATTTCTTCCACTGTGAATGATTTCAGACACAGCTCTGCTGAATACCATGGAGAAGAAAATTATGCATGTTTCTATTATAAGTATCATGGCTGCTTTTTGAAGTATCATCACTCCACCATGGCTGCCTGTTTCCTGCAGAATCAACTATAAAAACTCATTACTAGTTTTAATCTCTTAATGATTTAACACCTTCCTACATTTCTGAGTGCTAATAGATTACATTCCAAATCATGTTTTAAGATCATGATTATTGTTTCTCTTGTCTTTACTGGAAATTAATTGCTTAATAAATTACTAATTAATTTACTTTCTTGTTAGAAATTATTATTATTATTATTATTATTATTATTATTATTATTACACTGTAAAAGCTCTGTCAACTTACTATTGACATAGGTTAAATACACTCAGTTTTATTAAATAATTTATCTTAAGTTATTTTCTTGTTAGCTGTTGTATTTGATTGCTTTTTTCTTGTGTATTTTAATTTGTATGTATTATTAATATGACCCTTTTCTGTTAATGCTTTTGTTGAATTCTTTATGACTGATATAATTTTTATTACCTTTTTCTTTCTTGTTTCTTCTTTCTCTGTTGTTTTACTTTTTATTGTAAAGCACTTTTAGTATATTATGAAAAGTGCTGTATCATCACTGTCATCATCATCATCATCATCATTAGCATTATTACTGGTGTTATTATTATTATTATTATTATTATTATTATTATAGGCGTCTGTGTTCTAGATATTCTAACTTAATACACTGTAAAAGCTGTTGTCATGTAAAAGCTATTGTTCTGTCAACTTATTATTAGAGGTTTAATGCACTTAAACACAGAATCATTTTTACCATGTACTAATCCAGTTGGAAAGAGCTTTAGAAGCTGCCAAGCAGACCTGAACTTTGCCACCTCTCTGCTGGCCATTGGCTGGGACGGTCACTCCCCCATCCCACCAGTTAGTGCCCAGAATTAAATATATATTTACATACTCAGTTTTAAAGGGTAAGTGATGGGCAGCTGTAGAGCAGGGTGATAAGGTCTACGGTCTACAGGTTTTCTCTGCATACTGTTTGTCTGTTCAGCCTGCCAGAGAGTCCTGCTACACCTGTTCATGTTAATCAGAGAAAGAGCAACAGCAGAAAACTATAAACCCCATACAGGTGATCATGTCAGAGAGGTGCCACCTACCTAAATAAGCCCTGTCTAGCCGGGGCTTTAGACGTGTAAGGTATTTGCCTTCGAATAGCAGCCATCTCCTCCAACATGCGCAGACTAATATCCTTCCACAGAGTTTCTGTGCTCAGCCTACAGCCTCTGTGACCCGCCTCCAGACAAATATTACACTGATCATTAACTTGTGTTCACCTATGGAATATGAGTCCTAACAGTGCAGACAAGTGTGGGGACCACGTGCACGAAGATACAGAATCTCAACCAGGATTGTGAGGAAGTGTTTACCTGTAAGGCCCAATCGCAGCTGGAGCAGCAGCAGTGTTGATGATGCGTCTAATCAGCGCAGACATGTCTGACCGCTTGCCACTACGAATGCGAGGAAATCTCACTGGTGTGTCCAGCTGGTGTGATAAAGTCTCGATTTTATTTTCCACCTGTATTCCGGCCAGACACGCCTCCTGCGCCTGGCAGTCTGACTGTGAGAATAAGGCACTAGCCAATCCGAGCGAGAGTTTCAGCCAATTACAGCGCAGAGAGGGGCGTGGCTATATTGACCAATCCCACCGAGAAGGCGGGGTTTGTCGGAATGCGGGTTGGAAACATAACGCAAGGTACAGCGCTTGTGCTTGACACCACATGACCCGGACGTACCGTAACGATCCGTATATAGGCGCATTCACGTGGCTATAATGGCCGTAATGGCGGAACTGATCTTGTGTGTCACCCCTATTACTCATATACAACATAAAAGAAGAGATATAAAAAAAAATATCAGATATTACAAACTATTCATATTGTATCCTATAAACTCATCATCAAAACAATAGCTGCACAAATTGTTGCACCCAGAAGGAATCAACCGACAGGAATGAAACTTGGTGGGTAGGTCTGACATTGTGAGACATGCGAATGATTCGAGTTTCACGTTCGGCCACGCATGTGACGTGAGCAAGGACGGGCCTTATCGCTGTACCTGACTGACCCAACAGCTGCTTTTGTCTTGGTGGAGACGCCCAACGAATCAGTGTGTGGAGGCACCCTGGTCAGTAAGACGAAACGGTTTGTTGTCACGCGTCACACGTCCAGAAGGCCTGGTGTCACTCCACCTCCACACAATCTGCAGGAACTATGTGAGAATATCCAAACTGCACGGGATGGATTATCCCAGGACACCATTAGGAACCTCTACAACTCAGAGACGTCTGACATGTCGCATTAGCCCGATGCCACACTGAGAGACACTACTTCTGTATGTGTAGCTCTATAAATATTGCCCATATCCGTCTAAATCCATCACCATTTATTGTTCCTGGTAACCTTTATCTTCCTTCTGAATAGCATTGTAATCTGACACTCCATTCTGGGTGCAACTATTCTTTTGATGATGAGTGTATTTTAAGATTTCTGTGTACATAGAATTTACAGAGAATTTAAAGATAAAACGACATGTGGTAATTATTTATTTACATTGGTTTTTGTCAAGTTATCAGCTCTGAGATTTGACTTTTGAAATATAATGAACAGTTGCTTTTCTTTTTTTCTGCTCAGTTGTCTTTTTTGAAAGTCTAGTCAGGGGACCATTACTGTAGTCAATCCTGCTAGAAATAAAGGCATGGACGGGTTTCTCCAGGTCTGGTTTAGCCAGAAAACGTTTATGTTCTGAAGGTAATAAAATGCTGATTCGGCTGAAATCTCTGGGATCCAGATAGGAAGCTAGTCTGTGCCTTTTTATTGCTCTTCCTAAATAAAATAGTCTGTTTTTAACTGCAGAAAGTGCTGTACCATCCAGTTAGTTAGGTGCTTAAGGCACTTACAAAGCGAGCCAAGGGGGCCATAGTTGTTTGTGGAGAAGGCCAAATAAATCATCTGCGTAGCTGTTGTAAGACATCCCATAGTCCTGTAGGAGTTGGCCAAAAGGAAGCATGTGTAAACTAAACATGAACGGGCCAAGAACTGAGCCCTTAGGGACACCACAGGTCACTGGCCCACTCTCAGAAACAGTATTTTCTATTTTGTCAAAGTACTTCCTTCCTTGCAGAAACAAACTGAACCTTTTTAGGACACTTCCTGAGAGTCCAACGCAGTTGTCAAGTCTATCTATGAGAGTTTTATGGCCAGCGGTATTAAAGGCAGCGCTGAGTTTGTGTCGCAGTAGGGCAGATTTTTAGATTTTTTCCAGAGTCTGTATTTAAACTAATGTCATGAATAACATTAATTCAAGCATTCTCAGTACTATATGATGAGACTGAAACCCTGACTGAAATTTCAAGTTGCTCAAAGATGTTTTTTATATCTGCTGACATGGAGTGAATTGCATTCTTTAAAAGGTGGGTTATCAGCGTGTGGGTTGGCAAGACTACAGATAGATGATTTGAGATGACTCACTTTATTGATTAAAATTGTATTACTAATAGCAGTAAACTGGGAGACTTTAAGCAGGATATTTCTCCTTGGGAGAATGGAGAGGACACATGCTCACTGGTGGATATACATGTACTGTCAACAGACTGTTGGATACGCTGACGTGGGTTCTAGTGTTAAAAGTTATGTCAACTCATCACATTTCTTTGGTGATACCAACTCGGCCCATACATCTAGGTGACTTTGTTAAGTTTGTCAGCCATGGTGGAGAGTATTTTGCTGTTAAGTGATTGTTGATAATGCTGAGGAAGGATTGCCAGCTTTGTACAGTATTGTACTATAAAGACTCTTTGAAGGGTTCTTTGTGGATCTGAAGCTTGTTTTGACACTAAAACATCGACAAACATCAACGTTTACTAGGGCTGTATAAACTTGTTCATATGACTGTACCTAATAAATAAAGACATTCTGTGACTGATAATATTGTACATCAGAATTATACAATGTGTATAAAGCAAACCCATCACCATTACACATAAAAATCATGCCCAAAAAAGGAAATGATGTTATGTATTTACATCATCAGAGACCAAATGCTGTAGTAGTTGACATATGATGAGATCAAAAGACTCATGAGCCAAGAAAATGAATTTTATTAAAGATCACTCTCAGGGAAGAGAGACAGGTTCCTACTGCAAGAAAACCTTCGTCCAAAACAGCAACTTTCCAGCAGACGTAAAAACCTCCACCATTTCCACTACTGTAGTTACAATACATCAAGCTGTAGTTAGAGCCGACTGAGCTTGTGGAGCTGTAAAGTGTCAGAGAGAAATGAGAGGAGCCTGCTTTTGGTTCCACTTTCAAAAAAGGTTTTCATGCAACAGCATCAATAATCGATATGAATAATAATAAATTAGGGTATGGAGTGGAAATGTGTCTATAATACACGTTAGAAAGAATGGAATATATTGATATAACTCACAAAAGGAAAACATAAGGCATTTAAAGCACAATCTTAAACTAACTTCATGAGCAAGTTCTTGCAAAACCAATGCAACCGTTAGTAAACCATACTTCACACAATCTTAAAGACAGTATTAGCAAAACGTCCGCATAAAGGTCCACATAAGACATCATTCAGTACTGTACTCTCGTACGTATTTTTTTTTTTAGGTCATCTTGGTTACAGAGATTTGTTTCATGATTACGTTCGATTGTGTGGTATTGCTTAGGTACCAGTAACAGACAAACCAATAATAATGCTGGTAGACACAGAGGTTACAATATAAAAGTCCTGAATCCTTGACAGAAGACTGAAAGGATAAAGAGAAGCTATTGTTAAGCAACCCCTGAGATACAGTGAAGGAGCTTGAGGACATGTGATTTGCACTTCCTCACAGGAGTGCTTACCATACAGAACACGGGATTCAGGAGGCACTAGCCGAGAAAAAGAACACAGCGCAGGATGAATGAGACAAGTCTCCAACATTCTAAAATCGAGGGAAAAAAGACCTTCAGAATAAGAAGCAAACACATGAAACTTCAACAGTCCATGCATATTTACAGAGCGCAGCCTTAACAGTGGGGAGTACAGTCCTATAAATTGCTCCATTTCTTCCAATTACTGATGCAAAAAGGGCACATACAAAAACGTCATTCAAATCCTTTCTGTCAGTCGATCTTAGTCTACTAAAACATGGTCCCGTCACTACAGAACTCTGTTCAGTTTTAGAAAACAAAAAGAGACAAGTCTAAGATTATAAGCTTGGGCTGACTACTGAAAGCTCTCTAAGGCCCTTGTATGATTGTCTTTGGTTTGTTCTTTTTCAAACTAGTCCAAGCAACAATTTCCTGTGTGGTCAGTTTCAGACATTCTAATCATGCTCATCATTAGGTGATGGGTAGAGAAATACATGTGGGAAAGGAAATTCATAAGAGGAAAGAGTGGACATGTCCCTGCACTGTTCACTCTCTCAGGCCTTCATATAAACTACTGCTATGTAGACATGGTGCATTCTGTAGCTGTTTCCCTTATAGTTTATGTCCAATATGTTTGTAATTTTGCATACAGGGACCCCCTGAATATGAGGCTCAGGTCTCAGGTAAGTTTTACAAATGAAGGAGAGAGAGAAAATAAAAATGCACTTAGCCAGATGCTCCCATGTCCAACAAACAGTAGGAGGCTTACAGTAAGGGGCCAGACGTGAGTACTAAAACTGGATATCAGACTTCAAAGGGAACGTGTTATCTGGCCTGCCAGTTTTGAATTCACTACACAGGTATTTCTTCCTTCATGCAGTTCTAGAAGTTCTGCTGCCGACGCTTCTTGGCATCCATGGCATCAAGAATGGGCTGTCGCTTAGCGGTGTAGCGCTGCCGCAACTCCTCGATTTCTCGCTCCATCATGGGGTCCAGAGCACTGAGGCGCATCTGCAGCTCCTCAAAGTCTAGGTTTTTCAGCTATGCAGAGACACAATAGCACAAGAATAAGTCAAAATGAATATACTTACATCACCACGATTGATTTGTACTTAGATTAACACTGGTCTTGGACAGATGCATGTACAATGTGGACATGTCAACTGCTATGTAATCACTCGACTTAAACCGAGCGCAATTTCACAATTGTTAGCCTTCACAATCCTAGGTTCATGCCCCAACAAACTGAATTTAATGCATTTTTATCTGTTGGGTTGAGGCAGGATCACATTTCCTGAAACGTCAGGAAAAACAAAGGTTCTAACTTTTAACTGGTGAGGTCACCATTAAAAGGCCTTAATGTTTGTTCAAGTTTCAGCTGTGTCGTCAGTTGGAAGCTACCAAGTACTGACAAGTATAAGGTAGGACAGAGAATCGGCCATTCTGTCCATTTCAGGCTTGCATTTTAATATAATGTCTTATATCAGCATTGGTACAATCGTACATGTAGGATTAAATATAGTGGCCGGCATTATGACAAAAAAATTAAATAAATAAACAAATAACGTCAAGACAAGGCAATATCAAGATGCATGATATGCATCACGGTCATTTCCTTTTTATGAGGCTTGATAAGTATAGGTGAATTTTAGTATGTGTAAATGCATCCCTATTATAATTTGTCACATTACGACTGGGCTGGCAGTGAAGGAGAGCCTGTTCACACAGACTGCTGATGCTGTGGCAGTCAGACACAAAGGGCACTTTAAACGTTCTGCCACCAATCACAAGCGCAACCACTTCACCAATACAGCCCAGGGCATGGAGGCAAAACGGAGGAGAAAAGGTCAATATTGCTACCAAAGCCAGTAAATTCCACTTTACTTTGTTTAAAGGGATATAACAGCAATGCACAAATATTAATATGGTGTTATTATTGAACTGTCTTTGTAAAATAAGCTGTGTTGTCCTAGCATGATAAGCTAAGCTGCACAGTCCTCGGGTGTGTAGTGTGTTATTTTAAACAAAACAGCTTTGTTTAAAACTTTCCATAGACAGGGTTGTCTGTAGGGTCGGCGCTTCATGTGACATGGACTGAAACTTTCATACAGTTCACAAAATCTCACAGCGTATTATCTAAAGTAAATAATGTAGTTAGCATAGCCAGCTAATACACGTCATTTGAAACAGATAGATTTTAACAATGTAATTGTTATTACACTCATTTACACTAACGACTACTTCATTTAAAGTAATTCTGTTTCATCACACCTCGTTTTATTTCTACTCAAACATCACTGAATGTTGAACACTCGAGTATGGCGTCATATGAACACTTAATATATTAAAGACAAACCAAGTGAGAAAACATTAATCTACTTACAAAATCAAAGTCTCCATCTTGTGGTACTTTCCAGTTGTCAGGGAAAGCAGTCTTGGGAATGAGGTAAGGGTCCTGCTGGTTGTGATTGTAACTCTCCTGTGCCTTGTTTGAATCCTGCTTGTCAAAGTAATCCATGAAAGATGGGCGCTGGGCTTGTGGTGCTGTAGGGTTTCCTACAGGTGGAATTACAGGAAGATCACAAGCATTAAGGCACGTATTAGAGCGGATAGGTTCCTGAGTAAATCAGTCTATGTTTTGTGAAAGATGAACACTCACTCCTCATTGAGCCTACATCTTCATCCTCATCTTCATCATCGCTGTTGATCACCATGGTGCCCAGGTCCGACTCCAGCATGGTGCTGCCATGCTCGATCATGGTCTGTGCCCCATCACTCATTGTGCCTGTTGCTCGCATAGTGCCAGCGCTTTCCGAGCCAGACTTCACCATGGTATGAGAGTCCACCTCAACTTCTTCCTCCTATAGACCATACAGTTAAGTCTAAAACACTGTACTTGTAGCCTCAAGAAATAAGTAACTCAGGCTAGGTATCCTAAAAGCATCTTAGAGCAAAGATGATTCTTCTTAAACAGTAGTGCAGGCATAACACTGATCACTCTCTGCTGGTTAAGATGATCTCTGAACAGTCAAATTAGCAAGTACTATGGAAACAACAATAAAGTGCTAGTTATACCGAGTTATCATCCTCCTCTTCCAGTTCCCTCTGCTGCTCTTGTTGTCTTTTTGCCTTCATGTCCATGGCTTCTGTGATTAGGTCCCTCAGTATGGTCACTGGTTTAGCATTGGTAATGAAAGGATGCTGCAGAATAAAACAGAATTAATACTGAAACTAAAACAACTGAGGAAAAAAGGTACACTTAACAGTTACAATCATTCAACAACTATACACAATTTCATTCAGAAATTCAGCTTAAACAGCTTTTGTGGCAAGATAACTGATATTTATTGTGCTAAAATTGGCTTAGTTTTCCTCAACAGGGAAAACCTGAGAAACAATCATGTGTCTTGCTTAGAAGACAAATGTCTTGTAGTTTACATTAATTCTTTGCTTCACAAACCTGCAACAGTTGCGTAGCCGTAGCTCTCTGCTCAGGGTTTTTCACGAGACACTTCTTTACAAAATCTGTGAAATCATCACTCCACAGCTCTGGCTTCCTAAATGTTGGTGGAGGATTTGTTGGAATCATGAAAATAGCCTAATAAAAAAGAAAAGAAAAACCTCATGAACAACATGAATACATGACAGAAACATCTTCTTATAATTCAGTGTCATCATAAAAATATAAAAAATATGAATAAATAAAAAGAAGTTACACTCACTCTCATTGGATGAATGTCTGCATAGGGAGGCTTGCCCTCTGCCATTTCTATTGAGGTAATGCCAAGGGACCAGATATCTGCCACACAATTGTACCCGATCTCTTGAATCACCTCTGGAGCCATCCAGAATGGTGTACCAATTACAGTGTTTCTCTTTGCCATTGTGTCCTTTGGAAGACAAGCAAACAAATCACCAATCAATTATGATATTTTTGCAGCTGCGTTAAAGTAAAAACATGTTCCATATCTAAAAGCCAGGAGCTACACTACTTTAAAAAAAAAAAATAATAATAAAACAAAATAAAAAAACACCTACAGTTAGTTGCCCAGCCACTCCAAAGTCAGCAAGTTTAGCGTGTCCTTCAGTATTAAGGAGAATATTCCCAGCTTTGATGTCCCTGTGGATCTTTCTCATGAAGTGCAAATACTCAAGACCCTTCAAGGTTGATTTCAGGATGGTAGCAATCTCATCCTCTGTGAGCTGGAGAAAAAGGGGGAAATAGGAAATCATTATCACCCAAATCAAATTTAAAGTACTTTAAAAGTACAAAAAACATCTACTTACTGTTTTGTTACGTAGTCTGATGATATCGGATACAGAGCCAGCACCGCAGTATTCCATCACAATCCACAGGTCTGTGTTTTTAAAATAACTGCCATAGTACTTCACCACATACGGACTAAACAGAAGACACAAATACCACTGTCAGCATGTAAAGCTAATGACAATGCACATTAAAAAGAAAGCAGACTCAGAGGAAGGTATGAAGTAACGGTGGGAGAAACACTGATGCAGCAAGTTATGTAGCAAGATGTTGCAACATCCTATCTTTATATTAATATTTTCTTATATAAACTGTAAATACAATTAAACCTTTTGCTACTAGAATAATACTACCAATTACTCTTCCTGTCCACTTAAGAGTTTGGCAGAGGAAGTTGGTCAAAACAAAAATGAAATCAGTAAAAGAAAAAAAAAAGACTGTCCTCATTTACATCAAATGACTTAATAGACTTTTTATAAGACATTATTTGCAGTCGAAAACAAATTGCAATATACGTTATTGCAGTACTCAGCACATCGTAAAATACTCAAAATCCCAATAATAATGTATTAAGTACCGTGATGACACTGTGTCATCTAGCCTAGCAATTCCCATCCCTACCAAGTAATGAGTGTTAAATAATCAAGCAGAGGTATGAAGGATTTTACCTGTCACATTGCTGCATGATGGAAATCTCCTTGATGATTTCCTGTAGGTCAGACTCCACAGGAACCTGCTTTATGGCCACTACCTGTCCCGATTCTTTGTGGATGGCTTTAAATACACTGCCATACGAGCTGCACAAATAGGTGTCAACAGACATAGATATGTGGGTTAAATTAAAATGCACCACAGGCATTTGATTGCAAACAAGTCAGTTCAAAGTTTAAATTAACCATACACTGGAAAACGTAGGGCCAGATACATTTTTCTAGTGTGCCGATGATCAGGCAAGACATGTTTGGTGTCCCAAATTTACACCTTATTTTTGTAAAGGAACAAATATTCTAATGCAGTGAAAAATAATAGGAATCTACACAGAGAGGCCACTTAGGAACACCTTGTATTTACACACATTGTCCATTTTACCAGCTCCGCTTACTGTATCGATGCACTTTTCAAGTTCTTTAATTGTAGACTGTAGTCCATCTGTTTCTCTGCATACTTTTATTTACCCCGATTTTCTCCCAGTTTTTCGGTGGTCAGGACCACCACAGAGCAGGTATTATGTGGGTGGTGGATGATTCTCAACACTGCAGTAACTGACATTGTCGTTGTGTGTTGTGCTGGTGTGAGTGGATCAGACACAGCAGTGCCGCTGGAGTGTTTAAACCCCTCAGTGTCACTGCTGGACTGAGAATAGTCCACCGACCAAAGCTATCCAGCCAACAGCATCCTGTGGGCAGCATCCTGTGATCACTGATGAAGGACTAGAGGATGACCAGCACAAACTGTGCAGCAGCAGATGAGCTACTGTCTCTGACTTTACATCTACAAGGTGGACCAGCAAGGTAGGGGTGTCTAATAGACAGACTCTAACACACCACCACCATGTCAGTATCACTGAGGTGCTGAGAATGATCTACCATCCACAAAATACCTGCTCTGTAGGGGTCCAGACCATTGAAGAACAGAGTGAAAGGGGGGCTAATAAAGTATGCAGAGAAACAGATGGATTACAGTCTGTAACTGGAGAACTACACAGCCCTCCTATACATTAAGTGGAGCTTATAAAATGGACAATGAGTGTAGATACAATGACGTGACCAGTGAGAGTAGGACACTCTAAACCTATTTGATGAATAATCAACGTGTGATATAAGGAACACCGGTCGTCTACATTTGGCACAACGCATTTCTTTAGTCCACATTACCCCTCTCCGAGCTTTTCAAGCACATCGAAGACTTCTTCGGGTTGCTTGGTCAGACTGTCTTCGCTGAGCTTCTTCAGCTTACTGTCAACACACAAGAACAAACTCAATCACTAAAAGAAAGAGAGCAGAGAGTAGCTGGCACTCTTAAGGCTTAGCTGAGGGCTTCCGTTGCTACTGTAAACAGTGGTTAGCTAAGTGAGCTAGCAACCAAGAAAAAAGAGGAAACGTCTCATTACCGAGTACTCGGCCTGACACTCTCTAGCTAGCTACAACCATAGGCGTCTAAATGATAAAATCTGAACATATCCGACCACTGACATCTCACTGTGGTCATTGGAAAGAACCCGTCTCCTCACAGCTCCGCTGTTAAGACGATGTTAGGGCCTGTAAACAGCCATGTTTGTTAGCTCTGCGCTAACGTTACTTACTTTTTAGGCACCGGCTGCTCCATTGCGTATAAAAACAAACACCAAATAAATGACGACTGAATACTGTCCTTCAACGACTACTGGAGTTAAAGCTCAATGGAAACAGCGACAAATCATGACTTATTTCGCCTTTCAAAGAACACTTGAGTTCTGTTTTCATCGCCGTTTGCGCACAGCCGAAAGAAGAACCGCGACAACTGACACACGGCAAAATCAGACTGACCGTCAAAATAAAAGTCCGCACTCATTTCAAAAAGCCATGCCAAAATAAAAGTCCGCACCCATAAAAAAAAAGCTTTACCAAAATAAAAGCCCGTATTTATTTAAAAAAGCGATACATACCTATACAAATGTCTGGACCAAAATAAAAGCCCACCATCCTTCCGAAAGCCTGTACCAAAATAAAAGTTCGCACTTTTTACAAAAGCGATACAAAAATAAAAGTCCGCTATCTTTGGATACAAATGTCTGCACCAAAATACAAGCCCACAATCCTTCCAACAGCCTGTACTAAAATAAAAGCTCACACTTACATTTACAAAAGTGGTATCAAAATAAAAGCCCCCAACCCTTGCAAATACCTGTATTAAAATAGATGTCCTTACTCTTAGAAGGGTCCATTAACAGTTTTAAAGTTAAAGTTAGCAGTACAATTTCCCTTGTTTCCAATACAGTCACAAAATATGTAAAAATAAGACTACTGAAAATAAAATAAGTAACTAGTATCTACATGTATTTATGTGCAGGTTTAATAGATCTGTCTATCCATCTGACTATCTATGTTTTTATCTGTCTGTCTGGCTGTCTGTATATCTATCTATGTGCCTGCCTGTTTGTCTTATCTTATAGTAAAAGTTCATATAATAATAATAATAATAATAATAATAATAATAATAATAATACGATTTAACCATTAAAGGGATGGCTATCAGATTAGCTCTTACCCAGTAGTCAGTCATCTACAAGGTTGCTATATAAGTCTGTTACATTAGCTATGTAGGTTCAGTGCAACACTAAAAAGTACATTTCAGTCTGGCCCGACTGACTATGTTTAAAATAAAGGGGGAAACTTTGTTAATTAGATTTTTTGTTCAGATGTTTCTTTAAGTCCACATTTTATATGTACATATAGGACTCTATAAACTATGTACATTTTTTCATTATTTACATTAACGTTACCTGCACCCACATTACCTGCTTGGCAACTCACCACTGCTCCTGAGTTAGACAGCACCAGGCCATCAGTGTTGCAGTGAAAGGACATTAATGTGCCCTGACGACTGTTTCAGAATAATGTACCTGAAGTTCTGCCTCTAGCAGATGTCAGACTGTGCACTGTAAGCATCAACACATTACATCACACAGCACGGTGAGCTGTCAGTCATGGCTCAAGGTCACTGTCAGGGTGGAATCAGAGCAGCCACTCAGTGAAAACCGGAGGTGGGATGCTGCTCAGTAACTGCTAAGCAGTGCCACATCACTGTGACCATTAAAGGTGCAATATATAAGATTTGCCATCCGAACATTAACTAAAATTATCAAACAGAATGTGAAGAAAAAACCATGTTGATGGTTGTGTTGGAGAGATATCTACTGCTAAGGATACAAAAGTAGGGATACATCTAAAATATCACGGGTTTCCTTTGCGGGACTATTTCGTCTCACACCACGCTGCATGCATCTTTCTGCCATGAACAGATTTAAATAAATTGATTTAACAAAACAGTGTCGTAAACAGTGTCTCAGACTTTGGGCAGTCATTTCACACAATCACTTTCTGTGAGGGAGCCTTTAGGCATCTGGTTCACAACCATAGTTTCTGTAGTACAAAGTGTTATACACCAAACCAGTCTGAATTACCCTTTTCATTTTCCTGCTTTTCATTGCAGGAGCTGCTCTTGGTGAGTAAACTGATGAAGTTTGATGCTGAGCCTACAGCGTTTCTTCTAGACAGCTGTTAATGCTAACACTGAGGAGGATGGAGTGTGTGTTTCTTTGTTTCCTGTGATGGGGGTGAACACCCCAACTTTCTGATGATATGTTGCCCCCTATTATTTGCAGTATGAACTGCATTGTATAGCAAATTGCTCCTCTAAAGACGTCAGCAGGAATTGTGAGAAAGCAGAAGGGACATGAATGTTTGGCATGAGTGATACACTAAACCTTTTACTGACCTGGAAAGCTGAAGGGAATGAACAGTCCTACATGGGAAAGCTTGATATGATTTATTCTGGTGAAAAGAGACATTCCTTTATTATTTCTTTCTTTCAGCCTCTTACTCATCTCTCTTTTGCTCCTCTTCTCACTTTCTAATAAAAATATTAATAATACTAAGGTGCTGTTGCTGTTGTTAATGATGATGGCTTTTATTATCATAAATAATAATAATAATAATAATAATAATAATAATAATAATGATAATGCCACAACCATCACCACCACCACCAACAGCAACAACAATAATAAAATAATAATAATAACCATAAAACAATAATAAAATAATAATAATAATGCCCTCACAATCATCATAACTACAACAATAATCATCATCAAAAACAACATTAATACTAATACTAACAATGATAATGATGATAATTAAACAATCTTTAATTATTTTAAAGTTTTTTAATGTCTAGTTAAAAGCTGCTGGACACATCTGTGCATATCACAGCAGCCACACGTGGGGAGAGCAGGGATAAACATCAATACGTGCTGGTCACATCACTGGAGCCGGAGCAGATGGAGTCAGAAAGGGCGTGAGGGATAGAGAAGCTTGTATAGTGGGGTATGGGCAGGGGGAGAGGGGGGAGGGTGCGCGTGTGAGAGTGTGAGAGGGAGGGAGAGCTACAAGGGGGGCGGATATCAACCCGATACACAGGCAGTGGACTGCAGGCACCACGTCAGAGACGAGAGGACACACAAGACGACACGGCTTATAATACCACAGCCGGAGCAGCCACAACAGCAGCAGCAACAGCAAAACCAGCACCTCCGCTAAACCCTGCCCTCCAGGAGCCGGGCTGCACCATCAGCAGCACTAACGGACACCTACACCGCTGAGGTCACACAGAGGGCAACTGAGTGTGTGAGTGTGGGCATAAATGTGTGTAAGCAGTGTTGTGTGAGTGAAGTGCCCTCAGAACAGCAGTTAATGAGCGGAGTCCAGAAGAATGAGTCTTGACCCTGTGCAGGTCATGAAGGGCCAGGACCACATGGCCCTTAGTCCTCCTCCAGCATCTAATGGAGACAGCAAAGTGTCCTGGGACGAGAGTGACAGCTTCTGTGACAGCGTGGGTCCCAAAAAGCCCAAATCAGTAAGTTCAGACACCTCTGTATTTCCTTTCTCTTCTCCTTCATTAGTACATCAATATAATAACTACACTCTTAAAAACACAGGTTCCTCAGTGGTTCTTTGTTTGGACATACTGGAACAAACTGGTGTAGAACTTTTACATGTTGTGGAGGTTCTTAAAACCCCTAGACCACAGGCTAATTCTTCAATTGCTATCCTTAGTTCTTATTATTCAAAAATTGTAATACAACACATAGTATTTACTATGTAACGACAACTCCTTAAAACGCAAGTTTATAATCTGGGTTTTAGTTTTACTTGTTCTTATTTAGGAACTATTGGAACACATATAGTAACTAGAATGTAACTACAGCTGTTTTAAACATAAGCTTATTATTCAGCTATTAACTTCAAAATGTTTTACTCCAAATTTTTTTTAAATGTTATATCAAATATTAAGTAACTACAACCCTAAAAACAGCATGCTTATTATCCAGATATAAATTTCACCTCTCATTATTCAGAAACTATTAAAAGTTATACCATAATTACTATGTAACTAAAACCCCTTAAATTGCAGGCTTCTAACGTTGTTATCGACCTAAAGTCTTATTAGAACCTCAAGTCCTATTAGAAATGACATAGTCACTTCTATATAATCCTACCCTTTACTTTGCAGGCTTATTACCCAGGTACTAACTTCAAGTCTATTATTCAGAAATGATTAGAAATATTAAATACTATGTGAATGACAACTTTTTTATTTACAGGCTTATAATATAGTTATTAACCTAAAGTCTTATTAATAAGAAACTGTTAGAATCTTATAGGTAACTGCTGTGTAACTACAATCCATTAACTACAGACTTCCCAAGCCTTATCACTCAAAAATGTAATAGATAAAACAATGTAGTAAAAACTACTGTGTACAGCAACCTCTAAACTGCAAGCTTACTTATCACATGTCTTATTATTATTCTGTAATTACTGCACATTACTACTATTTAATTACAATCCCTTAAACTACAGGCTTGTTCAGGTATTATTCTCAAGCCTTATCATTCAGGCATTTATTGCATAAAATTATATAGTAAGAACTATATAGCAACAAGCTCACTGTTCATGTGTCTTGTTATTATTCAGTAATTACAGCACATTATCTAGTAACTACTATGTAACTACAACCCTCTAAACTCCATAACCTATTATTTCATACTTTTTTTTACATTTAAGGGACTTTAGATTAGACTTTAAAGGGCTAAACTTTACAAAGCACATCTTGTAAAGAGCTGTCCACAGAACGGTTCTTTAGTGACTTTTGGCATTGCTCCAGAGACCCCCTGTTGGCACCTTTATTTTTAAGAGTGCACATCCTTTCAGCTGTGAGTTACTATAATCACTTCTCCAGCGGTTCTTCTTTGTTGTGTTGTCTGTTGTTGGCTAGAACATGCAGGGCTGCAGGACAGTTCTATACAGTACAGCATGTCAGATGTTTACATTGCACTCGTGCTTCTGAGGTCATCTCCGCAGCTGCTTATTCACTGCTCTCTGTCTCTCTTTCACTCTCTATCGGTACCTCATTCTATACTGTAATAAATTAATGTGTCTCAGCACTTCATAGGTCATGCATACAGTCAGTGTTACAGGTCTGGCAATCCTGATGCAGGTGACCAGGTGCATGATGGTGATTAATTTCTTCAGTGGCTGATAACCAGACAGAAGGTAGTTCAGCCTTTAATGTCTCTGCTCTCTGGCGGTGTAATGATGTTTGTGTCAGGCTTGATAAAAGAGAAACACAACACAGCCACCGTTCCAGATTGGGGAGAGGGTTGAGAGAGAGAGGGTGTAAAGAGAGTGAGTGAGCGAGGCTGTTAAGTAACAGAGCTAAAAGTGGAGGGATAATTCCATTTGAGCTGCAGCAGGTGCGGATCACGTCAAACGGGTCGGCGCTTATTTCGAGTGCTGCTGGTGCTGCGGTCAGGATATCACTATGTCGTCTTTCAGATGGGACAGCAATAAAAATGTGAGACTGCTGATGAGGACAGGGCTGAATTACAGTGTGACTTGCTGTATACGCTCTACAAGTAAATAACACAGTGTATACAGGGTTAAAGCAGCAATCCAGTGTTTTTCAACTTAATCTACACTACCAGTCAAGTTTAGACATGGCTACTCATAGAAGCATATGGCAAAAATACACTCATCATCAAAGGAATAGTTGCACAAATAGTTGCACCCAGAAAAAATCAACTGACAGGAATGACCCTTGGTGGGTAGGAATGACATCATGAGACATGTGAATGATTCAAGTTTCATGCTCAACTGTAGAGATTACAGACATTTAGTGAGAAGTGATGCCCTTCATCATCACTATTGGCAGACGGCTGTACGATGCAGGCCTATATGCATGCAGAGCGTTACAATGACTGCTCTTAACACCGCGTCAACATCGCCGAAGACTGCAATGATGTCATGCCAGACTGTGATGGAGTGACTCAAAATGGCAGCGGGTCTTCTTCACTGACGAATCCCGCTTTTGTCTTAGTGGAGACGACCAACAAATCCGTGTGTGGAGACATCGTTGGTCAGCGCTACCTCTGCTCAATAAATATTGCTCATATCAGTCTAAATTTATCATAATTTATTGTTCCTGGTAAGCTTTATCTTCCTTCCCAATAGCACTGCATTCTGACACTTCCTTCTGGGTGAAACTATTCCTTTGACGATGAGTGTATTATAATAATAGCTAATTATTATTAAAATAAAACAAAAACATCTCGGCAAGTCAAAACATCTTAAATCCAGCCACTGTTATATGTAATTAGTTTGACTGTATTTTATCTAATTTCATTGGTAGATACACAAAAATGTATAAGTTAGTGGCTATGAGCCTCATCATCAGAGACTTAGAGAGCGAGAGAGTTAGACAGAGAGAAAGAGAGAGAGTATAGTATAACGGGTTGTGCTTCCTTAAGAAGCTTTCTGAATGAGACATGTTCATATAGCTGTTGAACAGCCAGCTGGTCAGCACCCCACCATCCATGCCCTTCTCTTATGCAGCCTTTAGAGCCGCTGGCCTTTCCCCACTCTATTAATAAACCTGTTTCCCTCTTTACCCTTTGCTATCTTCCCCTCTCCTTGTAATCACACATTACCTGGTCTGCCTGCCCCCAACTCAACTCTGTTAGCAGAGGGAAACACCAGAGCTGTCAGAGTGACTCATAGCTCCAGAGAAGCCTTAGTATGTTTATATTATAGAGGATTAGGCCAGTCGTAGCTGAAGAAGTGGGACGCTGTATACATAATGCCCTACAACCATTCCATTCTTCATCCCACACACTGCTATTTGCTTCTTGATGGAGCTTTCTTGCAGCTCTCCATACACCTCTGACTACATTAGCTGCATTTCTGCCCGATTCCACGGTTGAGGTGTTAACAAAGTCATTCAGATTGGCTCAATGTGAAATGGTTCATTGAGAAACTTACCTGCTACCTATTTCTTTATAATGGTGGTGATAAGAGCCAGGGGTTATAATGTCTACAACACAAATATACAACAAATATAATATTTATTCACCTTTCAAAACCACCAGTGAACCTACACATGCCTTATGGGATTTTTATGTGTAATGTTGCTAATGGTAACTGGGGACTAATTGGCCTTAGAATGGCCAAGTTCACCGTAAAAAGTGTTTCATTCGTCCAAGCTAAAAAAAAAGAGCTTCATTCATTACAAGCTAATTAAATAAGTTTATTCAATCTAAAAAATCTATTTGAACATACATTCTTTCAATCAAAGTAATGAGTTTAGGTTAAGTAAAACTTATTCAGTTAACAAACTGAGGTAATATTTTAGGTTGCACTTTTGACAGTGCTATTTTAACTTAAAAACTTAGTATCTTAGCTACCCTAATATTTTGAGTTATTTTAACCTGAAATTATAAATTTCAGGGCTTAAAACACGATTTCTTGTTCTGTTATACTATTTGACATTCAGTTAACTAAAATTTAAAGGCAGCCTTTTTTTAAATTAAAACTACACTGTAAAAGGCCCTGTAATTGGTCCAACCTTAACAAAATGACTCTAATTTATTACAAGCAAATGAATTAGGTTTATTCAACCTCAAAAAGGACTTTGAATGATAAAATCTTTCAATTAAAGTATTTTTAGTGAATTTTCTTGCAGTGAGCTTTATTTAAAAAGTATTTAAAAAGTGTTTTTTGGGCCAAAATGTTGTCTCAAAACTATTGTAAACAATGTCTCAGTTGTTGTGTGTAATAACTTTCTGTCAGGGATTTTATAGAGGCATTAAACTCTTAAGATGTCTGGTTACCATCATCACCACCACTGTGAACAGTTTTGAGGGCAGAACACTTTGCATCACACCACTCGGAAAGACTCTTAAACCTATAATTATGCATGATCTTCAAAAATGTGGTGACCCTTTCAAGGGCTTGAATCAAGGCAAACCAAAAATAAATAAAATACAATAAAATGTGAAGAAGAATTTTAACAGTTTTGTTTGAGGTTTCTGAATAATTAAGTCCTTGTGATATAAACAGTCATTCAGAGTGGTTTGATGTGAAATGGTTCATTGTAGATTTCTCGGTACATCCTGAAAAATGACTCTAATTTGTTACAAGCAAATGAATTAGGTTTAATCAACCTAAAAAAAGACTTTGAAGGAACAATTCTTTCAAAAAGTCATTATTTGAGTTGAGTACAACTTATTCAATAGCTTGTAACAAATTATAATTTTTTTAGGTTTTTTACACTGTAGAAAAAAAGTGTTTTTGGCCCAAGCAAGCATTTGTTACAAGCAAATGAATTCGGTTTATTAACCTAAAAACAGGAACAATCTAAACTGGCAATATTTTCAAAAAAAGTCCTTTTTTTAGGTTGAATAAACCTAATTCATCAACTTGGAACATTTGCTTGTAATTGTTTTAGGTTGGACCAAAGAAACACTGTTTACAGTATATCAAAATATAACACCTCAGACATCCAACAGCATGTATCTAAACATTTCATGTAACAGCTTTCTGTGAGGGAGCTTTCAGAGCCATTAAACTCTTCAGATGTCTGGTTCCCATCACCCCCATTGTGAGCAATTCTGTGTCTTGAATGGAGTGTTTCACACAAAACCACTCTGACTTTATATTGCCATTCAATTTCTGAAAAACTGGTGGAGTTCTTCTTTGCACATTCCTTTTCCATAAGTGGGCTACTAAAATCACCTCAGGGAAAAAGCTTAAGAGGAAACCAAATCTCTAGAGTTTAAGATAAATCCTCACTTAAGTTTAGACTAAACAGAATTCCCAATGGTGATTCACCTTTGACCCTGCAAATTAGTCCAGTACTAGGCTTAACCCACATCTGGGAAACCAGCCCTAAGAGCAGGTAATACATTTAATACCCTCCTCAGCTTAGATACATTTATCCTTTAAGCTAAGCATTTAAGTGGATACTTGTACCTGCAGCTATCAGCTGAGTGTGATTGATGGGTCTGTATTAATAGGGCAGAGAGATTGCACTATGAATATCACCACAACAGAGAGAGCAGTATGGGAGCATTTCCAGGCACTAGGCCTATATAAAACACCGCTAGGTCATAGATCTGTCTTCCCTTCCAGTATCATATTCTCACTGGAGCTTTCCATCACTGCCTTTCCACCATCGTTCCGATCTTACAGGCAGCAGTTTGAACAGAAAGTCACATGTTGGCACATTGGCTTGAATAATGCTAGATCAGCACCAGAGAGTTTCATTACCCAGTAGTGTAATATACCGCATACTTTACCTTCATTCAGTATGTTCGTCCAGCATCTGAAGCCAGTCTATCAGCCTGTCATTTAGCATAGGTGCTTAACCCGTTCCATCACTCTTAGCACCTACACAGCTATACAGTTTTTCTACATTTCTGTCTTAGAGACTGACATAAATTGTGCTTTTGTAAAGGGACCAGTGAGACGGGCCAGGAAGGTGGAGGGAGGCATTTTCTTTGTAAGTATCTCAAAACGTGAAGTTATGGTGGCTTCATCATCTCTGCCCTCTCATTAACATCCTGTCCCAGGACAGCTCTGCAGCTACTAAACGCATGGTGTATTGTTGGATCATACTAACAATAAACGTGTTAATGGCCACAGCAGAAACACTGACTTTAACATGCAGCTAATGTTACACTGGGCGCATATTCACTACAGACACTCTTCACATGAACAACAACTTCGTAGAAGTCATGGAAAGTCACTAAATCAGCACAGATCTGATTATTTTAGGACCAGTAAAGATGTCAGTGTCCTCTGCTGCGTTTTTATGCTTTAATGGAGCAGGTGTCGTTATAGCCTAAAATCTGCTCAAAGCCCATAATAAAAATCATAATGGCTCACTTGCTCTTCCTGTAGAAGAAGATCCTCTGGTGACTCGTGTACATTTTGCAAATTAATACCACGTTATGCTCTTTTTTGGAACACATAACGATACTGATGCACTGCAATTGCTAAAAAATGTCATTACATATAGTTATTAGAACACGTTCCACAGTGTAGGGCAAAGTCATTTCCAAAACTGGGTTGCCTCTGTAATACACTTAAAAGAGTACTCCAGTGCCTTTTCAGTCTGACTTCTATCCTGCATACACTGTGAATTCAATTCAGAAACTTAAGTTCAACAGTTGCATTAAAGTTTTAAATTGAATCAAATTGGAATTACTATTTACTTAAACGCATGACTTTATGTCTAGTTTGGCTTTGAATTCCTTTCTGCATTTTAATTCGACTACATAGTGCTTGTTGTTTCAACTTAACAATGCAGGTTTAAGGTACAGATGACTTATAAACATGAGTCACCTTTGTCTCAATTATTGGCTTTAACTTATGTATTTAAGTTAAAGGAAGTATTGGCAGTTACACACACGACTCATCTTTCCCATTGGCTCTAGGCAACATCTATTTGCATATAGTTTTACTCACCCTCTTAGTTTTGTTTCCCCCGGCCTACCTTCCATGGTGTGTATCTGTCTTATATACCAAGGCTAACACCCGAGTGCAAGTAGTGTTCCTAGTATGCTGTTTTACATTGTATTCAAATCAGGTGTTTTTTCGTCCTTTAATGAGTTTTTAGTTTCAGTTCCACCAGCTGAAGTGGGCCAGGGCAGAAAATGTATTGAACTGGGCGTACAAGGATTTCTACAATCCAACAGCTCCCAAGAGCCAACAGTAATGTGGCTCAGCCGTTAACCTAGAAGAAAGATACATGCAATGGAAGGTAGGCCAGGGGGGAAGACAACATGAAGAGGATGAATAAAACAGTATGGAAATATGTTGTCAGGAGCCAATGAGAAGTAAAAATCTGTCAGTACTTAAATGAACTTAACTAAGTAAGTTGAAGCCAATAATTGAGACAAAAGTGACATAAACTCATGTTAATAAGTCAACTGTACATTAAACATGCATTGCTATGTCCTCACAGTGTCTAGTACTCCTTCAAATTTCCACTTCATTAAAGTCATTTGAAAACTCCAAAAAAAAGTGAATTTTTACTCATTTTCCAAACTGAAGATAAAAAAGAGGAGATGTGCAAGATCACACATGATGTAAAGAAGACCACGATACCAAACAAAGAAAAGTGTTAAAGCAAGCAATTTGTTGCCATTAAATCTGGCATCATTATGTCTTTCACACCTTCATCAATGGTCACAGGACACTGTTAGCTGTATATGTTTGGTTGGTGTTGGTTGGTGTTGGGCTGGTTTCTGCAGCATTGGTGGGCTCACTCACCATGGCACCGCCAAGTGGTTTAACAATTCTTCTTCTGCTCTTTTCTAGCTCGGTAATGCATCTTCCACACATTAACTCAGATCTTACACATCTTCTATTATGTGGTTTGAGAAATTCACTCTTTCCACCAAACTCTTGATAAACCGGGGAAGCATTCTGAATATTGGTCAGTATCCCATGGAGTACAGTTGCTAGACTTTGAAGAACCAACTGGGTGAACCCATTTGCAATAGTGCCACCCTGAGACAGATCAGTGCCAGTTAGTTAATAACACTAAAGACAGAAGCTTACTGTTTCATGGGAGAAGCAGGTAAAGACCTTTTTTTATTTTGAGACATTCAGGAGGTCCAAGAGGTCCCACACCCCGACGGGACCCCCTGTAGGCAATAATCAGCCATAAGGTGCAGATGTGATTGACAGAGATTAGGTTTTAAAAGGCTGGAGTGTTCTTTTAGTACACATTTTTTTTTATGTGGGTACATGCTGAAAGAAACATATCTAGTTTTTCAGCTACAGTCTAGCTCCTCCATCTGCACTGGCATCCTCTCCATGTATGTTGTTGCGTTGATAAGTAGGTGAAATGTCACCCCGCGGATAAATGGGCCACATTTTGAGGGTGTTTGTCCTGCTTTAGATAAAGACAGAGCCTGAGGCTTCACAGGTCACTGTGGCTGTGCTCAGCTTTTAGAGTAAATGCCAACGCTCTGGCAGCATTAGATGGTGGTATCATGTCCACAGCACCTTCCAAACTACAAGCTGTTAGTGTTAAATCTTCATGACCACAGCAACTGGAGTCCTTTCAAATGTTCTGCCATCCTAATCTAACCCACAGAGTACCCCTTCGCAACTCCCCACCCCAACGCTCAGTTAAATCCCTTTCAGGACCCCCAGACCCCTCCTGCAGTACCCCCCACTCTGCAGGGAAAGTGACGCATGGTGCCTCGTATGGAATGCCAGTCCTGTCCCCAGCTCCTCGGATGTGTTCGGGGGGAGGAGCTGCAGTTTTTCACTCTCTCACAGATGCTCTCAGCTTACGTGGCCTGTCCTTTTCACATGTCAGGCCTCTGAGAACACACTGCTGGGGAGGGTGGACGGTGGCAGCTCTGAGGGTCGTGCTGTGCTGCACACACACATACACTGCTGTGACTGTGTCGTCACAAAGCAGAATTCCCTTATCGCCTTTCCGATTACTCAATCACTGGAATTTTCTTCTCATCATAGACCTCTGAAGACTGAATTCTGTAGTCAGCGTCTGGCCTATATTAGGAACTCCGGGTCTAAGCAGATTTTCTGGATGAAAAAAATTCATTTTTTTAAACACTGCCTTGATCCCTGTGGTAAAAAAAAAATTCCAAAAAGGTTTTGTTCTCCCCCAACCCTCCCCCAACCCCCACATCTGTGGATCATTTGAATCCCTTTCAATGTTATAGAGTCGTGTGCAGAAGTGATAACCTGCATTTCAGTATGGAACTAAAATGCTCCATCTTCCCTCTGAAAGCAGCTGGATCCTCTGAATTAAGGAGCTACTGTATGTCACTTCATGCAACACTGCTGCACACCAAACTGCCATCGTAAGACAGATACCTTCACCAAACAACCACCCAAACCACCTTACCCCACATAAATCAGTATAGGGTCATCACATGTCTCTGTTTTCTGGGAACAGTCTCCCGAGCTCTACCCGGCTGGAGCGCTCCCTGGGAATGTCCCTGTTTTTAACTGGTTATTAAAATAGAAATACGCTGGAAGATCCTAAGAAAGACCTCACACTAGAGAAAACAGACAGTCGTCTCTTTGTTGTGATGTTTGGCCAACAGAGGGGACTACTACTGTCTACTAACAACTTCTACCACTTGCTGTCCTAGTTTAAGAGAACATTGCTGAGTAAGTTCTGTGCTCGGATGTTGCCCTCCATGAGTTCTCCTGTTAGTGCCAGCATGACGCAGGACTACATACAAGAAGGCTGTTATGACAACTGCCCTTAACACTATGTCAAGTCAATGGCAAGTCCCGCTTTTGTCTTGGTGCAGACGACCAATGAATCCATGTGGAGGCACCGTGGTCAGTGCCAAGATGAACGGTTTGTTGTCACGCGTCATACATACAGAAGGCCTGATGTTACTCCACCTCCACAACTACCGCAAATCTGCAGGAACTGTGTGAAAATATTCAAGCTGAATGAGAGGGATTCACAGGACACCATTAGGAACCTCTACAACTCCATGCTGAAACATCTGGAATGTTGCATTAGCAAATATGACGGCTTGATGCTATACTGAGAGACACTACTTCTGTATGTGTAGCTTAATAAATATTACCCATATCAGTATAAATTTATCATCATTTATTGCTCCTGGTAACCTTTATCTTCCTTCCCAATAGCACTGCAATCACACATTCCTTCTGGGTGCAACTATTCTTTTGATGATGAGTTTATATGCAGATTTTAAATAATTAATCAGTCAGTTTTTTGGTAAAAAAATAGAGTAAATGACCACTGAATGAGTAGTGTAACACTGAGCACTGAAAATATTCCACAGCATAAGGCAATGACATTTCTATACTAATAAACACACTGCATTATGTTCACTTGATTAAAACATATAGATAATTTCGCATACAAATAAAATATAGTATATATTACATAAGCACAGTTATTACCAAATTGAAATTCGGTGTGATACATTGTCCATAGTTTAATGTTCAGTTTCCTCTTTAATACATCAATGCTCTCTACTTGCATGACCCATCCTCTTCACCTGTCATGCCTGAGAACAGAACTCTGATTCGGGGAAGACCTAAGGGTCGTGCTGTGCTGCACACACTGCTGTGGCTGTGTTGTCATTCAGCAGGATCCTCTTCCAAATTTAACCTGTCCATCGTCTCTTTCTGCTTCCTAGAGCACACTGAGCGCTCAGCATGCAGCAAAGATGTGACCTGGATGCATGGCACATAGCTGTGCACTACACAGTATGTGCTGGTGTCAGTGTCTACATCCCAAGTGGAAACCCAATACGACAGCATGAGAATTTACACTGGTGTGACTAGAACACTAACTGACAATTACATTCACCTAAAGCTGAACTATAGTCTCAACTCAAGCAGGAGAATGCAAAGGTCTCAGTACTACAAGTGGTTCTGTTTCATCGGAGGAAGTAGCAGAGGTGATAACTGGGTGACAGCCTGTCTATGGTGTATGTATTTCATTCCAGTGAATCAGAGCTATATTGGCAGTCAAAGAGAATTGCTCTGAACGTTTTTTCTTTTCTGTAGTGTTTATTAACATTCAGCAAGAACACGAGCACAAGAACAAGAGCATGATGGCTGTTGAAAAACATACATTGCTTATACTGTATTACTGATAGCATATTTTTAATAATGACATTTACATATTATTTCAGACTCCAGGGACATAAACAGGCAGGCTTTTGGAGTGAACCTGCCCTCTCATAATATCAATACTAATGAAGCCAAATGAAGTTAACCATAGTTTTCTTGTCCACCATCCAGACACAGGTGGCACTTTCATTACACTCTGCCCGGACCATTTCCAGGTGCTTAGCAGAACATTACATGTCCTTCCGTTGACAGCCAGCCACCGTCGCCTTCATTTGCAGTGGTGTTGTAAATGAGAAACCTGGACTTCTACAGACTGGAACCATGGTCCAGGTTCTGTTTGGGATTTGACAATGGTCGGGTTTGAGTATGGAGGCCTAGACTGCATACTGCAGCACTTCCTTGGCCAGCCCAGTTGCCAGATTTATCGCCAGTCGAGCATTTATGGGACCAGCTGGGACGCCAGCTTCGGCAACCTACAAGTGTGCAGGATGTACAGGCCTGGCTGCAACACCTGTGGGCAAATGTGCCACAACCATGCCCAACCATACCTCATCTTGTATCCAGGCTAAAGGTGCCCCAACAGGGTGCTAGAGCTTTCTGTGTTTTCAATTGTACAGTTGTCCCCAACACAGTTGGTTTCATTAGAGAGGTAGAAACAAGCATGTAAGAACATTATTGTAAGAACATTATTACATTCACAGATGTAAATGAGTATATTTTGCAATTTTCTTAAATTGTGGGCATTGTTTACCAAGTTTTGGATTTACATTGTAGAATGCTGACTAAATGATTGATTGTATCAGCTTATGTTCTGGCTTGGTTGGAATAAGAACCTGCAGGGACAGTGGCTCTGCAGGCTGGACACACTGACTACTGAGTCCCTGGAACTCATATTACTGTTCACAATCCACATCAAACAAAGAGATTTTTCCCATT
Organism: Semaprochilodus insignis; assembly: GCA_034552555.1. Lineage (NCBI taxonomy): Eukaryota > Metazoa > Chordata > Actinopteri > Characiformes > Prochilodontidae > Semaprochilodus > Semaprochilodus insignis. The sequence goes on from CM067475.1 coordinate 34,314,839, forward strand.
TATTCATATTCATACTTTTCATATCATAAGTAATAATATAATTATTCAAAGACCACTAAAGCATTTAATGGCTTTACCTGAGCACTTCTCTTTACCTGCCAGTGTAGCACTTTTCCTTGTCAACTAATCTTGATCTTCTGATATTCACTGCATGTCAGAGTTCATGTAAGTGTAACCCAGTCTTGCTAATGAATGTTGGATTACAAGATGGATAGATTCACTTTCCAGTCCCCTAATCTCACTATAACAGTACCTGGCGCCTATGATTTCAACTGAAGAACCTCTCTAAAATAAATATGCCATGTTTTGCATGCAAGGGGAAAATTCGCCCAGTGTTAGAGGTGTTACATGGTGTCCATGTAGGATTACAAAGGTCTCCAAGAGAGGTATTCAGTTCCATTCCTGGAGATGGCGATTTCCCTGTTCAGACACTTGAATAATGAGTCATCTGTTAATTGCAAGGTTAGAGTGTTAGAGTGAGAAAATCACCATCCAGGAACGGAGCTGAACAGAACTTCTTGTCTACATTATGACCTTCACTCCTTCACATTGTGTATATCTTTACTTGTCTTTGGTGTGTAGGCTGTGTCTCTCATAAGACTTTTCATTCTCCATTCAGCCAAAGCCAGAGAATGCAGTCACGATAGCAGTTTCATCTCGAGTGCTGTTCCGCACAGAGAAAGAGCAGAAGGTGTTTGAAGAGAAAGGTGTGGAGGAATACCTTAAGTACCAGATAGAGCACGAGAACGAGCCCTTTGCTCCAGGACCAGCATTTCCCTTTGTTAAGGTAACACGCAGACAAAGAAACACATGTTAACTGGACTGTAGACTGTAAAGTAAGAGACAGGTGATGTCACATCACAGCATTGTAGAAGTACAACATTTGTTGTTTCAGGCTAACACATTAGCCACATTAGCCACATTCTGTCATTACAGACAATATTCACAATATGATATACATATTGTGACATATTGTGATGTAATGTATCACAATAATGACAAATATCACCATAATACCCTCCGCCACTGTGAAGTCAATATGGAGTGAAACATGTCTTCATTTTGTGAATATAAATTTGTTGAAATTATTTAATGAAAGTTCAATAAATTAGATACTGTCTTGGTAAACGTTCTGTCAGCCCAGGTCAAAATACATGTTTGTTAATTTCCTAAGCAAACTAAGTTGACACATCCTCTACAGCAGTGGTCACCAACCCTAGTCCTGGAGATCTACCTTCCTACAGAATCTTGTTCAGGCCACACCTTCTCCAGCTAATTAACTGGCTGGATCAGATACTTAACTATCAGGTGAAGCTGAGGTCTCTAGCCTTATCTGCAAAGGGCCGGTTTGGCTGCAGGTTTTCATTCCTAACAAGCTGGAACTCACCTGGTCCTACTTGTTTAATCGGTTGGTCTCGGTCTTCAGCTACTGATCATGTGCATTCTGTTTGGGCACTTGGTAGATAAGACTGCGCAGCCCTAAGGTAAAGGGAAAGGCATCATGTTAGATTTGCATTGTAAAAAAAGTAGATCTCCAGGAGAACAGGTGCGGACCACAGGAGGGAACAAGCTTCTACCCAGTGTAATGCACTTTTACTGTCTGAATTCTAACTTTTGCATACAACTATAAATATTCCTTGTTGTTGAAATCAAGGTTTAGTGAAACGAATAGATATTTAATTAAATGATTTGTGGGAAGTGACTGTACTCAGTTAATTTTGAGTTGACTTAAATGATTACATCCATCATCAAAAACAATAGTTGCACCCAGAGGGAAGTGTTGGATTGCAGTGTTATTGGGAAGGAAGATAAACGTTACCAGGAACAATAAATGTTGAAAAATTTAGACCGATATGGGCAATATTTATTGAGCTGCTCGAATTGTTTTTGAACTCTTCTCCGAGGCATACTTCGCTTGCAAAGGATGCTACCAAAATGGAAAGCGCTAAAGAACAACCTTATATAGTCAGTCAGCCACAGCGATAAGGCCCATCCTTCCTTACGTCACATGCATGTCCGAGCATGAAACTTGAATCACACACATCTCTCGCGATGTCAAACTTACCCACCGAGTTTCATTCCTGTCAGTTGATTTCTTCTGGGTGCAACTATTTTATTCAGTGATGACTATAAATTAGATGTGTTTATAGGAGCATGTAAGAATAAAAAATCAGGTTAGGACTTAATACTTTTCAAATCAATATATGAAGGAACATTTATGGTGCATCTGCCTTTTCTATACTGACTGGATATTTTACGTTTACCTGACCTCCAGATTTGTGCTCTTTCAGGCCCTGGAGGCAGTTAATGCACGGTTACGGGAGCTGTATCCTGACAGTGAGGAGCTATTTGATATCGTACTTGTGACCTACAACCATGCAAATGTAGGAGTGAGGCTTATCAACACCATCAACCACCACAGTGAGTGACCTTTGACCTCCCCTTCACCTGCCCTTAACAAAAAGACAAAAAAAACAAACATCAGTTCATAAACACAGTCATAACATAATCATAATAAAGCAGCCACAGAAACATTTACACTAGCCAAGCACCCAAGTATACTGTTGTATACTCATGTATATTATTGTAGGGGTGATGCTATTAGCTGCTTTCCAGCATGTGCTCATGAAAAGTCATAGAAGTTTAATGCTTCTTAGAGATGCCTTTCACACACTCTCCGAGATCTGCCTTCTTTCTCTAAGATGCTGAAAATCTGGGTCCTTTTCATGTTTGTAAACAAAGTCATCTCCACTGACCTCAGCTCAGTCTCAGATAGACTGATATCACACCGTCCACAGGGAATATTACCGAATGACCGTTTGTCTTCAGCACTGCATTTGAATAGTTTGTTTAACAGCAGGACTCAAAGTACTCAGCGTACCCATTTTTGACCGTGCAGCTTGGGAACCAAGAGAGAGTTTAGCTGAGACATTCACAGGCATTTGCTTTTCAGTGGAAGTCAGTGGAGGCTGTGCATTACTACCAACATTACCATAAACAGCAAATAAAGTATAACATCCAAAATGTGTGGCAGTTTTATGTTCCTTAAAAGAACATCAAGAGAAACGATAAATCTGCTCATTCAAAAATGCAGCAAACTGTAAATATATCAACAGAATATGTTCCTGTATTGCATTGTTGGATGGTAATTTGTATAAAGTATACATTTAAATATCTACAACTAACTGTATATGACAGTTGTGTATTTTAGTATGCACTACCTGGCTAGCAGGGAACATTCCCAGAACTTTACCTTCAAGTTCTAATAAAGTTTTAAGGAAAATGTTTTAGTCTAATGTTCAAAGAATGTTATAAAGATGTTTATAATTATAAATAATGTTCCTATGAGGTTAAATGTTAAAATAACGTTTTAACTGCAACATTCAGAGGATGTTCTGAGGATGTTGTCAGGGCCACAATGTTCCTTGCTAGTTGGGTAGGGTATACTAACAGTACTGTTATGTTACATGATAACAAAAGAAGAACATTCTCAGCGCAACATTCAGGAAATGTTTTGTTTTCTGAATGAATGTTACTGAGACTTGAGACCGTTTTCCTGCCTTTAGAAAGAACATTCTGGGAATTCTGGGAATGGAACATTGCATTGTTTTAGGACAGTCATTATTAGCTGAGGGGGCTAATTTATGTGCTGAGTGTATAAGACTGATGCTAGTTCAACTATCTCAGTGTGAGTTCACATTCAGGCCGCATTACATGTTTCAATCAAGTGCTATGAAAACACATCTGTGTCAAGGTCATGTATCAGATGTCCACTGATGAAATCATAAGCTTCAGTAGGCCTGAGATGAGGATGTATAGGTCTGATCTTACCCGGTTCTGTCATTTTTACTTGACATATGCTCTGCTTGAGGTTATATATCCAGCTGGCCAATCATATCTTCCCACAGAGATGTACTGCAACTTCTAACCTTTGCGTCATAAGGCAGCCACTTCCTGCTCCGTTCCCTGCTGTGACCCATCTGGGTGTGCTTTGATCGTCCCGGTGGCAAATTCACAAAACCAACAAGCAACGGCCTCTGCTCTGGCCTCCCTCTCAGCAAAGATAACAAATACGTAGTTATCGGCTGACAATTCTAGTATATATTTTTTGTAATATCACAATATGTCTGTTGCACAAAACTAACTTAATGGTCACTGTGGTACCAAGAACCTTGTATCTCTGTAAGGGACCTATTTTTATAGGAGAAGGGAAGTTCTTGACTTTAATATTAAAGGGGAAATTCCACCAGTTTACAAAATTTCTGTATTATTTGGGGGAATATGAACAGACTGGTTTGATGTGAAATGGTTCATTTGTAGAGAAACATACAGACAGAGGTGATAGCAGGGTCCCAAGGGTAGGTTTGACATTGTGAGACATGCAAATGATTTGAAGTTTGACGCTCGGCTACACATGTGACTCAAGCAATGATGGGTCTTATCGCTGTACCTGACTGACCCAACAGCCACAATTATGGACATTCAGCAAGCAGTGATGCCCCCCATGAGTCCATGGTGCCAGCACCATTGGCAGACGACTGCACGACACAGGACTACATGCACGCAGACCATTATGATGACTGCTCTTAACACCACATCAACACTGCCAAAGACTGCAATGGTGTCGTGCCAGACTGTCATGGAGTGACTCAGAATGGCTGCGGGTCATCTTCAGTGATGAGTCCAGTGATGGGAAGACCAAAGAATCCATGTATGGAGAGACTGTGGTCAGCACCAAGATGAACGGTTGGTTGTCATGTGTCACATGTTCAAAAGGCCTGGTGTCACTCCACCTCCACCCCTACCGCAACATCTGCAGGAACTGCGTGAGAATATTCAAGCTGCACGGGATGGATTATCGCAGGACACCATTAGAAACCTCCACAGCTCCATGCTGAGACGTTTGACATGCTGCGTTAGTAAACATGGCGGCCCAACGCCACACTGAGAGACACTACTTCTGTATGTGTAGGTCAATAAATATGGCAATATCAGTCTAAATTTATCATCATTTATTGTTCCTGGTAACCTTTATCTTCCTTCCCAAAAGCACTGCAGTCGCACACTTCCTTATGGGTGCAACTATTCTTTTGATGATTGTTCATATTTTCTAGTGTATATTCATAAACTGAAATAATATTACATTTTTCCATGTTGTCTGATGACTGAAACATTGTTGTACCTTACTTTTAAGATAAACTTTTGGCTTTAAACATACAGTCTCCAGCAGCACTATACGATCTCCAAAGACATCTGCATGTTCTCTGGCTATTTTAGATAGCAAATTTTCTCTCCAAATAACTATTTTACTGTCCAAAGAAAAACAAGAATCTTCAAAAAGGCAACTTTTACAGGGCAAAAACCTCATTCACTTTGAATGTAAGTGAATTGAACCAGACTTTTTACCAAGCTGTTTTGGGCATTTCTGTTGGTCCATTTACCATGAGGATTTCACACAGTGTAAACAGTAGCTGCTGTGTCCAAATGATGCGTGAAAGTAATAATAGACAAAAATGGAGAAACATGTTTTTCTTTGGACAGCGTAGCACTGATATCAGTGACTGAATTATACAGAAAGTTAGGAAATTCTGTGGAAACAAGGAAAAACAGAGTTATGAAGTATCAGCCCGGATTGCTCCTTTGTTATGTTATTATGCTGTGCCGGAACCAGCCCTCAGATGAGCTGCCCAACTGTAATGAATGAATATTTGAACTAAAACATCAAGGAGAAGGTTGGAAAGTCTCCCACGCTCTGCTGTTAATCTCATGGGGAAATGTGTGCGTTAGGGTTCTTCCTGTACCCCCTGCTCTCTTAAAATAACCCACCCAGCCACTCACTCAACCACTCAATAAACGTTCACACTTTCTAATCTATAGCTTTTCACTGCTCGTCCCTATACTTTTTACAGTATATGCCCTGTCAGTGTTCCTCGGTCTTCCGTTATATTCCCAAAATATTGTTTATTCCCTTTTTTACTCTAAAATATAATATGGACAAATACACAGGTGAATAAATAGACTACACAGAATTCCCAAGGCTATTTTGCCAATGCAGTGGGCTTAATCCATTTCTGGGAAACACCTTAAGCTTAATTTCAGTACATCATGCTCTTTCTCTCTCTCTCTCTTTCTTTACCCCTCCCTGGCACAGCCTGGCACAGTGATGTTAAAGATGGCCACCTGCCAGTTTTGGTCTTTGCTGAAACATAAACCAGATCAACCTCCTAGTGATACCTGCTGATGAGTTCTCCTTCTGTATGTTTGGCTAGGGCAGTGTGTGTCATCAGCTAAAGAAGGAGCATACATCAGAGTTTCCCACCAGTGTCCGTTTCCCACCATCGTGAATATTCACACAGTAATCTCACTCACCATTCTGGGATAAAGCCTCCTAATGAAACGCTTGAGTGACATTTGACTTTAAAAGATTAAGTGCATTGAGAAAAAGAAAACTCCTGATGGTAAGAGGGCGCTGTAGCTCATTGCTTTGTTGTTTCATGACTCTAAAAATAAAAGCCGGTACAGACTGATCCACTTGATCCTGTTTATCTTATAATACTTCACTGTTTATTGATTCAGAGGTTGCTGTGCTTTCATTTTCAACATACTAGTCACACACAGGTTCTTCAGCCATCTTTCCACTCCTCTATTCTAACTTTGGCTTACATAATGCATGCTGTATGAAATATATGCTAACTATATTTCCCCCTTATTTTTCACTCTTGCAGATCTGTTTATTGAGCGCTTCTGCATGACAGGAGGCAGCAGCCCCATTGGCTACCTGAAAGCATGGCACACAAACCTGTACCTGTCTGCTGACGCAGAAAAGGTCCAGGAGGCACTGGCTGAAGGTGAGCAGGCCGGATTTAGGGTAGCGCTGGATTTAGAGAATACGTGTACTGTCTGTTGTTGTTAGATACCATATTTCTTATTGCTCTTGAAAATATTCATAGATTCATAGAATTCATAGAACCTGTCTGTAAGCAGTGGGAGTGGAGAACCACTCCTCTGGAGTCCAGAGCTCTGGATTTGAACACAGTTAAGAAGGCACATGCACAAATGGAGCCTAAGGGTACATCAGATTTTGTAAGTGCTGTATGTGATGGATTCCAGTTTGCAGTAATGGCGTGTAAGCAACAATTTTCCCCTTAAGGCGCATCATATGGCTATGTACCTGGCTTTGTGTACAGGGGCACAGTCATCCTGGAACAGGAACGGGACTTCTCCAAACTGTTGTCATGAAGATTGGAGTGCAGTATATTATTGTCTACAATGTCTTTGTATGTTGTAGCATTAACATTTACCTTCACTGGAACAGAGCAGCCGAGACCAAACCCTGAAACCAACCCCAGATCAAAGTTTACTGATGGTATTATCCATTCTGTAGTTAGTGTTCTCTTGGTGTCCGCCAAACCCAGATTCCTTCATCAGACTGTCAGACAATAAAGAGTGATCCACCACTCCGGGAAACAGGTTTCCACCACTCCAGAGTGTGGTTGTGACGTACCTCCGCCACTCCAACCAATGTCTGGCATTGCACATAGTGATCTTAGGCTTGTGTGAAACTGCTTGGCCTAGGAAACCCATTCCATGCACAGTTCCCAACACACAGTTCTGATATTACTACTAGAAGCAGTTAGTGAGTGATGAATGGGCACTTTTACATGCTGTGTACTGTAACATTTGGTGACCCTGCTCTGCGTGGTCTACTGCTTTGAGGCTGAGCTGTTGTTGCTTCTTGAAGCTTCCATTTTACAATAATAGCACTTACAGTTGATCTAGCAGGGCAGAAATGTTATGAAAAGATTTGGGCAGGATGCAGTACCACATTTAAAGCCAGTGAGCTCTTCAGTACGACTCATTCTATGTGCTGTATGTGCTTGATTTTATGCACCTTTAAGCATTTGGCTTAGCTGAAATACTTTCACTCAATAATTAGGAAGGATGTCCACATACTTTTGGCCATATGGTGTACTTTTAAACTCAAAGGACCAATACATGGTTTGCGTACTTCGTCCACCACTGGTTTGGAGTAGTTTCAGTTGTGTTTTAATGTCCATAGCACTGAAAGTTATTAATCCTGGTTCAAGAGCCATCTTAATGATAAACAGTACTTAGTGTCATTTGGCAAGTTTTCATCTACGAATTCTCCTGTTCTATGTGGTGTCCATCAGGGTTCAATTTTGTTCCAACTGTGTTGCCATCCTATGGAGTTCACTTTTCATCTTAGCTTCCCCAATTGATAAATTCATTGCATGAATCAACAGCCTTATGATGGGACAATTGTGGAATTGTACAGGACAAAATAGAAATATTCATTTAACCGGGTAAATGTTACCCTGTGTGTTTTTGAATGTGTGACAATCCAATGACCTATTTGCAATGCAACTCTCTAATGGGGACTGTTCATTACTGGCTTTTAGGAGTCATGGGCTTGTTTCCCTCCCTTGAACTATAGTCAGAGCTACTTGTTTAATTTATTGCCATGTCTTTGCTTTTTCTGATAGGCATTGCAGCAGCCACTATGTTCATGCCAGAGAAGCAGATAGAAATATCGGAGACCCAGCTCAGAGTGGCGTTTGATGGAGATGCTGTTCTCTTCTCTGATGAGTCAGAGCGTATATTCAAAGCTCATGGTCTGGACAAGTTCTTTGAGCATGAGAGGGAAAACGAGAACACGCTGCTGGATCATGTACGTACTGAAATCTGATTGCTTGTCAGTGATTGCGGTCATACTGATCATACTTGGTACATGCCCAAGCCTGTTCTGATCTCTCGTTTGCTAATGTGACAGTTATCTAACTTCTTTTTACACAATTGTTTTAGACTCTTTTTAAAGCTTTTTCTGGTGGTTTAACCCCTTAAACATCCACATTGTAATGCTCATTGGCTTATTAGTGACTAAAGTACAATAGTAACTTCCCAATAGATACAACAAAATACATGGGCATGTGATTTTAAAGGGGATGTTTTACACTTTTCTGGTTTTGCTTATTCTTTTTGTGTGTTATGTAGCTTTTTATGCATGTAAGCAGTCACCAGCGAGAGAAACTCTCTCCCACAGAAACCACTTTTCTCAGCTGCCCGAAACACCTTGTTGGAATTCTAGCCCTTTTCTCTGTTACAAGGTGATATCATCTTGTAACACAATCTTTATTGCCCACCTACCAACAAGCTTGGTCTACCAACTTCTTCTTCTAGACTTTCAGGGTGGGACTCTGGCTCAAACTGATATGGCAGAACTGTAAGAATAGCTACAGTATGGCAGTTGACCACAGAGTGATTGAGCTGACCAAGTTCTGCCTCATCAGGAGAAAGACACAGGATCTCTAACACTCTACGCGTTTCAGACAAAGAATGAACACAGATGTATAGTATTATATTGTGTGTTTTTGGGAAAATAACTGAAAAATGTAAATCTATTTTAGAATACCCCAAAAATGAAATTATGAACGCTGAACATCATAGGTCCCCTGCATATATGAGATGCAGTTCAAATACATTGTTACATTTCAAAATGTGTTTATAACACGACTTAGTACTAAACTAACGAGTTATTATCAAGTTATAAGATTGACAAATTCATGTCTGAACGCTAGAGAAATTATATTTGTTTATTTGTCATATTTGTTTACAGTAGTGGAGATAGGAACCAGAGGTCTGAAGTGTTTAATGTCTTTAATGCTTCCTCACAAAAGGTTACCGCAAAAAATGCTCATGGATCCACTGCCAGACACCTGAATCACTGTGTTCACATCGAATTCAAACAAGTTGCTGAATTTCTCTACAATTAGACATCAAAACACCTTGAATTGCTTTGTTTACATCTGAACTGATGAATTTGGGAGAAATCAGTGGAATGATCATCTTATAACATGATATCCAAACGAAATGCTATAGATTTGCTCCCAGTAAAATATGTTTTCCTCATCTGTTTTGTGTCTGTCTGACTCTTAGGGCCCACTGAAAGGTTTTCTTGAGGCCCTGGGAAAGCTCCAGAAGAAGTTCTATGCTAAAGGCCATCGGTTAGACTGCCCCATTCGCACTTACTTGGTGACTGCCCGCAGTGCGGCCAGCTCAGGCATCCGTGCTCTAAAGACTCTCCGTGCGTGGGGGCTGGAGACAGATGAAGCGCTCTTCCTGGCTGGTGCGCCCAAAGGCCCCATGCTGGAGAAAATACGACCTCACATCTACTTCGATGATCAGATGTTCCACGTAGAGGGAGCTGTGGAGATGGGCACTATTGCTGCTCATGTACCCTACGGCATAGCACAGAAATACCCTCATAAGAAGGGCACCAACTCTACCAAGTAGCAGAGACAGAGCAGACCGGGAAAGGACAGTGGAGATTCAAATGAGTGCACTGCCCTGCACGCCTGAATGAGCCCCGGAGAACGACTCGTAATGTGGATATATATTTTTTGGCAAGATGATTTGTCATAAAACGTGTTTTTTCAAAACTGAACTGACTGATTGCTGATCTGCTTTCAATTCACAAAGCAATGTGCTGCCTTTGCCTGTGAAAGACTTGTTTCTCTTGTCTTCACTCTGATTCGACCTTATTTCATGCATCATTGTGGTGAAATACCTCAGTGCAGCTAGAATATTCATCTGCTGAGGCGAAAAGTCTCTTAAGTTTCCCTATACATGAAACACACTGAGTGGACTGTTCGAACAATTAAAACTATGTACTAAAGAACATTGTACATTCATGTGTAAAGGGACTGGCTTTGCTTTATGGGACAGAAATATACTGTAATTTTTTTAATGTATGTTTATAACATGATGTTATGTAGCCTGTATTATACATTCATGTGATTCATGTGTGTGAATGAACCACTGCAGTAACAAAGTAAACCTGTGAAGACCTGACAGATTGATCTTCTGGCAATATAATGGAAATGATCAATAACAGCCATCATTATTGCTGCTTGTATGGCAATTGGAATGATCTCTGTGAGTAAAGGTGACTATTAAACCCAAAGTTAAAGCAGTATTCAGTTTCTCATCACATCATAATAAACATATGTAAACATTGATATAAAAATATGTGTTATCAGTATTTATTGCACATTTCTAAATTCCTCTCAAGATGATGAGAAGGGCAGATTAGTCTTTACTTTCATTTGAATTATTTATTTTTTGTTTTGAATTATACTGTATATAAAGAAATACAAAATACTGCTCCAGAGTGGGAATGTAAAAACATGGAGTGGTAGTAGTGTGCATTATGTAATAGTATTGCGGATATAGTTATAAGATGTTCATATAGGTGAAGCTCACGTAAAAAAGCAAAAAGCCATGAGACATTCACTGGAAGCAGTTTATCCAGCTATTTAGAGGATAGTGTGTAGCCTCTAACAGTGATCTTGCTTATTGCAACCGACTGAAACCCCCATTCAACCCTTCTTTCTGTGAGAAGCCAGGGTGGCCTGCAGGGTTTGCTGCCATTGCATCAATGCCTGTCCCAATTTCCTTTTGCTTCTTTGGTGTTTTTGTTGTTTGACGGCAAGGCTCCACCCTCTTTTGGCTCTCCCTTGTGGTTTTTGTGCTGAATAATAAGTATAATTTGTCCAAATTTGGGTTCTCAAATTCACAACACAACACAACATGGTTAATCAGCTCCGGTGTTCTAGCAATTTATCCCCCCTATTTGAACGATCCCTACCTAGCATGCTCATATCATTAGTACAGCGTATTCACTATGTGTGTCAAATGCTTTATTGTGTTTTTAATGTTCATTCATGATAAGCTGATTTAGACTGTGAAAACATATTTTCCAATAATTCATTTTCTTCTAATTCCCGTTCCACCTTAAATGGGCCTGCAGTTTTTTTCTGGTGCCTGAGGCATTATAATAAGTGCTGGACCATTTAAGACGGAGTCCTACCTGGAGTGTCATGTGTGGCGCTACCTAAGTGTGCACTATGGTAGGACATTTTGAGAAGGATTGTCCTTCTTTCTATGTCTTCCAACCGGTGCTACAGTGCCACCAAGTTCAAGCTGACACTTAAACATAAAAACATGAAAGGCGCTCTCTACAGTTAGTGTGTAGTTTGTCTGTTCTGGGCTACTGTAGCAACACTGCAGCTGAATGTGGCAGCTTCTGTTAGAAGAGGACCCACTCCTATGTAGATATAAAGGGCTCATTCTAAACTAATAAAAACACAGTAATCTGTAGCTTTAGGTAATTATACACTAATGAAAACCTGGATGAGTATATTAAATTCCATTTCTGCTAATTCTGCTGTAAATCTTACACACTGCACCTTCAATACAAATGACTACAATACTTGTACAGATTTTTCATGTACTCCTGTATTTATGATGTGCAGCTTCTATGTGCTCTACAGCAGAGTTTCTGAACCTGTGGGCAATGGACCACCAGTGGGCCATGTAGGACCCTCTAGTGGTCCGTGGGCCTGTACTTGGGTGGAGGCAGTATTTTGCAGCGGGCCAGAAACATTACATATAACCATATCAATGTTATATTAAGTTTATTACAGTAAATATATGTTTATTAATGTAAACATGCACAAATAAAACCTTGCAGTAGCAGCCTAATTAAACATCTTCAGTTTGATACTGCTGGTTGGCCACTGATGTGGAGGTTTAACTAAATTCTTTCAGTTCTTTAACTAAATTTCTTGGAGATATTGTATTGATTTTGTTTATTTGAATTTTCTGGTGGTCCACTATACGTTGTAGTTTTTATCAGGTGGGTCTTAGGGCGGGAAAAGTTGAGAACCGCTGCTCTAAAGTGCAGCCACGTGGATGTGGTACAGCTTGGAAAGAAATAGACAAACACCACAAATGCTAGCCAGCTTCTGGAAGCAAATGTTTAAAGGTTCAGGCTTGCTGTTACATAGTTAAGGGAATGATAATGCCAGCAGCGTAGTACTGTTTATCAATAACAGCATGAACTGAACATCCCATTACAACAGTTATGTGAACCAGTCATCTACACTACAAAAATGGTAAACGAATATCTTTCAACTATGAAGTTATTGGAATAATCTAGTGAACTGAAACACAAAACATGGTGGGCAAAACAAATATTTGTGAAATCAGGTTTGTGGATTTTAAAGACAAACTGAGTGGAATTTGGCAGAATTGAAAAGAAAAATAATATATAACATAATAAATGTGTCATATCTTTTGCACAGGTCACGTCATATGTTTTAGATTTTTCCAAAATGTTAAATTCATAAAATAAACAGTAATGGTACTTTTGAATGTGCAGAAATGTGTTCTCTGTAGAGCAGAGGTGGGACTTTTGCATACGACTGTAAGAAGTGGGAAAGTTTGTTAATTATTTCCTGCCAGAAATACCGTATGGGTGAGCCAGAATGGCTTTTCAATGAGTATCAGGAGCATCAGTGGAGGGCAATCTATGCATGCACTGGAATCAATACGGCCCATATAAAACAGTGAAGCGTGTTTCCTCTGACTCATTTCATATTTACTTGTCCAGTTACCAGTAATAAATGGGTCTGTGTTCTGTTTGGTCGGGGTGGCAGGTATATAACAAAATCTGAATAACAGATCAGGCTGTAAACAAGTGATGTTTTTAGTGTCATACATTTTTACTATTTTCCTTTTATCTTTTAATAGGTACAACTTTCATTTTGTTCGCAGCCATTGTTCGGTCATATGTGTCTTATAAAAGCCATTATTCTTCCTAACTTTGGTTTACATTTAGTAAAATAAAAGTTATATGTGATTCTTAATTCATTTTTATCATTAGTTTTCTCTATTTGTTATGGTTTACAAATATTGTCCTCTAAAAATATAACTACACCTGTAACAGCATTAATACAGTACTTTTGAAAACAAAATAAATATTTTAGCATTGTTTACTGATACTGCCCTCTGCTGGATAGACTAGAAAGAAAATAAATCAAATCATGTTCATTGTCATATTTCATTTACAGTGACTGAATATCTTAGACCCTATAATATGTATAGGAAATGTAATATGTATATAATGTAGAATATTTATTGTCTACTATATATATATATTACATCCAAATCAATATTACTGCCTCAGTATTTCAGTATCTACAGAGACAAATCAGTAGCTATACTGATCTGTATAACAAGCAGTGTGTTTGTTGACAGACTTCTGAGGACTGATGTGCTCTAGCTCCAGTTCCTGTGTTCTTAGTTGTCTAACTGATAATTAATATCATGTTAAAATCATTAGATTTGCAAATGCCAGTAAATGCTGCATGACATGGTATTTCACTAGAGATGCAGTAAAAAACAGATTCAAACCATCATGGTAGCCAGTTGGGAAAATTACAAGCGCATCACAAACTGATGAGGCTTTTTGGATTAAGGAAAAAAAAGTTAGTGTAAATACTCTGTCTGGCCAAAAAAATGGTCACACACTCTAATATTTTTTTGGACCGCCTTTAGCTTTGATCATGGCACGCATTCGATGTGCCATCGTTTCCACAAGCTTCTGCAATGTCACAACATTTATTTCTGTCCAGAGTTGCATTAATTTCCCCCCGAGATCTTGTATTGATGATGGGAGATTTGGACCACTGCACAAAGTCTTCTCCAGCACATCACAAAGATTCTCAATGGGGTTCAGGTCTGGACTCTGTGGTGGCCAATCCATGTGTGAAAATGATGTCTCATGCTCTCTGAACCGCTCTTTCACAATTTGAGCCCGATGAATCCTGGCATTGTCATCTTGGAATATGCCTGTGCCACCAGGGAAGAAAGAATCCATTGATGGAATAACCAGGTGGTTCAGTATATTCAGGTAGTCAGCTGACCTCATTCTTTAGGCACATAACGTTGCTGAACCTAGACCTAACCAAGTGCAGCAACCCCATCATCATAGCACTGCCCCCACAGGCTTGTACGGTAGGCACTAGGCATGATGGGTGCATCACTTCAGCCACCTCTCTTCCTACCCAGACCTTCTTCCATCAGCCCAACACTCTGGAACAGGGTAAATCCGGGCTCATCAGACCTTCTCCCATTGCTCCAGAGTCCAATCTTTATGCTCCCTAGCAAATTGAAGCCGTTTTTGCCGGTTATCCTCACTGACAAGTGGTTTTCTTAAGGCTACACAGCTGTTAGTACCAATCCCTTGAGTTCCCTCGCACTGTGTGTGTGAAAATGCTCTTACTTTCACTATTAAACACATCCCTGAGTTTTACTGCTGTTTTTATACCATTTGATTTCACCAAACGTTTACGTGATCGCCGATCACGATCATTCAAGATTTTTTTCTGACCACATTCCTTCCTCGAACCTGATGTTTCCCCACTTCCTTCCACTTTTTAATAATGCGTTGGACAGTTCTTAACCTGATTTTAGTAGCTTCAGCATCTCCTTAGATGTTTTCTCTGCTTAGATGTTTTCTCTGATGCATGCCAATCATTTGACCCTTCTGAAACAGATGAACATCTTTTCCATGACCACAGGATGTGTCTTTCCACATGGTTGTTTTACTCACTGCATCAGTTAGGGTTAAATAGCTTGTTGCCAGCTGAAACATAATCACCCACGGCGTAATTATCCAATGGGAGGCTCTTACCTATTTGCTTAGCTAAATCCAGGTGGTGACCTTTTTTTTTGGCCAGGCAGTGTGTATAGCAACTGTGTAGCAGCACAGTTTACCAGAGGGTGACCAGACGTCCCTGGTTTCCAGAGACAGTCCTCCATTTATTTGGTGACCTTTCCCTGGCTGGAGCTGTCCCCAGAAATATAACCATTTTAACTGTGAATTCAAAACACACTGGACTAAGAAAGAGATGGCAGCAGAGCAGACAGGCAGACATATTACATTGTATTTATTTTGGCCAACATCCACTTCTACCACTTGTTGGCTTAGTTTTAGAGAATACTGCTGAGTAAAACTCCAGTGAGTTGAGAGGGGAAGTGAGTTATGGGACTTGTATCGGACAGGTGATGGTAAGTATCTGATATTGTTATAGGTATACAATCTACTTGAATGTAGCTCCATGCCATCTACAAATAGTGTGTCCTTTTTAAACTGTGCCACTTCTTCAGACATCCATATGGCATATGTCATATGCTGATAGCAGCCATCCCTGTCTCTCCAGAAATGGAGCTAGCTCAGGACTGAGTTTGGGGTCCGGCTATTGGGTTGTAGCCACAGGTCTTTTTCTGTAGCCATAGATCTTTTTTTTTACTGCCAACATATGTAATATAAATATGAATTATGGGCTCATACATCATCTAATCTTTTGTGCTAACTGCAACAGTTATTCCGTACCCAATTTTCACCATAATTTATTACAGCAAAACAGTTATCATGGTTGAAAATGCATGGAACTGGAACTGTCCAGCTTTTTCATTTCATCAATAAAAACACTGGACATGTTAGTAATATCCCACGTTGTGCATGTCAGAAATGTGTTCACCTTAGATCATCAGTTTACGCTGCAAAACGAGCAGCTAAATCAGCTTACAATCAAACTGCCAATTTTCTATGTTATATATATTCTACCAACATTCTGTATTCTACATAAATTATATTCTGTATCCTATATACAGTATTATCTACAGATACTCCACAGTCTATGTTCTACCAATATTATGTATTCTATATATTCCACAGATATTCTATATATTCTACCAATATTCTACATTCTATATGTTCTACAGATGTTCTGTAGTTTATATAGTCTACTGATATACTATATATTACACCGATACACAATACTGTATATATATATATATATATATATATATATATATATATGTACACACACCAATATTCTATATTCTGTATATTCTACCGATATTCTACATTATATATATTCTACCAATATTCTATATTCTATATATTCTACTGATATTCTATATTCTATATATTCTAATGATATTCTACATTCTATATATTCTACCAATATTCTACATTCTATATGTTCTACAGATGTTCTATAGTTTATATAGTCTACCGATATTCTATATATTCCACTGGTATTCAATATTCTATATTTCTACCAATATTCTATATTCTATATATTCTACCGATATTCTAGATTTTCAGTTCAGTTCAGTAAAAAACAGTCCTCTGAATATCAGCTACAAGCCTCAGATGTTAATGGTTAAGATCAAGCTGTCATAAAATAATAGCAACCACAGATTCATGCTAACGTTTTGCAAATCCCTGATAGATGCTAATGGAAATTGGCATAATTGTAGTAATGAGCAAAGCTAATAAAAAGGTTTCTGCATTAAACACTGATATGTAATAACATACATGGCTACACCATGCCTGTAACTGTATCTACCCCTCAGTGTAAACCAAATTAAACATTCATGAAATGACTGGAATACGCATGCTGGAGGCTATGGAGTATGCTTATGAAACAGGGCCCTTTTCCCAAATTAGAGGCATATAAAAGCAAATCCACTCGAGAATAGAATTCATCCTGTTTTAAATCTGACGGCCTTAAAAAGTATCTTTATTCAAACACAGGAAGAAACAGTTAGGCCGCTAGCCTGCAACAGAGGATATTTCAGCCCTTAGCACCTACATGTGGTGAGAAGTGGACAGTATATTAATGCATGCTGCAGTGAGCAAGTAGATACCAACTCGGTGTACATGATAATGCAGTGTCAGCATGAACAGCAGCTTGGGTGCCTGTGAAAATGCATTGGGCTGTTTGCTCTTACCAGGAGTTTAAAAAATAGGTTTTGATTATGAGTATTCAGGACACTTACACCACTATTTTCCTGTTATCCATCTCTATTCAAGCTGAGGCTTACCAGTGGACAACACACTACATGTCTAACAGTTACCTGCTCGTCCAGCATTTCTTCTGAAATTAAAGGTGTTAAAAGGGTGTATGTTCCTCCTATAGTACAGTAACAGCCTGTACTGTTCTGGGAAAGATTTACACTAGATGTTGGAACATTGCTGTAGGAATAGGTATATTATCAACTCAGTCCAAATGTAGCAGATGAGGCTCCATCGGTCCAGAGAATGCAGTTTCACTGCAGGGTGATCACCTTAGGCTCGAGTGTGTCCTTAAATAACTGAATTCACTGACTAGAGCTGGCTTAGCCTTATAACTGTACTGTAAAATGACCACATCAAACAAAGCACTGCTCATCTTCGTAATTCTCCATGACTTTTACCTTAATTCTCAGTAACACAGATGAAGAGACCTATTAATTAAAGAGACAGGTATCAAATTAAAGGTAAACCTGAATAAATAAGTGGAGAAGTGCAGATGCTTACAGACAGGCGTATTACATGATGCAGTTAACATCCTACTATGCCCTGTGGTACTAATTACTTGACCATTAAAAGCAGGTCTTTCAGCTTCACCAGGACATTCAAACATGAACTAACAGAATGGCTGTAACCCTGTTCTATACCCTTCAAGTGACATTGGAAAAGGTGTTGTTAGGCTATTGTGCGGTTGCTCCAGAGCATCCAGTTTTATTGGCAATCCTTTTCTATGGACACTTTGGATAAGCTCTATGTAGGTAACAGAATCCTGGAGTCATTAATGGGTGCACCTTGTCATTAACATGCATCACTCCCAGTTCTAACGTATTTATATTTTATTTCAATTTATTATACACAAACAATGCATTTAATTTCAGGGGCACCTCATGATCTTACTAGCTTTCTCTAAGCTTATCTGACAATAATACAAAATATTATACCCTAGATCTGAAAATGATTTTAATCTATAGATTATGTTTGTGTAGTTTTAACAGCTCTGGGAAGGAGAAACAAAAGTAATGATCTTTATCTCCAGGGTGCAATAGCCCAGTATTTCCTGCCCATATTTAATGTAATGTGTAGATCATTGGGGTGTTTATTTATCTGAGGATGATTTGACTGTCCCCAGTCTGAGTGAGCGTGAACCATGACCTGGTCAGTAAACCACCCCAGTATAAACTACAATATCAACAATATAAACCATCAAAATCAAATGCCACAGACAGGGTTACATATGATCTACTATTCAATCACATACTGATTCAGTTAAGTTTTCTTCATTTTGTGTTTCAGGATATCACATTCCACCTTAATGAAAATATGTGCTACTAACTTTTAAACAGAGCAGTGGTCACCAACCCTGCACCTTCCTGCAGCTCCACCCAGGCCGAGCCATCTAATTAGCATCTTCAGAAGATGATTAAGTGAAACTGGTGTTTTAGATCTGGCTTGGAGGTGAGAAGTGCAGTGAGGTCGATCTCCAGGAAGAGCGCTGGTGTTAAAACAGAGGATTTTAGGATTTGGAGTTTTTGCGGTGCAGTTACACGCATGTGACCAGCAGGTGTCGCCACCGAAACAGTGAATCCTTCCCAGATTGGTCTGTGCTTTGTTTCAAGAACGACAGAAGATCTTCCACAAAGAGGGAAACAATTTATCTACGCTGTCTAAAAAGATAAGTCTTGGTTAGAGGCTGGAATAAAACAAAATAATTGAACACAAAAATACTCTGGAAAAAAAAAAAACTCTGTATCCTCCACCTGATCTAACAGCAGGCTCCTTTACAGTCTAAACAAGTGCAACATGGTATACGCCAAACACAATGATGCAACTTTCTCCACACTCCAGGTTTACCGTCAGTAATTATATTCGCCTCCTCGGTCCACTTCAGTGAATAGTATAGGAAAAAAGGCTAAATCTGGATTACTGTAAGTCGTGTAGTGTTGAACAAAAAATATCCTTCGAGTTCACTGTGCACTTGGTAGTTGGCTGATACTTGGTAGAGACGGCAAAAGAAACTGACTTAAAACTGTACTCTGTGATAAATAAACCATAACAGAGAAAACACACTGTTGGGAAAGTTGGCGGTTAAAAGGGTGAACGTGATTGGTTGAACCCATTCGCAATGCCTTGTGGGATATGTAGTTAATTCCGACAGTAAGCACGTTGGTAGACCGTCTGCTACGTTTGGGTTTGTGTTTTTTAAACTCTCTGCCTTGATTTAATTTCTATGATTTATCTCCGAGCTGCTTGGTTCGGTTGAGTCCGTAAAACTCTTTATTTAAGGATTTTCCGGAATGCCTATGAAACAAAAAAGTTCCAGAAATGGAAGGAATGGAATACAAATGTTCCAAAATAAAGAGAAAAGCTGGACAGTTAGATAGGCTTACTGAGTCTGTCTCCTGATTTAAAGGTGCAGTGTGTCAAATTTAGGGGACTCTATTAACAGAAATGAAATATAACATACAAAGCTATATTTCATTAGTGTATAATTACCTGTAACTACAGATCAGTGTGTTGTTCTTAACCTAGAATGAGCTCTTCATATCTACATAGGGAGCGGGACCTCTTCTAACAGAGCTCAGCATGTTGCGCTGCCATGTTATTATATTAGCTCACATTGGACTAAATAAACCGTGGCTCAACTGAGGGTCTCTTTTCCATTGAAGCAGCAGTTTGAGTTTGCTCCTCCAGGTTTTGCAGTAGGGGTGGAGGTGGAGTGACACCAGGCCTTCTGGACATGCGATGTGTGACAGCAAACCGTTCATCTTGACGCTGACCACGGTGCCTCCACACACGGATTTGTTGGCTCATCACTGAAGATGACCCGCTGCCATTCTGAGTCATACTCTGACAGTCTGGCACGACAACATTGCAGTTGACAATTGTCGTAACGGTCTGTGTGCATGTTGGCACTAACAGGATGACTCATGGAGGGCATCACTGCTTGCTGAAAGTATGTAATGGCTGTGGGGTCAGTCAGGTACAACGATGAGGCCCGTCCTTGCTTACGTCACATGCATAGATGAGCCTGAAACTTGAATCATTTGCATGTCTCACAATGTCAAACCTACCACCAAGCTTCATTCCTGTCGGTTGATTCCTTCTGAGTGCAACTATTTTTGCAACTATTCTTTGATGATGAGTGTATTGCATCATTTTACCTCATTTTGCTTCCCACTATATATACAGGAGATGTAGCCATATGGTCTAGTGCCTGACACACCAAATCTGTAGTAAATACAATTTCAAGATGGTTAAAGGTTGCGAAATCCAGTTCTAGGTTGGAGATTAAGGATTATTCCTACAATGGCCCTTCCACATATTTCTCCCAGATTATGTTTACCCCCTTTTAATCCCATTTTTATGTTAACATTCATTAATTGTGCAGAGAATACTGGCTTCATACCCATCTGCTGTTTGCAGAGTCATCAACACTGGCAGGAATTAGTGTCACTGCCACAGACCTCTGCATCTTTACATGTGCTATTCTTATTTGCATGCAAGTCGTGTGCTTGTCATCTTAGGTCAGAGTCAGAGATCGAGAGCGGTGCTGTTATGAGACAGTGTGCTGTGCTGGGCCTCACGCTTACTATTACAGTAACAGCTGGACTTGCCTGACTCTTTTTTGTTGAGTTCTGTTTGTCTCTGATATTGCAAACGCACTGGGCTTCCCATCTGAGTGGGTGTGCTGTGTGTTTGAAAGAGAGGCTGGGTGTGCCATGAGAGGTGCGTGGGGTGGATTGCTCAGATGGAAGGGGAGCAGTGTGTTTGATGTGGTAAGAGGAGAACCACTGTTCAGCTGCATCTACTCCCTCCATATTTAAAGTGCTCTGGACCGTGGGAGGCCAGAAAGATCTGTGCAGTGGGAATATATCAATTTGACCAGGGTCGGCCAGCTACTATATAATCCTTCAGTGTAAATCATGTATGTGTTACTGACTCGACTGAACATGCAGGTCCTCTTTTTATCTGATAATATTTCTTTTTATTTGTTTGCTGGTGCAGGCACTTGTCTTTAAAGGGGAATTACACTCTAAATCTGCATAGTTTGGTCATTATAGAGTTTTAATATGTAATTTTGCTGATGGCAAAATAATTGTATATTAGAAAAAACATGTTTTCTTTGGGGACTGTTCCAGGTATTAGTTAGGTGGTGGATCATTCTTAGCACTACAGTGACACTGCTGTGGTGGTGATGTACTGCTGTAGTACTGTGTCCACTCTCTCTCCACTCTATTAGACACTCCTACCTTTTTGTTACACCATGTAGATGTAAAGTCACAGACAGTAGCTCATCCGCTCCGGCAGAGTTTGTGTTGGTCATCCTCTGATCCTTCATCAGTGGTTACAGGACGCTGTTGGATAGTTTTGGTTGGTGGACGATTCTCAGTCCAGCAGCAATTCTGTGTCTGATCCACTCACACCAGCACACACTATCACACCACAACATCAGTGTCACTGCAGTGCTGAGAATGATCCACTACCCACATAATACCTGCTCTGTGGTGGTCCTGTGGGGGTCCACTGAAGAAATAGGTGAAGGGGGATTAACACAGTATACTGAGAAACAGATGGACTACAGTCTGTACCTGTAGAACTACAAAGTGCTCCTATAGGGTAAGTGGAGCTGATATAATGGGCAGTGAGCGTAGAAAGAAGGAGGTGTGAGTAATAAAATTCACAGTGAATGTATAAATGTAAATGTGTTGATTATTGCAGTACTGGAGTGACCAAAGTGCTTTACTGACACAATATCCATCAGCTATGCAAAATCCTCTGAATGACAATTGAATTCATACAGCTGCACTCTGTGGGAATGCTAACGCTAGCAGACGCATGTTTAGATAAATTGAAAGGACATACCAGCAAAAGGTTGTTTGCTCTGCCTAGAAAGGGACAGGCTGTCTGGCCCGTCCCACAGGAGAAGGAAAGGGAGTCAGGTTACTGCAGAACAGGTGCGTTCCTGTGCAGTCAGAGACGGGGTGAAAGGGGGCAAGCAAGAATTACATACTCCCTCTGCTGAGGGGGGACTGAGTGTGTTGCATATGGACAGCAGAATAACTGCTTTGCAGATGATTTCATGCTATGAGGGGATTTACATCAGAATTGTCCCAGTCCAGACATGAGTCATGAAGGTGGGTCTGGAAGGAGCATTATTATTGTGCATGTAGCTGATTACAGATAATACAGAGTCATGCAGTAGTCTACAGTGTGCTCATCCAAGGTCAGCTTGCATTTGCACTCGCTAGGATTCAGGAGGTAAAACCGCTCTGAGATTGGCCATTAAAAAGTGAAGGTCAATATGACATCATGAATAACTCAAGCTGTGCTGACATTAGGCCAGAAGCTACTTTTGCACCCTTTGGAGAGTTCTGATTTGTTCTGATTAACAGTGCAACTGATTGAAATTGCATGGAAGGCTTGTTGTCAAGAGGCTGTGAATGTGAAAGGTAGCTGCCATGCTCCATATTTATTAGGGATAGACCTCTTAATGTCAGCTGTTCAACAGTAAATTACATGACACTCTGTAAATATTGCTATACTACTGCTATTACTATTAATAATAATACTAACGCAAATTTTTCTCTATCCAGTTTGTGTGATGGACTGGGCATGTTATGTTTGGCAGATCTTGTCATCTGGTCCCATATTCTTGTCCCTTATACACTGCATCCAGTGGACTCGTATCACACTTATTTCATGGAGTTACTCATGTCAGCATGCTAAATAAGGAGATACCAATCTTCTAGCATCCCACTGTGAACCAGAATCACAGTTTGATGACTTCCCTTCTCTAGCAAGTAAACTAAACCTGATCATTAGCTGACATTTTGGGAAAAAAGTAATAAAATCACCAAACTGTGTCAATATGGTGCCATAAAAGTATCTTTAAATGCATTAAAACAGACTATGCAGTTTAAAATAAGAATAATATAGCACAACATGGAATATGACAATCATTTCTAAAATGCCTATAGAAATCAGTTTTCTATGCTGATGTAAGATTATGCTATGTAAGCTTATGATTGATCAGTCTACTCAGACTTTAGCAGAGCTCAGTAATACTAAGGTTAATAACTGATCATCACATTGATTTATAAGTCTACTCAGGAGTAGCGCTGAGATTAATAACTGATAACACTGATTTATCCATCTATATTGTATATTATTTGCATTTAGTAGGTAATTATTGCAAAAGTGTTCTCTGAAAAATGAGCTTTATTTACTGGTATTCCAGCTTTTGTTGACGTACAGTAGGCTAGATGTAAATGGTGGCTAAATGGTTAGGTGTAGTATTTCATTATTTGTATATATATATTTATGATATTTATATTTATAGATTTTCTTAGCAGTGAGATTTCAACATTGAAACTGGTCCAGTCTTTTATAAATATATATTTATATATTTATATATTTTTCCAGAAGACTGTAACTGTATTTATTGGCCCGGTTGCTACGCGGCGGCCATGTTGGAATGCACTACTCCCCGATGAGGTGAGGGGGATTCTGAGGAGTAGCGCTGCCGGACTTGGGAGGAGGGCAGGAAAAGCGCCTGTCAGCTTCGTCTATACTGGAATTTAACCAGACTTTAGTGATACAGAATTCAAGGAGAGGGACAGAAGTCCCGAGTGAGGCCCCCAGGTGAGCGTCCGGCGGCGGGGAAGTGGAATAAAAGCGAGTGAGTGGCTTCCATATTGTTTTCCACAATTTCTTGGGAAGCAGGAGAAACAGTCAACTTCGCTTGCTAGCTCTGTGTATATGTATATTTGGGAGGTGGAGGCTGTTCCGGCGCCTCGTTAACGCCATTTCATCAGCTGAGCTTGTGAATAATCCCAATTTCGAGTCAAGAATTGCTTGTATATGTGGAACTGACTGTTAACTGCAGTTTTGCAGCTGAGGTTAACGTTAGTGCCCGGCCACCAGCTAACGTACTTCGGCATTCTTAACGGAAAAACGTTGCCGTTGGGAAGGTGTTTCCAGAAGAGTCGATAAGGTGGATATTTGGTCAGACAGTCGTTTTATCGTGGCTTAATGTTACATCTGTCGTTGTGTCTGGAATCTGAAGCTGGAGTGGGGTTCACATTCGCCAGCTCCTTGTTCGAATTCCCAGTTCCACCTTAAATGGCGTGGCTGTTACATTCTGGCGCCTGAGGCGCCAGAATGTAACAGCCTCACCGTTTAAGGTGGAACTGGAAATTCGAACAAGGATACTAACTTCAACGTTCAGTGTTTGAAACCTTACTCTGGTTATATGAACGATGGTCAGGCTGTGATCTAAACAGCTTTACATTAGTTTCCAAGTTGAAATGTCCTTTCTTTTCTTTGAGCTGCTTCCTTCTGTCGTTTTTCACATCTCGTCGTCTGCTCCGAAGAAGGTGCTTTATTTTAGGTTTGAGTGCTCAGGCTCTCCTGTGCCCAGCATAAAGCCCAGCAGTGTATATTACATGCTTGATCAAGGGTCTGCTACTCTCATTATCCCCTCTAGGAATGAGCTATACATACTATAGTACATGCCTAGTTGGTGCTTTGTTGGAGTTGGGCTAGCCCTGCCCTACTGTAACACATCATCTTCAGGATGTCTTCTAGGCTGACATTCATGTAGTGTGTGGCTTTGGACTGTAGGCAGAAGACAGACCCCTAATGTGCTGTGAAGGAGTGATCACATAGACGCCTTCAGGTTGCCCTGGTTATACTAACTGGGCTGGTGTTTACAGCAGGAAGTCGCAATAGGAGTTTTCTTGTGTTTGTGCTTGTGTGTGGCAGCACAGTTACAGGACAGTTCCACCAGAATTTCCAAATGTCTGCATTTAGTTGCCATCACCGTGTTTACAACACAGCCCTTTGATTCGATATCCAGAGCGATCAGTGGACCGACACACGGCTATATGTATTGTGTTGATGATGGTAAAATAGTGGTATGGCTGTTTTGGCTTACAGTATTCCTCCCTGACACAGGAAAACTATGGTTTCAGCCAATAGCTTAATCTCAGAATTGTTGTAGCCATTCATAACAATTTATATAATTGTGTTTATATAATAGCTTTTCGAAGTATTAAAACTCAATTTCTGCATAATGAAATGGTTAAGATGTAAGCGTGGGCTGTTCAAAAACATGGGAACCAAACATCTGGAGTATTAGATACCTCACTGCTCCCTTGTAGAATCATATAACAAACACATATGTAATGGCTATGAATGAATACGCTGCCTGATGCCTGAGACACTGCTTTGTATTAGTTTGCCACTATTTCACCATTATCATCATTGCTTGGAAAAGCTCATGATTGCAGTGAACCATTTCACCTCAGGCCTCTCTGAATGACTTTGTTTACACCTTAATGGCTGAGTTACAGAGGCATTTTAAAAATCAGTGGAATTCCCCTTTGTGCCCAGTGTGCTACTCATGCTAGTTACCTCATGACGTCCTTCAGGATTCTTGAGGAAGACGCCTTTTCCTATCAGAGGCAGTTGCCTGTGTGGGTGTGTGTGGAACTGAATGAGTGTGAGTGAGAACAAAGTAGTCAGCGCTTCCTAATTCAGCTGAAGTAAGTCTGAAAGCAGGCCAGGTTGTGAATGGGTGCATTTGCAGTGCACGTACTGAACAAATAAGGCTCGGTGTAAATCGCAGGGCACGGCCTGATATGCTTAAGGAGGAACTTTAAACCTTAACTGCATGTCCCTGCTGTGCCAGAAGTGTCCTCATTTCCCTCAGAAATGTAGTATTTCTTACAGCTAACCCTTAACCCTCATCTTGGCTGGTTTTGAAAGAATCATCTTGGGCTCTGTTCCTAACATAAACTACAATACCGTGGAAAAGCCAGACACCGCCTTTTACTTATTTCATTTCCAGTCAAAATGGATAGTAAGTACTGTCTGTTCTTTTTTTTTTTTTCATTCCACAAAAGCCTCAAGAAGGAAATACAGTATATTTTTCCTCACCTCCAAATAGGGCCGGACGATTTGGCAAGAATATCTAATTGCGATTTTTCTGATCAGTATTGCGACTGCAGTTATTTTCTGGGGACTGAAGTTCAGGCCTTTGGACAGTAAGAAAAGAGCATCCCCTTCCTCAGTTAGCTGTGGTTGTGATGTCCCAGCATATAGTTGTTTGGTTGCCTCTGATTGGTCTAACTCATCTATAGGCAGTTTACAAGCTTTTGTATTATGTTACTGTTTCCCATATAAGACACAGTTTTGATAAAATAACCTATAATTTAAATTGCAGCTCTTGCAGTTTGAATATTGCACTCTTTTAAATTGCAATTTTGATAGAAAATCGATTAATCTTTCAGCCCTACCCTACGTTTACTACTACTTAAGATCAAAATAATCCCCTTTCTTAGTTAGAGCTTCTCGGCGGCTATACATCCTTTCAAACCCATAATGTTGAAATGTCTCCTCACAGTAGAAAGATGGACAGAAACAGTTGTGTATGTTTTCACATCTGAAGCTGAGAATGAAGCTTGATTTTCTGCTTCCTCTCAAAGATGAAAGTTCTGCTTATCTATTGGTGACAGTTTTGGTGGTATACCAGGTCTTGCACTGTTATTTTGAAGAGCTGATTTGCACACTTATTTTACTTGAACTTTATCCTTCCTCATGCAGGTAGATAATCTTGCATTGCATCTCCCCAGAAGTGTCTCTGGAAAGCAATTGACATGTACTTTTTGACAGGAAATGTAATAAATAGTGGCTGTTTTTCACTTTTGCACAGCCATATAAAATCTGTCCAGTTGTTTTATATCTAGTGTTTTTAGTACGCTTTTAAAGCCCTGTCATAAATTAACATCTTGTGAATCATCTGTGCATGTCTTGCAGTCTGTCTGTGTAATGATTATTACAAGAAGTACCCTGCAAACCTACATAAGGATTTGTTGTGAGTTTCACAGTGTAGACATGATTTGTGTAGAACTTTTGCCCTGCAGACATCAAACCCCTTGATTCATATTCCAGAATCTCTTTTCAGTCATGTGGGATCTTAAAGCCATTTGTACCAATTCTGCTGCAGGAATATAAGGCGCTTGTTTGGTTTCAACTAGTACTACATTGCCTGTCAGATGTGAGGACATCTTAACAATTTTTGATTATCATTGTCACTTTTTAGTTTTAGTCTGACATTTTCTTATTTGGGATTTGTTCCTAATTATAAACGCAATCTGTGCACACTCAGGAGCACAAAGGTATGAACAATTCTGTGGTTTATGAACACATCATGAATCTGACGAAAGATGCATTCCATTCCACAGGGTTTCTAAACAGCACTGTTATAGTCCCTACACACGTGAGTATGGGATGTTGATAAAGGGAACTGCAGCATTATATTGAAACGCACATCTTCAAGAGATGCGCAATGACTGATATGATGGTATACTTTTCTAACAGCTTACTGTGCAGTTTGAAATTCCCCTCTAACAGAACTTTTTCACTGTGGTTTGGCATTGCCCTTAAAATGTCTGAATACCTTGTGCGGTACATTTTCCAAGAAAACTACAAGGGCAGTTAGAATGCACCTGTAGACTTTTCTTAGAACCTTTCACAAGACCCAGTTTAATAAAATTTAGGATATTGGTTCAGGCCCATTGTATTAAGAAAATAAAATTTGGTGTTTTGAGAATAAACCCATTGAGCCAAACATAGTCTATCAGCCTATACATGTTTAGTCCTTAATTTTAACAAGGCTGATAGCTAGCGTGTAATGGAAACTAATGACCATCAGTTAGCACTGTGCAAAGTGCATTATATGCCTCAACCCTGTCAAGTTATTACATAATCTCAGATTGACTTGTTTTTGTCATTTCTGACACGTTTATCTATGAAGCAATGTAAACACAGTTGAAAGCGATGGTAGCAACCATCTTGAAGCCTGAATGTTGTTCATTTTGAGGGAATGTGATGATGATTTGTCATCCTGCACCTTGTAATTTGTGGGGTACAAGCTTCCATTGCTTTTTAGGTACGCTGACCTTTTAGCTCCAGTGCAGCTTAAAGACCAAACAAACTAAATGTCTTGTCTGATCAGCTATGTTTGAGCTTAGTGGGGAAGATGAAATGTAAAAGTGCTCTTTCTCCAAACTGTCACTTTAATAGCAGCAGCTGGGGCACCACCTATGGCAGTGCCAGAACAGCGAGCCTATTGAGAGGTTCTGTGATGGAAAAGCTCTCCCTCTCCCTGATACAACTGTAGTTACAGTTTCCAAGCTGCTGAATGCTCCATTCAGCAGCAGCTTAGTGAATCTAGCTGCAGTTATATTGCTCAAGATTGTCTTAGACAAATGTTTCTCTAACAAATGTGATCTAGGCTCAGCACTCAGGGCGACTTGACTCCTCTGCTTGTTTGTTTATTTTCTGTATTTTTCTTGCAGAAAACCATTTGCACGTTCCATCTCTGCTGCAGGCGTATGGCACGTTTGTTTTGTTTCGGGTTAGTAACGGCTTGCTTGTCAAAAGCGTGAGGATAACATACTGAGGAAGACATCTAGTCAACAGTGGGGATTACCTGTAAATGTAAACCTGTTAACATAGCCTAAACCTGTAAACCTACTAGGATTGATTTTCATGCTTCAGTTTTTCCAAAACACAATAATAATCTCATACTGCAGATCTCTGTTAGAGCTTGTCGTCTCTGTTAGAGCTGTGTCTTTAAGCCCCACCCTCAAAGAGCTACAGTTTTGCTCCCACACCACTGTAGCTATTATCACAATGGTGTTGGGTCTGCTGTATCAGTTTTAGTCCATTTCTGAAAATCAGGTATAACAAGTTAGTACACCATTTCCACACCAGACTAGAGTAGGACGTTTCGGGGGATGTTTTACCTTTTAGCTTCCTGTGTGTTGTGTGAGGGTGCCAAGCTTGCTGGTATGGGGCAATAATAATTGTGTTACGAGATGATGTCACTGTAACAGAGTGGGAAAAAAAATACATAACACACTAAAGGAAAAGGAAAAATCAGAAAAGCATAAAGGGTCATCTTTAAGCGCCAAAATGTCAAGAAGGCCTTGTGTCGCCCCACCCCTACTGCGAAATCTGCAGGAACTGTGTGAGAATATTCAAGCTGCATGGGATGGATTATTACAGGAAACCTTTAGGTACCTCTACAACTCCATGGCGAGACATAGGCATGTTGTGTTAGCAAACATGGCGGCCCAACGGCTTAGTGAGAGACACTACTTCTGTATGTGTAGCTCAATACATATTGCTTATATCAGAATTTAGGTGTTTGTTATTCCTGGTGATCTTCCTTCTGAATAGTATTGCAGTCCAACTATTTGTTTGACGATGAGTATATTAAATTTTTCTTCTTTTGCTGTAATTAAGAGAATTCATTAAACATTGGGGAAAAATTGCTATACAGAAATGTTCCATTGACTTTGGAACAATTAGGTTAATCTTTAGAGCACCATTACAGCAAACGTGTTTGTGTCAATTTATTGCAGTAACTATAAATTACATTTCATCTTTATCCAATAGCAGTTTAAAAGTAAACACATGAAAGATGTGACATTACATATGAGACTTATCGCAGTACTTCTGTTGACATTTAGTTTGCATTTCTGTTTAATGGGTTACATTACTGCAAACTGACAAAGAACAAACATTTTAAAAGGCTTAATGTCTGCAGGTTTTTGACAGGCAGAGTATTTAAACCTCTGGCTGCCTAGTTTGGTGTGCCAGTTTATGGCTGCTTATGAATGGCTGTTTTATGGGGGAGTGTGGAGGAGGGGGTAAGGTTTCGTACTAGACGACTCTCTGACGCTCTGTCTGTTTGTGTGAACACCTCACGCTGTCCTGAGGGGTGTTCCCTCCTGCTGATGGCTTAAAGGCTGCTCTGTCCCTCTTGCTTACGCTGGCAGACTGTCCAGCACTAAAGACCCTCCTCAGGAAGCTGAGTTTGTGGAGTTCAGCGCTGCTGTGCCCGCAAGGCCGCTCTTCACAGCCAGCTGCTTCCGCCTCTACCTGTGTCTCATGATTAATAGTAGGGCTGTGTGGAAGAGGGGGGAAGACAAGACTCATCAGAAAGGGCAGTTAGAGCCAGGCTCTGATTTAAAGCGTTAGTTCATAAAGTGACAAAAAGTGTAAGGCTGAATGTTGTTTTGCTTTCTTCTTTTCTGTGGAGTTGTTATCTCAAACAGACTCACATATGTGGTTTCGGACACTGTATCTCTTATTATACTGTTATCTATAAATCAGATAAAGGCATATTGCATAACTTCGCTTAAAGACTGCAATTTGTCTACACTTCTGTCCATTGACTTTCATTATTTGTTAGCTACTTTATCCTTATAGGTCTAGTGCAAATCTGAAGAAGCAAAGTTGGCACACCAAACAAGTTTTGGCTAATTGACTAGGGGTTTTAATTTGGGCTGAGAACATGATTGTTAGCTATATTATCTGATCCTTTAAAGATGAACGTTTTTCAAACACTGTATGTCCCATCAGCCATTATTATCAGAAGATCTTAATGCCCTAGAAGGACATAGGTCAGAAATCTCATTCTTTTCCCTTTGTTGGGTCACCAGAGGACATCCAGACAAGGCTAAAGCTTTCCAGATGGGTGTGCCAATTGTTTTTTGTTTTTTTCCCTTCAGAGTGTTTGTAACAAACAGTAGGAAATACGTTTAAGCTATAAAGTGTGACCTGGCTGCATGGGACTAGAAACAATAGCTCCTGTTCCTCTTAGCTCCTGTGGGAATCGGCACCCGCACCTGCATTTAGTGCTTCTCGGTTACAGGATGCATCGTACAGAGCTGGAAATGCATTTGGAATGGCGATAGCTTTGGAATGTTGTTCCCTGCTCATGTGTTTCTTGTTGCAACCAATTATATGAACTGTCTGGAAAATTCCCCTGGAACATCCAAAGAACTGCATGGTTGTATGCTACTTTTGTTTGTCGCTGCTTTTGTTTATGCAACTAATGTAAAGACACAAATTATGAGGTTGTGAAGGATTCAGATTATGGATGCTGCTACTTGTAAGGCTGAGTTGCACAATGTAAATTGACTTGGGACTCAATTGAAACTCAGCTTTAAGAGTTGCACCCGTCTCAACCTGTCTCTAATAGAAAAAATGCTTAGATCTACAGCAGCCTGCTGTGTCATATCACAGCAACCTGTATGAAGCAAACAAAAGCTGAGAACATAACAGCACTAAAGGAGAACACAATACAAAAACAAAAGTGGGAATGCAAATAACAAAGTAAGAAAGCAAATACGTTACCAATACATTACATCAACAGGTAAAATTAAAGTACCCCTAGTGGCCGGGAGCAATCCCTGTGTGAGCTCCCCTCAAATGCACCATTTTTTAAATGTTTTATCTTTTCAGTTAGTGCTGTTGTGTCCTGGCTTAATGTTTCGGTGAGTTTTTGATCTTTTCTACAAGTGCAGCATTTTTTTTGTAAATGCTTTATTTGTGGCAATGTGTTTGTGTTCTCACTTTTGTATTTGCGTTGGTTGCATTCTCCCTTAAAGCTGTTGTGTTTTCAGCTTTTTCAGCTTTTGTGATATGACTCAGCAGGCCACCGTATAGATCAGAAAGTGTTTGCTTAGATCTGTAGTTCCTAACATATACAAGACACCAACTACAGAGTGTTGCATGACGTCAGAGGTTTATTGCGGCATGTCTTATGGGCCCTCTGAACTGCAGGGGCCGGGGTGACTGTCCTCCTTCTGGCTCCACCTTTGGTTCTGCACAAACAATTTTAGTGCCCAAGTTTCCAGCTTTTTACTAACCTTGACCATTGTATCAAGGAGAAGGAAATAAAGGATTCAGTTTATTGCATTTAAATACACGTTAGCTTTGGTAGTTTGATCAAGTCAAACACACTCATTTATGTCTTTGGTAATGTATTTTGTTTGGTTATGTACATATATTTTCTTTCACAGTAGATGGTCCGAACTACATCTGGAGTAGATGATGTTTCCAGCAACAAAGCACTTGCGCAAAGTCTTTTACTATTTCACAAGTGGGAAATAGCTCTATGTGATGTGAAGGACATGAAGACTGCATTACATCATTCAGCTTCTTGCTTTTCATGTCTTGCTGATCTAAGTTCAAGATCTTGGAACTACTGCTTCCTGGTTGTGGCAGGTTTGGACCCTAGTCCATAAACCACAAGTGTCGTATCTCCATATCTAGTTTATACATTTAGCTTTATTTAATTGTGTCCTTCACAATCGCTCATGTCCAACACTGGATCCAGTTTGTTTCTGGAAGAGGTACCTTCTGCCTTTTTGGTTCAGAAGTAGAATCGTTCTGTCTAAATGCTCTCTCCGAAACTGACTTGAAGTTCAATCACTTTCCTGATTGCTTTGTGCTAAGCTAGCTACATGTAGTCTAGTCTTAAGGACACATATCTGACTTTTGAGCTCTTTTCCTGATGACTCTAAGAAGCTTAGCGCTAAGCAGGGTGCGGAGAGCAGATGACACTTCTCAAACTGAAGGGAAACGTCCAGTGCTGGATCTGTATAGGGGCCTGGAAATAAAAGCCAAAGCTGAGGAGAAGCA
This sequence comes from Semaprochilodus insignis, assembly GCA_034552555.1. Lineage (NCBI taxonomy): Eukaryota > Metazoa > Chordata > Actinopteri > Characiformes > Prochilodontidae > Semaprochilodus > Semaprochilodus insignis. The sequence goes on from CM067475.1 coordinate 34,348,071, forward strand.
TACTGCAGCTAAATTTACCCAACGACTTTGGTTCCCTCCGTGCAACCTCTATGATCACATACATCCTTATGTTCTCTTTACTTTGTGGGACAGGAGAAAGGGGGAGGGGGGCTGTTCTCCTGATTGCACTCCCTTGCTTGGGATTAGGGGAAGGAGAGTTTTTGATGGCTTGTTTTCCTGGGATTTCACAAAGCTCATTTTAAATCTCAGTTATTGTAGGTTCAAAAATGTTGTATATTAACTTCCACTAAGATTCCACTGCGACACAGTGAACAAAAAGGAGGGGTGGGCAGAAAGATAGCCTTAGTTATTATATCTTAGGAAGAATTCAGAGGTTATTTTAGGTCTGTGTGGTATTTACTAAACCGAGCTGGTTCGGTCCAGTCAGGCCTGAACTGTGCTGACAGAGGGAACGTTTTGACTGAGCAGGCTGCTGATTTTTAAAGGGCAAGTGGCAAAGCTTCTTTCGTATCAGCTGCTCAGTATTCAAATGTGAACTTTTAAAAGGCCTGAATTATTTACTGCCTCTGTTTATCATTTTAAAATCATATTTGTGATTCACACCAGGAAGCTAAGTCCCCTTGTCCTTGTCTTTTCAGAATGTTTGTAATTTGGAGACAAATTCCCCCACGGTCCAATCAGGTCCTTTCAGACTGTTTCACGGTCAGTGTGTTTGATAGGCTTATGTTCTGCTGAGTAGGTGTGTGCGCGTGCAGTGATTATAGATGTTTCGCTATGCTGCTAGAGCAGCCGGAGGCCCTGAAACTCATCTGCGTAGTGCTGGTACAGCTCAGTGTGAAATGACTGCAGGTGTGTGGTGAGATAAGGAGACATGCATCCCTTTTCCATCCGGCCTCCTCCCTGATCCGCAAGGTCCCCCTGTATCTACCTTCTTTTCTCTCTCACTCTTTTCCCCAACTTCTGCCTCAAGGTTACCGTTTTCGCTCTGCTCAACCTCTGCTTTCTCTCCTCCAGCTCTTGGATTTTTTTGGCTTCTGTTCTAATTTTTGCCTTCTATTTACGACCTTACTGATTCTTAGTGTTGGGTGGTAATGATAAAGTTCACTGTTGTGAATACATTGTGCTAATTGATGTGACTTTTTTTAAAGGTAACTGTTTTATTCTCCTAAATTGACACCAAAGAAACCCTTACATAGTGTGTTCATATCAGGGTATCAACAGGGATGTCAGTGTTATGAAATATGATGTTTTTACAAAGACATTTGAGGCCAGATATCATAACATTAATAACAATAGACCAAATCGGAATGTTTGTAAGCATACAGGGCAGCTATACTTCCGTATGGATAACCTTGGCCCAATTTGGATGGAAGCAGCTCAGTGTATGTCATAATTTGCAATAAATTCAGTCATAACAGATACATCATTTGTAATGACAGTATAATTACTGATGGAGGCTGTTATGGGAAATATCCCCAAGTATCTAATGGAATTCCATCTTTCTAAAGCAGGTAGACCTACTGTATTAATCTCTTTGGAGTCCTCTGTTTTTTGCCAACACTGTCAACTGAAGCTACTCAGAATTCAGTGAATCCTTTACTCATTGCTAATATATGACCAGTAAGTGGACGATAATGTAAGGCGACCATCTATGAGAAGCTAACGCTATTAATGTTTATACTAGCACCCACAGTGTTTGTTTGTTTGTTTTTTTCCCCCACATTAACAATTGACAGAGAAAACTAAACGCTTTGTTTGATTCTACACAGATTTCTATGTGAATGTAGACATTTGTGAGTGTGTATATATGAATAGTAGTGCAGTATTTTATTTCCCTTCAGTCAGTAGCCTAAGTTTTTAAAGTGACATAAAAATACCTAAAAGACCATTAAGTCGTTAGTCACGCTAATTATGATGGTTCAAGCTGTGTATTGAGGAGGTGTAAAAAGTTAGAACTGTAAGTTTAGTTGGTTCATGTTTGGGTTCTTGTTTTTACATGTGGTGAAACATCTTTATAGAGTGAATGTTTCTTCATTAAACACTGCGGCTATGTGTGTTTTTGGTGCATATGATACACGTAATGATTAAGTGAAAAATAAGCACACAAAGTTGTGAAGTTAAGATTTACTATTGCCTGGGGTAAAAAACTCTCAGTAATAGTACAAAATACTGTCATATCAGTGCAGCACTCCCTGTGTTGTCCACCCAAAAGTAAGGTGTTTGCTGCTGTGATGTAATGTTGATTTGTAATGTTGATAGTGATACACTATTTTTCATTGTTTGTCTCTAGATGGGCCTTTAGTACAACACTGTTGCATTAAAGGGTTAGAAAATAAAAATGTAAATGTAACAGAGAAATATGTAAAAGGAGGTGAATTTCATAGTTAACCCCTTATACTGGTAAAAGTTGACCAGGGGTTGTTTTGCAACCAGGATCTTTGCAGTTTGTTGTAACAGCATCCTTTTAGCCTAAAGAGGTTTAACTGTGTCAGACTGTGCAGAGCCTGCAAACCTTTATGTACATGATGTCTTTTTTCTGTCCAAAAACGTTTATTGGATGATTGTATGTAACTTTTAAAGGCTTGGTTTGCTTGAGGCCATGTGGTAATATGGAAATAAAATATAATTTGTTGTGCAGCCCTAGTACACTGGTACAGATGATATCTTGCACAGCACTACTGATGCTGTAGGTACCTTTTGAAGTAGGTCTTCCCACACAGTTTCTTTTGGAAGACTCTTTCTCAAGTTTTTCTTAGTTCTCCAGGGTATATCGACTAAGTTATTGTTAATGATGTTCTGTTGAACATCTTTAAGGCCAGGGTCATGTTTTAATCTGTGGAACTAGCCTAACATAACAAGAATACTGTTGTGTTTGTTTCTTAGTCCAGCCTATAAGTGTTTTTTTTTTTTTTTTTTTTGTCTAGTTTGATTTTGAATGTTATCTCTGTTACCATGAGCATATAACGTCAGCCTACCCCACCATCTGAAGACTCATAAACATAAACACACTCTAGGGTCAGAAATCTGACTCTCTGATGGGTGAAATTCCACATCTGCTCTGATCTTGTGCTAATTAGCTCCTTTGGCCTGTTAAAACACACACACACACACACACACACACACACACGGCAGCTCCTCTGACAAGCTGTGCACATTTGAGCAGTAACAGCTAGCGATGCCTTTGTGTGCCCAAAGGCATCTTCCCTCGCTGCACACGTTACTTTGTGCCGAGAGCTATTATCCATTAATCATGGCGTCTGCTCTATTTCTGCATGAACTGAGAGGTTGTGTGGATTAACCATCAGAGTGGTTGAATGTTGTGCATGGATTTAAAGGTGCCATAGAATGCATTTTAAATTATTTTCTGATCTCTACAAAAAATGTATGTGACTTTTGTTGGGACGAAAAGGTCCTAGATGCAGTTTTACACTCCCAGTTACAACCCCAAGAATGGAACAAGCTATTTTTCCTTTTTTTGGTGAGCTCATGAATATTTTGATTAGCTCTGTTCTGATTTGCTGCTTTACAGCAAGACACGGCAGTGATCTCACAGACGAAACATGTCAAAATAGACACAGACAGGAAAATAAATTGAATCTTGAATGTGTGAAGCTGCTTGATATTGTTCAAGGTTTGAGAAACATGTCTGGAGTGAAATGTACAGAGCAAACTAAGAACTCTGAATTGTCCAGGGTTTTTGTCAAAGACGTGGGAGCTGATGTTGATTTCCTGTTCTCCAGCATGTTTTGCGAATTTACAAACTGTAATATTTAAGATGGAACTAAATATTCAGTTGAGAAGCTGGTGGATGGGAAGGCAGTTCAGCCTTGTTTAAAGATTTTTGTTTTAGGCTATTTCTTGGAAAGGGTGTGAAAAGTGGCAGCATCGCCTAGAAAGGTAAATTTCCCCATATAGCCTAGCCCGCCATTTTCTTGTCATATGCAGATTTTGCGGGTATCTATTAATGAGTGAGGTCTATGATTTTAAATGTGTCCTGTTGTACCACCTTTTTTAGCAAATGCAGGATATTGTTTTGAACAACAGTGTTTGAGGTTGATGGTATGTCAGTTCCATTGTCCTTATTCATTGCCAATGTAAATACATTTCTCCTGTGGTAGCTTTAAGGTGACTTTTAAGTTTGGATGGATGACTGTCCATTTCTGTGCATTTTCGCTATGGTGTAACAGCTTTAACCTCTTAATGCCTACTTTGGAAAGAGCCTACTGATTTGTGTGGAGTACTTTGGTGAGGATGCCAGTTTGATATTGTCAGGTCAGTGTGCACCAGTATTAGCTTGCATGTAATGAAATCCATATTTTGGCTTTTTCACAACCTTGTAATTCAGAGTATCGAATGACATCTGGAGTAAGAATATGACAGGACAGATTTGACCAGCTTTGCTAGTTTGTTTAAGCAGGTTATTTCATATATTGAAAAAATGTCAAACGTGTGCAGAAAGTTAGGGCACTATTGTTGTGTTCTGTTGTATGTTGTTTTATGCAGAAAAATGTAGTTAAATTGGAAAATGTAGAAGTGAGTTTTTAGTCACCTGCTCATTCAGCATTTCTGTGGAAATGAAGGGGAAGTTTGTCCTCCTTTTGCTGTAGCAACAGCTATTCTTCTGGGAAGGCCCTGCATTGGGTGTTGGAACATTGCTATAAGGATTTGATTGAGCGTTAGTGATGACAGGTACTGTTGGTGGATGATTAGTTCTGGATCAGAGGTATTAGATGGAGCTCCATCACTCCAGAGAACACAGTTCCACTGGTTGACAGCACAATGCTGGGGCACTTTATACCCTCAAGTCAGTGCTTGCCATTGAGCATGGTGACCATTGGCTCATGTGTGACTGCACCATACCATCCCATTCTATTGGTGAGTGCCTTTCTGTGGAGATTATTCAATTAACCGCAGGTTCACACTGAAGAAACCTAGTTAAGTAACTAAAAGGGATGTCCTGATACTTTGTGTGTGTGTGTGTGTGTGTATGTATGTATGTATGTATGTGTATGTGTGTGTATATATGTATATATATATATATATATATATATATATGTATATGTATATGTATGTGTATGTGTGTGTGTGTGTGTGTGTGTGTGTGTGTGTGTATGTATGTATGTATGGTTTTTGCTATCTGCCCTTATGCTAATGTGATACCGCTCCACTTGAGCAAGCTGATGGAGCCTTACACAATGCAAGGAAATGACCTAATAGTTTATCACTCCATCCATGACTTCAGGGGTTTGACTGGTCTTCAGTTCACAAGCACATAAAAGTCCAGTTCACTCACACTGCCTCCTGGCTGTAAAAACCAGTGACCTCACCCACATCCCTCATATTTTATTTTGATTGGTAGTAGAGTTGAAGCATAGCTCTGGTGAGTAAAGGACTGTGGGTAATGGAAGAGAGAGAGAGAGAGGATAAAGTTGTAGAGTAAGACAAAGACACTTGAGGAGATTCCTGCAGCGTGGTGGTGTGATGGCCTTCCTTCATGATAAATGGAGCATCTGTGCTGGAACCTGCTGACACCATTACTAAAAATGAGACAATGTTCATAGAGTCAGCATTTTTGAATTGTTGAGTTGTTCATGTTTGTCAAACCCAGTTTCAACACAGTTTTATTTTGTCTGCTTTCTTGATTAGAGTTTTCTTCCCTGTTGCATCATCTTTGCAGCTGAGTCCCTTAATTTCTACTGGAGACCAGGGCTGAACAATCTGATGAAAAGATCTAACTGCATAAAGATCCAGGCCTGTTTTCCGGATGCGCTCATCCTTCTTTCCCTGTCTGACAACATTAGCTTCAGAATAAAGTAGGTCTCTGGGGCATTTGCACTCACCTCATCTCTCTCTGACACATCAGCATCTCTACCCCCCCGCCCCCAACTCTCCCACAAGCATGTGACTCAGCCCTGCCCGGACTTCAGGCTGTGGGGGGCCGCCATGGGGCTGCCTGCCTGTAATTACGCCACAGTGACTCACTGCTGAGAGAGAGAGTTGGAGAGAGAGAAAGCAGTGGAATTTTAAGAGACAAAAGTTGTCACCAAGAGACATTGTCCATGCAATTGTGGCATGACTCACTGCGACAGTGAAAAGGAGGGGCTAACAGCGAAGGAGAAGGAGAGTCACTGTTGGGCCTAGTGCGCTGTGCACTGTAAGCCACTTGTTTGCAGAAGTACACTTCTGTCACTGTTCCTGCCTTTGGGAACACTGAGGGCTTTGTGAGTGACCTGACCTCCTGTGTGCTGCTAGGTGCAGTAGTGCTGAAGATGCATGGTGACATACAACACATCTTCACCAGTATGTTGTGAAGGTCCAATGGCATCAATGCCTTCATGAGACATCAAATTGGTTTAGAAATTTCAAACTCAGTTTTCTCCCACCCTGTTAAATCTATAGGCCACATTTAGCCCAAAATGTCTTGTGGTTGTTCACAAAAAATTTCGTTATGAGATCTGAATCTGCAAGAGTAGTCGTCTTTGTGCTTTACTGTGAGGTGAAGTATTCAAGGCTCCTTCACTAAAGATCTGACATCGGTTACCTGGATGACTGTAGAGCATGAATTAGACTAGATGATGACAGATGACAGAGTGAATTTTTACTGCTGTGCTCTAGAATATTAGCTCTAGTATAGCACAAGTATTTACTTCTTTAAGTACTTCTTAACCTCCTCATTTCATAGGATAGATACAAACGAAACATTACATAAACATTCCATACGAGTAGATAATATATGCAAATTTTGAAATACGCATAATCTGAGATCACTATACAATAGATGGACTCTGCATTGCTTTGCTTGCGTACTCAATACTGAAACTGAAATGGCCTGTCTGTTAGATGAATCAGATGAGCAAACTTGTCTTCCCCTTTCAAGCTAAGATTTTTACTTGTTGAACTTGAACGCTCATGACAGGCCAGAATGTTTAGCGTTAAAAACAGACAAAAATAGCTGCAGTCATCTTTTTTACTCCTGTATGCTGCTGTTAGCATATGGCATATAGTTCTGTGGCTTGATGATGAAACCTGTTTAAGTGCTTAGCTCTCCCACCCCCCACCTCCCAGGGCATTCCTTAGGGCTCCAACAGACCTTCACTCGGCCTCCTCACTGTCTGCCATGGGCCTCTCTAGACCTTTGGCTCCAGTGCTGTCTGCCATGTGTGTGACTGACCAGACAGAGGCTGGAAAGCAGAGAGCCCGGTTGTAGGTTACTCTGGCACCGATGCCATGGCCACTGGTGGGCGCTGTGGGTCTACACTGCTGCCCAGTTGACCTCCAAAGGCGTCTCCTCCATCAAAGCTCTTTTGTTTATTGCCTGTGTGTACTGGGGCTGTCCCCTCTTAATCTGACTTATCCTTTTTTTCGTGTTGCTAATGTGGTAGGATTCTGCATGTTGAATAATTATATTTATGTATATATGTATGCTGCAAGCTGCACAATTAAAGGAATATTTCTAATTGCAGTTTTTCTGATCATTGTTGTGACTCTAAATTTTGCAATCTAAATGTGGTTATTACATTTTAATTAATTTCTAAGACTTTTATTTTGTTGAAGGTCAGTGCATCCAATTTTTCAGGTCTGATGCCTGTAAAGTGGATGTTGAATAACGTAGGATATCGGAATTGATGTAGCTTGTAATGTAACTTTTGCATTCTGAAAATACACTTATTCACATTACAAATTTAGATATAAAAATGGTTAATTATTCAGCCCTAGTCATTATATATAATAGTGTTAAAGAACATTCTCATTAACATGTATAAACTTTCACAATGAGTACTAAATAACGCTCAGTAACTGAATGGCTGGCTGGTTAAGTGCAGTCCTGAGCTCAACAACAAAATTCTGTTTTTGAGAATGCGAGGGTTAGAAGCAAAGGCTAATTAAACAGTTTTTCCTCCTCCTCTGTGAATTTCTGAGTGAACTGTCATTTATGGAGATGAGAATGATACAAATATTTAAGTCAGAGCCAGAGTTAATCAACAAATAACACAACACAACACTGGAGATGTTGAAGCTTATGCCCTCAGAGGATTTAACCACAGAACAAAAAAAAGCCGCATAACCTTTTGTGAAGTGTTGCCTGGACTGGTGTGTCTGGATCTTATCGTAATGAGGGTATCTGTCGGATCTTGGAGAAGAAAAGGATTATTTTATGGTGCGCCACGCAGAGACTAAAGTTCAGCATGCAAGAGAATCAGCACATGTATACACCTGTTTTTAAGCCATTTAAAAATAGACGGCAAGGTAGAAAGTGGTAAACTAGTAAAACACATATTTTTAGGCACTGAATGATTTGGAGAAATAATCGTGGTTTTTGTTTTTTCCCCAGACTACTGTTGTTATTATATATCCTGTTTTTTATAAGCATTATCTACATATTTTGGGCAAGATGTAGAGAATACCCACTTTTTCTGAATTGTGGCTTGAATGCTAAATGTAGGATGCCAGACTGATGGTTGTTGTTGTGCTGTTGGCACATGGGTGTTTGGCTGCATTTGAAAGGTGCGCGTTGTAGTTCTCCAATTACAGTTTGTAGTTTATCGTTTTTCTGCACAACCTTCTATCCTGTTCTTTAGTACAGTTTTGTGTATATAATATAGAAATATACATTTATAACACATGGGTGTTTGGCTGCATTCGATAGGTGCGTATTGTAGTTCTGCAATTGCTGTTTGTAGTTTCTCGTTTCCTTCATCCTGTTCTTCAGTAATCAGAATCCCCACATGGAATGACTACAATGAACAGTGAGTGTAGATACAAGTGGCAAGATACAACTTGAACAGCAACACATGTCCAAGTAAAATTACATGAATGCTTTCTGAATAATTTAGCATGGCAAAAGGCTATTAACAATGCTATTAACAATCCAGTATAAGTACAGAGTACAAGGTTGTGAGGTGAGCACAGGTACTGTCCTGGCAGTAAATGACTCATTATAAAAACATAGTGTGGGCAGGGCTGACCTCACATACTGCTCTATAAAACTGGGCAGTGATATCTGTCTGTTATTGTAGATGGCGTGCTGCCGGAGTTACTGCCCTTGATGGCGTCTTAGTCAGCTTGTATAGCTTACTGGCATCAACTGTATTGATGCCACTGCTCCGTCACACTGCTGTATAGAGGACTATGTTAACAGCAGACTGACAGACCTGTAGAAATGACCTGCAATACACCAGAGGACCTCTGTTTCCTCCTATGAATATGCTGTCATATTATAACATGGTGTTTGTATGATCTGGACCCACAAATGGTTCTGGCCCTTCTTGCATGCTGCATCTGGGTCAGTAGTATGTCACCAAACAGGATTGCATCGAATGGACAAAAATATCTTGTAATAGTTACTGTTTTTGTGACATGGTTGTTTTATGTTTTGTTTATTAAAAGTGAATATTGTAGGACTGTCTGGCAAATATCAAAGTCTAAAGCTTTGTCTCACTACTTTTGGAGAATTATGAATCCAGGAGAGCATGCTGGTCCCTAGGATTGGATCTAGTATAAAAATCATACTCCAAGGCAGCATTTGGAGAGCACTTTTTAATTTTTATGATGGAGGATCCAGAAATCTCCCTTCTGTACACACTCACCAAAACTCTGTATGTAGTGTGAGGACACTTTTGGCTCTCTCTGAAGGTTCCTGTGTTCCGTCTCAGGGCAGGCTGAAAGAGGAGCAGATGTTGGAACTGGCTGGCACTCTGCCACTCTGCCTCTCTGGCAGGCTGTGAGTAATTAAAAACTGAGATGGTCATAGTGAGGTAAAGAGCAGGGCAGTTCTGTTGTGGATACCGCTTCTGGAGTTTATATTGTTTAACTGTGCCGTCTGCCTTTTGGCTCTGCTAACTCTGTGTTCATCAGATCCTGAATCTTTGAATCATGGGTGGATTGAATGGCTGTTCGGACTTGAGTGAAATCATATGTGTAGCACAGGAATTTGGAGGAAGAAATGCCCCAGTTAGTTAAGTTCCTAATCGAACATCTGCTGTCTTTCTTGTCAGATCAATGCAGAATGTTCAGAAGAGTTCACAAACAAGCCCAGAGTAGTAGCCTGGGAGAAACATTTTGAGTAGTGCTGCTAAGAGAAATGTGTATTGAGCTCTTTTTAAGTATGCTTAATAGATGATTAAATGGTTATTCTAGATACCCCCTTCATCCTGTCCTCAGTGCTGCTGGGTACCCTATCCATGCTTGCTGGACTTTTTTTGACAATGTATGTTGCGATAAACTGTGTCACAATACATCATGCTTGTCTGAGCATGTTGTGTATATTATCAGTACATACTGACTGACTGCATGTTCCATTATAAAGAGAGCAAAATTAGTCATGTTGTGTTTACAGTTTTGATAGTTTTCTTACAATATAGCACTAATGGTTCTTTTCTCTTTGTTCTACCTGATCAGATGTAGGAAAGCAATATATATTGGGATGCATCATGTATCTTTAAAATGTATTGAAATGATCCATTTTCATTTTTTGCCATATTCTCACCTTTTTGTATACATTGTGGACTTCAGTCCCTGCAAACTAAAGTTACCCATGGACCCTCTGTTTGGAGATATATTTGTATATATATATGTGCATCTTTGCAGAAGTAAATGCAGGGTAAAAGAGGGAGAAACTGTAAATGAAGTATTACACCAAACCTATTTTTCACCATAGCCATGAAGTCATTTTTGCCTTTTTTTGCCTTTGTTTTATTTGGCACAGTTGTGTTTGTGGAGAGGTGTCAATAGTTTTCACAGCAGGAGGTTCTCATGCCTCCCCTTACACCCATCATTGCTGACTAGCAGCTCAACACAGAGCCATAGCAATTTATACACAAAGAGACAACTGTGTCCTAGTTAATCCAACAACAGAGATGTTCCGAAAATATTTGATTTAATTATATTTATTAAGAATGCTAAGGTTGATTTGCTTTCCACTGGTGAATAAAGTGCTACAGAAAGATGCTAGGTTAAGAATTGGAATTGAGAAATTTGCCACATGTATAGCATCTTGTGCTTGTTTTTTCACTCTTGCTAAGCTCTTGTGGCTGCTGTACATCATGCCCTGAAAGCATATGAAGGCTCAGTAGCTGTACTCTCACATAATTGAGTGAATAAAGCATAAAACACATTTCCATCTGCGCATGTTGAGCAGAACCTTTAGTACAGTGCAAAGCTCTTTGATGATGTCCTTTGGCGCGGGCTATATGTCTAAATATTCTCTTTTTCTGGTCATCCATCACTGTACTGGTTAATCCCTGGCACTCAGTAAACTAGGCCATCCAGCATCTCTAATAACCAGATGAGGGAGTATTTGCTTTTCTCTTTTCCTGCGCCTCTCAAACCTCCACTTGTTGGCAGTCCAGTTCAGCTCTCCTGCTACGCAAACAAGTCTTTGACTGATGGGTAGCCAAGGGCCATTGAACAGATTCTGGTGTGCGAGTGAGTGAAGGAAACTTGGCGAAGAGCACTGGTAGCCCATTGTGCCTGCTGCTGTAATCTGCTTTAATTCGTTTCGGAGGCATTTTGTTTGATTCTCTCTGGGTGTTTGTAGGGGGGTGGGGACCTGATAGCATTTCAAACGTGACACACTGTGCTCATGGTTACCGGCAGTTAACCAGATAACATGGCTGTTCTTTATTTATGTCACCATCTGTGGGCGAGCCCTAACATCTCACTTTCTGTGATTCTCACATTCTCTGTGTGTCTCTTTCGTGCACATTAAAAGTGCTTCAAATTGACTTGATTAAAAGGTATAGCCCATAAATTTCCACATCAGTAACGTAAATTATTTGATATCTTTTGTGGCAGTAATTGTTTTTGTGGAGCTCTGCCATATGTGCATTGCTCTCATTTACATTGCCTTACTGCAACACTCAATCTAGAACCTTCACTTCCACCGTTTGTTCATCATTATCATGTATTGCATTAATAATGTCTAGGCATGTGTCTGGTGATGGTTAACAAGTTTTGCCACCGTGGTCCCTCCCAGTGGGTCTGATCATCTAGTATCAGCGCAACACCCCCACTACCATGTCAGTGTCACTGTAGTGAGAATGACCCACCGCCCAAATAAGTAACTGCTATATGGTGCTCCTTTTGGGGTCCTGGACATTGAAGAACAGGGTAAAGGGGAGATAACAAAGTATGCAGAGAAACTGATGGACTACAGTATGTAACTGTAGAACTACAGGATGCTCATATATGGTAAGTATATGGTAAGTTAGAGAAAGTTAAGATAAAATGTAGGTGTACTTAAGATACGAAGTAGGTCGACCTAGTAAAGTAGGGGCATCTTGTGATGCTTCTAGACTCATTACTGTTAATGAAGGGGTGGACCAGTAAGCATAATAATAGCAACTTTTTTAAGTAATTTTGAGGCGATTAACAAACACAGTGAGTGGGTGTGAGCTGAGACAGTTTTGTCAGTTGAAGCATAAACGCACCCCCCCAACCCCTGTACTCTGTTTTAATAGTTTACTGGGGTTATTTTCCATATAGTTAGTCAATTAAAAGGATTCTATTACCAGCATAGGCCTTATCACAAGGTTGGCTTTTGCATTGCTGCTACCACTGTTAGTTTGTTTTTTGAGTGCTGTCTTAACCAATCACAGTTCCGGAATAGTTTCTTTCTGTGTTTTAATAATTCAGACTTTTCATGTACTTTAAAAGTTAATTATTTAGTTTATTCAAGCATATCACAATACCGAGGCACCAGAACAGATTAATATATTGCAATGCATATGGCAACATGTAGCAATGTAATTGCGATATTTGTATTTTGACCGTACTATACTAAGCACTAACTCTGTATCCCTGTGTTTATCCGTCTCTTCCTCTCGCCTGCCTTTTTTTTTTTTATGCTCCCCTCCTGCTTTCACTCCCTCGTACTCTGTCTCTCTTTTTTGCTTTCCCTGTCTCTCTTTTCTCTCCGCTCTCTTCCTCCTTTCCCCTGAGCCCTCTTGTTCTCTCCACCCACCCCCCCCTTTATTCCCACCCCTCCATCTCCTTTATTCTCCTCCTTCTCCACTACTGAATGAGACAACCTCCCCCCTTATCCACCCTCGTTTCCTCCCCCCTCGCTCTAGGAGGCTGTCCTTTTACACACTTACGCTCACACGTACATCTGAGACCGGCACAGGCTTTTCTGCATGGCAGCTTTGTGCTGTTATTACGGCAGCGGAGGACCATAGGGTAGCTGTGTGTAGCTGTTTGCAGGCGTACAGGAGAACAGAATCGAGGGGATACTAAAACGCAGCGCTGAGAGGCTCCAAACAGCTTGATTTTCTTCTTTTAATGGAAGGACTATACCACGGTGGGTGCCGTAGTGTGACTTGGGTTCTTCTGTGCTGAGTGCAGCATGTGGCTGGATTACAATTGTATGTCTTAGTGCTAGCCCTAATAATGTACAGTAACACAATAAGATATGCATAAAGAGGTACTACAGTATGCTGTGACTGCATGTGTTGTGGTATGAAAAGCTGCATATTTCAGTTTAGTGTTTTTTGTTTTTTTTTTCTGGTGGTACTGTTGTTATAGAGAGCGAGCTTCAGCTTTCTGTTCGATGGTCCAATGTTGGCAATGGTGTAGCAGCCACTATTACAACCCCCTCTGCAGTGATCCTTATGGTGGTGGTGCTGGTGCAGTAAGTCCCCTTCTAAATGGCCATCGTTAGACATCCTGACGTGGGAAATTTGCGCCTGTCCAGTGTTGGCTTGGCGCCAGCAAGCATCTGCTCTGCTGGAACGTGTATCGCATCATTACAACCTCGCCTGATAATAGAGTGTCACAATGACGAATAGCCTTTTTCATTTCTTAAGCGTGATGTGCGGATGAGTCGTGGCATCTCTTTCCACCTTGGATCATCAATTCTGGTTAATATTTAATGCTGCTTTATTATTTTGCTCCCTTTTGAAATATTGATGCTATGTTGACTTTTTGCAAGAACACGTGCCGTTTCCGTTGCCCTGTCAAGGTCCACTGAAATGTAGTAGCTTACCCTTTGAATGTAGGCCATTAACATCATAGCTAATTTGTCATTCATGTCACTGTCTTAAAGTTAAAATCTAATTCACACATTTTTTCTCCAGTATATAACAGCTCAGCTGAGATTTGTTTGGTGTGGGAAGTTTTCATTTTTAGATTTGAAGCTACAAGGCGTATGTAGCGAACAAATAATGGAAGTAATTAAAGTTTATCTTGGGCCAATTAGTGTTGCAGTTAGCCTCAAACTGTGTCTTAGACTTGCTTATGGGGTTTCTGACACTGTATAATACCCATAAAAACAGACAAAATTCAGGCACATTGGTGGCTACATACTACATACGTTTGTCCGTTTTTATATAATATAGTATTTTAGAAATATTGTCTTGGTTGATCTATTTTATTGAAGGTGCACACTTTTCTTGTACTTTATTTTTTTCTCCTGGTGACATCTCAACATTTGTCAACCTCTCCTTATCCCTTAGAGTGTTAAACAGGTTGTTTTACGAGGTTGCTGAAACATTCCTTATAACTTCAGCATGAATAAGTGGCTAAATTGCTCTATGATGAATAGGCTTGTAAATTTAAATGTATTTTAGTGACTTTGCAAAAACAAATGAAGTCATAATTGTCCGTTTGGCAGCTTAGTTTCTATGTATGGACTTTAAGAGATTTTAAACAGTGTTTGCATACTATACCAAGCTCTATTACTAAAAACACAAAAAGCATTTTAATATCATTGTTGGCACGGCTGGTTCTGTTTTGGCACTGCTGGTTCTGTTTTGTCTGGTCTAGGAGGCAAAATATTGTGGTATGAACATATACTTAAAGTCTTAAGGAGTTGTGATGTTATGTTTCAGCTCACAATGCAGCATTTTGTGAGGTTGAGTTCACATACATGCAGCATATGTGCACAGATTGAGTACATTCTTGTACAAGTTAATTCTTGCAAATGTAGGTTATTGAGTAACTGTGCACATCTGTGTGCCTGAATTTGTACATGAATTCAGACTGTTTGTGTGGATTGTGTTTATTTTTGTGTGTTGTGTCAGGTTGGATGTTAGCATGAGCATGTTTGGCAGGTGTTAAGAGCCTGTAGGGCAGTGTGCAAGTGGTGTTGGGGGGGGGGGTCGTTGGGCCGTTGCCTCGGGCTGTCATATGAGGCACGCTCCAGTTACCCCCATTCTGCCCTGGGGGCAAAAAGCATAAAGAGAGTTGGGAGGGAGAAGGTGGGAGTTGGAAGGGGAGTTTTATGTAATGTGTTTGGGCCCCTTATATAGAGTTTCTTAATACAGATGTACCTGCACCAAAGGTTGTTTTAATTGTTAAGCGTGTCTCGCTCATACGCAATGTAATGGTTCATAGAGGTTTACCGTGAGCGTCAGCATGTCATCTTGTATATGGATTTGAATTTGAGGTTGTAGTACAACTGCCTGTTGCCATATATGAAAGGTACATCTGTCTGTTGTGTATTTTTACTGATCAAAAAATTCTTCTTATCATTAACAGTGTTTTGATGTGAAATGGTTAGTTGTGGCAAATCTTGTGATCAGATTTATTTTTGGTGGTGGACCAGGGTTCTCCATATATGCAACCCAAATGTAAGGCATTATAGGCGTTTTATTTACTGTCCAGAAACAACAGTGATTCTGTTGATGATGTAAAGTAGTAGTTAATCAGAAAAGTAAGTGAGGAAGCTGTTAGAGACATTAAACTCTTCAGATGTGTGGTATCCATCAGCACCACTGTGAACAGTTTTGATTCTGTAAATTTCTTTAGAGGTCACATAGGCTACGTCTACACAGCAGGATTTTCCTCGTTTGTGACACAGAGGAGTTATCTGAGTGGCTGTGTGAACAGCAAAAACCACATTGAATCTGACATTTTCAATTACGATTTGGGACACTTTCTTTTGCGGTTCCAAAATACATATCTGATATGCGGCATTTGCGACTCATTCTGAACAGCAAGACCAGAATTGTGATGTTTACGTCAATCCAGCTTGACATTCATCATAATTTTGTGCTGCTGAGACCTCAAACGTTTGGACTGATGTTTCTGTATAAACAAATGAAAGCTTCTCAACCGCTCTGTGTTGAATGGTTTTGAAAGAAATGACTGAATGCAGAACAAACAAGCCTGCAGAGTCAAAAGAAATAAAAGCCTGAAAGCAAAGTTTAACGAAACCAAGGATGCAAAGAACAAGCCATGGCTGAATCACGTGCCCTTTATATGTTCTCAGTGGTAAGCCCAGCTGTCAGTCTGGAACTTCATGATAGCTTGTGTGATGGTAGCGAAGATGAAACTGAGACCAGGAGTGGACTTGCGTCAGTCAGCAGACATTGTTTGCCTCTGGGTGAACGTGCCACGTGAACCATGTGTTTTTTTTTGAGCATGCAGGTCAGTTAAGACACTTGAGTTGTTCAGACTAAAGGCTGGATAAAGGTCATATTAAAAACATTGTGTGAACAGTCCAACAAGAAAGTCTGGTGGTAATAAAATCAGATATGGGCCACTTTTACCTGCTGTGTAATTGTAGCCACAGAGTAAGAAAAAGGTGCTAATTGGATAACAATGGGACACAATTAGAAAAAGTAGTATTACGCATTCAGCATTCTTTGCTGTAGAATCCTGTTCTTTCACTCAATATCATTCAATACAGCGTTCTTAACATTGGCTTTAACTTTATGCTATTTGAACAGCACAGACCCATTCTATTTGTGATAGTGGAGCGAGCCAGAACACGGTCATCCTGGCCTTGGATGTCTGTCCTTGCGGACACTGCTGGCTCAATACCTGTCTCTCCTTTGAGGCTGGGGAACATGGGAAATGGTGTCTTGCTGCTGCAGCAATGCATTCTGTGCATGGGTACTTTTGGCTTAATATCATTCAGAGAGATACGAGACAGTGGACAGGGCTGTAGTGTACTGCTCAATGCACAACTCTGAAAACCACTCGAGTTAAACCTGACACAGATTGAGCAAGGATGTCATAGCCTATGTCCAGTTTTCATATAGAACAGCAATTTGTTGGCTTGCCAGTGTCATCATTGGTTGCCTCCTTGTATTCAAGTAGTAGTTTTAAAATTCTTGATCATAGGTCTTGTTTAAAATCAGCACTTTAAAGGAGCATTGCTAACACTGTGAAGGAGCCGGACTTGCATTAAATTCACTCAGTGTTCGCTATTAGCATTAATTTCACTGTGCGCTTCTTATTCATGCAGTCAGCACTCCACCTGGAAGACAAGCAGAGAACATTCAGAGAACATTTTGTGCCCCCGGTGACAATCGATTGAAGGAGATACTGATTTGAAATCCGTCTATAGTAAAAGTGTTTTGATGAAAAGAGAGCCTAATGGACAGAATCTTGCTGGTAAGTAGTAAGTAAAGTTTTATCTGCTCCCCTCAGATAAACAGGAGACTGCAGTATCAGAGCAGATTCCTTTGGTATCTCCAAAAGATCCACATGGTGTTTTCTTGAAGTAATCTGCAGTCCAGCTGGAACTGTAGATGTGGTGCTCGTAGAGGTGGTCTAGCTTCAGTCGAGTTATGGACATTTTAACCATTGTAACTTTTTAAATGTCTGCATATTTTTATAGTTTAATTTTAAGTGGTATTTGTGTAGTCTAATGAGAGATGTTTAATGTTGGCATAACTAAAGAACTAAAACAGAAGTTTCAGCATTAGTAAATTGCACGTAGCGAGCATAAGTGCTGATCTATAACAAATTGTTATTTTGATTTAGTGATGCATCTTTGGATACAGGTATACTGTACAAATTTATCTTGTGATTAATTTTGTGATAATGTAGCTCCTGTTGGATGTTATTTCATAGTCTTGTTCATGCTCCGTTATTATTTTGGGATGCACCCAGAAGGAAGTGTCGGATTGCAATGTTATTGGGATGGAAGATAAAGGTTACCAGGAACATAAATGATTTTATTTAAACATTTAAACTGACATGGCCAATATTTATTTAGCTACACATACAGAAGTAGTGTCTCTCAGTATGGCATCAGGCCGCCATGTTTGCTAACACAACATGCCAGACGTCTAATGGAGTTCTGTGATAATTTTTCTCTTGTAGCTTGAGTATTCTCATGCAGTTCCTGCAGATTTTGCCGTAGGCAGGGCCACTGAGACAGCAGAAGAGTAGAGATGTAGCAGAAGGTGACAAGTTCCTTTCTGTAAATATCTGCAGTGCACACAATTCAAGTGCACACTGTCAAGTTCAGATGGACCTAACATATTGTTAGACTGTTAAAGTGCCTGTATTAAAGACCAAACGTGATCTGGCATCATATGAAATTGGACCCCACATCATGATACTGGGCCTTCTGGACATGTGACGCATAGCGACAAATTGTTCATCTTGGCTCTGACCACAGTGGCTCCACAGATGGAGTCTGGCACTACAGCATTGCAGTCTTTGGTGACGTTGACATGGCGTTGCAACAGTCGGTGTGCGTGTAGTCCTGGGTCATGCAGCCGTCTGTCAGTTGCGCTGGCACTAACAAAATGGCTCACATTGCTGCTTGCTGAATGTCCGCAATCGTGGCTATTGGGTCAATCTGTCGGTTTTCCCTCTCTGTGGTTTGTGTAGGTCTCCCAGATCCTTCATGTCAGTGGTGCGTGCATCCTTCTATCCGCTGCCACCAACATTGTGCTGTGGTAATAACCACAGGGCCGGTACGGCGGGCTATACGTTGAAAAGACCAAATGTACATAGTAATGTACATGGACGTAGTTTCTCTTGGACGTTGATATTCTGCAATCTTGTTCATGCCCCAATATTATCTAGGGTTTTAGGTAGAATGACCAATCAAAAACACATTATACCTGATTACGCCAATATGAAACGCTAAATTATCTTTTTTCAGGTAACCGCATCTTTCCCTACTGCGGTTAAGCAGAAGCTGTATTTAGATTGGTTCATCAGGGAGACATCTGTTATAAAGTTTCTACATGTCTCTTCAATGATGAATCCCTTATTTCCAGATGGTGATACAATTAATACTGGATGAGAGAGTTTCTAGTGGGTTGTATATTCTATTAAACTTTATCTTTGTGTAATATATGGTCCATTGTTTGGTATAAAACAGTAATTTGCCTTGTAGTTTTTCAGGGGAAGAGGGAGAAAAGCACCGACATGGCCGATCCGTCTGGAAATAAAATCACGCAGTAGAACCTGTGTAGAGGAAATTACCCCCAATTAAATTTCATCCTGTCTGAAATGGGCTGTAGTCTGGTGGTTTCCCTGCTCAAACACACTTGATTCACAACTCAGCAGGTAGCTGTCATGTTTAGTTGGCTTATCAGAGCAGAAAACTTTCTCTCTTAGCAGAGTTCATTGTTTGGATGTATTACTGATGGTGTCTTGCATACTAAACGCAAGTTCAGATGGTGTAAATGCAGCATTGATTCACCTTATGAGAACTTCAGGAGGAGCAAACTTACTTGAACATTCACTGTTGTTTCTGGCACTGGCATTGGCATGATGACAGCTATGACAACTAGAACTCAAAAGAGGTTTGTATGTTGTTTTAATTCCAAAAACCATCATTTTTAATGCCGTTAATTTGCTTCACCTTCACTATGTAACAACCTTAAGGCTCACAAGTGCCTGAACTGAACACAACGGCTGGAACGGTTTTATGCTCAGCTAAATGTCCTCATTGTGCCCTGATTGAGATGTGTTGATGATGCAGCAGAAGGTGACAAGTTCCTTTCTGTAAATATTTGCAGTGCACACAATTCAAGTGCACCCTGTCAAGTTCAGATCTCTACAACATGGATTTTTCTGTGGTCGGATAGTGGACGAGGGCAAATGGAAGCAAGGAAAATGAAGAACATGTAGTGCAGGAAGGAGAAAATGAGTGAATGGAGCGGAAGGTTTTAACCTCTGCCTGTGAGCAGTCTGGGGTGATGAAAGGCTGATGAAATCGCTGACGGCCGCCTTTATGTGCTCTTCCTCTGCTCTTCGTTGCGGTTCTGTAATTACCCAGCTCTGTAATTGCCAGGCTGCAAGCGCTCACAGTAAAAACAAAGCCGGAGACTGTCTTCAGCAACAAAGCTTCTCGCTGTCGCCAAATACAAGAAGCAGTCAGGGGTGCTTAAATTGCACTGACTGACCTGTCTGAAGCTTGTTTGGCCCTGTCTCATTCCATAGGACAGCAGGGTGACTGCAGTATGATGTGAGAGTGATCAGTGGCTGCAGTATGATCTGAGAGTGATCTGTTGAAGACCTTACAGTCCAGTGTATGTGTCAAGCCACTGGTCTGAACTGGAATGGAAGTCATGCCGTATGCTTGCACATACTGTAGCCTGTATTAGGTTTATTTTATGGGAGTTTTTAAACTCATTGTTTTTGTCCAACATTTTTTTTCTCTGTCTGGTTTTGTTTTTCACCCCATACTGTGTTTTTTTTTTTTTTTCTTTTCATTTAGTGCAGGACTGATTACTGTATATTACTAATCTAAGTCTGGGCCACTGTGCTCAACTTGATCACAGAGGATCATAAAGACTGGCAGAAATAAATTACTGATATTTGATTCAGGTGTGTAGTCATGGCAATGTTGAGCATTTTAGAGTCAAACTATGCATAAGTGGCTCATCTACAAGACTCATCTGAGGACAAATATTAGCCTTTCAAAGGTTACAGAAACTGTTTCGTCTGAAAGCTTCCAGCAGGCTCCGCTTCCTAGATGATGAAAGATGCGGACCCTGCTGTCAGTGAGAAAGCGGCTGCAGCTTGTTAAAATGGCACTCGCTGGGCTCATCAGAAATTTCGTACAATGCCCTTTGAGAGAAGAGACAGGTGAAACCGTTTGAGCTGGAAACAGCAGAGTAGGTTAAACATAAACATAGGTTAATAATAATTAAGACCTTAATAGTAGAGTGTAATATACACATGCTTTACTTAGGTGTTGCTTGGCGTTAATTACTGCACATATTTGCTTATTTTTTTGTAATTAGCCACATTTGAGTCATTGAGTCCCCCATAAATGTTTAAAAACAAGGGATGCCCAAAGACATCAGTTATCTCACTCTTGGCAGATAATTGTTACCTTTTTTAATGGCATCATGTGAGTAGAATTGCTGTGTTAGTGTTTTGCTATCCCGTCTTGACCAGAGAAGGATGAATTCCCCTTCTGAATCTTTGTTTCTCTCAAGGTTTCTTCCTCTTGAGTTTGTCTTTGCTTCTGTCTTGCTTGGCTTGTTTGTTTGGGGCTTAAATTTAGATTTCTGAGTTGCAGTGTAACATCATCTGTTTTAAATAGTGCTAAACAAATAAGTCTTAAACTTAATTTGACTGATATACCATAAATTTGGTGACCCATTTATTGTACTCTGAAAGAGCAGAATATTTGAGCCATATCGGGATACTAAGCTGAAATATTCGTGTTTTATTCATTTTGCCATGTGGATGTAGCCATTAAGCGACTCCTGTAACGGTGCATCCCTTTTAACATTACTTGACACATCAAACTACTTTTGCTTTACTCTCCAACTCCACTCTTTAGTTTCCAGTCAAAAATATAGATGTTTATTCAGTGTCTGAAAATAAGCCTAAAGCTATTACCTAGAAGAATCACTAAAAGTCAAAATGAGTTTTTAGTGTGTTCATGTTTTAGTCTTAGAACTTCGATTCATTTCAGAATACTAGCTTTCAGGTTTTCAAAGAAATCTGTAGGTGTTTTTTTTTTCATGCCTCTGAAGTTCACTCTCAGAAGTTGCTTGCTTTTTATTCTCTCTGGATCCAAGAAAACAACAGTGATGTGATGGTCTGGGTAGATTGTTCTGAGAAAACCAGCAGCTTTTTTGTTTGAGTTGCAAAATTGATTTCTTGTTTTGTGTACTTGTGTGAGATGGAGTGAATTGTCATCTTACAGTGTAAAGATGTACAGAAACACCTTTAAATATGAAGCAAGAGTGGAGCTTGATTTTCTCCTCTCTCTCAAAGATGAAAGATCTAAGTGCTGTTTATCTTATGGTGACAGTGTTGGGAGTCTACCAGAACTAGAAATAAATACATATGTTCCTATACTGGAGTGTATAAATGGTGAAGTCTGTATCACATATTCTGTAGTGCTGTAAATGTGTTGATAACGTTCTAGCATCCAGTAGCAGCCTTTAATATTGGCTTAGCGAAAGATGGCAGTGCTGTCTGTTTAAAACTGTCCTGTTCCAAGCAAACAGAGAGAGAGGTACATTCATTGCTTTGGCCTGCTGCCACCACAAATTGGGGCACACTTTTTTTTGCGTTTGTGATCTGCTTTTCAGTTTTGGTTTGACTAGCTGTCAGTGAATTAACTGTTTGAAAATCCTACCACGTGCAGAGTGTCAGATTTATGAGCAAAGTTCTTTGCCAGCCTTCAGTGGCACGGATAAAGTGCATCGGGTTTACAGCTTAAGTTCTCAGCCTAAGTCTGAACACTGCGCTTAGACAAAAGCATGTTTGTATTCAAGCCTGTATTCTACTCCTCCACAAAGCTCAGCTAAACGTCCAAGCTTGCAGGCTGTATATCTTCTCGCATGTTTGTGTGGGAGAGATGGAGAGAAAGAGAAAGGGGCGAGATTGGAGGGGGTGGAGAGGAGAGAGCTAGGTCAAGAAAAAAAGAGAGAAAGGGGGAGGTTTCTTGCTGACAGCTTGTGAAGCAGGTGTTTGGGCCCCAGCCAGTCTGACAGACTTCAAGTGGGCCAAGTACCATCGCCCCATGCATGAAGCTGGTTGGTCCTGGATCGGCCCCCTTGTCTTCGTCGTGTGGCATATGGGCCAAGCGGGGTCAAGGCTGCAGGGGCCAGGGTTCATATGCGACGAGCTTGGATCAGTCTATTAAACATAGCCGCCTCTCCTCCACAGCAGGAGAGAGCAGCATATGCTAAAAGGTGACAGAAGTCCATTAAAGAGAGCCATCCTGATGGCCAGAGACATTCAGAGCTGGTTAGGTTAGGCTAATCCTTTAAGCTCTGGACGGGCAGTCAGTGTGCTCTCTACACATCTCTAGTCACATGCAGATTCGATCAACTGACTAAACTTATTGATTATCATGTGGTTGTGTAATAGGCTCACAGGGCACTAAAGATCAGCTACGAGCCAACTAATACGCTTGTGCTGTCTGATGATGATGATGATCTGTTCAGGTTGGATCCCCATTAAAGCCCCAGTAATGGCAGCATTGGAAATAATTCAAATGTAAATTGATCATTGTCAGTCCTCTCAGTCCATGCTCATCATTGAAACAGTACTGCTGTTACGTTGTAACAATCACCACAAAACAATTCAGTGCCAGTGTACCATATGTCAGTGGCATGACCACTCATTTGTCACTTGCGACTCAGCTGATGCGGTTATCTGATGGAGTTAACAACATATCGCTGCAGTTTACCACCAGGAGCCAACGCTCCCTCCCCACAACCTCCACCTGCGAACACATTGGTGTTTATAGTTAGCATTTCCGTTATTGCAGTATTCTCAGTGATTACATGGTAGAGCTCTCATGTACACACCTGTACTGGGAGCCTGCTCAGCAATTCTCCCTACAAAATTCATTCTTTTTAAATGAAGCAGTGTGCATGGTGAGAAAATTGTGAAAGGCACTGCCACACAGGGGATCGGAAGAATCCGAGAATGTGTCATTTTTGGCGCACATATTCTCACACCACTTACATTGCGTCAAATACTCTGGCTTAACAACGCCGCATTCTCAGTCCAGCAATATCCAAACATTTCAAAGTATTGTTTTAATCAAGATACAGAAACTGGCGCAGGTACACGTGTGGTGTACTGATTACACTTGCGGTTTCAGTTGTTTCTATGTGTAAATAACGGTTAATCCTTACATTACCTTCACAGCACAACAGGACCTAAAGCCAACCACATAGTCTCACAATGATAGTTTAGTTCAGTGTAAGAAGCTAAAAATGTTGGTTGGTAATTTCTCATTACTATGTTCAATCTGAGGCACATTGAGGTCACGGAATGCTCAAGTAAATGTTGCTCAAAATTTACACAGAGAAAGGCAGTCAGTCTTTTAGATAAACAGATCTCAGCTAAAGTTAAAGTTACAACCTCGTCTTCCTCCTCTCACTAGCAGACAGCTGTGAGTAAAGTAGTGAAGTAAGGCGTGATGAATGATTATGAATCAACTTTGACCAGCTAAAAAATGTAATAAAAATAAAAATGCGGTGATGATGGTAATGGCTTGCAAACCATTGTCTATTCAGCAGCTTCTTGTTTGAATCTTGATGAAGAAAACTGAAGAAGAAGCTGACAGCTTCATGCGGTCATGGGGAGCGTGGTATTGTATTTGGCATAGTTCATCTGTGCGTGTACATTGGTGATGGATTTAAAACCATAGCTACAAGCAACACCACTAACGCTTAAAACACTGAAAAATCCTCTTCATAACATTAGCATCATGTCCAACGTATGTTGTGATTGTCTGTTTGTACCTTTCACTCAGAATATCGTCTCTCGCATATACCGACTTGCCTCTACCTTCTTCATCTCCGTTTTCAGTTCCTGCCCTCCATCTGGATTTCGCACGTCATCAAAATTGCATGACTGCCAACTACTTATCGTGTGAAACTGCAGTTTTAACAGATCCAGTATTGTTTGCAGGCATGTATGTCATGCTACACTTTGCTATTCCACCTTGCTGTTCCATCTTGCTGTACCAAATAGTTGTACCTAGCCGGACGACAGTATCACTAACTGAGCGAACTGTTGTAGCTGATGCAAGCTAGGAAACTTATATAAACTTATATAAAATTATATTTCTCTGGCCGTTATGTTGGCACATTGCCCACCGAGGAGGAAAGGCCACCTTTAAGACAAGTCTCCATCAACATCAAGTGTTGTACCGGTTAGCCCTGTTAGCTTATCTGAGGAGCCAGCCTCTGTTGCCCAACACACAAACCTACCTATTGATTTTCCTTAGCTGTTCCTGAATAAAGTGTTTCTCTGCATGCTACTAAGGTTTTGTGCAAGTACGCATACAGCCCTGCATTAATTCTGAGCAAAATCCTTTTTTCTATTCTGCTCTGCAGTGATACCACAGCCACTCATAGCTAAAAGACCAATATATCGTCGCTGTCCAAAGAAAAACATGTATCTCCAAAATTGCAACTTTACAGGAGAGACCAAAAACTTCATTTAACTTTAATGTAAGTCAATGGAACCAGACATCTTTCCAAACAATTTTGGGCCATTTCTGTTGGTCCATTCATCATGAGATTCTCACTCAGTGTAAACAGCAGCTGATGTGTTCAAATGATGCATTAAAAGTAAAAATGGCCAAATTGGAGATACATGTTTTTCATTGGACAGCGACGACACTCATCCGCTCTCTCTCTCTCTCTCTCTCTCTGGAACCTTGGTAGTGGGGACGAATGGGACTAAATTAGAAAGAAGATATAAAAAGAAATAATGAAGAATAATAAAGAAAGCAAAAACAAAATGGCATTCTGCTATGCATCTTCCATGACAAACATGAAAAATGTCTTGCTCACAGCAATTCCAAAAGCTGTAAAGGATCAGTCCTAAAGTTAATCCACTTTCATAGCTTTAAGCTTGTTCCTCAGACTGTGAAGCTTTAGTGGTCAATAAATCATTGAGGTAGGCTAATGGGGAGTTCTGTAATGGCAGTATGATAGCTAGCAGGTTTTAGATGAGCTTGAGGAACCCATCTGTGAAAGAAAGCAGAGTGCTGACCCCTCTCATAGAGCAGATGTTTATCACCCTTCCTCAGCTATTCTGCTTCTATAGTACCTTGTCATGCTTTTGTCTATGTTCTCCATATGTAGTCCCCTTTTACATGTATAGAGCCTATAGGACCCTGGAAATGGAAATTTGCAGTGTTCACTTCAGTCATTTTCTTTTGTTGTTGTTCCTCTGTTAGTTGTTCCTCTTTTAGAGTGTTGGTTATTTGTTGGTGACATTTGAAAAAACATGTTCAATTCCAGGGTCAGGTTAAGGTCATCAAGTATGTCAAATTACCTTTTCACAGTACACTGGTTATATTGTCATGCCCCCAAAAATGAGCAAACAAGCAACTGCACCCTGAGTGTGTATTTAGATAGCTGAGGCCCTGATTGGGTTCTTGTTTTATTGTGTGTTATGAATCATAACGCACAGTAACACTCTGTTTGTTTACATGCTTTCAGCAGATATAAACTGTTATCAACTGCTGCGGATAAACAAACAGTTGTGCCATGCTTGGTACCCTGGAAGGAGAATGACCTAATTTTTTATTTTTTATTTGTGCAGTCCCTGCTATGCGGGATGATCATTGGTGGCTGATTTTGATTTGTGGAGACGTGGGCCTGACAAGTGGTTTCCATGTTCACCCGTGTTTTTGATTTGTGTCTGACGTGCCATCGGGTTGTTATTTATTCGGAAAAGTCAAATCCGGCTATTAAAGAATTAAAGTTGGATGAATTATACATGGTATTGAATCAGTACACAACTGGAGCAGAGCCACTGCTACTCGCTTTTTACAAGTAAAATAAACATTAGCTGGATGTCTCTCTCTCCTGCTTACGCTATCTCTCCTGCTTGCGCGCTCGCGCTCTCTCTCACTCACTCACTCACTCACACACACACACACACACACACACACACACACACACACACACACACACACTTTTGTGTTCTTACTCGCTCCGTCTCGTTTTCTTGCTCTCACTGCTGCATTCCCTTCCTGTTTTCTGTTTCTCTCTTTCTGTCTCTCTTTATTTCTCCCTCAGTCTCTCTCTCCCATCCCTGTCCCTTCACTCTCACATTTCTCACTCCTTTCCTTCCCTTTTGTCTCTCACATGTCCTCTCTCTCTCTCTCTCTTTCTCTCTCTCTCTCTCTCTCTTTCTCTCTGTCTCTCTCTCTCTCTTCCTCTCTCTCTCTCTCTTTTCCCCAACCTGAAAGGCTGTTAGTCTCTGACTCATCACTCATGTCTCCGTGATTGTGGCTGAGTATAGCAGGGCTTTTTGTGTGTAACCCGAGTCCTGTGCCTGACCCCGTTCTTTCCTGTCTCTGGAGCTAAAGCACATCCTGATTCACTTAAACCTGGCTTAATAATGCAGAGCCACTCACACTTTATACCAAAGAATTGCACTTCAGTCTGACTAAATCACCAAACTGTTGGAGGCTGTCGTTTCACTACTTTCACTTATAACATACAGTTTGCTTTTAAGAAGTTGTCAGTTAATTCTGTGCATTTGTCTTATACTATCAAATGTTTTGGGGGCAATTTCCTTCTTGTCAAATCTGAAATATCTCAGTCATGTTTCATTTGGCTAAGGAAAGGGTTTCTAAGCATAAAACAGCAATGTCTTAATCTTTAGCCAGACGTAGACATTGCCTAATGCTGCTGGCCACGAACTTTTGCATTTTATCTACTAAAAATGCAGAGCCTGCGTTAAAGGTGGTCATTTTCCACATATGTATGCATGTATGTAGGGCTGAACCCAGTATTTTGTCAGTCGAATCGGATTCGCCCGTCCTGGCCGATGATTTGACTATTCGTCCATGTTTTTTCTCCATATACATTATCTAGTAATCAGCAAATCAATTTGCATACGTTTCAGATCTGATGTCCTCCTCATTTAGAAAGTCAGCAGAGTCACCGGAACATATTTTTGAACTAAAAGAGACGTGGCATATGATGAACGATCTGAATTGGCGCCTGAATTAATTACAGAATATAGCGTCGGGCAGCAAGCAACGTATTTATGCTAAAATTAGCGCTTATAGCCTGTCTTTTTAATTTCACTTTAAACAGCTCCTTCAGTAGGATGATCCTTCGTCTTTCATCTCTCCTAAATAACGAACTCCTAAATAAAACCAAATTAGTCAATATTTAAATTATTTTTAGATGAAAAGAAGTGTAAACTGAACTGTTTAATTATTATATCACCCGCGCTGAAATAATTATTCCTCGTTTATCGGCAGGCATATTACGTGACTCTACTTATCTTTAAATAAAAATAATCTTAGCTGTAAACAAATAAATAAAAAATATCTGTAATTTAGGTTTTAAAATAATGGAATTATAATAAAACAAACGTCTTTGGTCCGTTTTTCCTTCACCGCAAACAGCCATTGTGTCTAAAACGAAAGTCAGCTCACTGGTTTGAAGCAGTGTTCGATGTCTGACTAAATGATGAGCAGAATTAGGTTTGATTTGTTCGGATTCTCTTCTTCAAAAGCTCCTCCAGACTTTTTCTGAGACATCGTTCCACCCGTGTTTCTCAGCTTCACAGCTTTAGCTTCCTTCAGCGGTGAACCGCCAGCGCGGAATCACATGGATTTAATTTTTTAGCAAGCATGCGTGATAGCCCAACTAGAACTTAAATATATATATTTATTATTCCCCTTTTAATAATTATTAAAATGTCTTTTTAAATTCTTCTTAAGTTCTTGTGCATTTTGTAAGCTTTTGTCTGTTTTATGAAAAAAAAAAACTCGTTACTGTTGTCAGTCGACTTGAAGGTTCTCAGTCGACTTAAAGGGTCTCCAACTGACGATTCGACTCGTCGACTTCTAGAGAACAGCCCTACATATATATGTATGTATGTATGGATGTATGTATGGATGTATTTATTTATTTATTGTTTTTTTTTCATTTTCCTATTCATCTAAATCTGTTTGGTTGGGCACACAAACAAATTTCAAATCAGATTATATTGGTTTTTTATATAATAAATTATAATTAATTTTCTGTGACCACCGCAATAAGTAACCCGACGATATGGTAACAGTGCATTAACTTCCTAGTCCTTACAGTCCCTGTATGGGTAATGGAGTGCAAGAACAGCCTGTTTTGATCTGCCCATTCAGTCGACAGCAGTATTAATTTACTCTTTGTGCTCAAATTATAAGAAGTGTTACAGCTCAGACTGCTGTTATTGTATGAGGACACCCAATCAGAACAGAGCTCATTTATGTGTAACAGTCTTAAAGAAGCAATAACAAAAAAGGTCAAAATGAATTATGACTGTTTTCTTGATGCATAAAACCACAAAGACAAGTCATAACTGGACAGCAAATTCAAGAAAATGCAACATATGGATGCTTGAATATAGTTGACCCTATTATAGGAATCGCCAAAATTTTGATGGCTAGTGTACACCTTTAGTCTTATTGAAGCTATGGTATATTTGAAGGTTTGTCCCAGATCTGTCCCTGCGCAGGGAGGGGGCGCTGTGTCTCCAGGCCCCCTGGCTGCCGGTCGGCTCTGAAGGATTATGGCTGACCCACAAAACCACATGCCACCGAATGTGTTTGAGCAAATGTGTGGGAAATGTCAACCAAACTGATCTCTCTCTCTCTCTCTCTCTCTCTCTCTCTCTCTCTCCCTCCCTCCAGATATTTCAAGAATTTCCTATTACACAGGTGAGTGGCTTTCTTCCCAAACTCTTGCCAAGGCCTTGTGCCGAATTGAGTTATCATAGTGACACTGCAACCTACTGACTGATGATGTTTAGTATCGAAGATCAGAACTCCTTAATAATTTTCTAATAAGTTAATATAGGCATGATTTTTTCATTAGAATTATGCATGAAGTAATTTTGGCAAACACAGATGGGAAGATCAGTGAGTTTGTGTGAACTTGGTCACACCCATGTGTTTCTGATATCGCAGCAAAAATTTCATGACCTCAGGCAGTTCTTGATTGCGTGGTGTGAGTATCGTTCAGGCCTTATTTTTAGTCATAGCATGCTGGTGTGCTTTACAGCCTTTAAATGAGAAATGCGTTAGTTCAGACCAAAGTAATAATGATGCATGGTTGTTTTGTCTGCTTATTAAATGTCTCTGAATATGCTGTCCTGCTGTCCTGCTTTGGTCAGTACATTGTTTCTTCGTTTTTGTCACAATATTGGCCAAAAAGGCTGCAATTTGCAGAAGGCTGCAATATGCAAACAAGCGGTCCTACAAATCAGTGTTTTTACTGTGTGCTTCAAGTGTTCTGACTAATCACTGTTCCAGATGAGGGTCTGTGGGTGTTTTGATGTTTATGGGTTTATGTAATCTCACAAAAGTCAATTATTTTGCTCAAAATAATGGAGGCCTGTCTTTAACCCTGTTTGAGCGCTTCATCTCAATGGCCTGCTAAATTCCTCTAGAGAAGTTACAGTGTGTGTGTGTGTCCAGGTTGACAGTATTAAAGATGTCTGAAGCTTCCTTTATTGTTTGATGTGCTTTGAGTTTTTTGAGCATGTGCGAGAGCTCATTCAGAGCCTGGTTCAATCAAAGCACTTTGTAACACAAACATTCGGCGATCTCTGCTCAGTGACTGGTACTGACATCAGGAATGGCTGTAAAAATTCCTTCAAACATAAAACTGCGGAGTCTGATGGTTGTAGATGTCAGAATGAGTGAATGGGATACACGTATGTGACAAATGACCTTCGAAAGAAAACAGTATTTAGCACCATTTACTCAACCTAGATAAGCTGGTACACGCTAAAGTAAATATACATGTTTATCTATATGTAGAAGGGTTTCTTAAGCATCTACAATAGTTTATAGTAAATATATACACTGATTGGCCTCCTCTTTAAGTTCACTTTACCTACACTCATTGTCTGTTTCATCAGCTCCTCTTACCATGTAGGAGCACTTCCTTAACCCCTTTTTACCTTGTTCTTCAGGGGTCAGGACCACCACAGAGCAGGTACTGTGTAAGTGGTGAATCGTTCTCAGTACTGCAATGACACTGATGTGGTGTGTTAGTGTGTGCTGTGCTGGAGTGGGGTTTTTAAACACTGTTGGTTGGTTTACCTTGTTGGTCCACCTTGTAGATGCAAATTCAGAGACTTTAGTGGTGGTCATTCTCTAGTCCTTCGTTGATCGTCTAAGGGTACAGCCCCCAGGATGCTTTGGCTGGATAGTTTTGGTTGGTGGACCATTTTGAGTCCAGCAGCGACACTGAGGTGTGTTTGTTGAGGTGTCTCATCCACTTGCACCAGCACAATACACACTAACACACCACCACATCATTGTCACTGCAGTGCCAATAATGATCCACCTCTCAAACAATACCTGCCCTATGATGGTCCAAATTTAGGTGGCCAAGTGAAATGTTTATTTATTTATTTTTTTGGTTAAAATCACATCACTGATATAGAACACATCTACGTATGTATTTTATGTTTTACTTTTTTGTTATATGTTAAACATTAGTAAATTTGTGCACTAAAATTGCAGTGCCAGTTCAGGCTAGTCCCTGTAGAAGATATGACCACTGAATGGATAATATGACAAGGGATCTTCAAACATGTGCATATGAGTGCATATAATGACCAGCCATACTGTGCACAAGGGTCTGTAGTCCTCTGAGAGGGAAGTCCACGGCACCTGTGGTTTCCTTGCTTGTGTTCCGAAGTCTGGTACTTGTGAACATATCAGCACATGAACATTTCACAGTAGCTACATCGTTTGGATGAACAACACCCCTTTTTTCTAGTCTCATTTGTTATGTAGTGTATAATGTGCAGTTCGATGTGAACAGAGTATTGGTTTTCCTTCACTGCCATCAAAAGAGTGGAGCCAGCAGAGCATATGGAGACCGCTGTAGGGAAAGAATGTGAATGTGAAACTGGGTTGAGTGGGGGGGGCGTTTTCTTTCATCATGTGCTCCCATTAATGAGGAGCGAGGATTTAATTTGTTAGATGGAGGTTTGAACAAAGACACATTGGCTTAGTTCGTAATATATTAATATTACCATGGACAACAGGATGGTTAGCAATTGTAGATGATGGTGAACTGAACAAAATATCATATGCCATATGTATGAAAAATACCAGCCTAACGAGAAACCTGTACTAAATAGACCTCTTCAGTCTATTCTGCCGATGGTCAAGTATTTTATTTCATATCATGTATTCAAAGTGTGTGTATTGTCTCTGTCTGCATTTCACTGAAAGAGAATCTGTGGGGGATGCAAGGCTGGGCTGTATTTCTTTCTTTCCATTTAGTGAGAATAAGGTTTTAATTCATTAAACTCTTCCTGTGTAACAGAAACCATATTCAAGCCCCCTGGATTAAATATCGTTTTAGAAATTGTCTGAGTGTCTATGAGCTGAGAATGCAAGAATGCTGATGGTGGTTTATTATTTTGCTTTCTGTTGAGTGAAAATTAATGATTAGCATAAGGTGGCCATGTTTGCTGAATGTTTATATGTACATCATGTCTGTAGCTTAAACTGTTGTGAAGTTATGAAGGCTAGACTGCAGGGTCTTAATCCTGAATGTAGTGCGCCAGAAATGGAAAACAGCGGAGGCAGCTCCAC
Source organism: Semaprochilodus insignis (assembly GCA_034552555.1). Lineage (NCBI taxonomy): Eukaryota > Metazoa > Chordata > Actinopteri > Characiformes > Prochilodontidae > Semaprochilodus > Semaprochilodus insignis. The sequence goes on from CM067475.1 coordinate 34,380,289, forward strand.
ACCATCTTCTCTACTGAGCCTCTGTGAAACTGCTGCAAGGTAAAATATCTGTAAATATATTTGTCACAAGTTTCAAGTAAAACATAAACTGTCTTTTAGAGGCTTCAGATGCCTGTGTTTAATCTAAAAGAGCCCAAAAAAGTTGATGCAAATTGCTCTTAGCTTGGCACTGGCAAATTATTAGAATCTTGTATGGACTGAGTTTTGGCTTTATGGCTTGATTTGAAAACTCTGCTCCTCTGTGTCATTTTCGTGTTTCGTTCTTTGTGACTGGTGTAGTGCCAAACACCTCTGCCCTACATGCAATAGGCTGGGGTTTGAACTCTTATCCAGGCAAGCATGATATAGCAATAATAGCAAGACTCCTAACACCATGTTCACCTACCTCTGTAAAAAGGTTTAAATTGTAAGTTGCTCTGAATAAGAATGTCTGCCAAATGCTGTAAATGTATATTCTAACCATCTAAACCATCTAACCATCTAAACCAAAGATGATTCAAGTAAAAATAGTGATTCTTTATTTGGCACATATTGGATGCCCAAGGCAATTTTTTTCAATTGCCTGGCCAGTTGCCTTTTTTTCAGTCTTTTCAGTTAGAGTAAAGAGGCTAAACTGATATAAGGTATCTAGATAACCTTACTAAGCTTGCTAACTTCAGTTTATGCCTGGTTGTCCTTGGGAATATCCATCATCAGACTGATCCATTTTCCTCAGTGTAATGACATGAACATTATCTGTTCCCACAGTTTCATTACTTCTTAGCAGTAATGGTAGCTGTGTAGATTTCTCCTGCTTTCTCCAGCCAGCAGGAGAACTCCCCCTAAGGCAGTTTGGCAAAAGTTCCTCCCACCCACAAGGTGCAGCCTCAGTTTTTCCCCCTAGTTATTAAACAAGAAAACCTCACTCTAGGGATTACTGTGGCCCTGCTTTTGGAGGCGAGTAGACATGTTGACAATAAATGGAGTGACTGTGAAATGTTTCATTGTGGCCTAAGTGTTCCTCTAGCTGTTGGATGCAGTGAATGTATGATGAATTGTAATTATAAAGCTGGTTCCCCAGGGTTCACCAGTGTTCACCAATGTTGCAGTGGTTTAATTTTAGGCCTCATCCATTAGGCTGAGGGATATGTAATGATGTCATTCCATGGAGAGGTCACAGAAAGGTTGATGCAACCTGAGGAGCTGTACGTCACCAGTCACAGGAATGCATGTTAGATGCTTGCAAAGATTGACCATATTAAAGTGACACATTAGAAATGATGCAACATTGATAGAGCAATGTCAGTTTTCCTAAAAGACCGTCCAACAGTGATTACTCTTGATGCTTCGTTAGGAGAGATACAGTCTTTACAGAGTGTTTTCTGGTTTTGCAGACCCCTTTCTGCCCCCTGTTGTGACTTCAAAGTCTAATGAAGGGTTATTACTCTTTAGATAGAGCTCATAGCTTGCTCTAATTAGTCAGAATTGTCACATTTTAATGAGGCACTTTATTTTGGCGCTCTATAGAGTTGGTATGCTGCTGAACAATTAGTTTTCGTGGCTCGACTCAGAGATCGTATATAAAGGCACAGTTCCAGTAGGCTTTTTGTTTACTTATATGGGAAACCCCAGGCCTGTTTTAAACAGTGTGAATTTTTCTGAACTCTGCAATCATTAGTGATGTGTATAATATAGTGTTCGCGCCTGTGATTGCATCAGGCACTTTTTCTGCATAGTAATGATCAGTATGCAGGAAGCAAAACTGTTCCTTGATCTGTATTCCTAAGCTTAGACTAGCACAAGGGCAGATACTTGATCATTATGCATTCACTAGGATTTGAATTTGTGTGTGGGGGGCGTGGGGGTGGGGGGGGGGTCACTTTGCAATAATTTAGGTTTTTGCACTTAATATTTAAAAACGATTCCCAAATAAAGCTAATCATTCTACCAATGACTTAATGCATTTAAAAGATGCTATATGTTTGGGCTGCATTATGTGGTTAAAATACAGTATTGTATTTATCTTACTTAAGATTACAGTTGGAGTATACCAATGGATTACAAACTCTTGGTGTTATGTGGTTAAAAAATGGCCTACATTATTTTTAACTAAGAAGTCCAAGTAAACACAGTGTAGGAAATTAAAAAGGTCAAAATTTAATAAAAGACTGCTTCAATAATGCTGGTCAGACTTTTTTGGAGCATGATCTTAATATGCTCTAATGAGCACAGTTGATTGACAACCCTCAGTCTGCTTCTCCCTGTTTGCTATGCCATTAATGCAGAACTAAACATAACAGTACGAGTGTGTGAATACATTAGTGAATGGTGGTGTTGGTAATTTACTGTGTAAAAACCTTTTTATTTTTAATTTTTTTACGCATCAATATGTTAAAGAAAATTTGCATAAACTTCACTATTAGGTGTGCATTTAGCAAATCCCAGCATGGTTGGATGAACAGACAGGACAACGAGCTAAGCTGAGTTATGCGTTCTCAGTTAGCTTTTGCTTGGTTGTTGGCATTTACTTGGTTGTAAGCTTGTGTTCAGAAAGTTTCCCTGATAGTGAAGGACCTTGTGTTAAAGCTGTGTGGACGTGTTTCACCAAGGGCAGGCTTAACCTGACTAGAAAGAAAACACAAATTTAGGTTCTCTGGGGTTTTAGGTTTGCCTAGATTCATCTAAACAAACCCATGAACACCTGCTATTGGTCAAGATGCTCGGCTCGCACAGTAAACATTCTAAATGTTTAGAGGTTCATTTGCTTGTTGCATACTACTGTAGTATGAGTATTAGGTTGACCATGGCTACCTTAGCACTGAGCATGTGTGAAGCTTTTGATGGAAAAGCACAAGACTGCTGCTAGCTCTTTACAACTGAACTCTGTGATGATCCTACTGGATGTGTTATGTGTTAATTCCTCTCCTTACATGAAGATCCGGTGCGAGTAGTGCCGCAGGGAATACTGATTAAGATTTCAAAAGAAGTAGCACAGCGATATGTAAATGACTCATTAACTCAGGAATAGCTAAAACATGAATCCCCTTCTTTAGTTGTCACTCCTTCTCTCTTTTTCCTCCCTGCCACTCGCCCTTCTTTCAAGTTAGCTAAGCATACTCTCCAGGCCATACCAGGGATCCTCACTGTACTGGAGGTATCAAGCACAATAGAAGAGGAACATCAAGCCTTTTGAGTAAACCTTGTCACTTCCACTGCGCCTTTTGGGTTTTGGCAGGAATGTGATCCACTTTGAACTTTCAGAAGAAGACGACAGCAGGGGGCTTGTGCGTTTGTGCTGAACCTCAAACAGCGTCATGTCACGTTAACAGCCCAAGGAGAGAATTTTCCAAGCGGAGAGAATTTTCCAAGCAGAGAGAATTCTGTCTGCTTTGCCTCTCACATTTCACATTTCACACCTCTTGGCTGAATTGAGCGGTTTTATTTTGAAGGCTTTTAATCTGTTTCCTCAAAAGCAGCTGAACTCCTGCAAAAATGCAGGACTGGGCAATATGGACAAAAAAATGATTGTGGTTATGTTGCTTAATATTTTGGTTGCAATATGCCAAGATATTAGTGTTTACCATTAGTGTTTCGGTAATGGCACTTATATGCATCATGGCTAATGGTGATGGTGATACTGACACTTACGTCCAACACCGCAAAGCAATTTGCGACCTGCATGTTTTAACCAATAGACAGAATTTAACTTCATGTTAACACATGATTTTTCTTACCAATGGTTTGATTGCGTTGTAAATTGCGATTGTTATCTAAAAATGAGGTAGAGGCCCGGCTGCCATGTTGACTAATTATGGTTGTGTTTGAGCACACAGCACATGAATAGTCGTCTCCAAATGGTACACAAACCTTACATATTACTTATACTATATAACTTTACTTATATGTTGCGCATATATATATATGCCCTTCAGTCATTCTTTTATTACACAGAACAAAAAATTTACACAGTGTGATATTGGTTTCACGTCAGTATCGACAGGTATTTAGGGTATTTAGATTTGAATGATATTTCACAATATTTGTTGTTGGTGCACTCCTGATAAACAGGATGTTTAGGCACATGTTATAACTTGATACAGTTTTATATTTGCTTATATTGTTAATCCAGATTAATTAATTAATTTGTTTGTTTATTAATGTGCCAGTGGCATCTGCCCACTATTCCCATATCAGAAAGAAGACAGACTGAGGTATCTGAATAGCTCAGTGGCTTCCTTACTTGCTTTTGCTCTTAGCTGAAGTTCTTTTAATCTGATGAGTCTTTTCTATCACTTAGTCATATGCTCCCTCTAAGACTACTACAGTTATACAGCTGCAATGGGATATTTGTCTTATGAGTACTAACGCTGAATTCCTTTTGCATTTGCCAGCTAGTGAAACACAAACATTTCAAACAGCCAGACCCCAAAAATCCACCCCAAATGAGCTGTAGTTTTTCCCCACCTTAAAGATGCATTATCAGAGGTGGGTTTAAACTGTGAAATCTCCAGAGTTGACTTCTGCATTGCTGAGAGAGAGAGTTGTATAAGCCACTCAACCTTCTGACCTTGGACTCCAAGGCCCGCTGAGAACATTAAACAAAAATAAATGCCACAGAATGGCACACGCGCCCCTCCGCAGCTGCCAGAAAGGAGGAGGAAGAGAAGGTTAGGAGCCCTGATGGCCCTGGTGACTTGGGGGGGAGGGGAGAGGGGATGGCTGCTGGCAGCAGCTGGGCGCGTGCGTGACTGCTGCTCTAGGGACCTGCTGCTCACTGAGATGGAAGGAAAAGACTGCGACATCTGCCCACTGTCAGCCCTGCTGTGGGAGGCCATGGACAACCACTTACATGCTCGTCGTTCTTTGATACTTTGTTTTGAAGCTTGATCTTGCCCTTCGTTTCAGTGCTGTTTTTAACATGCCCTCGTCAGCTTGTCCTCGCTCTTTCCACTTGGGGAAATAGGTGACGCCATTCCGGGCCTTTTCGTTACTCTGTTTAAGTGAAGTTTGTTAGGTGACCCCTGGATGGGATAAGTAGTCGAGATAACATGTATGTAAGCTTCAAGCAGTCTGAACAGATTACGCTTTTAAATTGATCTGCTTGCACCAAAGAATAATGCTTTACGTGGCACACTCATCCAGAGGTGAACAATCTTGGCTGCATTGTAGCATAACAGATACATACGGATTTCAGTGCCCAATATGAAGGTGTTCCAAGTAAGTATATTCCATTATAGTTGCAGAGAAAAGGCAGATAGAAATGGCATGATTACTAGCAGGTTTACATAAACACGTACATTGCACTCCCTAGTGCCTGTCTTACCTGTGTTGATCTCCATAAACCTTTAGTTAATGGTGTAGCCTTTGTTTATATGACAGTCATTGTTATGAAAAAGCTTATATCCACCACTTCCTTGGTTAGATTTGCAGGGTTGTGTTTGTGTCAAGCAAACTTTCCCACACTGGGACTTGAATGCATACATTCAAGTGGCCCGTTCTTTAGTTTCATGTTGCAGCTTTATAGTGAATCCTTTCTTAGCCAAGCTTAAGGCCAATCTTTATTGAAGGAGCTAATTTCCTCTCTTCCAAACACTCCACACAAACCCAGCCTAGTCCTAATAGCTTCCCCTTGTGGAGAACTCTGGCATAGGCCTTTTAAGTATATGTGATTTAGCATATTGGTTTGGCATATAGAATTGTAACTTGCACTGTACGAAGTTGCTCATGTCTCTTTTATGCATCATTTAAGCACAGCAGCTACTGTTTACACTGTGTGAACATTTCGTGATAATGGAACAAAAAAGTCACCCAAAATTATTTGGAAAAAAGTCTTGTTCTATTTACTTGCGTTAAATTGAATTAAAATTTTCTGTGAAGGTGACATTTGTGAAGGAGATACTTGTTTTTCTTTGAACAGTAGTGATGTTTAAAATGTACCATTCTCTTTTTTGTTTAATTATCAGAATTTAAAAAGACAAATAACCCAAAAGTAATGAAATTATTTTATTTAGGATTGGGCTACAGATGCAATTTTTTTTTTAAAAAAGTGGAAACGTGTTTTTAAAGTCACTCTATCAGTCCTGGTGCTTTTTTGTTATTACAGACTGGTGCACACAGAGCTGTACATAATACCACCAGTGTGGTTGTGTGGCAGCAAGAGTCTTGAATCTTGAATCCTTTGGGCAGGCGTGTGCTTCAGATTTACTAGTTGGCTTTTATCTGCTGTAATGCTGTACATCATGAGCTCTTTGTTTTGTGTTTGTCAATGTATAGACGCAATCTGAATTGCACCTCACATCCCTTGAGTTTTCAGTCACAATGGGGAAGCTTTTTTAATGGGGGATCCCCAGCCACAATACTCCCCACATACATTTATCTGTTGTCTAGGCACACCACTAAATTATGCTGCCAAATGCAGCTTGCACCATCACTGGCAATCTGCTGTGTACAGCATGTGGGTTCTGGCTGTGGAAATAGGGCTGTGTTTGTGAAAGGCCTTTGTGAGTAGGAGGGATTGACAGTGGGCCGGATGTAAGGGGCTTGTATGGGGAAGGGCCGCGCACCTCTCCTCAACCCCCCTTCTCCTTTGTCTTGGGCTTTGTGTAGGAGATCCGTACCCCACTGTTAAAGTGAATGGCTGTTCTGGGAGAAGGCCCATCCTCCTACTGCTGCTTCTGCTGTCCTGCTGAAAGCAGCAACTTGACTCTAGGTCTCAACCAGAAATGATACCGGCAGTGCGGTGTGGCTGCATGTGCTGACCAAGGTCCAGCAAAGCCATCACGTTTGCACAGACATCTGTCTTTGCCTTTTAGCAGGCATATAAATTTAGTAGCACCAAAAAGGTAAGCCCTTGAGGAAATACTTTTTCAACCTGTCTGCCACATCTGTACCCCATCTGTGGTCACTTACCACAGACAGTATTTTTGACGATATTTCTCCAGAAAACCTGTAGACTCAGAACACACTTATAGTAGCAGCTAATGGGCGGTAGCTCAGTTCTGTGTTTTATTCTAAGTAAAATGGAACTATTGTTCACTGTAATCAACCAAATTGCACAGATGTGGCAGATTAAATTATGTTGCATTTTATTGTTCCTCACTCTCATAAAAACAATACTGTGCTAATTAAAAACAAAACACCCTTCATTTATTTTATTTTCAGTCCAGTTGGCCTTTAAGTTCACGCTATTCATATTTCAGGAGATATTTCTGAGGAACTTGGATAGAACAGCTTGCTTAAGGTGTTTCTTTCCATCATTCCACTGTGAGAAGACAACTCAACGCTATGGGTTTATAAGCACATACAGCATGTGTATCAAGAAAACCTTATAAAGAAAAGAAAATGAACAGAGAAAAGGAGGCTTCTGGTTGTGTTAGAACAGTGGACTGGCCACACCATCACTGAACGTGTCAGCATCACTGAACGTGTTTGGGATTAATAAGATCCTGACAAGTAGGAAAAGGTGGCATGGCAAACATATAACTTTACAATACTTGAAATCATTTTCACAGTGCATGATACATAGCACAATAAATTACCACAGAACAAATGATGCTCTCTATGCAGTTGGAAATGCTTAGAAATGCGTACTGTGATGTAACAGTAAAATATTTTCACTCATAGTGTGAAGCAGTAAATGTAGCCAACTGCTACAGCTGAACCCTCATGTTCAGTGTTCAAAAATACCGCTGCGAATTTTTGTGAAAAACTGAAAGCAAGGCTCCCAAAAGAGCAAAGCTGTTGTAGAGGCACAAACACAAAATACTGAATATATAGATATTAAATTTAGTTGTTGAGTCTTGTTGAGTCGGTTTCATTTACTGTTAAATATGTTTTTCTGCTGATGAAAAATGAATAACTAAATGATGCGTGAAGGATGGTCTCTTTTGCACAGTATTTACTGGATAATAGTTACTGATGATCAGTCTTATAATACATAACTGAATACAAATGTTTAGAATTAATAGTTTTAGGGGAAGAAGAATGAGATGGGGCAGCCAACATGAACATATTTTTAGGTCAATGACTCTGTTCCGAGACACCCCCCTTGGTGTATTTTAATAGAACGTCTAATAAGTGGATTCAGGTTTGAAAATGCACTCTGTCTGGTCCCCCCCAGTTCTTTGAGGAATGGTTATTTCAGATGCTGTCAAAGGCTTGGCTCTGCTGCATAATGCTATCTCTGGCTTGCAGGGATGTGCTGGTTGAAACGACTGCTGTGTGTGTCTGTTGAATAGATGACAGCCACAGAGATTCTCTGCTGATAAATGCTGTGATTGGCTTTATATTGCCTTCTGCCTCTGTGGTTCCCCTCGCTGCTTTACCAACACTAGGAAGCAGAGGATAGAGCACACCCACACATACCCACTCCTACAACTCTTGAACAGTGCTCTCATATATACTGTGATGTGCAAAGGATTTGGCACCCTTAGTCAAATAAATTCACATGCTCTACAGACAGGACATGTTTGCACAGTTTATTGCGTAAATTAATGTTTATTTGCTGAGTTAAAAAAATGAACAAATGCGTGGGCTCTGCAAAAGTACTTGTTGTAGTTTTTTTATGTTTTTCGCAACATGTACTTGTGCAGAAATATTTAAGTTTGTTCCCTGTAGAGGATATGTTAACTTAATTTTACTCAATCAACTTTACCAAAACATATAACATGTAAACATGCAACATTTGCAAAATCTTTAATGTTTTAAAGGAGCTGCTTACTGTGCATTATTCACCGCTCTCCACAGTCTGTTCATAATGGCTACACTTTGTGCTTCCCAACAGAGAGCTTTACCTCTGGTCATTGTGCTGTTCAGGGCATCTCCTGAATTTCCTCAAACCACACCCTCAAACACATTGTCTTGTTGGAATGTCAAGTATTTTAGGGAATTTCTTCTTTTTCAAGGTTATCGTGTGTTAACGTTATGGGGCTGGATGAAGTGGGATACTTGTAAAGTGCCTTTAGTGCTAATATCAGAATTATACAGTTATACAAATTGATGCAGCCGAAGGCAGTCCTGCAAAACTAGCTTTGTCTTGTTCCAAAATTCAGTCTTAGAAGTTGCTTTTTATGGTCCATTATAGTCACATTCAGGGATGATGAGGTCTGGACTCTGGAGTGGCCAGTCCAGTGTTCTGAGAGCACTAGAAGCTTTCTTTTTTTTTGTTCTTTTTTTGTCTATTTTCTTTTCTCAGTAAGGGCTTCTTGAGGGCCTCTCATCATTTGAAAGACCAGTAGAAAGGTTCAGCTCCGTTCTCTTTTAAATGAAAGCTTGAAATACTGTATGCAGATAGTTTAGGTGGTCTCCCATGTTGCCCCAGTGTTATGCACATCATTTATCTTTATCTTTAAATACCCAGTTTTGGGGAAACCTTGCTTATAGAGTTGGAATAGTTTGTATCTAATCTCCTCAGAAATGTCCCCTTAAACAACTTGTACTTAATGGCTGTTTTGTGTGGGGAAAAAAGAAGGTCTCTTAATTTTACACAGTACTGCACTTCAGCTTTTCATTGGGTGTTCATCTAGATAATAAATGTTTGGATAACTAGCTTCCGTTTTCTGGTTTAATGTCTTCTAATTTGGTATTACATTAGTTCCGTGTTCTTGGAAGTCTAATGCTCAGTCAGTGTAGTGTTAATAACTTCATGCCATCATATCTACATTTAAAGTATGCACTGGTTAAGTAGCAGAAGCGCTGAGGAATTGAGGTGGCCTGCATCTGTTTTGGTAATTGATTGATTCTGCCTGAGAGCAGCGGGGTGAGACAATAACAGCATTTTAGTGGCTACATTCTTCACATCCTCTGTAGACCAATTGAGGGTGACGGCTCTGTAGGGGAGCTGAGGGATGATCAGTGGGCACGATGCCATTGAAGGCCAGGCACGGAGACACTGGTCAGAACAGGCGGTTCCGCGGCCATGAGCGAGAGTCAAACCTGATTTGTAGCCTGTTTCTCTTTGGTAAACAGCCGTGGGCTGGACTGAATAGGAATGAGAGGAAGATTTGCATATTAATGAGGCTCAGCTGAACTCCCCTGGCCCCTCCACTTGCTCTCCGTGCTTTTCCCCAGCAGTTGCCTCAGAGAAGCGATAGAATATAGAGGCTAAATCTGTCCCCTTGTCCTTCTCTCTTTGTCTCTCTTTCTTTTTGTCTTTTTGTCTTGGCTTATAGCAAAACACAGCACTACAGAGTGCAGTCTCTTACTCTCTCCGCTTTGTTGTGTTTTCTAATACTGAATGTTTTCTATAGTCTTGAGTAACTGCAACCACAGCGTGGCCTCCTGCTCTGCCCGAGAGGCCGGTTCACAGCCCTACTGGGCTTTGGCTGCTGGACGAGTGTTGGTGGAGTTTGGCCTTTTACTTTGAGGCTGTGGCTATCCAGAGGTCACTGCTGGGCAGGACTAGAGAAGTTGGATCATCATTCAGCATCACCCAGCAGTTCTGTTTCTCCCCTCGTCCAAGCCATGTGTTTGGATCCCTTGAGTTGCATGTGGATGTAGGAGGTGTTAAAGGAGCAGTAGCTAGCACTGGGTCCAGTTTAGCCAATTTGCTCTGCTCTTGGCTGGATTGTGGGGTTGGATTTGGGGCCCTATGCGGGTTTGTGAGAGCAACGGCTGCTGGCCGGGCAAAGTGGCAACCACTCGGAGCCGCAAGGTCACTAGACTGCAAAGGAGTGGCTGCAGCCCCTTCCCCATGTGTTGGGCCGGAGGTACTACTCTTCTTATGCTTGTCTAACAGTCTCTATCTTCATTTTCTCTTTTGCACTTTCACTCTTTAGCTTTTGGCTTGCTCTTTATGTTGTTTTTCCTCCTGGTATATTCTTTGCCATATTTGACAAATGTGATTTGCTTTAAAACTGTTACATGCACAATTTAAGTTCAGTCAGATATTATTCAGTAGCTAGTTATTGTTAGTGTGAGGAATTTTAACAAATTATGCTATGTATAGTATTCAACCATACCAATGTATAATTGTTTTTTAATAGTGTTTTAAATAAAAAAAACAAAAATGCAGAAGGTTAATTTACATACATCTAGTGTAAAATCTGTATCTGATTGCTTAGCTGACTTCAAAAATCTTAATCTGACAATAGCTTTGTATGTTCTGCATGTAGTGCATCTGTTTATGATGTTAATTGATATCACAATAGGGTACTTTACCCTAGTTAATTCTTAATACAGTTGTAAAATGCAAGTCTAAGTCATAATGGGCACCATAACAAAGGCATTTTACCGTCCTCCATTTTTACGCTTTAAACCATGGATGACTTTTTAGAAATCGGCATCCTTATAAATGCTGAAAAAAAAACACTTTGGACTTCAGAGGGCGGTATAGCATAAATATCATGATTCTTCTGGACGTTTTTAGAATACATGAAACATCATGATTTTACACACTGCACTGCACAAAATGAGATTTTGTCAGTATTCCGTTAAGCATGTTTACATGCACTTGGGTAATCAACATATTCGTTTCAACGCTCGATCAACATGAGTCAGGCAACTGATTAAGACGTGATGTAAATCGTCATCAAACTCAAATTTCGTGCTGTACATCTATCTGCAATATGAATATACATCATCTAAGAGGTGAATATTTAAGTCATTCGTTTCCTCAAGCATGTTCTTGGTTTCAGTTTTGTTCCAAAAGTAGTTTGTTGACATTTTGCAAGTGCTGTGTTGAATGCTGCTTGCTTATTTCTGTTCCATGTCTGTTTTTGCAAAGAGAGAAATCAGAAAGAAATCAAGAGTAAGAGTATACATGTGCTGAAAAACCTGATTCCTGAGCTAAGATCTAGCACTTTATCTTATCTAGAAATAGAGTATGCGGTTTATTTGACCACTTAAACAGTCAGATAACTGCCAAAAAACAATTATGATTGGAGCATAAAGTGTAAATAAAGTCATACATGTGCTGAATGGGCTCTAAAACATCTAAACATCTTGCCGTCCACTATTCACTGGGCCTTTGGACAGATTTTGGGTTCTTCTAATGTGTGATTCATAATCTGTTAACCATTGATTTCCATTTATGGCCACCAGTTCGATAGCAGAATTTATTAAAGTGCAAAGACGCTTTCGAAAATCTCTGGTGCTGAGTGGCAGTGGTTCGTGACAGAGCAGCAGATCATTAATCTGAGAAGCCTTGCAAAGTGTAGGGAAATTATGTGTGATGCAAAGCAGTGTGGGTTATTCGAGAAGTTTGTGACCCGTCATCCTCTGTGTGTCATTGTGTGCACACTGGCTTGACTTGAGCAGCTGCATCTGATGTATGCTGATCCATCTCAATAGCTCATTCTGCCTCAGTTTCGAGTGCCTTTGTCTGCCTAGCCAAACATCCTCAGTGACTAAATCTCATCTTCAGTAAGATTCGCTAATGTGGAGGTGCCACAGAGGCACAAAGAAAAAGCATATGAATAGCATTCATCCTAATTGACGTTAATTGATTGATGCAAACCAGCTGACTCAGCTCTAGCTGCTGTAATAGAAACCAAAGGCTGTCATTCTCTGTTAAAGCTAATTGTTCACATTCAGCAGTGCTTTAAACATAGCGCTTTACCCTCCTGCACGTCTGTTTTGCCAACAAACACTTAGACCTGATTAGATTGCTTGACATGTTCCTACACTGTACTTCACAGTACTGCAGTGTGATTGTACAGCGTCAATTCACTGGGAATCTCCTGCATTTGACTGTCAGGCTTAACATTGATTGACATCCTGTTTCTGAGTTGTAGGCCATGAAATCATGTTTATACAGGGATTGTAATCTCAGCCTGACAGGCCTCTAAAGAATTTTACATACTCTTCTCTGCACTGTATCTGCAAGTGTTATGCATTTTATAATCTTTATAATCAAGGTATGCCACCGACAATATTCAATATGTGTAAATGACAGAAAATATAACTTTCACAGTTGTTGGAAGGATCAGCATATCAGAATATATCAGAAGAGCACAAATTGACCTACGAACTAAATGATGTCCTGTGTGGAAGCAGAGTTTCAGCTTCTGAAGTGTCGACTTTCACTACTTACACTTTTCCACAATGGACAGCAGCCCAAAGTCACCATCTGTCTGTTTTCTGAGGAATGAAGTGCACTTGAAGACACTCAGCATTTCACTGAGTGAAAGTTTGAGCTCCTGAAATGATCACAGTGTCACAGTTTGCCTGTTTCACAGTTGAGGACACCAGCAGTTTTTTTTGTCTTCTTTTTCTTGTGAAGATTTCTATTTTTTGACAGCTCCACATCCTTTCAGGTCCATAGCCCTGAATCATCATCTCTCAGTGGGAGGATGAACAGAAACACTTGAGGTTTTTATTGAGATCTGAAGATCTGAGAATCTGCTCTTTTTTAAAGATGAAAGCTTACGTGTTGCTTAAAACAGTTTTGGTGGTCTACTAAATCTTGTTAGGAGCCCCTTTTTCTCTGTAACACTGTAACTCCAGGTTTGGAAACCCATTAGCTTTGGCCTTCCTTACACAGCTAGATTGTATCTAATGTACCTTAAAACAAAACAACAATCACAAATACATAAGTGTCACATTGACTTTGTAATGCACAGCCATTGTTTTCATGTAAAATGGTGCAAGGGTGTGGGAAGCTGGTGATAATTAGAATGTGGGTAAAGGGCGTACTCTATGATTTAGAATAATACCAGCAGATGTAGAGATTTGGCTGCATTAATCCAAGCACAGTAATATGTGGGAACTCAAGTCTCAGCTTGGTGCCTCTAGTCACATGAAGACCTGTAGCAAAAAAAAAAAAAAGTTTTTCCCTTTTACGGTGTTAGGTAGTCAGTTAGCCAATACGTATTGGATGTCTGAAGCTTCTTTAGTTTTGAGGCTATTGTTGCCAGTAGTGGAAGTTTATACCCCATCAATTAGCACTGTGCTCAAGAAATCATTGGCCCCAGACCATGTTGTTCATAAATAATCTCTAATATATATGTTTTATGTGGTTTATGGCACTTTATTACACGCTGTTATCAATAAAACAGCCTGTGTTGACCTGACTGAAGAAAATCAAGGCCCTCTAAGTTTTTATATCCTTTTATCTTGTTACATTTTGTACCAGCTGTAGTGCCCAGCTCATTTTGCATCAAGCTGTAATGTAGAGCTGCAGTTCACTATGACGTAGTATAGACCATTTATTTCTTATGCTTGTCTCCTCATTATTGATCTGATAGCATTTTCAATATCACAGTCATGCATTATTCTGTCATGAGCATTGTGCTGCAGAGAATGGTAATGTGTCTGAAAAAGAAGCTGCTAAAATCTTCAATCTCTTACTTCTTGTGGGCAGTTATGAGTCTGTTGGAAAGCCGGAGGGTGACCAAGGCTGCATGTCTTAAGGAGGTGTGTGTGTGTGTGTGTGTGTGTGTTGGGGGGGGTGTCTGTGGGGATTGCTGGGCTGAGTCATTCTGTTTCCTGATGAGATAAGCCTGCCTGCAGGGCCTGATCGTACTGCAGATCAGCTGAAGCTGCTTTCGAGTCCCATCCACCACATTGCTTAATCAATGTGGGTCTGAGGAGACTGCATGCTGTGTCTCTTTGCCTGGCTGACCTACACATGTGCTTGTTTAGAGACGTTTGCTGATTACATACTCAAGAGATGTTTGTATATAATTTTTTTGTGTTCTGAGGTATTAATAGGGTGTTGCTGTGATACTTCAGCTGGTTGCAGTGGTGTTGCTAGACCATTGCTATGGTATCTCATGTGGTCCACTTCACCAAAACACAAACATGTTATTTCCATTTAGAGTCCTGCTGAGTTTTACGGTTTTAGCTTGAAAACTGTGACCCGTGAAAACTTTACAAAAGACAGAGAATAATAGAAAGCCATACACCAAGTTCTCTTTCCCAGCACAGTGATGATTGCCTTTGAAATGTCTTTTATCATCTTGTTAGTCATTGCCAGTATGTGAAACCACCGCACTGTGTATAGTAGCTATGTCAGTAATCACACTTAACGCTGGCTGGCAGTGCAGGGTTTCCCTTCCCTGTACTCAGGGAATGGTCACTTTGTCTGCCAGGCTTCCCTGAGAATTTAAATACATTTGCAAGTTGGGTACATGTTTCAAAATCTGCACAGGGCAGTCATCCCTATAGTATGGAAATGCTTTCTGAGTCCAGGCAGGGGTGAGAGGAAGTCAGAAGGGACCCCAGCTGAGCTTTACTAAACAAGAGCTGAATATGAACTTGTTTTTGACACGCTGCCTGCACTTTGGATTATATAAGACGACTCCCTTCTCTTTTTCACCAAGTCTTTTTATCTAGTCCACCTTCTTTTTTTTCAGCAGAAATTTGCCAATTGGCCTACTGTTTAAAAAGCATAACAATACAGATAACACTGTATCTTCACGGTACAGCGGTCTTCACTGACATGTTCAAACAGTGCTAGCAAGTTGTATGATTTTCCTGATAAATTACATCACATTGTGTCACTGTATGCTTTGCTGAGCTTTTCCATGCTTAATAACACTTCCCATCTGCTTCTTTTGAATCCAGTGGCTGTATTTAGTCCAGCATAGTAAGTAAAATGTTCATTTCAAGTAATTGGATTAATAGTTTGATGTGGCACTACTTTTCAACTTATTCAGTGTCAGAAAAAAAGTATTGTGATATATGTTGTGTATCATGAGGATGTGGAAACAATAATTATTGTGATATTACATTTTTGCAGTATCACCGTCCTCTAGTGGGAGTAGTCTATTGCGTTAATTATTGTAGCCTTTTATACCAGTCACACACTGGAAAAAATGTGATGGTGTGGCATTAGGTGTGCATACAAAGCTGGTGTTTTTCTTTTTTGTACAACCCATCCAACAGTCGAGGCTGACTACTAAACTTAAATGTTTAATTTTTAGCTGTCTTCATAAGACTAACTCTGTCCACAAAATCATTTTCAAGTTAAAACTGCTGTTTTTAACTGTAGCAATGTCAACAAAAATATACAGCTCATTGTATCAGATCGGTAGCTACAGGCACTGTTAATACAGCAGTGTTAAAAAGAGCGTAGCTCATACCCAGGCCTCTGAGTGCCCTCAGCTGATTCATGATAAACAGTGAGAGCTTCTCGGGACGTCACGGTGACATAAGCTCATCTCCTGCACTCCACTGGATGGCTTTAGTGACATTATCCCTCCTCTGACTCCTCTCTGTCCATTCCAGTGCTATGCCTAATTGGCAGTTCCTCTCTTCCTGTCTAGCTTGCTGCCGTTTAGATGCTCACCCAGCACTATTTCGTTCCGCAGGACGATTGCTAGAGCAATTTTTAATGTTATCCTGAAATAAGTTTCCATGATGAACACGTTGTTAGAGCAGAAATGAATGAACATATCAAATGACCTCATATACGCAGCACCAGGGAGACATCATTACTTCACCGGCACAAACCACTAGAAGCCTAATGAGTGCAACTTTACGCTGGAATTGATCCCTGATTTCCCACATGGGAGACAAGTAACTCTACTGTTCAGCTAAATGGCCAATTAGAAAACAAACACAGCACAGCTCGTCCATCCTGAACTACTAGCCTGTACCAACCCATCATACATTAGAATAGTTCGTTCACCCAGTATTGTGCTTTAGGTATGTGAGGCAGTAATGGCTACTGTCACAACAAGCGTACTTAATAACTAAACAAGAGTAAAGAAGGAAACCAAAAGAGAAGAAGAGGTTGTTGAGGTCTTTCTCAGTTCTGATGTAAGGATCTGCTGGCAATTTGTTTGTTTGAATTTTGTAGTAAACGGTGCTTTTATAATGTTGAAATGTTTGTTATTTTCATAAAGGAGAAGTTCACTGGAGTTCTGTTTACACATCCAGAAAACATCTGTACTTGCGTCTGCCAACTGTTTTAAAAAAAGGAAAAAAAAGATTTTGTTTTTTCTCAGAAAACAAGCATAGATGTGCACTAGTTATTTTGACATAATATTTCTGTAGTTATAATGAATTACAGTTCTGATTTTCCTGTTTGTTTAGATGTTAAGAAATGCTAGACACGGTGATAATGTAAAGGTGTAATCTATGAGCTGGATTTTTTGATGCTTTATATTAGCACTGGAACAGTGAGTGTGACATTTCTAATACTAGAAGTCAATAGGCCTCCAAATATTTTCCGTACATACATCCACAAAACGTCACTCAACCCTCTCAAACCACATCCAGCTCTTCACTAAGGTTGCACTGACTTGTTTGTTGGCACTTGTGATGTGGTAACCAGTCAACATTAGACTAATAACTACATTCATTATCAAAAGTATACTTTCACTAATAGTTGAATCAGCCGACTGGAATGAAACTTGGAGGGTAGCTTTGACACATTGAGACATACAAATGATTCAAATTTCATGCTCAGCTACGCATATGATGTAAGTGAGGGCCTTATAACTGTTCCTGACTGACCCAACAGCCATGATTGTGGACTTTCAGAGAGCAGTGATACCCTCCATGTGTCATACCTGTTAGTGTCAGCAGCATTGACAAGACGGATGCACGATGCAAGACTACATGCATGCAGACTGTTACAGCACCTGCCCTTAACACCATGTCAATGTCACCCAAGATTTGGTGTCACTCCACCTTCACTCCCCCACCGCATCTACAGGAACTGTGTGAGAATATTCAAGCTGCATGGGATGGATTATCACAGGACACCATTAGGAACCTCTACAACTCCATGCTGAGACATCTGGCATGTTGTGTTAGCAAACATGGCGCCCTGACACCATAGTGAGAGACGCCACTTCTGTATGTGTAGCTCAATAAATATTACCCATATCAGTCTAAATGTATCATCATTTATTGTTCCTGGTAACCTTTATCGTCCTTCCCAATAGCACTGCAATTCTGCAATTTTTTTTTTTTTTTTGGTATATTACCGAAATTATTTGAAGTCTGTCGGCTAGCAGATTTTAGATTTCTTCCTGGGGGCATTTAAATGTCACATTTGGAGTTTGATATCTGTTGGTATAATGTCTACAACTGGTTGATGATTGTGAAATATCATGAGAGGAACTTGAAGTTAAAGCTCTCAGCAGGCTCATCTGATTGTGAAGACCCCCCCCCCCCCCCCACAAAAAGATGCTGACCACATCCCGTTAACTTCCACTGATGAGACCGCCAGAGTGTCACGCTTTGATGAAAGCAAAGGAAGTGTCCAGCACCCGCAGTTATTCGCCACCTATCAAAACACCATCATATGCGCTATCCTCACCGGCCCCACTGTGATCCTGACATTAGCTCACTCTGGCAGATCTTATTGTTCGCTTTCCTGCCTCACGCTGTGAATGTGTCTGGGTTATTAATAACACTTTTGTCCACTCTTAGAGCTGTTTAGATTGCTTCTTATAACAGTGCTACTGCAAGCGTGGGCAGAGAATTCCTGCAAAAATGAGCTTCTCAGCAAATGGGATTTCATGTAAAGCCTGTTGTTTGAGATTAACCTTCCCATTAATTGGGTTTGCAGAAACATTACTTTTTTGTTTCAGAGATATGAAAATACCCAAAGGTATCATTTGTTTGTTTGGCATGAGAGGTCTATCTGGAAAAGATTAGCAGATTCCACCAAGCTCTTGCTTGTGTTTGTGTTTGTGTGCAGGGACGTATTTCTCCAGATTATTTGTGGCATCATTCATCAGATCTCCAGCCTATAGTGGGTTTCTACAGTACATCTGCCCTTAAAAAGTTAATAATGTTTTTTAGGTGTCCTACAAAGGAGAAGTGTTTGATTTGAGGTTGTTTTACAACAGTAGTAGTATGTTGACTGAATTTAGACAATGGATATACAACATAACTATGTGTCATTTAGACGGGCACAAGCTAACTACAGTGCAGAGGGTATGCAGTTCCCTCCAGAATACACCCCCTCTGTCAGAGTGGCAAAACACTCCACAACAAGGCTGTTTTTTTTTTGTTTAGGGGAAACGATGAAACATAAAATATAAAATCTTGTGGTGATCATAATCTTTTAATATTTCCTCAGTCCAAATATAACTTCCAAATATGCAAAGTATTCTTGCTGTCTAAACTTGCTTTGCGGTGGTCCCCCATATAAGCAGAATTGGTTGTTTTGGCTAGCTGCATGAGGCTCATCATGCATAATAAAGGAACACATACTGACAAATACTTCAGTTACACGGCATGCAAACTGAAAGGTAATATTTAATTGATGAGTCATGAGTAGTCAGTCCAGTATATAACCCAAGGTAAGCATAAATGACACAAAATGCCAATTGCCAATTTAGGGTCTGACACTTCTTTTAGTGAATTACAGCAACCCGTATGCAGCTGAAGTCAGCTTCCTATACGCCAGGCTCTTGTTCAGAGTTTCCTTTTCCACTTCAAATGATGCGGCAATTCAAATCTAGTGCCTTATGTTACAATAGGTGCTGCACCATTTAAGGTGGAACGGGAACATTCAAACAAGAAGCTGGTGAATAGAATGGTGTGATCCTTTAGCTTTTCTTTTCTTTACCTTTTAGCATTCCATATAAAGATGGCACCAAATTGCATACATTTCATACATTTCTGCTTTTGTAGTTTGCAGTTTGTCTCTATTCCTACCATTTTTGTCATTGTACTGTACGGATATGACTTAAAATGTTGTCGACTGCAGGCATTCACATCCAGAAAAAAATCACTGCGGTTTCTACTTGCTGCCTACATGACACAGTGTTAGACTGCGTATTACCTCATCTGGAACAAAACTTAACATGTGTAAACTTGCATTTATACACACATTTGTAAACCCATAATGTTTGTTTTACCTCCATCCATCCATACAGTACACACATTGATATATTGGCTAACCAGTATATAGTATAGTTGCATTTTAAATATACGTTTATGCACACACGCACGCACACACACACGCGCGCGCGCGCACATACATCTGCCCTTCGATCCATACAAATGGCAGGCAGAACATTAGTAAACCCAAGTTCATAACATTCCCTTTTCAAAACTCACTTGTGATTCTTTAGATTAATCTAAGAGGTGTGTTTTTGATCTCCTTTCCACATGAATTCCAGTATATTTCAACACAGCAGCCTGGAAATTGCTTTCAGTTTGACTGTAATAGAAACCTGTCTTTTGTCTAAGGTCACGCCTCCGCCCACCTGGAGGGCAGGTGGAGCTGCGTCCAGACATGAGACAGAGTCCAGACTTTGCTGACACAGATGAGCCACGATCTAGACTGTGTTCAGCCTTGTCTGTTGACTCACTCGGGCAACTTGCTGCAACAGTGAGCGAGCGCAGCAATAACCAGGATGTGACAGTACGTCAGAGAGGAGACAGGCTTGGCGAGGGGTGTGAGTGAGCGAGTGAGCATGCGTTTGTGTATGCGTGTGGATTGCAGAGGAAAAGCCCCCATGAGTGCTGGCTGAGGCTGATTTGTGTGTGGCTGGCTGTAGCTGCGGCAGGCACAGACGTGTACGGGGGGATTTTTTTGGCTTTCACATGTTCACAGAGGAATATGGATGTCTGTCTCCTCGCCAGTCCAGGGTACCCTGCGTCTGCTGGCCCTTTCTGCTCGGAGGTAGGTCTGCTCGTCATGGACAGTGCAGCTCTGGAAAGATTTAGTTTTACATGGTCACCTCTATGTGGGTGGTACTGGA
Organism: Semaprochilodus insignis; assembly: GCA_034552555.1. Lineage (NCBI taxonomy): Eukaryota > Metazoa > Chordata > Actinopteri > Characiformes > Prochilodontidae > Semaprochilodus > Semaprochilodus insignis. The sequence continues at coordinate 34,400,880 of CM067475.1, forward strand.
GCAGTGTATGCTTACCTTTCTGTCTAACATAAGGTGTTCGGTTTAGGGTCTGTCAGATTTCTAGCTCTTTTGTGTTTATAAGCCAAGCATAAGACATATCAGTTCATTCAGAATGACTATACAGCAGTAAAATGTCTGCACGTAATCTTGTATGTTTTGAAACGTCAGTTCAAAATAGATGATTGTTTCATTCATTTATGGCCAGTAATATAATGCTCTACTGTGTATTTAAGCTGTTGTAAGTTGGTGTCAGTCAGATTTTTTGGCTGATTTGATTGCTGTGTGTGTGTTCCGCGAGTGCTGGACCAAGTGTTTAGTGTTAGAGGGGTTTTTTTGGACTGTGTGCTGGGTGTGGTGAAGTACTGTGGAACTGGGCTGATAATAACAGCCTAAAGCTTTGATGGTGCTTGAGAGAGAGAGAGCGAGAGAGAGAAAGAGAGAGAGAGAGAGTTGTGCTCTGGTGAGTTCTAAAGTTTGGCACGTTTTACTGCCTTTCCATTTTGAACAGGTTTTTTTTTTTTTTTTAAGTTATCATTGTTATCAATATTGTTAAAGGTCAGTGTTTATACCACATGGTTCCAGCGTGACTAAAATTGACTCCCTGAGTGCTGTAATGAATCAGTGACACCAAATGTGGCCAAAGGTACAAGCTCCTCTCCCTTGCTGTCGCTGATGTGCAGGTCTACACTGATTTACACATGTTGGAGGTACTCTTCAGCATGTCAAAGGCTGTGGTTACTGCCCCTGGTGTAAAATGAGCTTGACTCTGGAAACTAGGCATGTGACAGTGCTCTCTGCCCGGAGTATGGGATTCACAAATCAGTATTCTCACAGTATTCTGAACAAAACGATGGAATAAAAATGAGAATGGTCATGTTATTGTACTGCTTACTAACACCAGGAGCCTCATTTATTAATGATTCATATGTACAGATTTGATCTTACAATGGTTGTCTGTGATTCATGCTTAATTCCTGATTATAAAACTGGATGCTGATGTGAAAACGTTTGTGAATTGACATTTTTTTAACTGGACGTGAACTTTTGGCGATTGGTCCCTGCTACAGGATTAATTAACCCGGCATTAATGGGGCCGTTCTTGGGGGAGCTGGCGGTGAGAGGGGTTCTCGATGCCACACAGAAAAAGCAAAGAAACCGCATATTATTCAGGATAGAATCAACAGTAGGGCCATATTTATAGTAAACCACATCCACCCTTTTAGGAAATCTGCTGATTTAACTTCCTGTGACATCCCTATGGTGTAGCCAATGCAAAGTAGTGCGTTCAAACCGTACCAATTGACAAAGCTGTTTATACACCTATTAGTACATGCTTCTAGAGCAGCAGGCAGCAAAAGCAAATAGCATTTATTTTTTTTGTGTAACTGTTAGCAATGGAGAATAATAGAAATAATATAAAATAAAATGGTATTAAAGCAGTAGAACACGCAATGTTGATCTACCTGCTTTTGACTCGTTTCACGCTCTTCTGTTCTGTCGCTTTGAATTTACAGTGACTTCATTTGATTTCTATTCTTTAAAAAAATGATTCAGTTCATCATAAGATGGCAGATTTTACTATATTTAACTTGCACTGGAAGGAGCGGTTTACCCAGTAAATAGTCAAAACAATTTGGCCAAAAATGAGGACCTAATAACATAAAAATATTAATCACAGAAAGGTAATACTGTTTGAATGTTAATCTAATAGTTTAAAATCTTAAATACCGTTAAAATAGTTAAAATTTTAGCTATCTTATAAATCCTGTGTGCATTTGTTTTTTTACTCATAATAGCTGTGGACCATAGTACTATGTGCATTCTGTTCCTGTTCATCAGTTCCTGTAGTTCAGTTGCTGCTGAACTGCTGTTCTGTTCCCCTGGAGTGGTGTATGAGTGTTTATGTTCCCTGCCAAAGGAAACGCATCTAATCTGTCCTTTAATAACACGGGAAGATAAACAGGCTGGCTGGGGATGCAGATGATGGTCAGGAATGTTGCTGTTGTATTGAACAGGCCCACATGGGACAGTGCTTCACTGCTGCTGGGGAACTTGTTTGGAAAAACATCTGAACTGGACTGTCAGAGCAGGTCCTGTACACTTACCTGAGTTTAATAAGCCCATTTCAGTGGTTCCCAATCCTAAACCTGTAGTAGAGCCGGACTAATAGGCAAGTTGCATCTCTGGTAAAGTTAATGAGCTAAAACGTCCAGTTAACCACTTACACCTACATGCTAGTCGTAATGGTCGTAATAGGTAAACAGTGCTTTACTTTTTGATATGATTCAATTACTATAAATGACCAGGTGTCAAATGTCATATTTACGAAGGCCAACCTGACATTGACATTTAATTAGCTTAGTTAGTTCATGTTAATTCATTATTTTATATATATATATATAGTAAATTGCTGGTGAACTCAACTACACCTCAGGTAGCTGTAAGTGTAAGTAAATTATATAAAAAGTAATATTATTATATTTTATAAAATGCAGTGAAAAATATGCCATTGTCTTTGCGTTATCTGCTGATCACATCTGATCTTGGTAATAAGCTTATTTACAAGTCCTCCTTGAGTGGGTGTGTTAAGGCAGAAAGCAATCAAATATGAGGGGCAGCTGTGGCATCATCATCATCAACAACATCATCATCATCATCATCACCATCAACATCAAAGTGCCTTGAGCTTAATTCTGATTCCTGGTGACCACATGAATAGTATTTCTCCTGAATCTCCGCTTTCCTTTGTGAGCCTTAATTCTTCTTACTGGCTGGTTCATGTTTCCTCTGATTGTCTCCTTCCATCTGGTTGTAGCTGGTCATCCTCTTCCTCTTTTGTTTCTGTGAACTGGCTCCCCTCATTATATGTCCAAATTAGGATCTTGAGTTTGGTTATCATCCTTGATTCGGTCCAGGATCCATTTGTTTGTTTTTTTTGATGTCCAAGATACTCTTAAAAGCTAAAGGCATTTGTATTTGTCCTGTCCTGCCTTTTTATTTATTTATTTTCTTTCCCAAATTTTTGCATTTGTGACATGCAAGAAGAAAGACCACAGCCTGGACAGTTTGTTTAAAATACAGTACAACCCTGGCTTCACTAGTTACCAGCTATAGCATCCGGCTTTGTTTAAAATACAGTACAACCCTGGCTTGAATGTCAGCTAAGACGAGGCCCAGTTATTTTGTCATGATCCACTCCACCCCATTTTTTAATTTGTAGTTTTAATTCCCAGTTAAAGCTTTGTTGCTCACAAAGTGGCGGATGTGGGGTTTCATTGTGCAACATGGTCAAATCAGAATCTCCTTTATAGGCATTTTAAGGCCTAACGTAATACTTTCCAGTAACACATGAAAGCAAGAATAGCTGAGGCTTTCAGAGTTTAGTTTTTGTGATGTCACTTCCAGTGTAAACTTTCCAAAAGAACACTGCAGTCTTGGTCGGGCTACTGGAGACATGAAGTGCTGTAATTTGCATGCATCTCATAATAATTTAATGTGTTTTCATTTGTGATGTGGCTCATTTGTTGGTTATTTCATATAAATAAGAATGTGAAGCAGCTATTTAATAGAGTATAACAGACAATAGAGTTAAACATGTATTGACATGGCTAATGCATTATGTGGGCTAGATTTCATAATGACGCACTACCCACTGTGCAGCAAACGATGCTTTTTAAAGAAACCTTTTGATGTAGCTCTGTGTGAGAAATTGTGCTATATAAAGCTCATCACACCTGAGCTGAGCTGATACATGCTGTATCACTTCTCTAGTGCTGTTGCCACCCATCTATAGTACATCTGTTTGTGTAATCTGAAAGTCCCTTGTGTGTTTTTGAGGGTTACTCCTATATAGTGATTAGAATCTCAAGTACAGTAATTAACGTAGGCCCTCATCTTTAGAAGTGGCACTAACCTTCCCTTTTCTCTCGTTATGTCTTGAGCAGAATATGACAGACACCTAGCGCACGGCAAAGGCATGGCAACGGCGTACCTGGACCCCAACCTGAACCACGCTCTAGGTGGGGGTGCCAAATCGCGCCTCAGCACAGGGACGGAGCGGGCCCCTGGAGCCCCAGACAGGGTCCTGAAAGTCTTCCACCACTTCGAAAGCAACACTGAGCACAGCACATGGTCCAGCAACATCCGCCACGGAGACGCCACCGACATTAGGGTAAGAAGGCACAGGACTCAGGAAACAGTGGGTCTTAAGAAGTAGGCTGGGCACCATGACTGTGCAAATGTCTCTTTACACCGTTGCCTTATCATGCATTTTTGGTAATCAGATTTCAGTTGAACGCTTGAAAAGACGAAGCATTTGTAAGTGGATTATGAGCGGGTTACTCTCAACCAGAGGTGCTCATAGTTCTTGATCGCATTTACCACAAGTCTGAGTAGAATGTGTTTTCATTATACATATACAATCACATGAGCAGAAACATGTCTGTTGACTAACAAGTGAGAAAATGAAAATAGAAAAGGCTATAAATGACTACAGAGTGAAAATTAAAAAATGATCTGAACTTCCAGGCGGCCACACACTTTTCCTCATCCACTGTGAACATTTAATGAATATTTGTGAATAATTGATAGAGCATGTTTCGGTACACTTTCATCTCTACACTACTTGCAGTGTTTAGTGGAATTTATTGATAATCATTGCCTTTGTTCTTGGTTGTCCAGTGCCACTTAATGTCTGTATACATCTTGTGCAGGAGATAGGCCTGTGATGTAGAGCCTCATATACACATGAATTATTTAGTGTATTCAATTAGCTTAGCTTTCCACAACATGTGCTTTCCCTTTTACCATCAATTCTCTCCCTCTTAATCGCAGAGTGGACTAAGACTAGCATTGTTAACGCCAGGCTTTGAGAACATTTCCCTTGAACAGTGAGCAGTCAGAGCTTCAAAGTTTGCTAATTACAAGCTGCACTCCACTGAGGTGTCATTGTTGAGCTTTGTAGATAAATGCGCCTCTGCGTGCACATGGAATGGGGGATATGTGTCTGTTGTGGCACGCTATGCCGCGTCGCCTCTCCTTCCAGGTGGGTGGATGTGGTAGAGCCCCTTTGAAGCTCTGTTCTCCCCAGTCTGTCTCCCGGAATGTCTTGCTTTTCTCCCCCATCAGTTGGAAGCTGAGTAGTGAATTCATTAGCTACTCGGATCTCCTGGTTTCCTGACTCTAAAAGAAGGAGCCGGGCTGCCTTTCTGAGGAGCAGGTGCTGTATTGATCAGTGGGCTCTCACCAAAGCGCTTGTTGAGTCCACATCCGTCAGACGGATAAACATCTTGTTCCTCTTCCTCGGACGGTCCCTGATGGGTTCTCAAATGTCCATTTATACTCTCTCTCTCATCTGTCCAGTTCTTCTATTCTGCTGTAATCTCGTACTGACTAACCTCTACTCTCTTTGTGCAACCTGTTGGTGCTGACCCGGCAGGAATGGTGCTAGAAGGTCTGCGTGCGAGCAGTTTTAAAGGATAAACAGCAGTGTTAAGTTGTGATTTTGTCATGTTGTGTTTTTAGGGAAGTATAATGTTTCTTTCACAGTTTGATCATATTGTTATTGGTGCCTTGATAGGTGCATAAAGACAAATGTATTATTAACAGCTTAAAGAGGCAATAAGATGGTACCGGGTTTGGTATTGGTAAGGACAGATGCTCAAGGTTGCGGTTTCATTATCAGTACCTTGTAAGTATGGACATAAGTGATATTGTCCCATTCCTAGTTCAACTGGGATACCAAAATTATGGCATACTTGCCTCAGTATGGAGTTGTTTTGTGACGAATCAAATTTACACCCACCCCATGTGTAGTTGTTTATCTCAAATAGCTTAGATGTTCTGATTAGTTCACCTCCCATCTTAACACTGCTAAAGCTAAGTGTTAAAGTAAGTCAATACATTGTTAAATGTTTCTGCAAATACATCCCTAGAACATCCTCACAGTCTGCTCAAAACACATCCAGCTCTTTATTAAGGTTGCACAGGGTTGTTAGTGTGGATTAGGGCAGTGTTTCTTAGCCCTGGTCCCAGAGACAAACACCTTTTTCACTGTTCCTAACACATCTGATTCAACTAATCAGCTCATAAACTTACTGAGCTGAAATTGGTGTGTTAAACCGGGAAAACCCTAAAATGTGCAGGGCAGTAGATCTCCAGTACCACAGGACAACACAAATATCAAACAGAATTTAGCATCCATTCACCTGCTTAGCATGGTTGCACACATCAGGAAGTCGGATTCTCAGGGAGTCAGAGTTTGGCACAACACCTTTTCTAAAGTGGTGGCCTGCAGTATTCAGCTACATGTAAGCCATGCTGTGTCCTAAAGCACATAAACAAATCTGCACAGCCTTAATGAAGACATGAATGAGTCGGAAGGTTGAGAGAGGTTTTAGGGATGTGGAAAATATGGATCCATCCTTATTTTGGGGATTGAGGTGATGTGACACAGTGGTAAACATGGTCCTGTCCCAATTTTTTTTGGAATGTGTTGCAGGCTTCAAATTTGGAGTAAGTGTGTGCATTTCATCAGGCAAAAATGGTGGTGTTTTTGTACAGCAGAGTTCACTAATCACTTCTTTGTTTTAGTTTAGCATTTCACATACTATCCCAGCTTTTTTGGAGTCTGTGTTGTGTAGCGTATATGTATTGTTCCCCTCAGGACCTAAAAATCTTGAATATTGAATTTGACAGAATTACCTATCCTTAGTTTGAGCATCTTGAGTGAAGTTTTGGAGATGTAGATACCAAAAAGGTTTTGCGTGATTATTGACTTGTAGTGTTTCTTTGTCTGATTAAGTGGGAATCTGTGTTAATTAGATTTGGGGATAAGAGGTAAAATTATGTTTGATTTCTTTTTTTTTTTTAATTGAAGATTTCCTTATATCTGCGTATCTGCATCACAAAATATCAGCCTCTAAGTGAACTCTGTTTCTGGCTCTTACTCTGTAGGTAATCAGGCTGAGCTCGGCTTGTTTAAAGCAGGAGGGGGATTGATTAGACACAGAGGATAGAAATCTGGTTGCTAAGGCACGGCTGTCTGAAAGAACGCTGCTCGTATTAATTGCCACTCTATATGCTTATTCATTGTGGAGTGCTCTTATGTTAACGTCTGGCAGGGTGCCAAAGCAAACAGACCCACAGCATGGTGACTTCATTAGTCTGATACAGCCTTGATTAGGCCATGTGTGTGTCTTCTTCTGTGTGACAGCTTCAGCTAACTGGCTTCAGCTAGCTTGAGTCAGCTCATGCCTCGCCCTTTCTGAGTGGGTCTGACGTTTCTGTCCTCCAGCTGGTTAAAAGCTGTTTCCCATTTAAACCGTAGTCAGACTATATTGCAGTGTCAATTTAAACAAAAAGCAGTGATTGGTAAATTCAGTATTCAGTGGAACACAGTATCAAATTTGATGTTTTACCTTTATAAACTATTTTTGGTTTGTAAATATGTATGCTTCTTCTGTATTTGATAGGTATTTAACACCTAATAATCAAGGGATTCTTTTTGTTCTTCTTTTTGTTATACAATGAAGTGTGTGTGTGTTTGTGTGTGTGTTTGTGTGTGTGTTTGTGTGTGTGTTTGTGTTTGTGTTTGTGTGTGTGTGTGTGTGTGTGTGTGTGTGTGTGTTTGTGTTTGTGTGTGTTAATTTTACATTATTAATAATTCCCACTGGCTCTATAATTTTATTCTGGTAGCAATCTGGATGGCCCTTTTCTTCTTTGACTCGGAGAACACGATGTCCTTTATTTCCATAAATCTGAAAGGCTGATTCATCAGACCACAGTACACGTTTGCACTGTGAATCAGTCCATTGCAGATAAAATCTAGCTCTGAGAAACTGGTGCCGTTTCTGGACACTGTTGGCTTCCTCTGTGTGTAGTACAGTTTTAACATGCATTTGTGGCTGCAGCAATGAACAGCTTCTGTTGTCAAAGTACTATTAAGCCCGTATGGTGATATCCATCACCGAAGCACGCTGTTTTTTAATGCAGTGCCATCTGAGGGTTTGAATGTTGTGGGCATTCAGTTCAGTTTTTTGCCTTGCCCCAGAGGTTTCTTTGAGGTTCCTGAGTGTTTTGATGATGTACTGTATGAGGTGAAATGACTAAAATCATGGTAGTTACTGCTTGAGGAACGTTGTCAAAATATCAGATTATTCTCTGATGTATTTTTGGGCAAAGTGTCGAGTCTTTAACATCCCTGCTCATAATGGCTGATGTGGGATTTTTTTTTTAGTGTAAGTAATTATGAAAGGAATATCAAAGTGAAGAGAGGAAACAGTTCATATCTTGTCTTTGTGCTGTTTTTGTTTATATTCATGGCAGAATGAAGAAATATGCCTGTGTGTTTGTTGGACATTGGAGCGTGAGCAGCTCTTTATAACAATTCATGGTACATTTGCACAGTGCATGTGGTAGCCAAGGCACCACATGATGTAAAATCAGACATCGCTCATGCAGAGTTTGCTTGCAGCGTACAGTGGCTTCTAGATGAGATTTTTAATTTGAAGGCGAATTGTTTTTGTTACTAACTGAGCAGCACTGCAAATGAGTTTTTGAATTATTATTGCAGCATGAATATGTTATTTGGGAACTGAATATATGCTGCTGTCCTCTCAAGTGTGGGAAGAACAAAAATAACTGGAAACTTTTTTTTATGCTATACAGGATTTTAAATCAGGGAAGTGTTTAATCAACAAAAAATGAACCCATATGTATAAGTAAGCAACATCCAGATGTCTTTTTGTACTTTAGTGTCAATAACATCCTGGGTAATATAAACTGATTAAGAAATATAATTAAGGAGCTGAACAATAACCACTTATAGATTCAGCATTTAGAGATTAGGTCATGGCAAAGGCAGGCTTAGTAATCAATCATTGTAATGGTAGTTTTAGAGAAGTCTGATGCTTTGGTAGGGCTGCAGATTATCACCAGATCTGTACTAAGATGGCTTTCGTTGAGTGAATAATGTTCTGTATGTTTACATTTGGCCGTTATGCTGTACATTTTCTAATGGCTTCCCATTTTAAATGTCTGTTTTGGTAGAACAAAACAGCTCATGTCATACCACTCTGCATGTCACTATTCTACATTTCAACCATTTAATTATGCAGAAAACATCGGTGGCATTCCCCTTCAAATTTATCAGGTAATATATACAATGGCTTGAGAAATGGCTCAGCCAGTCAAGTTTCAGAACAGGAAATGTTTGTTTTATAATTGATCTTTTGATGCCTGTAGACCAATGATTGTTATGCCTAATTAGACTCATTTTTTTGTTATCCACCATGTGTTTGCAGAAGTATGTCTAGTTCTTGACCGGTCGTAATCATTTTATAGGAAAGGCCTTGCATCATTAATGAGTTTGCTAATGTGTGCCCCATTGGGCATTTCACTGCTCCACTTCGACAGCTCAGACAGTTGCTTTCCACATTTGGTGAAGATCACCACACTCCCTTCACCTCCTCATCCTCAGAGACGTCCAGTGTCTGCTATTACGGCGTGGAAATGGGATGCAGCCAAACCCAGGGGGGGTCTGTCATTGCGTACTCCCCTTCATAAATAAGCTATGGGCCCAAAGTGTTTGGGCTGGGTTGTCACAATGAATAGCACTCAGCAGACGTTTCAGGGAATGCCCTTTCATTCACTGTCTGAACTGTAACAGTACACTATGTTCCTTTACGATCCAATCCATGTGCGAAGGAGTCTTTAGGAGCCGAGTGCCTTCTGAGTGGGATCCTAAAAAACAGTTCAAGTAGAGTTTTTTAAACCTTAATGTGAGGGACTGTTCAGTTCAAAGGCTTAATACTGAGCCTTTTCTGCTTATTGACTGCTTTGATCCTCCAACCAAGCAACCAGAGAGATTCCGGAGCAGTAAGCCTCCTGGTGGATTACAGCTGATGCTAACCCAGTGACTGCAGTTAATGTGGTCAGTGTGGGAGTAGGCCGAGGGTGCTGTGTGCCGGTTGGAGCAGCGTCTGATCGCTGTGGGCTTGATCTGATTGTAGGTGGCCGCTGCTCGCTGCCAATCCATCTCCACGGATCTAATCCTATCAAAATGCCCAGCTCCATCAATCCTAGAGTGCTGCCATGGCAACCGGACCACTCACCTTGCTAATGTGTTTCTGTTAAGGAAGAAACATGGTAATTATTTCAGTGCATTGCCTTAATTTACTTAGGAGAGTTTAATATTTGACTTTAAGTCAAGTTCACTTTCAGTCAGTTTTCATTTTCAATTATGTGTATATCAGTGGTCTGTCATTTGTTACATGCCTGCAGGAGCCACTTATAAGTGACGTATGCTTGTCATGCATGTGGTATCTGGTCACAAATGTATTTTTTATGAATGATTCAGGAGGTGCATTTTTATTTATGCAGTATTTTTAAGCTTGAAACATAACCTGTAACACACTCTTTTCTTATAGTAACCTTGAAATCCCCAAGGCTGAAACTTGGCTGAAGCTGTTAATAATTTACCCAAGTTAGTTATAGCAGCTTTAACATTAGCTGATAGTCTTAAACAAAAGCAAGATACCATTGGACCAGCCACCTTGGAGAGGTTTGGTTATGCAGCATAGCTTTTTTTCCTTGCTATTCTGTCATCAGTGTAGAAAATGGCAGTAATGATAATAACCATTAATATGCATGTGCTTATAAAAACTCTATACAGAAACTGATGTACAGAAAATCTGTGTTTTTGTCTAAAATAAGTTGGATTCAGTCAACATGATTTAAATAGGCTTACAAAATAGTGAAAAATAGTGAGGTGTTCAAACAGTTTGAGCAGTATCAGATACAGTACAACTGTCAGCCACTTGGAACTGATTTACGGTTCATACCAGGGATTGATTTGACATGCAATTTAACATAATATCCAAATATAAACAGTTGTCGAGAACATTTGGATTTTGTGGCACATACTGTAATAATCGTAGTATTTGTGTTTTATGTTTTTATGTTTTGCAAGCATTTCTCAGTTTTTGTTTCAGTTTACATTCTGTCCTGAATTTCAGATTAAGTCAACCATTACAAGCATTTAGAAAATTCAACATTAAGTAACACAGATACTTTACAGGCTGTTAAAGACTGTATCCATGTGAGCACAGTTTTACCTAACTCTGTGTTCACTGTCTTATTGGAATAACAGTAATTGTAATTGTGACTTCATGTTTTGCTCTTGCTCATTCAGGGGATCATTCAGAAGATCGTGGACATCCACAAAGTGAAATGTGTGGCATGTTTTGGCTTGCGGCTCAGCCACGTCCAATCAGGGGAGGTCCACTGGCTTCACCCCGATATGGGTGTGTCCCACGTGAGGGAGAAGTACGAGCAGAACCGACCACAGGATGAATGGAGGTGAGTCAGATTCATGCACACACCTACTTCACATCCTCCTTCATTCTAATCTTTCATGCCATGAGTGTAGTGGGTCATTTGTTTTGCGAATTGAAGTTGTACGTTTTTCATGCGATTTGAAAACTGCAAAATTTCCTGGATCAGCAGAACAGATTATCACAGCAGGAGCAGTTCTCTGCATTTCATACTGATGTGATGTGATTTTCAAAAAGCTTGAAAGGG
>CM067475.1:34412732-34447147 GCA_034552555.1 Semaprochilodus insignis
CATAACCTTTTTATGTTAACGTTCTATGAGAGAGATTTTAGAGGCATTTGGACTTCTAGTTTCTTTGCAAACAAGACAGTCAGTAAGATTCCCTATAACAGAGTATTGTATTGGTAATGACTCCTTGTGCTGTACCTAAAGAGTGCTTTAGCTTTCAATTTGTGTCTTTCTGAAGCTGTGAAGCTTTCAAATAAGATCATCAGTAGTGTTATATCTTCTGCAGATTTATATTTCCATAATTTAGTTGAGCAGACATAAACGCTTTTTTAAGAATGTGTTGAATTATCATTGGCAAACCACAGACAAGACATCATGGGTTAGGGGAGTAGATGCAAAACACAAATGCATCCCACCTCCACCGCTCCACCCCCAGCAGTAGCAGCGATCGGATAGCCCTGGTTGTCATGGAGATTCACCCAGCAGTTGTGGCACTGCGGCAGACAGAGAGTTGTAACTGACGGACTTCTAAATCTGTGTTTATGTCCATTGGCATGTGCTTGCGTGCACATATGTTTGCGTGTACCAGCTGTTCTTCATGAGTGCTGCTGGAGAGATCCCCTCTCTATTTAAAGGCGATATTATCATGTGTTTTTATTAAAGATCACAGTACAGTATCAGTCTATTTGACCATGTACTGCAAGAGTGGCATCAAAGCTGTGAAATAACATATGAGCCAATTGGTTCAGTCATAATTCAGGAGAGCACACATGATTTACTTTTAACAGGACACATTTAGGAATTAGGACCTGGTGGACCACCAAAACTGTCCCCACCAGATAAACAGTACTTAAAGCTTTCATCAAGCTCCAGTCTTGCTTCAGATCTGAAAACATCCATAGGTGTTTCTGTCCATCCTTCCACTGTGAGAAGAAACCTCAACACTATGAGTCTGAAAGGATGTGCAGCTGTCAAGAAGCTCCTCAATGAGAAAAGAAAATTGACACAAAAGAAAAACATTTGGAACAGAATGCTGAATATGGGCTTCTATGATGATCTCTCTAAATTTGTAACTGGGATTATTTGGATCATGGAAAGCTGACAATGCAACCAATTTCTAAGACTGAACTTTGGAGGCGTGAAGAAACATCCCTGCAGATTTCTTTGAAAAACTGAAAGTGAGTCTCCTGAGAAGAGTGAAGAATTTGTGTGTGATGGCTGTTTTGACTGGAAAGTCTTGAAAAGACAGAAGCATAATTATACCTCTGTAGAATGTTTTAGTTGGTAAGAACTTCAGCTATTAACACTGCATTTGTGCTATACTGCACACATGAGTAAATCAGGGATTGATTTCAGTCACATTATGAGTGCATTTTGCAGTCAAGCATCTATGTTCAGTGATTGTTTCTGGGTATGTCTGGTATATTCTAATTGTAGAGACCTACCACAATTAAAATGAGGTGGTAAAAGTACGTTGCAATCTATTAAAGACCAGACCGATTAGTTTTAAGCTTTTTGCTTGCTACATGTCCACTGTAAAAGCATTGCAGGGACGGTTGCATCAAGTACTTTTTGGAGAGCTCAGGGCAGTGTCTAAGCTGCTATGAACTCATGAAATTTTGGTGAGATTGAGGTTTCCATAGCTGTTTCTTTCAGGAGTTCCAAATGTGTCTCCCTGCTGTAGGCAGGATAGAGTCAGAGCTTTGAGTAAAGAGGATGGCAGCGAGGGCAGATTAAGTTTAGAATGTGGTGGTGATGTTTACAAGAGCAAAGCGGGGCAGCTAATTCAAATGACAAAACTGTATTTCACCTTTTTTCCTCAAAACTGTTACGTCTGAGAGAGAAACAGAGTAATGGGGAGAGAAACGAAAAGTCTGCTGCAGTGGCACAAATATCTGTGTCCAGGATCCTCTCTCTATGAAGTTATTCTCTTCATTTCCTCAACTCTGCTTTCTCAGCATCCAGAGCTCATAGGAACTAAGTGGAAGATTTTCCACCAAGAAAGTTCAATATATGCAGCTCCTCACTTCTTTACTACTGCTCATTTGTTCCTGATGATCTTTTTCATTGTGGTATTTGTGTAGGATTGATGTCTCACTTTGATCCGAGAAGAATGTCAGTACTCCATTCTTCTTGATTTTCTTGTACCCATCCATCACTCCTGCAGAGTTTGCTTAAGTCTCCTTTGCACAGCACATGTTTTTGTCACCCTGAGGCAGCGTTGTAACCAAACAAGGAGGTGGGTTCAGAGCCGGGGTGAACCGTGGAAACTTGCATCGCTCAATTGAAAATGAAGAAGCCTTGGGGCTATCCACCTTGACTCTGTCTTAGCTTGTCAGCCAGGTGAGGTCATCCTCAACCAGCCTACAGAATGTAGAAGAAGCTTTAGGATAACTCCTCTTCACACCTGCACGGCCACACTCTGATGTTCTGTAGGCGGTGACCAAGGATGGGCATGCTTATTCAGAAACTCATGGTGTGCTCAGACAGTTGTTTCAGTATCTTAAACTTGAGACAGTACTGTGTAAAAGTCAGAGACCACTTGTTTTCTTTTCCAGTCAAAACAACCATAAAGTACAACGCAGAAAAGTTTGACTTAACTGAAAATTACACAGAAGTTGTTTGCCTTGTCTGCTTCTCACAATCTAAAAAAAAAAAAAAAAACCTGGATTGGAAGACAAACAATGTTTAACAATGGCACTATAACATATATTTGGCTATTCCTTCAATAATATATTTGTTGGGATATTCAGATACTATTTGTGGAAATGCAAATAGCAAAAATTGTTAAAATGTCCATTCTTTATAGTGACAAGTCTTTGTCTGTTTGTGTGGCTGGGTGGAATGTCTCGGTCGACCTGGGAAACCTTGAGCTTGTAGCATGATGTCATTGCCGTAGGGGAATTGGAGGACAATGTACTTTAATCTCAGAAGAGCTTGAGAAGCCTCGCTGATCTTCACCGCTAGCTGTCCCCGTAGGCTCAGTGGAATTGAGTGCCATGCCGATAATTGTCCCAAGGAGGAGTTATTTATGATGTTTATGGTGATCCCAGTTCCCTGCATCATCTAAGTGCTCTTCTCAAATTTCAAAGTCAACAGTGAGGTTTTTTATCCCCTCCAGTAAAGATTACTTCAGCTTAGGCCATATCGAGTTTCTGCTGGGCTCCCACTGTGGTGTTAAAGCTATACCATAGTACCTTGTTAGATTATTATGGTGAATCAGATCTACACTGGTTTACATAAGATGGGGCATAGTAGGTATAGTTATGTGTAGAGAAGTTGTATATACAATACCAGAGCAAGAATCCGGACACATCCATAGCTTTCCTTAATTTCTACTTTCTAATTTTCAACATTTACATTAATAGTAAAGACATCAATTTTTCTTTCTCACAGAAACTGTTCATGTGCATCACACAGACACCTGGACTCTACATTATTTATTTATACTGTTTCGATTTTTGCTGTATAATCAGATAAATATAAAACCATATTAAAACTTTAAAAGATTTTAAACTGCTATTTACAAGCAGAATAAACAGTACATGTGAAACAATGTCTGTAACGTCTGTGATGTGCATGCATGTGAAGACGAGTCAATACACCTGCTGTCTGAGGTTTCTGCCTGCATCATTCAGCTACATGGGTTTTTTCATCTTTATAGCTCCTAATAAAGCAAACTTTGCCCTAAACCACATAAACAAGTCTGCACACCCTTACTAAGGAGCCGAATGTGATTTGAGCAGGTTGAGAGTTTTGGGGATGTGTTTACAGAAAAGATTTGGGTGCATTTTGTTTGCTGCTGTTTGTAAGCAATGTTATATTTGTAGCTGTAGTTATAAACTAAAGAAGCATTTGGACATCAAATACTTTGTCTGATCTAATACATCTGGGTTAAGAACAAAATTATGCAAATTAGGATTTTTGTTTTTTTGAGTATATGTACATACAGTACCGGTACTGAAATTTATATAATGCAACTCGCTAAACATCCGTCTCCATTGTGCAGTCATGACAAATGCCATGTTCAGGAGCACAAATCTGATGAAATGACCACCACTGATCTCACAGTGGTGCATTAGGTTTGTCTCTTTTCCAACAACGGTAGTTTATTCCCGTGGTACTTGTCGCCCAGGTAGCATCAGAGTCATTCATCACGTTCTAAAGCATGGCTGTGATGAGAGCGAGGGAGTGATGGGAGCGTTTAGCGGGCTGTTAGTGGCGTGGAGTGATGGCCAGCAGTGCATTGGCACATTACTGAGGAGAGAGATCGCGGGAGTGCACTTATCAGTGAGCTGTCTGCCAAAAAGGGATCAGCTCTAATGAATTACACGGCCACAGAGATGAGACAACACACACAAACATGCATATGGTCACCCGTATATAAGCTTCCATTCGCCACACATTCACTGATTCACTTTTTGCATATGTGCTCATTCGGTCTGACACAGATTATATAAGTAATATCTTGTATTCCTTTTCCTTTCTCTGTGCAGTACAGTTCTTATCATATGTCATGTCTGGGAAATATTCTGCTGAACTCTCATCCTCTCATGTACTTGAACACAGCTGGTCAAAAGTCCGCCGTCATCCTTCATTTAATTATTCAGGAAAACGATCAGAAAATATTTTTACAGTAAATGAGCAGAAACGTTTTTAAACTAAATAAAAATACATGTTTCTGTATGAAGTGTGTCCACCCTTTACTTTTATTAAAGCTTCCGATCTTTTCAAGAGACTTGATTTCAAATCTGCAGGGAGAGATTTTTTTTTGTTAGATGTTGCTCTTTATGATTCTAACAATCCAAGTAATCCCAGACACGTTTAGTGATGTTGAGGTCTAGTCAGTTACCAGGCACAATTAAGCTTGTGTATTCAACTTATCAAAGGTTTAGGATCACTTTTGAGCTTTTTAAATACAATAAGCTTATTTTCTTTATTTTTATGCAACAACCTATCATATTAAGTCAGTTTTCTGGTCCTGGTTTGTGTTGGTGTTGGCTGCGATTGTGTTAGTTTAGCCATGCTCAATAATGGTGGGTTGTATTGGGCCCACACTGCTTTTTAAACCAGGCACATTAGAGGTTAGCCAATGGATGAGAGTAACACATCTGGGTGCAATGCCCTTATCCTTTTTTTGGGTGAAAACAGCTGCTCTAAATTGTCTGGCAATAAATACAAATTTCAAGATCTTGGACACTTGAATAACCTACAAGAAGAATACCCTACTGATTTCTAGGTATTAGGGACCCAAATCCAGTGGCCAGGCAGGCAAACAATTGTCATTGCCTAACTGTCCATATTAACTGACCTGTGATCTTTTTTAGGCGTGAAAAATGCCACGCAGCAGCTTTTAGGCATGATGCTACTAGTGTTTCCTAATTGGGTCCAGTATTACGGACAGGTTTGTTTTCACCCAAAAAGGGATGCGGTTGTTGGCACGGGATGCGACGTGTGATTGCTCTGATCCATCAGAACAGTGAGAGGTAATTTATATTCTGAATTAACTTACATTCTAAAAGCACCATAGCAGTAAATTGAAAAGTAATGGGTTGGACATCAGTGTGAGAAATAAAATGCAAGAATAATGTCAGCCTTTAAAACTTTACAGCAAATCTATATCTGCTGTAACTGTAAGTTTGTTCCTCAGCCATTCTTCAACATGAGGTTGAGCACTGACAAATATACACAAAGTATTATCTGTTGTAGCTGTTTACTTTATGTAATTAAAAGTAGCTAAAGGAAAAAAGAACATTTTAAGTGAAGGCAAAGTGTGCCTAAACTTCAACAGACAACATGCATCACATCCTTGCATTGTCTCCCCAGTCCTCCCCTCTTTAAATCTCTTTGGCTGTCCCTCGGCTTGTCTTGTTATTGTATGTGTGAGTCTCTCTCTGTCTTCATCTCCCTTGCCTTTGATCACGCCTGTTTGAAGGGGAAGCTGGGAGAATCGATACCATGTGCCGGCATGTAGCTGTGTTCAGAGTGGAGGGATGGTTTGCATTAGAACGTGTGCCAAGTCCTCTCTTCCCTCCATCCTCATGTTTGGTTTGTAACGTCTCTGTGCTGCACAAAATGGAATACAGCTGTTGGCCTCTTTCCTTATGCTGCGTTATCAGGCTCGGAGGCATGTTTAACTAGGCAAAGAGGGACAGGAAATGACCAGGGGACCACAGCTAACTCCACCCAATGAACTGCTGGCAGTGTCTGTTTTTAGACCTGATTATTACATAATAGTTGTGCTTCTGTGACATAAGCAAGGACTGGCATGTCTGGCATGTTTCGTTAGCAAACATGGCGGCCCGATGCCATACTGAGAGACACTACTTCTGTATGTGTAGCTCAGTAAATATTGCCCATATCCGTCTAAATATATCAGCATTTATTGTTCCTGGTAACCTTTATCTTCCTTCCCAATAGTGATGAGTGTTGACCTTTTTGTCTTCCATGTTTTTTGTTTTTTTTTAAAAAACTTGTTTTATCCCAAAACTAACAGACAATATGCAGCATATCCTTGACGTGTGGTAACCTTTTTCATGTAACAACTTTGTGAGGGAACCTGAACTCTTCAGATGTCTGGTTTTATCATCCATTTCTCATCCGTTCAATCATGTAGAAATGTAGAAAAATGGTTGGAATTGTCCCTGTTAGATGTATGTGATAGTCTCTTGTCAGGCTGTATCAGCTGAAAGAAAAGGTCCAAGCAGCTTGCTTAGTCTTACTTTCATTTAGTTTGCAGTGTAAGCTACCTTGACCTGCACTCAGACACATGCTGAGAGATTGCACTGTTTTTCACCATTCCTTCCTTCTTTTTTTTTTTTTTTCTCTCTCTTAGGTATGAACTGCGGATCCGCTATCTGCCAAAGGGCTTCCTGAACCAGTTTACTGAAGACAAGCCGACTCTGAATTACTTCTACCAGCAGGTGGGTCAGGGAAGAGAGAGAGAATGAGAGCACAGAGAAAGAAAACTGAGAGAGGGAGCAGCATTTCTCCCGCAGAGGAATCGGAAAGTAACACAGCACTGCTATAAAGCTCACAGTGGGGGTTTAACCTGTTACCTCCTAAGCCTGCTGGCTCCTGGGGGACTTCAGTGCAGTAACTTTAACCACTGTGACTGATGATGCTGGTGGATTGTGTGAGTGGATCTATGCTGAGGGACATGAGATTACATGGAGAGCAACTGATGGTGGTGTAAGATCCCAGATGGTGGCATATGGCAAGGTTGATAAAGCAGAGGCATATGCAGGTGTGTTGGTGAGGTAGAGAGCTACTTGTTTGCAGAAGGGCAAAAATGCGTGAGCAGGCTGTCACGTTGACAGATGGAGGTCCTATGGCCACTAGGCATGTGTTAAATTGGTCTGCTGAGCCAGTCCAGCATGCTAACAGCTCTGGGCATTTCTGTCCAGATTGCATCTCGGCTATGGCTTTGTTGCAGCAGGAGGAAACGTCTGAGCCAACAATGCTAAATTATAGCACAAGTCAATCTTATCACCAGTTTTTTCACGATAACTGCTTTGTCCTGTTGGTTGTAACAGCTCGCTAACCATTAATACACTTTTGCACACAAACAGCAAACGTGTGCATTACATAACCTTTATAAGAAAACATTTGACCTACATTTGTTCAAATTCTGAAGAAGAATGTAACAGCAGGACATTAAACTTTGAATCTGTTGTTGCTCCCAAGCGAGCTTTTCCATCAGCAGCTGTGAACGAAACAAGCTGTAATAGGCTAGAAACAAACGGAATATAATTCAGCAAACACCATAAGTCATAAAATGCTTTAGAATAAAGATCTATCTGTTAAAAATCAAAGCATCTGGTAGTGATCTGGTAGTGTGACAGTTTTGCTGCTCTGACTATAATGCAAAAGGGGTACTATTTTTAACACCAGAAGGAATAAAGCACACTTGATACTGTTTTCAAAGCTGCTTTATTTTCTCAGTTTTCAAGAACTGTAATAAATAAAGCCACTGAACACGTGAGCTTGTGCATTATCAGGGATAGCGTCATGGCAGTGATGATCAACTGTATTCGCCTTTTGCCTGCGACCATATCACAACCATGGTGTTATTTGCCATAATGTACCCTCAGTGTTTTATTGTTTTTTTTAAGGTAGCATTTATGGTAAGCATTTTTATTGTAATTATCACCCATAGCTCTTTGAAACAACAAGCAGAGATGTTCTGCTGAAAGTGTGAATTATAGGCTCTCGCATGGTGTAGCCATGTAAGTGTTGGTCTGAACGTCAGGAGACTTTCAGGTCATTGTGATTCTAGCCAACATGAGTTTCTGAGCTGACGCAGTGGAATGAGCAGTTAGCATTCTCTTCTAAGTGGGTTGTTAGATGTTGTATTAGTAGAAGTGGTTGTGCTTCACATGTCTCTGAGGAAGCATCTTTTAGCCCTCACCCCTGTCATGTGATTGGATAGACCGAACTAGTGGTTGGAACTGGACATGACTAATGCAGAAAACAATTAATATGAAAAAGGTTTCTGGCAGTAGACGGGTATATTCTAGTTTATTGTTACTTGAAGTTATTGTTTTGCAAATTGTTGCAAAATTGTCACTGTTGCTAAGATCCAGACTACAGATGCAGAATAGAAATTGAATTTGAATGTGAATAATAATGTAATAAGGTAATTGTGTAAATGTGTTCAAACAGTATAACAAAACAAAAGCGATAACTAGGCTTCTGAGGGTTTGTTTCGGCTTACTGGAGAGAACAGTGATGATGCAGTTAGGTCAATGAAGAGAAAGAGGTCAGTAAATGTGGTTGTTCTGCTTCTTCGGCCAATTCTTTTTACACAAGCAGTCACTGATCTCTAGACACTCTGTGCCAACATCTTGCCTGCTGTTGCCAGACACATTTATCATTATAACATTATCATTATCACAATTGTGTTTTTTATGTGTTCCTGACAACAGTGTGGAGAAGAATGGTCTTCATGCCATGGCAGGTGGTACTAGCTTCAGTAAACAAAGCTTCTGATGGAGTAATGGTAGACTGAGTTTTTTATGGATGACAATTTACTGTCCCTCTTATTCTACAGGCCGCAGTCCACAAAGCATGGACCTTTGTTACTGTGTAACAGTAGCAAACATCTGCTCTTTTCAAACAGGCTCAGTTCACTAGAACATGAACGGCAGCATGGCCATCTCTGGCTCAAAGCTCTATTCATCCTAAACCATCTGTATTCTTTATGGGGGTGCTGTCGGATCTCTACTTTCATTGCAGCTTGTAATGAAATTCAAAAAGTTTGAGTCATACTTCAAGAAGTACTGACTGAGTCCCACTTTTTCCCTTTCATATGAATTAATGACACAGTTATGTATTGTTTACTGTAATTTGTCTATATTGTAAGTCTGTATGTATGTAGCATGTAGGCACTGATCGCGGGTGTTTGATTACAACCAATTACAATACTGTTTCAAGGTCCCGTTTCAGTGCAAGTTTCCTTCTCTCTTTAATGGGTTTTAGGCAGCCTTACATCCAACAAACATAATTTAAAGAAAAATAATAATATTTAATAACTGAATCAAATGTAATATATTTTTAGCATCACAATATGTTTTATTTTTAGGTTTGTTGGATGAAAAGACATGCAGTGAAATGGTTTACACATAGTAACAAAGACTCTGAAAAGCAAATTAAATAATGTCCTGATGACATCAAATCGGCTTCATAGATTATTCACTTACAGTACATTGATTATTGTTGTTAACAAGTATTCTGTACTGTAATTGCCTTTTTTATGATGTGTGCAGTTGTTTGCTGTTCTAGAAGTACAGTCCATATGCATGAGACACTGCAAAATATAGTTATTTATCATGATACTGATGGCATATCATCCATCCATCATTCCACCGCCTAACCTGATTAGTGAGATTTGTTAGCTGCCGATAGTGAGTCATGCCACAGTAATTATGCTCAAAGAAGCACCTTATGAGCCCAAATGATGCAGGAAAGAAACAGCATGTTTTTCCTTTTTCAGGTGAAGAATGACTACATGTTAGAAATAGCTGATCAGGTGGAGCAGGACATCGCACTGAAGCTGGGATGCCTTGAGATAAGGTGAACTTACATTTTCTTACTGATTTACTGGCATTTTCTTTCAGCTCTGCTTCATATGTCTGGTTATATGTTAAATAATTACTGAACACGGGCATTAAAAATTCATTTTAATTAAATCTGCACTCGTTTGTCTCCTTTTCAGGAGGTTCTTCAGAGAAATGAGAGGAAATGCTTTGGACAAGAAATCCAACTATGAGCTGTTAGAGTAAGTACTTCTGCATTCATTAGAGTGTCAGTATCTGTGCTTAGTAAACCCTCAGCAAAGTCAAAGAGAGGATAATTGGCATTGCTCTCTCTGGGTGGGTAGGATGGTCCAGATCGCGTCATGCATCAGACCTAGCTAGTTGGTGGGCATGTGCCTTTACTAAAGTGGGGAGAAAACTGAAGAGGAAAATGAACATTCCTGCCTGCTTGGCTTGAATGTGGTTCAGAAACTCGCACATTTGTCAGTTAAAAAATGTTGTCAGTATGTGCAATTCTAAACCAAAAAACAAGATTAGTAAATTTTGTTTTGAACTCTTAACAACCTGTATGGGCCTTTATGAATACGAGGTGATCAGAAAGGTCGACTTATTCAACTACAACACACGTTTCTATTAAGATTCAGTCCTATTAAGATGCTATTAATATTAAGTTCTATTAAGAGAAGTCGACAGCAGTATTTCTAGACATTTTTGACATGTGTTTTCCACTGTGCACAGTGCAGTCTGAGCTTGCATTTGATGCAGCAGTGAACGTTATTATTGATCACTGCTCGCCAAAGCAGTCATTAGCCCATTCGATGATATCCATCATAGAAGCATGCCAGATTTTAATGTAGTCTCGTCTGAGAGGTCAAATATTAAAGGTATTCAGATGTCATTTTCGGTTCTGTCACCTGTATACAGAGATTTCTTTTGATGGTATTATGTGTCATAGAGGCTGATGGATTATTCACTGGCATGTTTTTTTAAAAAGCCGCCTGTCTCAACCCATCCTTGCTCCTGGATGCTCATTTTATACTCAAGCGTGATTGCATACATGTTCTGTAACAGTTGTGTAGCAGTCTTTAATTTTAGAACTTTTATAAACAGTTTCAGAGTATATTTACAAGTAAATGTTTTTAAATAAAAATGTTTCTGTGTTATGCATTTAGGTACAGGTCAAAGTGGATGTGCAAATTTTTTTTTTTTTTTTTTTATTTGCATTTCTGAACTTTTTTGGAATGAACTTTTTATAATAAAGAGTAACACAGAGAAACCCAGAAAACTCATTTCCATTGTGAACAGTTCTTTTAATTTCATAACTGAAAAACTACTTGCATACCATACTGTTACCATCATCTTCATCTTTGGTGGAATTATGGTGTAATCGATTTTCAGCCTTATAGCACCTCTCCCCAGGCTTAGTCACGCTGTGTGTGCGCTGGTGGTGACAGTGCAGTACTGTATTGATCTAATGCTGGGTGGTTTGTTACAGAGATGATGCTGGATTATAAGGCCGATGATTGCTGACTGGTGTGCTCATGGTGACCCTGAGCCAGCTCTATTATTGATCACCCATTGGGCACACTAGTGTCACTCTACATGGCTAGTTATATGTGGATATCTGTGGAAGGACCATTAACCAATATTAAAGGTCAGAGTGTCTAGAGGTTTGCATTTCAAATGATGTTTAAAGGTTAGCTACTGGGATGCAGTGCTGCTGTAACAAACCGGGCTAACTAGGGAAACAATATGTTGGCGTATACTGTGGTTGTATTTTGGTGTTTATTTTTTGAGTTTTATAGTTTATTACACTGTGAGCCAGTGGTTAGGGATAGGTGTTGTTTTTGTGATATTTTTATTGTGATATCTCCACTGATGCAGTGTGCTGATAGCTTTAAAGCCTGAAGGCACTTTAGCAAAGAACCAAATTTACCAAATTATTCTGTTACCTACAAGGGCCTTGATTGTAGAGTACAGCATTTGCCAAGCTCTCTGTGAGTGGCTATGGGACATGTCAGTCACTATCCAGATTTTTTGGTAGTGTATGAGCACAGAAGATAGCAGTATATAATTTCTACAGCGCATGTAAAAGCAGCCAGTGCTGAAAAAAGTGCTGCACTGATAATAAAACAGGAACAAAAATATACTCACAGTCATGTACAAACATGTGGGAAAAATGCAATAGAATACATACATAAAACAAAAAATGAAATATATTGAACTAAAATTATTTTGATGACTAACTAGGCACAATATGTAATATAGACACAGTCATAAGTGAAGGAAAAGAATCTTGCCTTAAATCTTAAAGCATGATTTAAACCTAACCATGATGGGTCAGGTGCTGTCTGTTTTCACAGATGCTGAGAGGCTGTGAGCTCAGAGAGAGGCCTTGAATCCCCCCTGTAAGCCTCAGTCACAAATAGATAATCTAACCCACGCGACGTAATAAATTACTTGCTAGTTGAGAGGCATGCTGACGCCGTCTTTCTTCCTTTACGTACTGAGTGGAGGGCGGCATGAAATAAGTCCCAAAAAATAAATTCTTAATCGTTGTTATTATGACGTTTCCATAAGCAGGTGTCGTAAGCAGGTGGGAACTTATTTTTAGAATATTTGGATGAATGCACAATCCCAATGAATCAGATGTTTTTCAGCTGATTTTGATGATGGTATGGTGATAGCTGGTTTTAAAACACATTTATCCAGTATTTTCATGTTGCGGTACCTGAATCCTAGTAAGAGAAGATATTTTGCTTTTCGTTTGTCCTGATGATGTCTCCACTGTTCTGTATTGTCCTCTGGAATTCTCCAGGGGATCGTATTCTGTATTCCGTAGATGTCCTCAGGAGGTCCTGTATGTACCCTGTATCTGCCAGTCCTATTTGTGCAGCAGCACAAACACCCCATGGGCTGAAGTGTCACTCTGATGGGAAATGAATGTCCCCGTCTCCTCTAAACAGCATTTAGGGTTATGTGGCCGTGTGATGCTTAGAGGGTGATTTGTGTGTTTGCCGCATTCTGAAAGCTGTTCCAGAAAGCTTATGGTCATTAACTGAACAATTCTTCTGACTCTGTCATGGTTTCTTTCTCATAAACACAAGTGGGTGTTATTGGCAGGGTCAATGACGAGAACAGCGCCAAGTATGCTAATAGTAAGTGAGGTCCTGTTGTGTGAATTAGGTCTCTCTTGGATCAGCGGATTAGCAAATACCTCTGCGGTTTTCTTTGGCCTCACCTCTGTGACTCTGTAATAACCTTGTGCTGAGGCTTGAGGATTGGGTCCCTAATGTTGGCTAAACTGGTTTGGTCTTTCAGTGGGTGAAAAAGCGGTTTGGTTTTGAAAGGGGAATTCCACAGTTGTTTAAATTTTTCTGCATATCTGCATTGTTAAGGTCTAAACCAAGTCATTCCGAGTGGTTTGTTGTGAAATTCTCCATTCTAGAGTAAAGTTAAAACTTCACTGTGGCAGCATCTTTAGTGCCTCTAAAATCTACATCACGGAAAGTTATTATACTAAATCATTGCAAGTACATTCCAGAGTGTCTTAGACATTGTTTCGAAATGATTTTGAAGGTTGTGGCCTGAACATGGATTTTAACATATCTATTCCCATTGGAGAGATATGTGCATGGCTTTTTCAGGAAAAATAGGCCCTAAGGAAAATGTCTTTTTTCAGATTACTTAAGCCAAAGAAGACACTTTTGGTGGTTTTGGATAGTAAATAAAATGTTTGCGATTAACTGTGTATCATATCAGCTCGTCGGTTTCTGCAAGAACATTTTTATTCAAACATGCTTCAAATACATAGACAGACTGCACAGTTACACTTGTACGGGTGCAGCTATCTGCCAGGACCTGTGTATGTCATGTAATATTGATAGCATTAGCAGAAGACAAATTGCACTTTTAGAAAGAAAATTAACAGTGAAATACACATGGAAGGTTGTGAAGAAGGTTGCACCTCCAACCTGATGAAACATGTAAGGCACCAGCACTGAGCTTCATCAGTATACAGTGTTGGACCGAATTTGGTTTCCAAGCTTGAGTGCTTCATTAGCCATACCTCACTGTAGCACGTCCAGTACAGCTGGACAAGCCTTCTCAAGATCATTACCTGTCTGTGACAGCACACTGTGTCAGTGAGGGACGAAAAAAGGGCAGGAAGTACTGAAAACAAAGGCAGTTTACAAAGCACAAACAGAATCAGGGGTAGCTGAAGAGATGACATTTTGAGTGATGTATTTGGTGTAATGGACAAAATGGTGTCTGTCACTGCTGATAATGCTGCTGCTAAGCTGCTAATTGGTCTTTCTTTTTTTTCACCATTTTGAAATACAAAAATTGGAATCACTAAGAACCGGAACTGATGAGCAGAATCTGAATCGGAATCAATACAATTACATGTAAAAATACATGTCCATGATTGATGCACAGAAATCACCGGAGTTATACTCGAAGTGATGACTAAAGTTTCATTCTGTGTTAGCAAGTCTGTTTGAGTGTTGTTTCAGTGCATAAAGTGGCATTAGCACTGAACATTTACGACTAGAAAACTGGGCTTTGTCAAATGATCCCGCCCCGAAGGTTCCAGTTTTATAGTTTTTGGTACCTGCTCAAGATTAGTACTGACTGGACCCTGTATTTTTTTTCCCCCTTTTGAACTATTCCATGAAGATCCAGTCCTTTCTCTCTCTCCTGTGTCACCTTATGTTTCCAGCTCGTTTTTGTAAACAGCAGCCAGGCAGTAAGAAGGCAATGTGATCACAAAAGTGGTGCTGCTAATGAACAGCACTCTCTTGCCAGTCCCCTCAGAGCCACACATTCCACAACACAGACACATTCAGTCTCCTCCTGTCCCCTTGAGGGGGGCTGTGGTGCGGCACATGTCCCGACGTTAGTTCCAGGTCATTCAGTCCGATTGCCCGTAGACACACAGCAGCCTGCCAGCCTCGAGTGCACTCTAATCACAAACAGATCGCAATCTGAGTGACAGCTACCCTCGGACACAGCCGCCAGTTTGGCAGTGAAGGTGGTGGGTCGCTCTGAAAGCACTACTCGGAGGACAGAGCAGCCGTTAAGTTTTAGATTTTGGGTTTCCGTTTCCCTCCTATCAGTGTCACTGTGGACCTTGCATCACCCAGAGGGGAGCCTTTAAGGCTTCAGGGCCACGTCTGTAATTTTTAGTTTATTTTTGTCTTTTTTTTTCATTGTATTAAATGAAATTGAGTTGGGTTCCATTTTTTCCATGATCAGTTGGCACATATTCAGCCAAGCGAGCCCTGTGGCCTGCCCTGAAGGTGTCACAATTTTGGGGACAGTAATAATGACGAAACAGAGATGTATTTATCCCCTAACTTTCATTTTCTCCATGTTTGAAAGTGTCAGTTGTTGAGCTGTTTGAACAGCCCATAAATGTAAATTAATGGTTCTTTGCAGAGTACTGTTGGATTAAATAATCTGGCAGTTAAAGATGAACAAACACACCTTTAATTTACACTTAGACTTACACTTTGAAAAAAGACATCTTCAGAGCCATTTTTGTGAAAAATGTAATTAACTTTACTCCCTTCCCTTGAAAATACAGTCAACAATATATGTGCAAAAATGTAAGCTTCACATTAACTTCTGCTGTTACTATACAGCACGCTTTTGTGTCTTTAGCCGCGTAGCTCCAGTGCAAAGCTAAAGAAGTAGACTTTCTCGTTTTTTGTTGAACTGTAGCTTTAAATTTGCAAGCAGCAAAGTTTATTTATTTACCAGGAGAACCTTTTCGGTGTCTCACCAAACCTCCTGACCTCAGATCTTCCTCCACAGTAAGATATTTGTGCCTTCTACATGTTGCTAGTTTCTGCCAATTAGCATAATCTGCGGAAAAAAGTACATTCTGACTATATAAAACAGTGAAAATATAAAAAGCCATATAGTGGCTTTGTTGCTGGTTGTTATCTACATTGCAGTGTCTGCAGTCTGAGTTTCCCTCTCAAGTTTTGGACTGTGTTTTTTAGAAATGTCATTGCCAAGGCTAGCGCTATTTACTCTCTTCAGCTGCCCCTCCCGAACCTCATCCATCCGTTTTTGAGATCAGATAAAAGCTTTCTGTAAAGGCAGAGTCCAAATGGGCATCTTCCTCTGGAGCTCCTCTGTGCGATCAGGATCACAGATGGATGCCTCCTTTGAGGATGTTGAATGAGTTCCGGCACATCCCTCTGCTGTCAGACATCTTACGTTTGCGGTTCCGCTACAGAACACTTTCCAAATCTTTTTCTGTTTTTCTGCATTCCAGAAAAGATGTCGGGCTCAGAAGGTTCTTCCCCAAGAGTCTACTGGATTCCGTAAAGGTGAGTTTTTCATGATAAGCCCAGGAAGCACATCAGTATGACCAGCACCAGAAGTGTCAGTCATGTGGTACCATGGTGTGAAGCTTCACAAAGTTCTTGCATAATGAGAAGCTGTAGGTATTATGCTCAACCCTGCCTCAGCACAGGCAAAGCAGTTTCTACCAAACTGTATTCATAACCCCAGGGTATATTAATCTAGTGCCATAGAATAACCCATAAACATATTTCCCGGTTGTATTAATCCCATGTGAACCTGCCTAAAACATATTATGACAGGTGCGCATCCATGCAGTTCTTTATGACTGCTAGAGTGTATAATCACTAACACTACCTGCTTTTGCAGCAGCTTCTAATTTGTGTTCTGTTTAGATGTTGAAGTGCTGCTGCTCTGTGTGCTGGCCGTGGTGTATGTTCTGAGCAGCTGCTGTCACTAACATGCACGTGACTGAGGAGGCAAGATAGATTTGTGGCACACGTGAAGGCGTAGCATGCAGCAGTGCTACAATACGTGCTCCGTGACCCTGCAAAACATACATGGACAGATGCTCAACTTCAGTCAGGGGTGTTTCCTGACCCCTGAGGTCATTTTTGAATCCACAGTGTGTGTGGGGGGTGGGTAGTTGAGGTTTATGGGGGTGTTCTACTGAGACCCTTCTTCTGTCTGCCTGGCCTAGATACCCACACCATCTCCCCCTCCTCCAAACTCCCCAGAGAGTGTGTATGTGTTGAAGAGGAACCCACCATCCCCCCAAAACCTCTTCACTGTACTGTGCACTGTTTGCATGTTACCTACTAGAGTCGTCACTATAGGAAATGTGTAGAGCAGTAGTAGTAGTAGTTTTACTAGCACTGCAGTCATGTTTTTATTTCTGCATGGTGAAAGTTTGCTTCTTGTGTGCCATTTCACCTTATGTGGAGAAGCACTTATGTTCTAGTGCCTGAATGTAACTGCCACAGCGTTTTAGGTGGAGCGGGAAATGCAAAGAAGCAGCCAACTTTCTTAAGTCGTTTTGATATGTATGTCCCATATACATGTGCCTCTGACCATCATGTACCAGCTGATTTATGGCTTGTTTTGTGTACAAGACCCCCAAACCAGGCAGCTTCTCATGTGGAATGAGAGAAAACAAACACAATGAATCAATTACTCCACTCAAATTAGCTCTAACAAAGCCTAACCCCGAAAGACTGGCCAATCCTTTCCGCTGCCTTGAAAATAAAGTGGGCCGGAGCAGGAGGTGATCGAGGGTCTGCAGCATTTTCATTTTGTTTAAATAATTGAAGAATTCAAGAGTTGAAAATGTTTCCATGTTGGACTACTGAAAAATCATGCAACACTGGCTTTCCTGCTACAGCCTCGTCATAGTGGGATACTCTGCATTCACTTCTCAGATCCAGCGTGTTTTTGAGTACAGAAGGATTAAAAAGCATAATCCCTGATTCCTGGAAATGTTGTTTTGGGCTCTGGCAGATGCCGTGTTTGTCATCGTGTTCGGTTCACGCAGTGGCAGTAATGTGATTTACACACAGAGTTAAATTGTAACCGCTACCATCTGTCAGGTAATAATGTCTGGTCAGTGGACTGAATAGTGAGAATAATCAAATTAAGCAATAAAAGAAATGATTGAGTGCTCAGATGTGGCGTTTTGAATAAGCCTCACGCCAGCAGGGTCTCATACAGAGTAATGAAGAGACACTTGTGTGGCCAAGGTCGACCAAAATGAATATTTAATCCCCCTTTCCAGAGCTAACATCTGATTCTGCTCAAGCACAATGAAACAAATGAAGTGGCTGAATCCACACGGGGCAGTTGAAAGAGGCTGCTGCTTTCTGGCTTGGAGAGACCCTTCCCATGATTCTTCAGCTGATGATCGGGGAGATACTCAAGTCAGCTTCCTGTCAGGAAGGGCGGGCAGCACACTAAGTGACCGCTTGCATGTTCCAGCCTGTCTGTGCTTTTGATATGATCTGTGACTCTGTGTGTCTACTCCTGGAATGCCATTTCTCCCCATCTTATCCTCAAGCCCTTAGTGAAAGTCCCAATACAAGTTCCATTATTTCTATGTATTTCTCCGATATGCCATCTCATCTTCCAGCTTTGCCATTCTGATTACTAAGACTTACTAAGTACATGGTAAGTGTATGGTATATTAAAAACTCAGAATGTTGGATGTAAGCATTGAATAGTGTTATTCACCCACAACATATTTACAGGATTAAATAATGTGGATGCATATTCAACCCAGCGGAAGACCCCCAAAGCCTTAATTTACTTACACTAGCTGAAAACTCAGCTTAGGTCTGTGCTGAAATGCTGTTGTTTATTACTGTTCTCTGCCTGTTGTAGGCTAAAGCCTTGCGGAAGCAGATCCAGCAGACGTTTAAGCAGTTTGCCAACATGAATGACGAGCAGAGTATCCTCAAGTTCTTCGAAATCCTCGCGCCTGTGTATAGATTCGACAAGGAGTGCTTTAAATGTGCTCTCGGGGTAAGTACTGGGGATGTGGGTGGAGGGGTGAAAATCTGGTTAAAGGCGGATTCTCTGTCTGTAATGATCGTTTGATGCCCCCTGTTGGCTGAAAGAGGAACTTGATTAACTGTATTTGTTTTCTTGCGCTTAAGTTCAGCATTGACAAAGCAATACAAGGTTGGATGACACTCTGTGACACAGTGTTATCTATAAAATGGATGGCTGCTTCTCCTGTTCTAGCTATGTGACAGAGTATAGCTGGCTGCTACACCTGTTTTAGCTGCATGACATACAGTATGGATGGCCGCTGCCCCCGTTTTAGCTGCATGGCATACAGTATGTCATACAGTGTCAGAAACTAGACAGGTCAGGCTATTTGAGATTGCTCAACAAAGCAACATAGTTTGAGGTAGTGTGGTTGTCTTTATATATAAGTATTCAAAGTATTCTCAAAATTAAGCCATTGCCACTTCTGTTGGAAATGACTGCTTGCCTCTAACAGCAATGCTGCATTTGTCTCTAGAGTGAGATTGTTCTTTTTAAACACTAGAAAATCTTCTGTGGAATTGTAGTTGGAGAATTGGAGAACACTGATGTATGAAAACATGAAAAGGACATAAATTTGACAGAATTCATAAGTTTGTGAGTCTAAGGGATATAGTACTACGTTATGGAATAGAGCATAATATGACAAAACATGATAGATGCCCCTTAAAAGTACTGTTGTTAGTAATCAGTATTATAAAAGGCCTTATCTATACAGTGTAATCTATGGAAAATAATCTATCTCTCTCTCTCTCTCTCTCTCTCTCTCTCTCTCTCTCTCTCCCTTCAGTCGAGTTGGGTTATCTCAGTGGAGCTGGCTATAGGCCCTGAGGAGGGCATCAGCTACTTGACAGATAAAGGCTCAACGGTGAGCTAGATCCACTCTTACTCACCCTCCACCTTGCAGCACCACACATATTACTTACTCAAAGCATTTCCTTTAATCGTATGAGATATGTAGCACTAAGAGCTATACAAGGTCATTTTTGAGAGGTAGAGAGTTGTGTTTCAGTACACTGAGCTTTCTCACATTTATCCTGTAGCCTCAGCACACATCTGTGTTCTGAATCAGTCTCTGGTTTCTTAGTCTTTTTGCTTTGCGACACACCTGTAAACCGGAGACTCTCCGGAGTGCATTCCACATCATTAATCAGACCTTAACACTCCCAACACAAAACACCTGGGACTGTCTATTTTTACTGAAGCCAGAGGATCAGATTTTCTGCTTGTTACTCGTCACTGTGGCTGAGGATCGAACACAGGGTTATTTCAGCTCTTCTTTGTGAACGTTTGGATGAATATTAAGGAGCTGGAAGTGTCTGGGAATAGAATATATGTAATGAAATAGATTGTATTGTTCTCGTAAGAACACCTAATTTTTTCGAATGGTAAAATTAATGTTATTAATGAAGTTATATCACAAGACTGTAATCATAGGAGTATCTCTTAAATGCATATGTTTTTATAGTCACAGCTTAGGCCTTTATTAATATAAACCAAAAATCCTAAAGAGAAAGAACTTTTGTTTGACCAGTTACATCCAAACTAGATAACAGGCTCCTGCATTGATATTTTGGGTTAGGCTTTAAGTCATTGACTACTCTAATTACATTTGTTGGTGTGTTTGTTTTCCGCTTGTCTTGCAGCCCACACATCTGGCCAACTTCACACAGGTTCAAAGCATCCAGTACTCCTGTATGGAAGATCGTGAAAGGAAGGGCATGCTTCAACTGGACGTAGCTGGAGCAGCAGAGGTGCAGCACACCCTCTGTGACCTATAATTCACAGACAAGGAGCATGTTCTGTAACGGCCCCTAACCTATATGTTGGGCCTTTCTGGGAACACTAGATACCAGATGCAGTAGTGTGTGGTGGTATAGTATAGTTGTGTAGTGTAATGTCCCTAACCTTGAGTCTGTTTATATGTTATACTTTTTCTACTGTGTTGTGATGATGGATCGGGTGTTTGATCTGGAGTCTAATACAGACTCATGGGCCATTTCATAGTATAGTAGGGTAGTAGAGTAGTGTAAAGTTGTCTGTTTCTGCTGAAGTGATTTAGTCTTTTGTAGTGTAGTATGTCTGCTTATGTTTCCATAATCAACAGCAGAATCTTTGTCCAAAAATGTCCAGAAGGTTATCTTGTGGAAAGTGGCAGATGACTAGCAGCACTTACTTGCTCGTTGAACATTTTTTGACTGGATCCATGAGCATCAGGGGCAGAAACAAGGCAGTCCTCGGTGGAATGAGTGGAGCTTGCAAAATCTGCGCCCTGCCGATATAATGACGTTCAGAGCGGAATATGCTCTGGAGTCTGAATGCAGCCAAGGCTTTTCTAAATAACACTGCCAGTTTTAGCAGGGATTCTCCACTGAATTTATTATTCTGGATTTAGGCTAAATCTGTGCATATTTCTGTCTTGAATTATCCTCTTTTCACACAGCATATACATTCTCTCTATTTTTCTCTCTCTCCCTTTCTCTCTTTGTGTGTGTGTGTGTGTATGTGTGTGTCTGCATTTGTGGGTATTTGCAGTATACAGTATGTACAAAACTCTTAAGCGCATAAGTGCATAATTTAATTCATTTTATTTCAGAATTGAGTTTGTTTTTGCAAGAAAATCACCATATATCTTCATTGTAATTACAAATAAACAGAAAAATAGTGCATAAAACATAAAAACAGAAACTTCAGATTTTTTTAAAAAGTAGTTATTTTGTGGCCCAGATTTAAGAACAATGGTTGATTCCAGATTTGCAGGCTTCCAGCCATTACATGGAATTATTCTAGCACACTTGATTGAACACAATGAGATATTG
The DNA here is from genome assembly GCA_034552555.1 of Semaprochilodus insignis. NCBI lineage: Eukaryota > Metazoa > Chordata > Actinopteri > Characiformes > Prochilodontidae > Semaprochilodus > Semaprochilodus insignis. The sequence goes on from CM067475.1 coordinate 34,434,385, forward strand.
ATTAGCCAAAGCAAGTGTTGGAAGATGACCACAAATACTAGTAACCTTCCCTGAGGAGAAGTTAGGAAAGGGTTAAATAAACATATTGACATATATAAAATCAGTCATTCTGCATTCATGTAAATGTCCATGAAATTATACAGTTATTATAAAGTTAACATGTTTTTTTTCCTTATAGTATTTTACATTGGATTCATTTTATGAATGTAAAGTGCAGATTCTTCAAAAACCACAACAACAAAAAAACAGTTTTCTTCTGACAGTAACAAAATGGTGAATATGTAACAATGTAAGGCAGCAGGGATAAATGATACCATGTCCAGACATTATAAAACTAGACGTGTGTGGATTTAGGGGTGTGTCTGCAGTTGTTGAGTCAGGGGTGTGTCTTACTGGCCAGTGCAGCTGCCTAGCAATTGGAGTTGTATTTGCATTTTGTGATGGAGTTGTAGCTCTAGCTGAAGCTGGTCAGATAGGCTGTGCTGTACAATGACTCATTGTGGGACCGTTTCTGTCTCTTTCTGTGCTCTCCCAGCCTCTCACGGTCACCACGCCATCTTTTGCCACCGCTGAAAACATGGCTGATTTGATTGATGGCTACTGCCGGCTGGTCAACGGAGTCGTCCAGTCCTTCATCATCAGAGCACAGAAAGGTAGGCCTTCCTCAGGCTTGTTTACCACAATTTTCCTGGAAGTTTCTGGGATGGATGTGGCGGACGCTGAGATGCAGCCCCGCTTGTAGCTTGGTCTCGGGCTGAATAGACTCCATTGTCTAATATGGATTAAGCAGGGAGAGCACAGTTTACTAATGCATTGTGTTTAATAGCATAGAATTACTACATCACATAGTTTATCTGTAAACTGATTGAGTTATATGAACTGCAGTGATTGTTAATAATTATTGATTTTGTAGTGTGGAACTGTGTAAAACAAAAAGTAAGGGTGTGGACAGACATGCCTGCTCGTCATTAAAAGAAGTTGTAAATAAAGCTTATAGTTTCTTTTATTTTTCCATTTTTGACCAACAGAGGGAGAGAGAGCGCTTCCATCTATTCCAAAGTAAGTGTAAACTGTTATGAAACTGTTTTTTTTTTTGTTGTTGTTTTGTTTTGTTTTTTTTTTTAGAAAGATTATTTCTAATTATTAAAAGGTGGTAACTCTGTCACATGCTTCAGTATGTAAGGGAAAAATGCCTGTCAGTCTTTTTTAACAATCATTTTTATCTTCAAAGTTTGGGCACCCTGTTAAAATGTTTTTGTGGATTTTCTAAGTGAAAATAAGTTGACTCTTAAGAGAGGATGCTGTAAGTGCACCTTTAATTAATTTAAATGCACTATTATTGTGCATTTAGCCTATATAAAGCCTATATATTATCTATTTCCTACAGGGAATAAACTTACATATCAGATCTTTCTGCAGACTTTAATCTAGAATTTTTAGTTGAATGGTTTAGTTCCCAAGCGTGTTATAGACAACGTTACCACATTTATTTATCATTATACACACTGTTGGGAGTAAGCTTTACTTTCAGGCAATACTAGTGCTGCACTGTCATTAATACCACTTTTATTGCATAAAAATCTTTTCCATTATATAACAGCTATCTTTATTTTATTCTCCAGTATTGGTTATAGTTATGTATACTTGTTATGTTGTTTGTTGTATAATGTTGCATTCAGTTACACTTCATTCAGGTTTTGTGTAAATAATAATTTAACAATTAATTTCTAAAGTTTCTTTTGCAAGCTATTGGTAATACACTTATAAGAACATCAAGCCCCCAGACTGTTGACAGACAGTGTACATGCATTAATTCAGGCCTTGAATCTTATTGATAGATGTGAACAATCTGCATTGCAGGCTTGGCAACAGTGAGAAGCGTTTAGAGGGTGTCCGAACAGGAGTGCGTGCCATATCTGTGTCCGGTAAGACCTCTTACTTCCTTTATGTGTCCATCACAATGTTGTGGTAGATACACAGTTTCCTGTGATTTTTAGTTGTCGTGAAAAAGCAGAAACAGGATTTAGGCCAAAGGAGGGTTTTCCCCCTCCCTGGCAGGCGGGATGTCCTTGATGTTGATTAAATCTTTCAGGGAGGTGAGCTCCACTCCTGGCAGCAAATGTCATCTCACAGTGAGCTGCAGGTGAGAGCGTGCAGAGAATATGCATTCAGATAGATGAGTGAGCACCAAGGAGACAGCAGGGACCTAAAAGAGAGGAGATGAGGAGTAGAGAGGGATAGAGAGAGGCAGCATAGGGATGGATTGGTTATCAGTTTTAATGACATGGTTTTTAAAACCTGATGAAAATAAATAAATCATGCAGTTTCAGATAGTTTGGTGCAAAATCAAGTTTGCACAGTTCCTCGTTTCTTGAAGTCTTGAACTGAAGAGATGTTTATAAATGGAAACAACAGAAACCACTAATGTAATATAGCATCCATAAGCCTGCGTGGCAGGGTTCAGCTACACAGTTTAGTTAATTTTTATGGTTCACAGTCCTGCTGTGCTCTACTCATTGACAAGTCTGAGCTGCATTAATAAAGAGAGCATGTGTGTGGTCTGAAAGGGCTAGGAGAGATTTTGGGGTTGTATTTACAGAAAAGGTTTGGGTGACTATTGACTTAGTGTTAGTTACATTAGCTTTGTAACTCCAGTGCAAAACTAATTAAGTCAGTTGGTATTTCATGTTTCCACTGTGTACATTGGAAACATGAAATATCATGGTCTGAATTAAATACCAGAACAATTACAGACTTATTCTTGCAGAACCTATTCACACAGTTATGGTCTGAACAGTCATCATTAGTGCTGCTGGTGCTAATTTCATAATTGTTTTAATTGGGTTGATTTATTGGACATGGTGAAATGTGATAATGACATGCCTAGCAAAATATGTGGCTTAAACAGTCATGACAAAAAAATTATGGCCTTTGTCCTCACAGTTACTGGTAAAGGTAACTCGACACTGGTACATTACTGAACAAGATCTGCCATCTGCCATGACATGTTTACTGCATTATGATGTCATGTTATGTAGTAGAGCTCAAGTGTTACTGGAAAATTTTAGGAGGATGTGAGTGGAAAGAAAGCAGAAACGGAGAGCAGGTGTCATCCAGACTGCAGCTGGAATGGTCTGTGTTATGCCAAGAGTACATAGCTGAGCCATGTTGAGCTTCCAGAGGAGAAGCTGGTAGAGATCTGCTCCAGCAACAGGAAATGAACATCATCTGGAGGCTCAAGGAGAGAAAGATGAATTCTGATGCTTATATGGTCTCTCGTATAGAATGGCAAGATTGTTTCGGTTAATGACCAAAACCAAAGTTCTCATTTTTGATTTCATGCTCTATACTTACTTACTTTTCCATGCCTTTTATACAGTACCAGCCAAAAGTTGGCACCTGATTTGGACACTTATCATAAGCGTACAAAAAAACACATTTTGGTCTAAAATGACCTTAAGTGAACTTGAGAGTTGAATTACGTTACAATTATTTGTTTTGTGTTCCTGTCTGAAACCGCTATGCAGTCTCATTATTCACCTGACAGAAATTGTTCCTAACTAGAAATGAACAGCATTATATTGTTGATTAAGAGAATTGTTTGTTGGTAATCTATTAGGTAAACGTTTAAAGTTGATGATAATAATAATAAGAAGAAGAAGAAACATTGAAATTTGAACCTATGTATATCAGTGTTAAACCTCCAGTATTCATATTTTACTGTGTTGGTTTTGTGTCCCTGCTCCATATAAAACTGAGCCATGAGGCAGACATGCATAGAATGGCTACTCAGTACTGTCTTTTTAACAGTATTTGCTATGTATAAGAACATGATCTGACAAAGACAAACATTTTTTAAAGGAGACAATGCTTGAATAGGAATCAATCACACACTGTTAGTGTTTTAGTGGTCCTCTGGTTGTGCTTATCTGTAGTATTCTTGCATAATGGTTCTAACAAACTCATACCGGTGGAAGGGTTTCAGCTGGTATATTGCCCACTACTAGCCTCATTCATCTATTTGCAGTAGTTTGAAACTGAAGCATACAGAAAGCTCTGATTCTACATGCTGACACATCTACATGCTGACACATGTCACTGTGGCCAGTGCACTGGTGACAGATTTAAAGAAGTTCAAAAGGCCATTGCCAAATTCTCAGTGTGGAACACTGGCAAGATGCTGAGTTGAATAGAGTCAAGTATGTGTGAACTTTTTAACTGGTACTATATGTGAGAAGGGAGCAAGATGGAAAGTGTGAGAGAGAGAAGAAAAAAGAGAAGGGTAAAGTCCCTACAGTGAGAAGGGCTTCAGGACTTGGTGAATGTTTCTAGCCAGAGGGCAGCAGTGGCACAGAAAGGCGATTGAGAGGGCAGCTGAGCAGTGTTGCTGTGCTGATGGGTTGCAGCAAGATAAAGAGAAAGAGCTGCTTGTGTGAGAGGCCAGAGACGAGGACAGACTGAGAGAGTGACTGAATGAGGGCAAGTATTATGCTTCTGTCTGGCTTTCTTCTGCACAGATGTGTTCTTACGTAGTCGTGAAGGAATGGTCAGTGTTATGGACTTTTGTTTGTATAGGAATCTTCATTTACAGTACAGTGCAATGTTCAGAGCCCACTCTTATGTACAAGTTACTCAGATATCAAAAATAAAATCCTTACACTGTGAGAAGACAACTCAATGCTGTGGGTCTAGAATGATGTGCAACTGTCTAGAAGCTCCTCTCTGAGAAAAGAAACAAGACTAAACGCTGGAATTATCATGGACTAATGAGTCTAAGTTCGTATTTGTCATTTATCCGAATTGTGAGCCGCAGAAAATGCAACCAGATTCTAAGACCGAAATTTGGAGGAGTGGAAAAATATCTGCAGGTTTCTTAAAACAGTAATACATGTACAAAATACTGCATACTGAAGACAAACGATACATGTAGTGCTTGAGGTTTCTGTTAATGTTTCCAAATTTTGTTTTCTGATTCTGAGAAATGAAATATTTACATGGTAGCCATTGTGATCTCTGACTTGAACCTGAAGTTTGCTTCTGATAGCTGCAGAAATATGTTATATAGTCTGTATGCTTATAATGTGTTGAGGAAGCACTTTATTTTTGCACAATAGCTTTGGATCATTTAATTTATGGCTCACCCAGACATTTTTATGCTTCTGTGTGTTTTTTATCATTATTTTGAGGGCTTAAATCCTGGGTTGTTAACTTGTTTAAGGCCATGTTTACATTTCAAATTTGATCTAAAATCTGTAAATTGTCTAATTTAATGTTCCGTTGTTGAGCGGTTCCATTAAGATAAGATTATTTTGTTTTAGTAAGTGAGTTTGGGTAATACTTTCTCCTCCATCTCTGGTCAGTCACATACATACATTTCTTTTGTGACACCAGACCTTGTGTGCTCGTTTGGATGTTTCCTCATTGTGTTTGTTTTTCCATTTTCTTGGAAGCTGTGCCTTTTCTGTGTGCTCTCCGTTCTTGTTTTACTGTTTCATTTGTTGTCTTTCCTTTACCTCTGTTCCACTCCCTTCTCTCTATTCTGAAGACTCAGTGACTCCGACGCCACCCAAAGCCGCTAAAGCCCGCCGCTTCCTTCTTCCTTTTGTCTTCTGTTCCCATGACTCTCCACCTAAGGGTACATGTGGTTGATGTGTATGTGTATGTGTATGTGTATGTTCTCCTCACTAACACTCTTTTTTCTGCAGTATGCACTAACCCGCTTCTCTTCTTCCTCCATGACAGTTTGGCCAAGTCCTTTGACCACTCTCCACATAAACCCATACTAGTGCTTGGATTTATTGGCCATTTTAAAATATCTACTCCCCCTCCCCAGACAACCTAGCCATAATGTGTTAAAGAAGTCAGTTCTACAATGCCAGAGTAGATTATCAGTATAAATGTCCTGTCTGTGATATGGGAAGACCACAGTAACTCTGGGGTTTGTTTTATGCTTGTCTGAATATTCCCTCCAAGAGCATGTTTGTGGGAACCTTCTAGCATCTCACTGTCGTTTTTGTAGCTAAGGCTTGTTACAGTCTGGCATTTTAATGTTGACTTATCTGTCTCTGAATTACTTGTGCGTGTTTCCACAATGGTATATATATATTACAGCACCATTTTACTTCTCACTATTGATGTTGGTCTGATAACCAGCAAAAAGTGCTGGGTCAGATATGATTCTGATTCTGTAATAAATTTAACCTGCAAAAACAATAGCTTACAATCCAGTGTAGCATAAAGCAAAGTAAATTGGGTCACGTGATAACTACTAAGGGAATATCTAAAGGCCCTATGATGTTGTCCCCATAAAGTTCAATTCTCGTGTGATATTTAAAGATTTGTGATGTGCTGAGTGTTGTAATATGAAATACTGTGAAATATAGTATTTCATATTACAAAATATATTATTTTGACCGCAAATTATTTCTCCAAAAATAAAATGTTTTGTTTGTCTCGCTTAAAACTTTACATTATTGTAAAGCAGACTAATTAACGTTCCAGTAATGTTCAGGACACGTGTCCAGAATAATGAGTTTATTCATACCCATTGTTAACAGGTGCATAAAATCAAGCATATAGCAGTGCAGTCTCCTCAGACAAACACTGGCAGTTTGCATGTCCTGAGTGCCCATTGTTGTATGTATGGGGTCACACTGAAACATGGCACTCTAATAGGATGTCACTTTTGCCAAAGTCACTTCAGGAGATTAGTGCCCTGATGAATCAAAGTGTGAACCCTCCCTGAGCGTTGACTCAAACCCCATTTTCTTATGTGCTACACTACACTACTGACTGTTTCTAACAGTATTTCCACTAACAGAAACTTTTTTCCTCAGCAGAAAGAAACGTCTTGGATATAAAGGTAGAAATGCAAATACATCTATTGTTGTAACAATAGGCTTAATACATTATTAGAATAAATAGAATAAATTGATTAGTTTTCTCCCCACTCTTGCTTACAGTTAGCATGAGACTAAATAACTAGATCAGTATTATGCTAGAATTATGATTAGAAAATAATAGATTTAAGTCTAACTTTGCACACGTTTACACTTTAAATGGTGCCTCTGCTGTTGTGTGAAATGGTTTGTCTGAATTAAAGAGCTGTGATACTGTATTAGTCATGTCGAGTGAGCCGTTTGCGTGTGATACATTCAGTCTGGTGTCTTTAGGGAAGTACTTCACCTATATATAACTTATTTTGAAGCTTTGTACTTTATAAAGAAAAAAATAGCATAGGTCAGTGAATAAGCGGCATTGTGCCATCTCTAATGGGAAAACCGTACACCTAAATCTTAGCAGGATGTTGATCAGCATTAAAATGAGGTTAATGATCTCAGCAAATCTAATGTTACAACATATCATGACTTTGAGTTGTCAGGGCTTTACTTACTATTATCACCTGTTTACTGTCATTCAAGCCAGGTGCAAATCGTGTCAAGTTCAACCTTTTCGTTTTCCAGACGCATTTGTTTCTGTTTACATGTCTTTGCAGGCCTCACTTGCTTTTTCTTTGTCTCCGGATACTTGCTGCATTTCTAAGCCCAGTTGGCTGCCGTTATCCTGCGTCTGATGTTAATGGAAAATGTGCCGTAGCAGCTTTCGCTTGGCGTAACCCTGTTTTACTATACCTACAGCTGAAGATGAGCCGCACGCATGCTCAGATCGTCATTAGAGCTGTTTATATGATGAGCTTGGACTCTAGATGTAAACTGTTTACTCCACTTGTGGAAGAAGTCCGGCATCTGGTGCTGCTCTGAAGTACGAGGCTGCACTGGGTAAAATAGTTGTGCTTGAAATATATATATATTTTCTCAAGTACTTTTAAAATACCTTTTTCCGTCTCTGGAAGGAACAGCCATCCTCTTTGTCTGGCTCCCCTGTTGCTGCTGCTTTGTGGTGCTAAAGTGGATTGGAGCTGGAAAAGGCCTGGCAGCGCTGCAGAGATTGAGTTAGCCTCGTTTGCCCTAGAATAGACCCAGCCTGTTGATTGTAGCAGTGCTGCTGTTGCCACAAATCAGCTGGAGAGGCTTCTGGAAGGTGGCTGGAGCCAGAACACTGGAGGCCTAGCAGCCACGTCAACATTTCATTTAACGTCGTCTCACTGGTAGCTGCTTAGCAACGGCATTTTTTTGGACTTTTGTGGTCACACTTTATTTAGATAGTTCTCTAGGACTTATCTGTTACCTGTGCTATAGTTAACCAAGTACACTCTAGTTAACAAGCTGCCTGGTTAAACTGAGTTGATTATTAACAGTATTAAGCTTGAGCTTAGGACTGGGTTTAGAGTTAGGTTTAGATTTTGGTTTGGTTGAGTAAAAAGTTTGAGTAAAAATTTCTACATAATTTACTTGCTGAGATGTAAATAAAGCCATTATGCTTGTGTAATGTAAAAAGATTCATTGCAGAGAAACTTGCCAACACTGATTTCTTTGCAGTGATGGTGGTTGGAACCAGGAGTTGCGATAACTACAACACAAATACAGTCAAATGTTGATGATGGTACATCCAGAGGAAAAAAAATGTTTTCCTTTATTTGCCTGCATTAACCCCTCCATTTTGAATGTATGTACATAAAACAGGAAATAAAAAAGACGTCATTGTAAAGTGTCATAAAACAAGGCGTCTGGTTCTGATTGCCCTCGCTGTGAACGTAACCACTCTGAATGACTTTGTTTACATTTTGACCAGTTTATTTATAAAGACACTTTGAAAAGTCAGTAGAATTCCCTTTTAAGGTGTTTCTATTGGTGACCCAGGCATTCAGTTTGCAAGTGCACAACCTTTGTGATATCCATAGAAGAGCACTGAAACATGGAATGGGATCCTCTAGAGCAGCTATACATGTGCTGAAGATCACCATGCCCACTGCCAAACAGAGAGTAAAGGGTGGGGGTGTGCTCCTAGCAATGGAGCAGTGAAACAGTGTTCTAGTGGGCCATCCAAAACAATTAGTAGACTCTCTAAGCCAGAGTGATTACAAAATGTGCAAACAGCAGACACCAAAGTGACGCACAGTACCTGAGATACTGTGAGAAGCCTAAGAGACGGAAGCCATACCCTAACTTGATCTAGAAGAAATGAATTTGTAGACTTTGAATTAAATGTGCTTTTAAAATTAGGTAATTAAACACAGAGCACTAAAAGGAAATGACACCATAATTCAGAGATGAAGTGTGAATGAGTGCAGTAAGGTGTAAACCTGTGTGTTTTCTGAGCACAGCAGACTACATGCAGTGTGGAGGTCGAAGGAAAGGACATAAAAGTACTAAGACCTAGGCTTTTGGTCATGTTTACATTGTAAGGACGCATTACTCAAGAGCCTAAAATATGAGGACCTTAGCTGGTGTGCAGGTGCACATTAGTTCTAAACCACGATGAGAAGCCCGGAATACCTTTTGGGACGAGTGACGTCTGTGGTCCAGAACTAGCCATCCACTATCAGTAGCTGACCTCACGAATGCTTTTATGACTGAACGCAAACAAATTCCCACAGCAATGGTCCGTTGCAATCTATTGTAAAGCCTTCCCAGAAGACTAGAGACGGCACTACTACTTATTACACTAAAAGGGGGACAATCTTCCTCTTAAAGGGGACCTATTATTATTATTTCCCTAGGCAGGGAACGTGACTAGATGATATCACCATGTTACAGAGGAAAGGGAAAGTATTTTAGGCAGTATCAAAATGCGCACATTTTTTGCCGTCCTCCAGCCAGTGCCGGCACTCAGTGGAGCAGTGGAGGGAACAGTTAATTTCAGCCACTGACGACTTTGTTGTTCCACTTTTGGCAGAGCATACAGATTTCTTCTCACAGCGCAGACCACAGTCATCTCAACATGGCTACAAACTCAACAAATTCTTTCCTGCTTCCAGTAGTTGTTGTGCATTGTTTGAGAGGGTGCCAAGCTTTCCCCTAGATGACATCATCATGTTACAGGAAAGAACCCTGAAATCCAACAGAGGGTTTCAGGCGGCTTAGAAAAAGTGTTTTCTGTGGCAGAGAGTTTCTTCCTCGGGCATATACTTTGGCTTCTCTAAATTTGCAGACTGGTTACATGCCCCAAAATATATATAACACACTAAAGGAAAGCGTAATAGGTTGCCTTTAATACCCCTGATTTCAGAGAAGAAATGCTAGATGAGCAGGTGACCCCAGATTTTTGGACATTTATTGGGTCAATTTAGATTGTATAATGTGACTTTTGGCCAGCTGCCTGCATATCTGGGGTTAATCTGCCTGACTACTGCATACCTCCCTCTCCTGCCCAAGATGCCTTCACTGCTTTGAGAACAGAAAACATAAACAGTGCCAAATGTGACAGTAATTGAGCTCATTCTCTAGAGTGTTTTTAAATGGCCCCACCGTTAATAGGCTTTAAACTCAGTGGAATCCTCTCTCGAGCCCTCAGCATCATCACATTCCTTTCAGAAAGAGTTAAAATTGGTAAAGTGTAGAAATTTTAAAGCGCAACGTTCTGCCTTGTGAGCGCACTCCAGGTGTGTGGCTTAGGAGTGGAACAATGCTGGCAGGAGAATCATGTCTCCAGGTCCAGATTCAATCAACTCCCACACATTCCACCAACAGCTGTTTTAACTTGATCCCCCCCTTAGCTGCCTAATGACTTGGAGAAATATTCATCCAATGAAATTTCTCACTTTATTTCAGTACTTTCTCCCAGACTTGGAGTTGGAAACGTTCATAATTGTTAGACCTACACAATGTATTGTTAGCAGTTGTAGCAATACTGATTTTGTGGAGGTTTGCAAAATGCTGACTGTTTTATCATGTGTTGTGAAAATCCTGGCTGATCACCAATGTTCTTTTAGTGTTTTCATAACGCGTTATTATGCCGTCTGCCTTGGGCCATGCTGCTTGGAAGGCGTGGCCATGCAAAGAGGATCATGGGAGGCGCCCACTCCCTTTCAATAGGGACTGTTAAATGTTATTGTTGTTGTTAATGTTGTCATTTTTTGGTTTAAATCTGTCTGTATGTTACTTGTTTTGCTGTGTTGTGCCGTGGGATGTTTGGGTGGGTTAACCATGGAGAGAAGCTCAATTGCTGGAGGCTGCCCTATGCTGTTCACGTGCCTTTTCTGCTCCTGTCCAAGCATCACCTGATTCGTCATGAAGAGTCATGACATCATCTGATTTGTATTCTTTCTGCACAGCACTACATTATTTTGTTCAGAAATATTACAGGACCATTTTAACCTTGTCACATTAATGATTTACTAATATGCTAATAATTTGCAGTAATGTGCAAAAGTCAGAGACCACTCGTCATTTATTGAAGTACAAGTTATGTATTTTTCAGGAGATATTTCTGAAGAGATTAGATGTAGGATAATCCACTTGCACTTGAGTTTACAGAACTAGTGTTTAAAAAAAAATCCTAAAAGCTGTGCAAGACCTGGTAGACCCCCCTCGTCATTTAAACAGGATGTAAAGCTTTGCCCTTAGAGAGAGAAGAGAAAAGTAAGCTTCAGTCTTCTATAAAGAACGGAAGCTGTAATAAAGGCAGAGGGGTGGACATTTTTTGTTGAATATGTTTTTTGCTTTTTCCTGGTGCTGGTTTGATTGGAAATGAAATAAATGACCGATGTTGTCTGACTTTTGCAAAGTGCTGTATTGTAAGACAAGCATCAAGTGCAACACACAGCCATACCCTCACAGTGTGATATATTGCCTGTATTGTTGAACCCAAGTAACTGTGTTAACCTTCATGAAGTTCATATGTACCTTAAGGTCTTTTGATGGAGTAACCTCCCCTCTCTCTTTTCCTCTCTCCTCTCCATGTCTCCTTTCTTTGCATGCTCTCCTTGGACCTGCAGAAGATGTTAGTGGGGATGGTAAAGTTTGGCTTTTAATCTGTTTTCACCTTGTGCACTGTTTTCTGCCACTAACGCACTGAGGCTATTAGTGTAGTGACCCTGCAGATTTACTGCATGTTTTAATACCATTTTGATGTAAACACCTATATTTAAATGCTTGATATATATTTCTGAGGCAAATATACAGATGTATGCAATTTTTCTTTGTTAGAAATTGAAAAAGCATCTATTGACATTAGCATTTATATTTTAGTGATAGGTAAAGGATAATTTAGTGCAGTAACTCAGGGTTGCATAAATGTTCTTCCGGAGTACAAATAACACCATAAAATATCAATTTGGCATTTGTTCCATATGTTCCAGAACTTTTGCACAGGTCACATTTATCTGTGTCTCTCTTTAAAACCAGAACAGTTCTTATTTAAAAACCAGTTCTCTGTCTGTAAAACAAGATCTCACTTAAAACCACTTCTTTCTGTTTAAAACAAGCTCTTACTTAAAATCAGTTTTGTCTCTTTTTGAAACCAGTTCTCACTTCAGAACCAGCTCACTCTTTTTAAAACCAGAACCAGTTCTCAATTTAAAACCGGTTCTCTCTCTTTAAAAAACAGCTCTCCTTTAAAATCAGTTCTTACTTTAAAACCAGAAACAGTTCTCACTTAAAACCAGTTCTCGATTCAAAAGTAGAACTGATTTCAGTTCTTCTATAATTAGTTCTTACTTAAACAATTCCAACTTTAAACCGGTTCTCATTGTTCTTCCTATATGGTTAAACTGTCCCTGCTCTCTGCACATCTCTGGGTCTCACAGTGTCCCTCGCTCTTACTCTCATTTTAGAAATCTGTCTCCCTCTTTCACTTTTTTCTGCAGTGTGTATCTCTCTCTCTCTCTCTCTCTCTCTCTCTCTCTCTCTCTCTCTCTCTCTCT
>CM067475.1:34447523-34522318 GCA_034552555.1 Semaprochilodus insignis
CTCTCTCTCTCTCTCTCTCTCTCTCTCTCTCTCTCTCTCTCTCTCTCTCTGCATTCCTCTTTTAAAGGGTTAGTCATCGCCTCTTAGGGGGGGAAAAATCTGCAAGTGACCATTCCAAACACAGAGGGCTGAAGAGGGCTAAAACTGTATTTTCCTGAGAAGGAGGGAGAGAGACAGATAGAGGATAGAGAAGAACTGAGGAGTCACTTCCTTCCCTTTCTCCTCCCTCACACTGCTCCCTGATTGGTAGATGTGCAGACAGATACGCACCACGCAGGAGTGAGTGCGGAGACTGCGTGGAGAGAGAGAGAGAAGCTGCGGCTCGGTTTTGTGCGTGGTTAATCGCGTTCTGTCAGTGCGTGCAGTCGTATGGGGGTGTTGGTGCGGAACTTTCCAGACTGACTCATGTGTTTATTTTCGTTTTTGGGTCTAGTTTGTGTAGTGGAAGAGGACATTTGGGTGGTTACTGGTTTTAGACAGTTGTAGAGTCAAGCTAGACTTTGTTCTGACCTTCTGCTCGTGCTGACCACTGCCTGTTGTCTCCCCACAGAGACGGACGACTATGCGGAGATCATAGATGAGGAGGATACCTACACCATGCCCTCTAGTAAGTACCTCAGACTTACTTTAACTGTGTATGCGAGCGTGTTTCTCGCTTTCTGCTGCTCAGACTCTCCTGGGACACAGATGTTTCTGTCGCGCTCCACAACTCTGGCTCTGTGGGCCCGGTCCCAACCTATTTTTTTTTTTTTTTCTTCTTCTTCTTCTTTTTTTCCTCAAGCCTGGCTTGTTTGGTTTGTGCATGTGGCAGCCAGAGAACGTTAAAATATCCAACTGTCAAATACCAAAGCACTTGCTCAGCCTCTCTGCAAGCACAGTTAGGAATCTGGTAGTAGGCGAGAATAGGCTGGTTGCAAACTGGTTGCAGTACAGGCTTATTTATGTGTGTGTGTCTTTAAAGGGGAATCCCACCAGCTTTGCTAAATTTCTTCATAATCACATTTTTAAGATGTAAAGTTCAGAGTGGTTGATCCTTTCATTCTAGAAAATCTTACTGAACTTGGTGGTAATAGGATCTTGACGTTCAAAGCTTTTTACAAGCTACTACATGACAATTGTGAACATTACTCGTAGAAACATTGTTTTACAACGGTGGTTGTTTTGGATAGTAAATAAAATTAATTTTTGGGTAGACATCACAGCCCCTGGTCTGATCACGGTTATTTGGGCAGGTCCCAATTCATTTCTGTAGTTGTTAGCTTCACGATCGTGTGCTAACATCACAGCAAGCAGATTTTAAAAGAGGTTCAAATACATGTAAATAAAATAAAATGTTTACTGAGACATTTCAAGGGTTTTACAAAACAGTGAAAGTTCTCATTTCTGTCTTGAACTGTAATATCTTTAGAAGGCAATGGTGAGTAATTTTATTCAGTGAATTTTTTTATATAACTATTAGTAGTTAGCAAAAACTGTATGGTTGTGACAGGTCTACAAGGTAAAATATATCTCTAAAAAGCTGATTTAAGGCTTATTTGGGCAGAATTAGTGTTATCTGGGGATGTGCTGTCATTTGAGAGATGACAGACAAGCTTAGTTGGTTTTAATCCAGTACGAATCTTCCACATCTGTACTGTTTGCAAGTCTACTAAGTAATAATCCTGGAGCAAATTGCCGTCTATAGATTGCCCAACTCTGAACTCCTCAGTTATAATAATCCTACTCGCTTCGGCACTTTCCCTTTGAATATATGACCATACTGAAAATACCTCTCTTACTATACTATATTGCTGTTAAGACAGTATATTTGATATACACTCATCATCAAAAGAATAGTTGCCTCCAGAAGGAAATTGTTGGATTGCAGTATCATTCAGAAGGAGGATGCACGTTACCAAGAATAATAAGTGATTAATATGTATGGGCAATATTTATCACCGTCCCATATAGCTTGAATATTCTCACACAGTTCTTGCAGATTGTGTGGTAGGGGTGGAGGTGGAGTGACACAGGTCTTCTGGACATGTGAGGTATGACAACAAACCGTTCATCTTGGTGCTGACCATGGTGCCTCCACACACGGTTTCATTGGTCGTCTCCACCAAGACAAAGGCTGGACTCATCACTGAAGATGACCCACTGCCATTCTGAGTCACTCCATGACAGTCTCGCACGACACTATTGCGGTCTCTGGCAACGTTGACGTGGTGTTAAAGGCAGTCATCGTTACGGTCTGTGTGCATGTAGTCCTGCGTTTGCAGTTGTCTTCCAATGGTGCTGGCACTAACAGGATGACTCATGGTGGGCATCACTGCTCGCTGAATCTCCGTAATCGTGGCTGTTGGGTCAGTCAGGTACAGGAGTAAGGCCCGTCCTTGCTTACATGCGTGGCCGAGCGTGAAACTTGAATCATTGGCATGTCTCACAGTGTTGGACCTATCCACCAAGTTTCATTCCTGCCATTTGATTCCCTCTAGGTGCAGCTATTTTTTTGACGAGTTATGTTCATTGGTAAAGCTTGTATCTTGATTAATGCTTGTGTGTAGGTGAGCTGACTTTAGGTTAGAACCTTAACCACTCTTTATATATAAATATGGGCCTAGAAAGTTTTATTACAGTCCTACCTGCTGTAATCATGATTTGTGTATATTACCAGTTCAAAATGTGAACACCAGGTTTAACATGTTTTTTTTTTTCCCCCGTTCATCTTAGACATCTTAATCTTAAGACTTTTTTACTTCCAAACTAAACATTAAATGTATTAATGTTAATTTATTTAATTTAGAAATTGAGTGAAGATGTAAATTTGTAAATGCTGAGCAACAGTCATTCAATCATTCTAAATAGTGTGGGTGCCATAATTCACTGGAGGGTGTTAAAGCATTTGAACCACTCAGCTGTGTTGTGGTATAATGGGGCTAAATACTTGTTAGAAGTCCAAAATTCCTGATTATAGTTATTCCGTATGTACTATTTCATAGCTTCCTCTCACTGTTCTGAAATGTGGAAAATTGTAAAAATAGCCAAATCTATGAACAGGTGTGTTCACAGCGCGAAAGTCTTAGACATTGTTAATTTAATTTAAAACAATTATTAGATACATAACAGCCTTTAAGTAAGTTATTAATTTTTCAGCATCTTGAAAAATGCAGAAAACATACAGAAGTTTGCATAGAACTGAATGTAATTTGGTATTTAGTGTGTTCACTCTTCTCCTATTACAGCTTCCATTTTGTACAGAACGCTCACATTAAGTTTTTCATAGAAATCTGCAGCTATACCTCCAAGGTTCAGTCAAGTCAAGTAATTTTTTCTGCTACTTGCAGTTAAAAAAAAACACCAGTTCCTAAAATCTCCTCATCTCAGATGTCCAGTTTTAGTGTTCTAGTGCAAAATTTTCTTTTCTCAGTTAAGGCTTAGGGACAGCTGTATATCCTTTCGGACCTATAGTGTTTAGGTTTCTTCTCACAGTGGAATGATGGACAGAAACACCTGAGGATGTTTCCGCAGTACTGTATGTGTTAGTAAGCTGTGTGGTGGATGACAGGAAGCTGTTGAAGGGGGCATTTGGAGTGTTAGAGGGCAGGTCAGTGCCTGAAGGGCTCAAATTCTCCGATCTCGTGCCCTCATGTGAGTCTGAGACACAGAGAGCCTGTCCACTGAATAGAGCTACAGGCACATCACAGGATACAGCATGCAGCCCAGCAACCCATATCAGAGTTTGCTTGTGTGTGAGAATTTCAGTTAAATCTCCTGTGAAATGGATCGGAGTCAGTTTCTGTCTCCATTATATCAGTTTCTTATGGTAGTTGTGGTCTCACACACACACACACACACACACACACACACACACACACACACACACTCTCACTCTCTCTCTCACTCTCTCTCTCTCTCTCTCTTTCTCTTTCTCTTTTTCTCTCTCTCTCTCTCCCCCTCCAACATTGATATACAAACATGTCTCTCTGAATGCCATACTTGAGGCATAGATTTTTTATTTCTGGCTGTAATTACTGTTTGATATAAATAACTAATTTCATGGCTGTCATTTTACATTGCTTGGATAACACCGAATACTGCCTACAAAGCTATTCATTTCAAATGCCTGGCCTCAATAACAGTTACAGTTAACTATTTGGATGCTCCAGATTGAATGTATAATGTTGAAGACATGTTGATCTTGAATTTGCCTGTTAGGCAAATATAAATAATGAATTGGATGCCTGAATTTACTACTTAAACCAAAACTTTTAAAGGTTCTAAACCTTGTCTTTTTAATTAAGTTTTAGAATGTAAACACTGTTGTAAACTTTTTAACCATTATGTCTGTGGTGTCACAATAACCAGCACATTTACACCCCACCCATTCATGCTGAAGAGATATGAAGTGGACTTTTTGAATGAACCGCATTACAGAGCAGCCAATCAGAGGTCATTTACATCTGTCCAAATGTCTGAAACTACATTGAGAACCAGAGTTTTTCATTTTAATCTTGAAATTAAAAAAAAATGAGAATAAAAAAAGAAAATATATAACTAAAGTAAAATAAACATGTTAAAGCCTTTTTTTAGTCTTACCGCTCCCACTGAAGCACGTGTTCGGTCGACTCTCATGTGGATTTGCCTGCTTATCAGAAGCTTTTGTACAACATTGTGGAGTCCAAGCCAACTTGATTCCACACTGTCCTTAAAACCAAGAAATTCTACTTGATTCTACTCAAATCAAGATGGTATAAGTACTATAACAACAAGCTTTGTATTAAATAAGNATTTGCCTGCTTATCAGAAGCTTTTGTACAACATTGTGGAGTCCAAGCCAACTTGATTCCACACTGTCCTTAAAACCAAGAAATTCTACATTTACTCAACTCAAGATGGTATAAGTACTATAACAACAAGCTTTGTATTAAATAAGAAAAAAATGCAGAACAGAAACATTATCACTGGTGGCATCAAACTTTAAGACCCCACTGTATTAGTCGTCACAGTCGGTAATGAAAACAACCTGTTGAATTCTAAGCAGTAAAGAGATTTAAGAGATTCTAAGCAGCTTAGAGATTTGAAAAAAGATAAACACACAACAAGAGACACAAATATTAAGGCCAGTTAGGGGTTCCATATCTCATTTTTTTCTTGAGGTCCACCTATAATATTTGTTTTATAATGTGTATTTAAGATATATTGCCTTGATGTATGTTAATGACTACTGGTATGATTGGCTGTATTGTGCAGTTCAAGGTGCTGTAGAGCGAATGGGTGGATGTCTGTAAATGTATTAGTTTAACCGACATCACAAAAACAATCAAATCAGTTTTGGATAACCTGACAAGGGTCTTCACTCTTATTACAGACAGTAAACATAGATGAAACCTTTAATGATTAGGTGTGCCCAAACGTGCACTGTGAGATAAGATACTCAGTAAAGTCAGTATAAGGAGTGAGTCTTGTAATCTTTATTCTTGTCACATTACCAGTTTCATGTTAACTCCAGCAGGTCCTGTGGTTCTCCCCTGTCATTCTCTTTTAGTCTGTCTCCTTCATGCTGTCTGTGTCTAATTCTGATCAGTTCTAAAATCCAGCTCTCTCGGTTTTCTCCCTTTCATAATCTCCCAGCTGAGTGCTATGGATTAGACGAAGGTAACCTTACTTCTCATGTTTTTCTATGTTGTTTTCTTCCTTCCTTTCTGTTTTCCTCTTTCTTCTTATGCTCCTGCTGCTCGTCTGTGGTGTGTTGTGATAGTTACATCCTGGCATGTACTTGTGAAACTAAGTGATAATCCAAAAGAGGTTTTATGTTTGCAATATATATTTGCCTGATATTTACGGGGGTGGATAAAAGCATGGAAACAGCACATTAAATACTCATGCCCAGTGACCATTTTATCAGATACACCTTCCATACGTTTACAGTTACATACTGTAGTCTGTCTGTTGTAATACAGTTTAACAGCCTCCTTGTGCCTCATCCATCTTTGGAAAAGGAGCAGCTGTGCACCAGGTATCCTTTTCTGTGGTGAATCATTCTCAGCATGGTAGCGATGCTGGCATGGCAGTATGCTGCAGGTATGAGTGGACAAGATGACCTTATTAGGCACATCTGCCTCACTTTTTCGTGCGGCCTTTGTAATAGCTGTCCTCTATATAGTGCTTTTTACAGCAGGCGTTGGGACAAATATACAAAGATCAGAAAATCTGTGTCCAAGCCCGAAACAAGCAAAGAAGAATTCCCTAAGGGCAAGAGGACAAACCCTGAGAGGACCCAAACCTCAAAAGGGATACTCATCGTCCTCTGGTCAACACCGGATAGCAAAACCTCAACACAACAACAGCAATTACTCTATAATAGTGAATAAAGAGAAAGAGCATGTTGTTGGACAGGAGTTTTAGATTAACCAGTGCTGGCTGATAACTACTGTTAGAGGCCTGTCAGAGTTACAGTGATAAAAAGATCTGCAAGAATGAGTGAATGTAGATTCACTTTTGAGTGAAATAGAGAATTAAATTTGTGAAACCAGTGTCTGCTGTTAGTTGGCTTCTTATTTAGATTTCCACCTTAAATGGTGTTGCATTTATGTTCTGGTGGCTGGTAGTATGCCAGAACGTAACTGCTGCACCTTTTAAGGTGGAACGCAAAATTTCACACTAAACACGGAAAACGTGCAGCTTATTTCTGTATCAATCAATGTAAATGTTAGCACAAGACTGTGCATCGCAGTAGTACATGTGCAGAGTGGTGTACAGAGTTCTAGACTGTGCAGTCTAGCACCATGTTCAAAACAACACACAGAGTTGCTTAAACTGTTGAAGGACGTAACTGAGGTATTAGCTAGTCAGTGCCTCTTTCTGACAGTCAAAAGTCATCTACAAAACAATTGTCACTGTGACTGCTGTGTTGAGAATGATCTACCCAGATCATCCTATGGTGGTCCCTTTCCTTTGCTGAGTGGGCTAAAGTGGGCTAATAAATGGGCCAACAGATGGGCTATAGTCTGTAATCATGTACATAGTTAGACTGGTAATCTATGAGTGTGAGTAGTTAACGTAGTGATTCTGTTTTTTTGTCTACCTCCTGTATGTTTTATTCATTTTTGTGATGGTATATTAGTCACTTAGCATGATTTTGGTTGATCCAGAAATGCACTGCACAACAACATCATTAAGTAAGAAATTAAGGAAGTTTGACTGGAAATGAAAGTAAATACTCAAAACCTGCGCACGTCATCAATTTACCACATTTTGTAACCAAGCTATAGAACACAATTGCTCATTATTATTGAATCATCCTTTTTGGTTAGCATGAAGTTTAGTGCAAGCATTTTGACAGTAGTGTCTATTACACTGAATGAAACTGCATCATACTCAGTAACGGCTGCTTGTTTGTAAACAGGTTTGCATTGTTCTGTTTGCTTTATTTGTGTGCAGCCAGGGATTATGAGATCCAGCGTGAGCGGATCGAGTTGGGCCGCTGCATCGGAGAAGGTCAGTTTGGAGACGTCCATCAGGGGATCTACGCCAGCCCGGTAAGCTTTTCCCTCTTAAAACCTCCCCCAAAAAACATTCCTCATCAGAACAGACCGACCAGACTATTTAAGCCTTTGCAGTTCACTACACCGCTTTATTTTTTGCAATGGTATTTAAAGAAGGTTTCAACCCGTAATTATTGTCATAATAATTTTGAGTGAGTTTCAAGGAAGTGAATACCGCCAAAAAGCCAGTAAGCCAAGCTGAAATTTCAGTATAAATATCCTAACTACAGAACAATGTAATGCTGCATAACTTCTCTGTAGAAGTTAATGTTGGATTATATAACCACTCCATGTTTTGTCGCATAGACTTTCACATAACAGAGTTAAATTTGCTGTTATTGTTTATGGTGGCGTTCAGTTACTTATGACAAGCTGTAAAGAGAATACCTCCTCATACTTATCTGTCAAGTAACAAAAAGAGTTCTGTTCAAGTGCTGTTGAAAGTGAACTTTACTTTGAGTAAACATTTCACAACAAATGGACCAATAGAAGTGGTTCAAAATTACACTATTGTACATTAGACTTAAGAACGTTCCCTGTCTCCTTACCATTTTGGGGACAGAATGTCTGGTTATGACACTCACATTTTAGTGTTTGTTGATGCAGCCAGTTGAGAGTGGACACAAGCATGTGATCATGTGGTTTGTGTGCTCTCTGATTTGCAGGAGAATCCTTCTCTATCCGTGGCCATTAAAACATGCAAGAACTGCACCTCAGACAGCGTTAGGGAGAAGTTCTTGCAGGAAGCCTGTGAGTATGGAATGAAAGGTGGAGCCAGTGTGTGCTCACTGTGGTCTTTGACTATTGTCTGTCACCAGACTTGAGTAGTAACGGAATACATATATCATTGTTGCATAATCAGGATACAAAACTGTGTTTTGTTAGTTACAGAAAAAGGCAGTAATCAGATTGCAGATACATTATGGAAAGGGGGCGATTACTAACAGCTTCGTTAAAACCTTGCTTGGTGTAAATGCAACATTTGATTAGCTCTCTTGTGCTTCTAAACTGTGGAACTCAATCCACCTTTTATTAGAGTCATTCTCAGTGCACATTTTTAAGAAACATTTGAAACCATAATTCTGTAAGTTGGTGTTTAGTTGAACTTCTGTGTTTCTTTGCTTTTTACCTTTTCATTGTCGAATATGATTTTAATTTAGCACTCATAGTTTTGTCAAATAATCCACAAAATCACTTGCTAAAACATAGTGTGACACAGTCATATTATAGATGTTTTGATATCAGTGTGCCATAAAGTAACATCTGTTAGAGATCATTAAATCCATAGCTTCAGGAAGCAAACTTCAGAGTACCTCATTAATTTCAATATTCATACATGTCACAGTGACGATGCGGCAATTTGATCATCCCCATATTGTGAAACTGATCGGTGTAATCACAGAGAACCCAGTCTGGATCATCATGGAGCTCTGCACACTGGGCGAGGTGAGAGAACTTTTGAATGGCTAAATCTTGGCTGGCACGTACAGTACAGACACCACTCATCCTTTATTTCATTTTCTGCTAAAAAGACAGTTAAGTTACTATTTCAGGAGATTTTTCTAAGGAAATTATATAAGAAATAATCCACTTGCATAAGGAAAAACTGCAAAATAATAACTTCAGTAAATGGGGAATGATCTCTTACTTTTGCACAGTATAGAGAAGTGATTTATGAATTTTTCATTCATTGTTTACATCTTGAGGTTGTTTTTGATTTTGTTCAATTAGCTAAGGTCGTTCTTGCAAGTAAGAAAATACAACCTGGACCTGGCAACACTGATTCTGTTTGCCTACCAGTTAAGCACAGCCTTGGCGTATCTGGAGAGCAAGAGATTTGTGCACAGGTCAGAATAAACTTGATCTCTAATGAATGAACTGCTTTACCATTCTGATTAATTCAGACAAATTTCTAATTTTGACATGAAATTAGGGTTTTGTATTCATGTTTGCCTTTACATACGTTTTCTACAGGGACATTGCTGCCAGGAATGTCTTAGTGTCTTCCGCAGACTGTGTGAAACTTGGAGACTTCGGACTCTCCAGATACATGGAGGACAGCTCATATTACAAAGGTAATACCTCAACCAAGCAAAAAAAAGTTTTGGTCGATCAAAAAAAAAAAAAAACCTACCCTATTCCCAACATTAGAATGAGATGCACAGTTTTTACTTTGAGGATGTAGCGCCCTCTAGTGGTCCATAATAATGCTGCACCTGTAAAATGCTTGAACTGACGCAAGAGTCTCCAAACTAAATAAATTCACTGATAAGCTTAACAGCACCAGTTTATCCAGTTTCTTCACTGTGATAGCTATACTAATAATTTCATGCTGAACAAAATTTTATTTTTACTTTTTTGATAGTTACACAGCTAAACAATTTCTCAGTCACTATTAAATGCACAAATAATAATCAAAATGCACTGATCCGACTATTTTTGAGCTATTAAATTTATAAAAACAGAAAGTGAAACATCTCAGCCTCATTTTTATTGATAAGTGGCCAACGGTAATAGGGGCTTGTATTGGACTATATTTCTTATATCACAGACTTAAATGGCCGTATATCTCTGAAATTGCTTCAAAAGCATTTTATGTACTAGTAAATAGTATGATTGATGGTTGATGTTGTTGATATGTTACGGCTATATTTTGTTTTACAGCCTCCAAAGGGAAGTTGCCGATCAAATGGATGGCACCAGAATCCATAAATTTCCGTCGTTTTACCTCAGCCAGTGATGTGTGGATGTTTGGTAAGTTTTAGAAGTTCTAACTCATGTTGAGTGAACAAACTAACATATTTCTTCTTATGTTTTACAGTGTTAAGTGGTTTTAAAAGTAGCATAGTTGTGATACAGTCTGTGTAAAACATAAAAGTCTTTCTCTCTTATGCTTGCTCGCTCTTTCAGGCGTGTGCATGTGGGAGATCCTGATGTACGGCATTAAACCCTTCCAGGGTGTGAAAAACAATGACGTTATCGGACGAATAGAGAATGGCGAACGTTTGGCTATGCCCCACAACTGTCCCCCTACTCTCTACAGCCTGATGACCAAGTGCTGGGCGTATGACCCCAGCAAGAGACCCCGCTTTACTGAACTCAAGACCCAACTCAGGTTAGCCTGATTTCTCTGTCCAGCAACCATAAACAACTGGACACCAGCACATTTAGAGCTATTTGTGTTTCAAGAAGAATTCCATTGATTTTTACACACTTCTGCACACTTTTATTTATAATATATATAAAATTTATATATATTTGTTTGTGGTTTCATTACAGAGGTGTTAATAAGAGCTAGGGCTCGCTGTACAACACAAATATATGCATTTATGTTATGCAGACCTGTATCTACTGAGTTTTTATAAATAATGCTGGTGATGATAAAATAGGGAAGGGAAAACTTTACATTAGATGCTGGAAAATTGTTGTAAGGGTTTGATTGCAGGTCAGGTCCGGTAATGATGTTGGATAATTAGTTCTCATTCTAACTCACTCCAAAGGTACTAGATGGAGCTCAATCACTCCAGAGAACCTAGTTCCACTATTCCACAACCCAGCTCAGGGGTCTTAGCATTTTACATGGTGGCGTTAGGCTCATGTGCATGTGCTGTTACATTTCTGTGGAGATGTTACAGGCTGTATGTGTGCAGCAGTTGGCTTTGTTCACTGTTAAACACCAGAGGTCGCTGTTTACTTCCTGAGTGCCATTTGCCAGTGTAGTACTAGAAGATCTCTAGTTGTTTAGAAACTGGCATTTCAACCTTGATAAATCTAGACATTGCTGTTTTTGGCAAGATCCTGACACATTGGCTTGGAGCATCTTCCTAGGACTTGCAGAATGTCAGGAGATGGCAACAATATTCTAGGAATCCATAAGGGTGCTGATAAAATGCCCCAGGTCCCAATAAAATACATCTTTGTGATGTAGAATCTTGGTATGTGTTTTCCTTAAAACAGTCCTGTTGTCCAAGCTTTGCCCAGGCTTTCAGGAGCTGCCAGTCTTTTCTCATTAATCTCTGGCTGCGCTCCAGAAGCTGCAGCTCTGCCCTGGGCTGGAGGCCAGGGAGGGTCGGAGAAGGACAGGCAGACTGAAGAAGGGCTTCATTAACACTGGGCTGGGCTGCTATCAAGAGAGCAGACTGCTTCACAGTAGGGCCAACAGTTTCTGAAGTGAGATGACACTGTGTTGGGAAAATGTTTGGTACTTTTAATCATGTCTTTAGGAACAGTCCTTGGAAATAACTAGATGGATTGGTCATTCCTCACGGTTTGGGAATGTTGTTGTTTCTGTGGATGAACGGATGTACCACACAGTTTCAGAAAGCACAAGCAAGTCTGTTTGAAATGAACAACTCAACACATTTTAGGCAAGTGTCTGATTGAGGCGTGCTGTTTGCATAATGCTAATTAGTGAGATATGAATTACTTGTTTGCTACATTAGCTTTGTAGCTCCAGTGCAGAACTAAAGTAATGTTTGGAGACCAAACCTGTCTTGACTGATGAACTGCAGTACTGTGCATAAGTCATGTTCATTTTTCATCGTCAGGGTTAAAAACAGAAAACGTGTATCATGCCAGCATATATAGCAGAAAATTATACAGAATGAATAAATATATTGATTTTTTTCAGTATTGAGAATGTTTTTGCGTTTTTGCAGAACTTTTGTCTTAGAAGTCCATAAAGATCTCATGAATCCATAAAATCTCTACATTTCAAATATTCAGTCTTTTTTGTTTCCTTTTCTCAGTAAAGGCTACTCAGAAGTTACACATCCTTTCAAACCCAAAAAATGGACAGAAATACTTGTGGATGTTTTGAGATCTGAAGCAAAAGTGAATCTTGATTTTCTCCTCCCTCTCTCAAAGATGAAAGCTTTAAGTACTGTTTATCTGATGGGGACAGTTTTGGTGGTCTACCTGGTCTTGCGCTGTTTACTTAATGTCTGTTTTGACTGAATGTTAAATTAAGGAGAGGTGGTCTCTGACTTTTGCACAGTTCTGGATGTTTGTGCAAAGTTGATTATATCCCAAAATGCTCCACTAATGATTTGGAGTATGTTGAAGAGGTTGCTGTTATTCAGGGAAGCTGAAGCTCTTCTTTCTTTATCTGTGACCAAAATAGTTTTGGCTTACCAAAAAGTATTTTTATCTCTTTCTTTGTATTCCCCGCAGCACTATTCTGGAGGAGGAGAAGGCTCAGCAGGAGGAGAGGTTGCGAATGGAGATGAGACGTCAGGTCACCGTGTCCTGGGACTCAGGTGGATCAGATGAAGCTCCCCCTAAAGTAAGCCCTCTATTTCAAGCTAAAGCTGAATCTCGGACCGAGATATTCAAAATGTACTCGCAAATGTTGCTCACCAACGGGTTTGGATTATTTGAACAATGAATTACGCTTTTTTATGAGAAAACATGAAAATTGTGTTTTCTTATGTAATTGGCTTGACTCTGTTAGTAACCCTGTGCCAAGAGCTTATCATGGAAACTCAAATCATCTTTGCTTGTTTAGTGTATGTTTTGAGTTTGATGCAGTATGTAAACAGTGCATAAGCTCCATATATGGAAGCCCCGAAACTGCCTGTTTTAAATGCGCCTTGATGTAATGTCAAACTTGGCAGCGAGTGCTGTTTGGACACAAGCAAATGATGCCTGGTTGCTTCACTGATGTGTCCAAATGCATTAGAAGATCAACTGATGTCACAGCCATGCTTTTAAACAAGAAAACACCACCATTCAGTTTACTTTAGTTCATGTCACATTGGTGACATAAATGGACTTAAGGGAAAATAACTAAAAACAAGATCATAGAATGTGGGCCCTTTTAGATGTAGTAGGTTTTGAGAATCACCTTTTCTATTTCAGTGCTTGGGTTCTTATTGCTAAATGGCATAGACTCAATTTAGAGACAGAGGCAGTGTTTGTTGTTTGGCACAGTGTGTTGCTGTGTGTTTCCTATGTCTTTTCCATCCTATCTCTAGTAATGCTTTCAAATGATAAATGAAAATTCCTTGTGTGTTGCGTGGAATTTATTGTCCCAGAGTTTTTAGTTGAGCACTCCAGAGTGAAGATTTGTGCTTTAATAGAGTGCAAGCACTGATTGTACTTTTCAAGAGATTAGATATAAGATTGCACAAGCCAGGGGAAGGTCAAAGTAAAATGAGTGGGGAATAAAGCGAGAGTTTCTAAAAAACTGGGGTTCAAAACGTGATTCAGATATGTAGAGAAAATGGGACTCCTACCAGCCAAATGTAAGACCTGGTAGACCCATAAGCTTCATATTAGAGAGCTGAAAATCAATCTCTAATCAAGCTGTAAGAAGACAACTGAGGAAAAGTTAAAAAAGGTCCAGATCTCTACACAGTACCGTAGTTGATGAGGGTTTTGTTTGGTTCATAAGGAAACAAAATAAAGATAGCACAGTTCATCTGATGAAGATGCATTAATGACAACAATTAAGGGTGGTTGCGTATATCTGCAGTAGGCCCCAGAGCCTGGCAAGTGTTTGTGATTAGTCATGCCGTGTTATGAAACTCTGTTTACTTTTTGGACACATTTGTGATGTGTCCTCCGAAGCTCACATTAAGGAGAACGCTGTGTTTCGCTTTGTTCTGTCTTTAGCCAGCACTGTGGCCTGGAGAGCTCTGTTTACCTTCAGCAGTGTTACATAACAGACACTACGTGATTGAGAACAGCTTTTCCTCCCCTCTCATTGCCCCATCTAATCCCCGTAACGCAAACCAGTGGAAGCCCCTAGATTCAGAATGGTCTGGGCCACAGCCAGCTTTCCATTCCATTACATATAAGTCAGTGTTTTATATTGTCAGGATGCTTTTCTGTGCTGTAGCTGCTTTTCACATGCTTATAAAGTAGGCTTCAGTTCTCTGATTTGATTCTTTATGAATTATGAGTTGGTGCAGTGGATCATAAAATCACACACTTCCACCACAGTTAGATCGTTTTGGTATGTTCTATGTTTCCAAATTACACTGAACAATAACTGTTACATGATGAACTTTTTACACAGTAGTGTAAGTATTGATAAGTAAAGTGGAGCTCACCAACGTTTTTGGTAAATGTTTAAACTTTCCTTGGATCTATTTTTTTTGTCCCTGCAGCCCAGCCGGCCTGGTTACCCCAGTCCGCGATCCAGTGAAGGCTACTTCCCTAGCCCTCAGCACGCAGGCCAGCACAACCATTACCAGGTAACCAAACTTAACCCAAACCTTCACAGTTGCCAGCAGATCCTGCCCTGCAGTATGTGTTCAGTTACAAAGTTACAAATCCATCATCCATCTCTGTTTTTACCTGCGAGCAAGCCCCATTAACCCTTACAGTATTTACAATATTTTTATTTTGTATTAATCCAGGGCCACACAGGTTAGGTCCTGTAAATACAGAATGTAAATTGATTAAAATATACAGAATTGTTACGCAGTCAGATTGTAATGTATAGCAAAACAACAATAATATCTCAGGACCACTAAAGATCAATGCCCAGTACTCCAGCTCCACCCTGGACTCGAGATGTTGATGCCCGTTCTGCCAACCCAGCAGAAGAGGAGTGATCTCAGAAGTTAAGCTGTTTCACAGCACTGCAGTGCCTCATAAAGCAGCCTGACAGCAGCCATTTCCTGCTGGCTCTTTTAAGACTGCTGTAATTGTTGACTTAAGATGGAATTTGTCTGCCAAAAAAAAAAAAGTTAAAATGGTACTCGCCCCTCCGAATTCTGCCGTTATCACTTCATTGTGAGCTCACTCTGTTTTTACCGTAAAAGGCATCTGAGTGAAAACTGAAAAGCTTGGCCAGTGCAGGGTTATTTTTGAAATAGTTCATTTATTTCCTTTCACTGAAAGGGAGAGAAGCAGACCAGACTGGAAGGGTCTCCCCTGGGTTTCAGGAAAGGTCAAAGATCAAGCAAAAGTTCAGCCGCAGTTTATACCATTGATAGATTAAGGGGGAGGTACTTGATCTGGTACCACATTTTATCTGGAACAGCATCGTTGAGCTGTGTCTGGAAGTGGGAATAGGAAAACCAGCTGTTATTTTTGTATTTTGTGCTTACTTTTCGCTGGCATCCGAGTGTGTTTTGACCTGCGTCTTGCTCTGTCAAAGGTGTCTGGTTACCCTGGCTCTCTTGGCATGCCCTCTATGCCCGGTGGAGGATACCCAGCACAGGCTTCTGTTCTAGACCCGCACGAGACTTGGAACCATCACAGACAGGACGTGCCCATGTGGTCTCCTAACATGGAGGTGAGTGTCAGCTTTCTGTGCTCAGTTCAGTGCACTTTTCAAAAATATTGTATGGTGATATCTTTTCCAGCATCTACCATTTATAAATAGTTCAACCAAATACGGTGCAAGTACAGATCTGCAGGCAGGTTTGACTGTGACAGAGCCACTGTAACAGCCATTAGAAACTGTGGTAAATTGATTCAGGCACAGTTTTATGTCGTTTAAATCAGATGAGATTTCCAACGAGAATACGTAAAGATATGTTCATCAAAAGTGGGGGGGGGGAACTGGCAAGTGCATTTTTGACCACAAAGTTGAAAATAAAACCAGTGCATTGATAACATTTTATTGCATATTATATAGATGACATGATGTACTTCTTGATAAATCTGTGTATAAAACTTTACAAAAATGTTTGAATTGGGGGTATATTTGTTTTTTGTTAGCTGTGTTAAAACTATCCCTGCCATGTAAAGACTGTACTTTAGTTTGGCTTGTTCTTACTGTAGGATATGTAAAAGCTTCAAAATGAATACTATATTTCAGACTCTGATTAAAATAATAAAGTTGTGAATTCAGTAATAAAAAGTATTTTTTTTTGTATCATAAAGCTTTTTTATGATAAAAAAAGAAGTCTATAGCGTAAAGCTTGAGAAATATCAGCCAGGAGATATTCAGGAGATATTTCTGTGGAGATTAGAAATAAAATAACCCACTTGCATAAGATGTGTAAAAGTACAAAGAAAATAAGTGAAAGACACAGGAGCTTCCAAAACTGGTGTAAAACAATGTTTAAAAGCTACAACCGTGCAACACTTACTAGACTGCCAAAGCTGTGCCCTCAGATAAACAGCAGTAATTGTAAAAGCTAGACTAAAGCAATTACTAACACTGAACTTTGGAGGTGTGGAAGAACATCCCAGCAGAAATACTAAATGCTGAAAAAAAATATTTTTTATAAGCTTCTGTCATTTTCTGTTAAATACACCAAACTGTGCAGAAGTCTTAAAAGCACCTAAGCACATTGCTTGAAATTATCTATTTTGATGTGGTTTCTTTTTGTAAAATCATCAGATATCATTAAAATAAATGGACATTAGCATAAATATGGTGAAAGGTTTGGTTCTAGATGTCTTCCAGATGTCAGCATAACAAAGCACTCATTACACATAGCACTCATAAACCAAAACAGGAATTTGGATGGCAACTACAAGAAGCGCTGGACTGTAAAGTCACTGTTTATTGTTTTAATATTATTTGTATTTAATCTAATATTAATGTTTTTTACTGAGCAAATAAACACATACTGCCCACATAAACAGTTTTTAAAATCTATTTTTCCCCTCTCAATGTATGTTTTCTGCTTTCTGGTGCAGAAAAATGAATGAGTGAACCTGCACTTGGCTGGTGTGAAAGTTAAAAGGGCAGTCTCTAACTGCACGGTACAGCATGTTTGTTTAGCTCTGCTTGGTGATTTTTCCTTCTCAAACATGCTTGGTTCAACTAAGGAGTATGTAGTTAAGTGGGTGGAAATTAGCAAACTGTGCTCGAGTCTGGCAGTCCAGGATTGGAGCCCTTCTGCTCTAGAGCTAGAGGTAACATGTGCATGTGTGTGTGTATGTCAGGACGGGGGCGCTTTGGACATGCGGGCATTGGGACAGGGGCTGCCAGCCCATCTAATGGAGGAGAGGCTAATGATGCAGCAGCAGCAGATGGAGGAGGACCAGCGTTGGCTGGAGCAAGAAGAGAGCTTTCTGGTACTGTCAGCTCATTTCCATCCATATATTCAGCAGCATGGGGGTAACACGGTACACAGTAACACAGTAATGTGTTACAGTAACGTGTTTACTTTTTCTTGAAATGAAATCGTGTAATTCTTGGAATTACATTGCTTAATTGACTTAATAATTGTGCCACTCACTTGCCTGAACTTTTGTAATTAGTAGAGAACACTATTACTTGCCATGCCAAATTACTTGCCATGCATTTAAGCGAACATTTCCTTCCTTAACAATTAGCTGTAACTGTTCTTGTGTGTGATTTGTGATTTGAACTTGGAATGAATGTGGGTAGTGCAGTAAGCGTTATGAACAATTTGTCGAAGCACCTGATATGAAACTGATGGACAACTATCCAGTGCCAAAAGAAGAGACTTCATATTCTTTCAGAAACAGCTCTGAAAACATTTCAGTTTATTTATATAGCTAGCTGTCCACTCCCCAGATTCTGCAGATTACTACATAGACAATCTGTCACATGCAGTACACAGCAGCTGAGATTCTACTTTATGTTTCTCATACACAAAGTCACATGTACTTTTTCTAAGTAAACAGAAACATAGAAAAAATAAAAAATGAAAAGTTCAAAAATAAAAAAAAGAAATTTGGAATTTACCGGGATATTTACAAAACCATATGTCATATCTAAATGCTGTTTACAAGCACACCATTCCCAATCAGACTGAACATTCCAGAGTTGGAAAGGTGTCAATATCTCGAAAAACTGCAGGATGAGCTAGCAGGCAAAAAATGTGTACTAAGAAGTAGACCTTGGAAAAAGAATAATAAGCCAGCAAATAACAATAGTGTTCCACATTGCGCAATCACTAATAAGTTCTCAACCACCGTCCAAGAGCTGGTGGGCCGCCAAAACTGCCTCCATCAATAAACAGCACTGAAAGCTTTCATGTTTTGGAGAGAATGAGATCAACTTCCACTCTTGCTTTATATCTGAAAACATCAACACATATTTCTGTCCATTCTTCAACTATGAGCAGACAAGTCAGCGCTATGTGTCTGAAAGGATGTTTAGCTGTCAAAAAGCTCTGACTGAGAAACACTAAAAGAAGCTGCTGGTGTTCTCCGAACATTGGCCTGATCAGACCTCAACATTATTGAATGTGTTTGGGATTTTTTGGATCATGAAAAGCACAAAATGCAATTAGATTCTAAGACTGAACTTTTGAAATGTGGAAATTACAACCTAGCAGATTTCTCTTAAAAACTGAACGAAAGAGAAAGAGTGAAGACATTCAATACTGAAAATGTTGACATTCTCATTAATTATTGATGCTTTTGAAGAATTCTATTTTCTGCTTTTTAATTGATTGCTGTTTTGACTAGAAATTGGTGGTGTCTGACTTTTGTACAGCACTGTATGTGGACCAGGTAGACCTTTTAAGATCCCATTCACCTCATCACCTCAAGGCTGAACCACCCAGAGAGTCAATGCTCTCCATTTTCTCCCATGCTGAAACCATTTTAAAGCAGTTTAGTCAAGCAGTAACTGGCCTAGGCGCTTTCCTTTGGCAGTATGGAAGTAGTATACTTGCTTTTAGTGTATATTCAGAGCTATTTACATCTTTCTACATCTGTCTTCTCAAATGTGACTGTCTTGAGCAGGGTTCGAGTTGACAAAGGAAGGACATGAAAGTTGTCTTATTGTTGTCTCACAGGCCTTACCTCTGTGTTTTGGAAAATACAGACTGCCTGGCTGAGCGTTCATTATTGATGGCTGCCAGGGTTCGGGGAAGCTACGGAAATCCCTGTGGTTTAAGCATTCTCAGAATTGTGAGAAACTCATGACAGATTTGGCATCATTTGTTTCTGAAGCTCTTTGCTGTTTTTCTCTGGGATGAGACCACCAAAACGACTGCAGTTGGGCTTCCTCATGTTGTCATTCATACTTGCCGTATAAGGTTATCACTGGCCATGGAATTTTACATTTTGATGCCAGAGTGCCCATTTAACTTAGATATTCCTTTTGCACTATTTTCTCTTCAACCAAACCTGTTTGTTCTGATAAGGAACTAATTAGACAGATTGGATTTGGTAGCAGTTCATCAACCACAACCACACCGATACCTAAAATAGTGGGATGGTAACTGTGGTGCCAAGTTTCTACTCCTGGCATCATAGATGTTGTTTCATTGGCTAAAGATTGCTTTATCACTGTATGATATAAAGTCTTAAACCGAATAAGCTGCTAAGTATGCTGACTTTACTCCACAAGGCTATGGGTGCAGTAGAAACACAGTACTTAAAGAGCTCATACTAGCGTTAAGCAAGTTTCACTTATGTTTGTGCGCGTTTCTATATTAGCAATCATAATTCTTTTTACCATGACCATTTTCCAACTACTCTTTAACCTTAGAAATAAGCAAATGTTGAGTTCTGTTCTGGTTGGCTAAATTGTGCCTTGTTAAAAAAGCTGTTTGGGAACAATCCTTATAAGAGTGTGGAAGGGTTGGGATAAATGGCTGTAGATCAAATAGGTGGATATTCTGTGTAAAAAAAAAAAGTTTGTGATGTCACCGAAACAGTTTATTTAAAAGTTTCAGATATAAAGTTCAGCTTAGTTTCCATAAAAATGAGGAAAAATGTGTTTTTCACAATATATGCTATTAAATAAAATAACTTGCATTGGATTATGTTAGGCTGGATTAGCTTGGTAGGTGTTAGACTGCTGCTTGAACAGCACCTTAAGGGTGCTGGTACTATTTCTAGCTAAACAAACTTGTGTCCATTTTTTTAGGCAACATACAGTGTCGTACAGTGTCAGAAAGCACACAGGCAAGACTGTTAGAGCCTTAAGAATTGAGACATGATAATTTGGATATGTAGTTTGCACAAAAGCTAATTACTGGGTATAAGCTTCCATTACCTGGCCAAATTGGCCTCCTACCATCCAACACAAACTTATATCAAACTTGTTATGGCTTATTGAGTATGTTTGGGTATCGCTTTAAAGGCAGACTAACGAGACAGGGAGGGGAGATGGGATGTGTTAGAGAGCTGAAGCGGGCGGAATCGGAAGGAGAGTTGAGGGAAAGTGCAAAGAGAGAGAGAAAAAGAGCGAGATGGTGGGGGGAGTCCGCTGGCTGTGTTTTTCTCTGCATGCTGCATTCAGGCTCATTTAAGCAGTGCTCAAGCAGGAAGCCACAGCTCACTCCTTCTGTGATGGAATCTCGGTCCCCTCACTCACTCCTCACAGTGGCTAGGATGCACTCGGTTCCGAGGATGCACATTTTCAAATCCTGCTTTGGAAAAACGGTACGGCCTTGATTTAGGCTTTTTTTTTTTTTTAATCTGGTGTGGATTTTTGTATCCAAGGCTAGATTTACTGCATGTTACGAAATCTTTTCTTGTAGGTATTTGGTGTGTCTCTAGATAGTTTAAAGGGTTATTCTGTTCTAAAAATTTGTCACTGCTGTGATAACAGTTTTGGGTTGTTACAATAGGTCAGAATCGATTGTAATAGTACTCAAGAAAAGTATGTGTAGTTGAAGATTTCATGATTTATTGAAATATTACTGAAGGAGTCGTAATCAAATTGTTGTGAGGTCAGGCATTTGTACTCCTGCAGTGTAATGTTGTGTGTTACTGGTATTGTTAGGCTGTGGTGAGATTTGAACAGATTAAATAAAGGCCAGTGTAATTTTGACATGCTTTCAATAGCTGGCAAATGTTTCTTTGGTATTATTATGCATTTCTTCTTACTGTGCAAAATCCAACCCTTCATTTATTTCATTTCCAGTCCAAAATGGCCATCAAGTACAGGTTACTAATTTTCCACACCTCTAAAGTTCAGTCTTAGAAACTGGTTGCATTTTTTGCTTCTTACTTCCCACCACTCACCAGTCGATAAAATATTCACGTCTCAGATATTCTGTTTCAAACTTTCTTTTCTTTTCTTTTTTTTGTCCATATCATTTTCTCAGTAAGGTGTCCATGGCAGCTACACATTTTTTCAGACCAATAGTGTTAAGCTGTCTTCTCACAGTGGAGGGATGGACACAAACATCGGTTGATGTTTTCAAATCTGAAGCAATAGTGGAGCTTGATTTT
Source organism: Semaprochilodus insignis (assembly GCA_034552555.1). NCBI lineage: Eukaryota > Metazoa > Chordata > Actinopteri > Characiformes > Prochilodontidae > Semaprochilodus > Semaprochilodus insignis. The sequence goes on from CM067475.1 coordinate 34,469,126, forward strand.
CTTCTCTTTTAAAAATGAAGGTTTAGGTACTGTTTATCTGATAGGGACAGTTTGGTGGTCTACCAGGTCTTGCATGGTTGTTAGAAGTCTCCATTTCTCTGTATCTTTTAAACTTCAGTATTGGAGTCCAAACCTGGTGTTCCTTTGAATTTCTCCTTAATTATGCTGCTGGATTGTCTTATATCTAATCTCCTCATAACTACCTCCTGGAAACATTAGAGAAAAAAGTAGATTGTCTTTTTTTGAACTGAAAAATACAATTACTGAAGAGTGGTTTCTAATTTTTTTTCATTATGTGCACTATTTAAAGAACAAAAGCTACGTTGAAATGTTTCAGTGGATTCTTATGTACGAATTGGAGATGTGATTGTGTGTATGTTTTGTTTTTGGTGTTGCATCCAGAAGCTAGAGGCCAGGAACTCAAGGGGCAGCATTGACCGGGAAGACGGCGCTCTCCAGGGGCCGGTGAGTTCTCACAGCTGTCTGCTTACTTCTATTTTATCCCAGAGGGAGCTACTATTCCATGCTGAGGACACTCCGATTTTTTTTTCTCAGTTCTACATTGTAAATACATAAATGTCACACGTGTTTTTCATTCCTCTGTTGAAGCCTCTCGCCGGAAGCCATAGGCTCTGAAGCTCTTAAAAATTCTAAGAATGAATTTATAAGCCAGGGGCCAGACTGAAAGAAGCTGTTTTCCATGTACTGACATATAGCTGGTGGCATGTGAAAATGATGTGCATGTTTGATTTTTGAGACCTAAAGGTCAGGTTATGGTTTTTCAGTGTAGTTATCTGAAGGGCCAATATCATAAATATTGTATGTATTAATAAACAGTTTGAAGTTCGAAACAGTTCGAAGTTTCGAAATGTACTGTTCACTTCCCAGTCCAAACAGATCCCATGAAAATTAAGCTGCAACAATAGCCCATGTAGTTCACTGCTTTTGTGATGTTATAAAAAAGATTTACATAAGCTTGCCAATTATGCTTATAGCAGTTTAGCCTTGCCCATTCATGCTGAAGGTATGTGAAGTGTTTCAGCCTAGGATGCTTTGTGAGGTGAAGCACAATCTAGGGCAGTGTACCAGAAGAGAAGTCTTTTACTTAAAGGCACAGTTCTGTAAGCAGAGGGGTAAAGAGAGGTTGGAAAATGGTCACATAAAAAGTGAATTATGTCTGTTTTTGGTACATAAAATGGCATATTATTTGTAGGATGTAGGCTGTAGGATATGGGACCTTTAATTACCTCAAAAGAGTTTTGCAGTGAATTAGATTTACGTCTGATCTTACATTCCGCCTCTGTTTGATTAAGTCTGGACATATTTCTGCTTGTTTTGATGTCAAACATGATAAATGTTTGTGTTTCCACTTTAGACAACTCCAAACACAATGATACATTTCAATAAGAACTGTCTTCTCTTCTACTTCTGTTCTAAAAATGTAAATGTGGTATGTATTGAAGGCTAACAATCTGCACTGTCAACATAATTCCTCTGCTTGTTTCGCCGAGCCTCATGTTGGAAATATGAAATAACATTTTGTTGCTTTTGCTGGCAGCAGCTGCAGATTCTGAGGGTTAAAAGATGGGGGTTAAGTTTTGCCCTGAGCTTCAGCCCATCCCTAGAGAGGAGCTTGGGGAGGGGAGCACAAGTGGGAAGAGCAGCCACAAACAGCCGTTTTACATGCCATCATCTCCACCGGGTAATCTGTGAAAAACAGGCGTCAGCTCGACAGCACCCACAAAACCAGGCCCATTTTCTCCCAGTAATTACAGAACTGCCTGAACACATCAGGGAAGACAGGAAGCATCGGTATGCCAGCAAGCGGGGAGAAAACGAGAGCACTATAAAAACCAGAGAGAGTGAGAGAATGTTTGATAGAGAGTGTTTTGGAGATGCGCTGATGCATTCGCACGAGCGCCTTGAGGGCTGGATTACGTACTACCCACAGTCCCACAGGGCCTTGGTGGGCAGCAGTAAAAGCAGGGAGGCCAGACCAGCCAGCAAGTCTCTAAACACTTGTTTTGTTTCTATTTTCTTTCAGACGGGAAACCAGCACATATACCAGCCTGTGGGCAAATCAGGTAAGGGCCTCATCATGCCCCGCTCTACTTCCGTGAGACTTTGAGACTTTGAAACAAAACTTTCATTTATTGTTGCTTATTTAGGACTTCATAAAAGATATAGTTACACTGTATGTGAGATCTGCATATTCTGATAGTTCACAGTCTACATCATGAAATTCAGATGATAATCAGCAGCGTTAGTGTTTCTAGATTGTTCTTGGTTTGGATGTCATTAGTATGGAACCTTTACATCAATGGTCACCAACCCCGATCCTGGATATCTACCTTCATACAGTGTTTTTTTTAATCTATAATTTTTCTATTATTATGAATACACACATTCTGTCATGTGCAAATTCATAATGTGTGTCATGTGTGATGCGGTTTAAGGCTAAAGCTGTTGGTGGGTTAAAATTTCATTCCATAACATTAGCCTTAGCTCCATTCCAAAACCTCACAGTTAACATGGGCTCATGCTGACAATGCTCATTCCCCCTCCTCCGCCCCCCCAACAGAGCATGTAGCTCCACCCAAGAAGCCCCCTCGTCCAGGAGCACCCAGCCACCTGGGCAGCCTGGCCAGCATCAGTCCAGTGGACAGCTACAACGAGGGCGTTAAGGTACGGTTGTTTTCGTCTTTTGGTGAGGAAGCATGGGCCTTTCAATCCTCAGCCAAAGCTATTGCACGGAAAACACTCTGCCTGCCTGCATTTGAAGTGAACCTTTATAACTCCTCCCTGCTGTGAAGCATGTGCTTTGGTTTCCCTTCCAAATTTTCCATCACATGTCCTTTTATTCCCCTTTTTTTGTCTTGTTGTTCCGAAGTGCTACCACTTGACCGTTTGAACTGAAGAAGTTGGCTGTGCAGGGCAGATGAAAAAAGTGACTCTGTAAACGTGTCAAAAGTTTTCCTCACTTGCCTCAGCCAAGCGGGCAAGGGCCCAATGTCCTCTTCTTTCTGAGACCACATTTCCACACGTCATGCGCTTTCTCTGCATTAGACATTCGCTACCGCTCAAAAGACTGAAACCACTTATCATTAATAGTTGTTCATTCCAAAATAACCCAATAGGGGTGGATTTAAATATTCTGAATTAGATGCTCAAACGTATTTTAGATGTTATATGCTGTATTGTAAGTTTTCCAGGAGAGTTAAATGTTAAGTAATATACTGCAACTACCTATTTAGTCATTTCTGTAGTAGTATTTACCCAATTTCTTATTAACTTATTAATTATAAGATTTAATCCCCACTTCACATATAAGGAATGGTAATGTTATTCGAACTGCAACTCAGTTCATCACTCTGGCTAGGGGTGTAAAAGTATCACACAGTATCAGTTTCTATTACAGCGCATTGAATCGTACTGTGTATTTATATTATGACGTTGTGTATCACTGTTTTGTATTCTGTCAAATTTTATTATATAATGAGTTTGTATCAAATTGTATCAGTTTTTTATCACAGAATATCATGTGACATGTATTGTGAGATGTTAGTTGGTGGCTAGTGTGGGGACCATAGCTTTAAATTGGGGTGCCACAAAGCGCAGTAAAAAACTGCCTAATATAATACATAGCAATTGTACATTTTAACATGCACATTTAAAACACTTTTTTTCTGATTTATGGTGAACAATTATCATAAAATAGGCCAAAATAAATTATTGTTATTGTAGTTGAAATACTTAGCAAGCATTTCAAATCCTCAGTGTTTTGTTTACCTCCCCCATGAACCAGTCAGTCTTTGGGGAAAGCAGCATTAAGTCAGGCTTCTGAACAGTATCATAGGTTCAAGGGGAGCTGGGTAAACGGTAAAATGTGATACGGTTCCGCTCTCTGGGAAGATTTACTCTTGGCCAGTTGGAGGATAAGAATGGGGGGTAGAAATGAGTTTTTGGTCCCAGCTCCCTTCCGGCACAGGGTTGTGACCTCTTCCACCTCTTTCTCAAAACCACAGCACAGAACAGACTGTAAAACCGCACGTTTTTGTTCTAGCCAGCACTTACGCAATAGTTCAGCTTTTTTGAGCAGAGGTAAAATTAAAATGTCTATTTTTCTTGGTTTTTTGCACGTGTTTAAACTTTCCAGACAGTTTTAGTGACGGCTTCTCCAAGAGGCCCCTTGTTTTGAAGATAAAGCCGTTTCAAGGCTTGTCCACTTCCGCCCTCAGTGGCCCTGGCAAAATAGCCCTTTCTGTATAGAGAAGCTGAACTAACAGGCCTCGCTAAGCCCAAAGATGTCTTGTGTTTCCTTTAATTAAACAATCAGAATTGAATGCGTCTGGTTTTAATTTTACATTTTAAACATCTGATGTGAAACCTCCTACACAGGCACCGTACGCTTCGCCTTGTAATCACAGTCAGGAGATATATAGTCCTACCACATCTCACCACCAAATTATACAACACGACAGGGTGCTTTTAGTGTATTGCGATTCTGAATGTTTGCATGTACTTATTTATTTATTTATTTTGCATCATTAATTCTTTGTTCCTGTTCTGTTTTCCTGCATCCCTCCCTCCCTTCTCACGCTCGCCTGCTTTTTGCTGCACTGTTGTTGCACGTAGCCCTGGAGGGTAAGGACTGTGCCACTTACGTGTGTTTGTATGTCATTTGTAGCCTGGCCACTACTGAGCACTGCTGTCCCACTCATCTGCGTTATATCAGAAAAGTGAGGCTCTAAAGTGCCTCCAATAACGGTGCCTACACACTAGACAAAGGGCGGAGGTTTAGTGTGGAGCAGAGGCGGAGTTTATACAGTTCAAAATCAACCAGACGAATCAGAAGTCTGACTTTGCCTGACCCACCATTTTTTACCATTGGTACAGTACTGTGCAAAGTCAGAGACCATCCTTTTATTAATTTGATTTCCAGACACAATGACCTTTAAATAGACGTTTTCAGGAGGTGTTTCTGAGGAGATTAGATGTCAGATAAACAGCAACTAAAACTTTCATCTTTGAGAGAGAGGAGAAAATAAAGCTCACTCTTACATCCTCCGGTGATTCTTTCCATCCTTCCACTCCAAGATCACTCAGCACTATGGGCCTGAAAGGATGCAAAGCTGTCAAGGAGTCACTGAGTAATGAAAATAGACAAACAGAAAAAAAGAAGAAGCTGCTGGTGTTCTTGGTCCAGACCTGAATTTTAATGTTTTTTTGGCATACTAAGATTATGAGAAGAAGAAAATGCAGTCAAGTAATAAGAAAAGAAAGATGTGGAAAAGAAGCAAAACATTTATTTGATAAACTATTAAAAAGAATGGAAGCTATAATAAAGGTGAAGTTTGAAAACTGTCTTTTTTTTTGTTAAACATACTTTCTCCTGGCACTGAAAAATAAACAGCTTTTCTTTAATGGCCGTTTTAACTGGAAATGAAATAAAAGGTTTGTCTCTGACCTTTGCTCCACATTGTACCTCTGTCATAACCCAGAGTAGCATATTTTGTGAGCGTACAGGCATGTTTTGTTGTCTAACAGAGCTAATACAGCATCCTCACTGAGATGCTCTGCCAGATATGCCAGTTTGATTTATCAGCCTGTAGTGTGTAGGCACCCAAATAACAGTACTCCATATTTGTTATCTTATTTGCCCTGAAGTAATGAGTGAGACTGCAGTTTCTGTAGTTTCAGTTCGGAGCTTAGATGGACATTAAAGGTGCAATAAGTAAATACCCAAAACCACAAAAACTGATAATACAGAACATGCATCTGTGAAATGTGAAATGTTGGTAAATGCAGTGTTTTTCTGCAGTACTTTTTCTCCATTGACATTTTAGGACAGCCCACCACAACCAAAGCAACCGTGAAGTGCCACTTATTGTACCTTTACCTTAGAAATGTCTTGTCCATTTTTTGGCTTATATGCAGACACTCTGTTTGCATTGTTTAACTCTCAGAAGAAACACCCAATAAATTACATGTTTGAATTGTGGTCTTTAGGTATTTGGGTGGCCAATCACAAGTAACAACAGAGACTCGCCCGTCTAGATTGTGTTTCATTTCCTGCTTTAACTCATAAACTGTGGTCTGCAGATGAAGTGACGAATTCTGCTGTATTTATACAGTAAATGTAAAGCTTCCAGTACTGCCATCTAGTGCTGTGATCTGAATACTGCACTTATTGTGGTCTCCGTCTCCTGAGGTGGATGTTGCCCTCTAGTGGAGCAAACTGCAAAGTAGGATTCCCCTGTGTTCACTTCCATTATTGACTCTCCAGATCCAGCCTCAAGAGATCAGTCCGCCACCTACGGCCAACCTCGACCGCTCCAACGACAAAGTGTATGAGAACGTGACTGGACTGGTGAAGGCAGTCATTGAGATGTCCAGTAAAATCCAGCCTGCACCCCCAGAGGAATATGTGCCCATGGTGAAGGTGAGGATTCTCATACGTTGGTGTGAGTGTGTTTTCAGTGCACGGTGAGTGTGGTATTAGGACTAATCTCTGCTCGTTGTGCTTGTAGGAGGTGGGATTGGCTTTGAGAACACTGCTAGCCACAGTGGACGAGACCATACCTGTCTTACCAGCTAGCACACACAGAGAGGTAAGTCTGTCTCTTACTTCTGGACTAAAATTTTATCTGTATGTTGTGAGTAAATACATTTTCATCAGGAACAAGTGTTTTTTTAATTCAGCTCTGATTCTTCCCAGAGATGTGGGTGTTAAATAAGTTTGATTAACTCTCCAGCGAATACAGCCCAAATATGGAAACTGAACTGGATTTTTTGATGACAAACAACCTCACAATAACAAATGTCTGTTTAGGGCCACTGTGTATGTATGCTGGGGTCATATGGAGTGTTTCAGAGTGGACTGCTTTTGAATGACGTACAATACAGAGCAACCAGTTAGAACAGACCTTTAGGCACATAATCTAACTTGTCATATGTAAATTTTAGGTCAATCAAACAATCAGTCAATCAATAAATTAATGTGTTGAATGAACACACAGATTATTAACATACACCTTTTTCAACAGTCATGTGTACAACAGTATACGTAAAACTCTCCCTGACGTCTGTCCCGACAGATCGAGATGGCCCAGAAGCTGTTGAACTCGGACCTGGCTGAGCTCATCAATAAGATGAAACTGGCGCAGCAGTATGTGCTGACCAGCCTGCAACAGGACTACAAGAAGCAGATGCTGACCGCCGCTCATGCTCTTGCCGTGGATGCCAAGAACCTGCTGGACGTCATCGACCAGGCACGGCTGAAGATGAGCGTACAGTCCCGGCCACACTAGTTCCTCCTGAGAGCGCCGGACGCTACAACACAGCACAGGAGAGGAGAGGAGGGACATTCACTGCTGGGACAATAGGCTGCCCTAATATAGGCCTAAAGCATCACATGGCACCAGCGGCCCCGCCTCGCTTAGAACTCTCTCACCACTATGAAGAATCACACCTATAAAGCCTGACTCACTACAAGAATATGAAATGAACCCCCTTTTTTATAGAGACTTGTCACATACTCCATTCAGTGGACTTTTGGAGTTGAGTTTGTTTTATGGTCTTGTTTGTGCTGGATGTCTTGTTTTTGTTTTTTTATTATTATTATTATTTTTTTTAATCCAGAGATGAAGTTCAGCTCCAGGCCCGAGGCTCCACTTAAGGCTGGAAAAATCCTGCAACTGGAACCCACACTGAGCTATTGCAATGCCTGGAAACACCTTCGCTAACCCAAAGGTTTATTATTATTAGAATTATTATTACTGAGACAAACATACTCCTCACATGAACTGTACTATAGCAGATATGCTCCTACCAATATCCTGGATTCTACACCCATTGAGGGCTCACACTGTTCTTCTCCATCGTCCTCTGGCATTCACTCAGGGGGCACCTCAAGACACAGTGCATTTCTCCTGAGCATAACACAACATGCTGTTACAGTACTCCACATACAGAGGCATATATTTTTTAAAGAACTATGAAACACAACTATGAAATTATTAGGCTAAGAAGGGTGTGTCTGCATTATCGGGACATTAGTGGGGGTAGCAATATGCAGTCAGGAACTGTTGGTTTCTCCTAAAGCTACTCATATCAGTCAATAAAAGCACAGTTCTAGTAGCTCCAGGTCTTCTTACCCGTTACCGTCTTAAAGAGAGAATTGTTTATGTAGAACCTGGTCCACATTTACCCCAACTCATTTTTTTCTTTTCTTTCTTTACCTTGACGCTGATGTCATTTTGAGTTTGTTCCTGCTCACCCCTGTGTACAGTACAATCTATAAATAAATCCACGTTGTCACTCTGATAAATTATTCTCAGGAAGAACTGACTGTACAGAACCTTTAACTAATAAAACGTGTTACTCTTGTATTTGGTGTACTACTGTTTTTGATTGACTGTAGCTCTCTGTCCTGCATGTGTTTACAAGTCATGTTTTACAACAGAACATTACCATATTACGAATAGTGGGCATTACCACAACCACTAACCAATTCAAGTTTCTGTTAATATTTATATGAGTATCATTTGAATGCATTACATGGTTCCTCTGTGATTGTTTTAGTTACCAAAAAATGTTCAAAATGAAAGTTGGTCAGTGTTCTCAGAACAGCATAGTCTGTGGGCTACTTTCCCAGAAGCAGCACAGGAGAAGAACCATGTAAAATGATAAATATAATTATTATAATATTTAACTTATTGTATTTTTTACTTTTAAATATAAGTTACACTAACAAACAGAAAGCCACCAGTGTGCCCTGCATAAAACTACAAGTAACTGCTAAAGCTATTATTCCATTATTATAGTTTAAGCATTTTTACCAGTTGTTCTACTTATTTTCAAGGACACTATAAAGCCTTTTTCTAGTAGTGGTGCTTTTTCATCAGTGCAACATCTCATCATACAAATCACGTATAACTTTAGTTACATAACCTTTCAGAGAGATTTAAACAATATCCAGAGCAAAAGCCTTTTTTGATTTCAGGTTAAAATTCAACTTGACACTGCATCTTGAATTCAGGGTGTCTCCGTTATACATTAGAACCCAGAATTCTACAAGAGTAAGAATTGTTCATAAGGGTTGAGATGGGAACCAGACATCAATACTGTTTGTTTTAGGATAGTCTTAAACATTGAGCTTATTATTAATGCACACATGGTGCATTTCCATAAGGCAAGATGGTATACCAAGGAAAATTTTATTCAGCTGTACTAGACACATATGTAGCATCGCCAGCAGCTTTGGATATCAACTCCAATGACAATTTGTGTTGGACATTAAGATCCCTGTATTCTCCCAACACCACTAAAGAAATCCAAGTTTTCCTAGGTCATATCAAAACACTTTCACTCAACTCTACACACATTTTGGGAAATCAGTGGAATTCTCCTTTCAAACTCACTGGATCACAAGCAGCACAAAAAAAAAAAAAAAAAAAAAAAAAAAAGCATACAACTCGTTCTGTTCAGTTTTTTATTTTTGTTAGAAAAACTGCTTTAGTCGAACAGACCGAAGCCCATGTCTTCATCAGACTCTTCAGACTCCTCCTTCTTCTCTTCTTTCTTCTCCTCCTCCTTGGCTGTAAATGCAACACACGAATGTCAATACCAAGGTTCAGGAAAGGTCAAACACAAAAAGTTTATTTTACCTAAATAAAAATGGAAAGCCAACGACGTTCTTAAACTGTTCACTTGGAGATTAAAGCTCATTTAACCAAGACTGCATTCCTATTAACTGGACAAATAGTATTTCGTTCCATATGACTCCTTGTACACAAATGCTCCTCATCCGTACAATTACAGCCGTACTTGCAGTTGTACAGACAAGTAGTTGAATGTGCATCACTGAAAAACAGAAGTTATTGTAACAAACAGACATTGGTAAACACATTACCTGGGGCTTCAGCAGCAGGAGCAGCTCCACCACCAGAAACGGGGGCAGGGGCAGCACCACCGGCACCCACGTTGCAGATCAGGCTGCCAATGTCCACGCTGGCCAGAGCCTGCAGACACAAACACTTTGTCAAGAAAGCAAATTTTCAACAAATCCCATATACTGACCTCAGTGGCTTAGTGTTCTCCTAACTGATCGAGTATCCACATTTAATCAGGACTACTACTAGGATTGAGCACTAAAGCCACAAGCTCAAAACGTTCTACATCTGCTTTACATCCCAGATAATCATCCTTTTTAGCAACTTGTGCTAGTAGGAGCCTGTATCAGGTGACTTCACGGTAATATGTACTGTTTTCCCATTCATCAATAACCGACTCACAAGAACAGGTTTTAAGCTAAAACAAAGTGGTAAAGTTTGACTTTTGGCTTTTCTAATAACCGTAACATGAAGCCGTCAGTCACATGATTCTGATCCACATGAACTTGACTTAACAGCATATACACGACAGTGAGCCGTTGTGCTTTTGCTGAACGTTTCGCATGACCAGCTTGTACGATCTCCATCAGTGGACAGAGGCGGCCAGTAACTGGCAATGACTGGCCCTACAGATGGTCCATTCCCAATGCCTAGTCCTTCAAAGTTTACTTTGGACATTCTGAAGTGCCAAATTCAAAGTCATAACATGCAGGCCCTGATCACGGTCACCCATGTCATTTAAAGCTTCTGCATACAACTAGTGTAAGGAGACATGACTAGTCTCACATTTTTCTGCTGAAATTTCATAAATGTGCACAAGATTTGTTTACATCAGATGTAAACAAATACTGGTCTGACCACAGGGCCAGAAAAGTTGTGGTAAACAATTTTAAGCCCTTCAACAAGACATTCCATTAAATACACCACCTGCTATTGTATTAAGACGTTGACATCCATGGCAGATGTACAGAGGGCCTCGTCCACATTGAAGCAGACTTTATATCACTGACTGACATAACACTGCGCTGGATGGTACACAAAACGACTATATTCAACCCCTGCTCCCCATCACACCACTCCGAACTACTCGTTTACAGCTCAACAGCTGGAAGCAGCAGAAACTGTGAAATGAGGTGAAACGTCTATATGGAAAGCACAAAAGACCAACAGGGAATGTGAGCAGTGGAGGGACTACCCAGTTTCTCTTCACACTGTAAACACTGTTCTATTGATGGTCATCTAAACGCGGCTTGTCCATATCACACATGGACACATGTCACGCTGAACCTGACGGCACAGTCCGTCAACGAGGATCATTACAGCTACATACGATCACATTTAAGGACACACAACTTACCTTAGCGAACAGACCAGGCCAGAAAGGCTCAATGGTCACGCCAGCAGCCTTGATCAGGGCGTTCAGCTTGTCCTCCTGAAACACATTACACGGCCATGTTAGCTTAGCACAACGCTAAAGGCTAGCTAGCCTAGCCAAAAGTCCATGTAAATGTGAGGGCTAGGCTAGCAGGCTAAATCATGGACTTTCGGATGTCTGGCCAGTCGAATTTTCCCGCTCCACCTTAAATAGTGCACAAGTTACGGTTCTACCGGGAAAACTCGACTCAGCCGACATGAGCATCGTGTATTAGAGCCACTGTGGCTCAGTTAGCTACATGTGTTAATAGTACTTGTAACGTGAGGTAAAGGTACACATACAGTGAACGTCAGCTACAAAAATGGCGCCGCCCGCCGCGGCACAGAGAGACGGTACGTACTGTGACTGTCACTTCATCGTCGTGGAGGATGAGTGCTGAGTAAATACAAGCGAGCTCGGAGACAGAGGCCATTGTTCTTTCAGTATGTTACAGTTTAGGACTCGGATGCCTAATTTTAATGGTGCTAGTCGCCGGATTCAAGGGCCTTAGCTTCGTTAGAAGAACCGAACACCTTAGACACCTCCACGTCTTCTTCACACACAGAGCGGAAAGGGAGAGCGAAAGGGCGGGACAGCTGCTTATATACCCGCCTGCGTCACTTCAGTGGGCGGGGTGTCTGCTCATTCGTCAGCCTTTCTTCTCGTTTAAACAGTCCTTTTAATTTTTGCGGGTTTTTGGTGGTTACAAATAAATGACTAAATAATAACATTAAATAAAAAAGTGAACATATTACACACAATTAATAATGAATACTTAATACATACAAAAATGTGCAAATAAATGTGCATTAAAACATACCAGCTATTTCTGGTCAGTTTTTTCATATTATAATTCTGGAGCTGATTTTGATATTGAAACCTTGAGTATCAGTAAATACTGATCCAAAAATGTTGGTCTATAGATTAACGAATGGATGCAGCTACAGACCGGCGGTCTAGCTTGTGAGATTTTGGTTACGCTGGTTAGCTTTAGCTCGCTAAGTTTCTCTGGCTCTGAAACTGTTCTGTGTGGGCGGGGTAAGAAAGGGTCAGTATTACCCAAGATCGGGACCGCCCAGTTTACATGGGGAGGCGGGAAATATGGTGAAATACAGCAGACCTTTTTTAGGATTTGGAAAGATTTTCATTACAGACAATTAGTGTAAGTATATTTTGGGCCCAGAGGAATAAAATGTAAAACTTAATTAGAGAGAAAACAGGTTTAAGTTACCTAAAAAGATTTTCTCTACAGAAAAAAATTCAGAAATCAAAATTTTTACATATTTTATCATTCTTACTGTAAACGAAGCTATTCAGTCTGTTCTCATGTTAAAAAAAAGGTTCTTTGTAGTGAAACTTTGTAGTGAAATGTCTATACTCACTCATTTAAACTGCTTAATCCTTCTAGGTTCTGGAGCTTATCCCAGCGTTCAATGGGCAGAAAGCAAGAAACACCCTGAACAGGCCGCCAGTCCATCGCAGAACAGACAGACAGACATACACATTTACACCTAGGGGGCAATTTAGCATCTTCAGTTCACCTGACTGTATGTCTTTGGACTGTGGGATGAAGCTGGAGCACCCAGAGGAAACCCACACAGACACAGGGAGAACATGCCAACTCCACACAGAAAGGACCCTGGATGCCGGGAATCAAACCTAGGCACTTTGCTTTGCCTTGCTGCACCACCCTACAAGGCAAATAGTTATTTTGTTTACCAGCATAAAAAGTGAACATACACTTGTTTCTACTTAATGCTGATGACAATAAAATAGTTGGAAATCTGGAAATAAAGTTGTGGACTATACGTTGAGGTAATACATTCAAAAGATAAATGTTTTCTTAGCCAATTCATGTAATAACTTTCTGTGATGGAGCTTTCAGAGGCGTCAAGCTCTGCAGATGTCTCGTCCCATCACCGCCACTGTGAACAGTTCTGACTGTAAGTTTATCTAGATCAGAGAATCTCACAGCAGTCCACTCTAAATGATTTTTAATAATTTAACTATGAATAAAATGTAAAAAGTGGAAGATTAATTTCTTTTTTAAGTACATTTAAAAGCAAGTACTTTTGTACTGTACTCCTCAACTAGACATGTACAAAACAACTACTTTTACTATAGTAATATTTCTTTAACAGGAATCTGCTTAAAAATAACAATCAAAAAAAAAAAAAAACTAGTTTTTTTATATAGTGATGTAAATTTTGTGGGCGGAGGTATACAGTTATACAGTAGTGAGGCGTTTTTGTGACTGTGTCTCATGGATCAGGAGATACGGGCCAAAATGTAAAATGTTGTTCTACAGCAGCACCATCATGTCAATTTTTTTTCTTACCTGTGTAGATGCACACAAACTAAAGCACCCTACAAGTTTAGTGTCTGAAAAGCTTATGGTGTATTCTCCACAACATGTTTTCCAGAAGAAGGAAATGAAGAAAAAAAAGAAAATGAAGACAAAGAGCATCTATTACAGAACCTCTAGTGCTTGGACCCCTAATTATAAGTAACAAATACACCAACAACACAAAAAGGTCACACAGTTACAAAATTCCATAGAAGCTTTTATTAATGTGTTTTTCCATTTTAAAGTAGTTGAAGTATGGCTCCAGACACAAGCCATCCAGTATATAATGTTCAGCAGATGGTCCCAATAGGCCACATTATATTACAAACTTGCATAATATTTCATATATTCCATCTCTGATAACCACAACACCAGGAATCTACGTACCAGAACTGGTGGGAATGACAATTTCAGACTTAAATTCAATTCAACTTTATTGGTACTGATAGCACAACAGAGATGCCTCAAAATCGCTGACCAATTTGTTACCACCATTTGTTCTCTGCAGACAATGAGAGATGTATAATTTCAAGGATTTCAATGTATAATCAGAGATGTATAATTTCAAGGATTTTGAAAAAGCACTAAGAGCTGCAGTTTTAAGCAGGTAAAACAAATCCACCGCATAGATCAATGCATGGACTTTACGAATCACCATTTGAGTCCCTTTAAACACTTCAGTGGAATAAGGTACACAAACTTACATACAAGCCATTCTCACCCAATACACAAACATCACAATCAGTTATGTCAACTGTTCAACCGTTTTTCTTTCCATTTTCCCTTCTTTTTCAACCATCTAACCATCAAAAACTCCAGTTTCAGTTCATTTGGCACCAACATGATGGGTTTATTTCCAAAACACTATTTTAAGAAAAGACATAATCAGCAAGTACCTGGCAAAAATACTTCTGTCTTCAAACGGAGCTCATTTTCCTTACCGTGACTTTATAAAACAGTAGATTCAGTGAGAGCGCACTCGAAGAACAAGCGCACAAGCACTAACGAGCAAACAAACTGAGCATCTTTAAATTGATCCGGATCGTTTAGTAAAAACATCAGCCCAGCTCATACAGTAGAACTCCAATGGAATTTTCCATCACCAAGTGAGGACAGTGAAATCAGTTGGTCAGGACATGTAACGGTACACATGCTTTAAGCAGATGTAAGAGACAGAAGTTGGTCATAATCCATAAAGGACAGCAGATGAAACGGGTCCAATCACCCGATATGCCGAGGCCTCTGCGCACACTGTACTGTCCTTTCAAGCTGTGTGCATCTTCTTCAGGCTGATTCTGAAAACGCTCTGCTGTTATGATCTTAATCTTTGTGGATCTTCCCTTTCGGGTCCTCATCATAGGACACTCCATACTCATTCACTCTGGTCTTGTCAACAGGATAGAGCCTGCAAGGGACAGAAACAAGCGTCACATTAGCTACATATATATCCCTTTCACTGCAAATGTTGGCAGTGTGGAACAAGAAGCCTTTACCCCACCAATTATCACTAAAGTATGGTGCATAGCTAACAGTAACAGCTATTAGCCTCAGTTCTGAAAGCCAAAGCCTGACTTCATACTGTAGCCCATTTTTATAGGTAACAGTTTATTATCCATGTAATGTCGGTGCTGGAATAAAACCATATATCTCCAAGAAACAGTATCTCTACAGAGAAGGAAAACAAACATTACTTCATTTTCAATGTGAGTTAATGTAACAAGTTTTTACTCCATGCCATTTTTAGCCGTTTATGTTGATCCGTTTGTCATGAAATCTTGGCAGCTGACAAAAAAACAGGGCCAAAATGGAGATATCAGATTACGTTCCAACAGTGAAGAGAATCAAGATAAGCAACTTTATTAGCTTCACAACCCCAAAAGCAACCCGTAAGAATCAGCCATGCGGTGTGATTTCATCCACTTTTTGACAGTTTGAGGCAGATCATCTTAAACTGTCAGTTGCATAAGGAATAACAACTTTAATATACTTTGTGCTTTCGGGAACGAAGGAAATGCTGGTTACTAGTAAGCTCCAAGTAACTAATGTTGGCATAGATAACTAAACAGTACAACGACTTAGCTTATTCACAAAGAGACTGACTTTATTTTTTCTGACTGCGTATGTTTCGACATCTTGGTCGTGTGTGATCATCTCAGTGTCTCACTGCAAACCAGCAAATAAGAGCAGAGCATGATTTATTCAGGAGCTAAAGATTCAAACAGCTTGTTTCATTCTCGGGCCAAATCACAGGGTTGTAATTGAGCGTGTAAAACTGAAAAAAAAAAATTCACCCCAAACCAGGGTCACATAGGTAGAAACCAGAGAACAATTCATAATGACACAATATATAACAACCCCGAAAGTCCAAAATTGTGCAGACATCCCTTTTAACCAAGCCTGACGATGTAGAACTGGTAAGCACTGTCAATAAAATGGGCTGCTATGAAGAAGCCAGACATGAGCCTGAGGTCATCATGCTCAGTGTCAGCTAGAGGGGTATAAAGCCTCCCAGCACTGGGCTATGGAGCAGCAGAACTACGGTCTCTTGAGTTCTTTTGAATGAGCTGGAGTGAACTAATAAATAATACATAATAATAATAATAATAATAAATAAATAAATAAACAAAAAAAATCATCCAACATCAGTACCTGACCTTACTAATACTCAATCAAATCCTCACAGAAATGTTCCAATATATGTTCCAATGTTATATATAAAGTGTAAGCCCTTCCTAGATGACTAGAGGCTCTTACAAACATTTAGACATGTAGGGTTTATAAAATCCATGCATTCAATTGGCAAGCATTTCTCACCATCTCTGATACAGGTAAATGAGGAACACAGCATCATCCCTGAAGCAGGCTAGCCGATGAGAGGTTGGCATGGTGATTATGAAAGCAAAGACATCATCGATGAAGGTGTTGAATGCCTGAGGAAGTAAATAAATAAATAAATAAATAAATAAATAAATTGGTAAACAAAACATGTTTTCTGAAAATACCACAGTATTGCTTTTATCTTTTACATTTCAGTCCCCACTTACTTTATACATAAAGGCCTTCCAGGGAAGATGAGCCACCGATTTTAACTGTTCAAATTAAGGACATAGGTTAGTGGCACAGACACAGACTTGGATTAAGAATAAAGCACCAGTACACTGAAGGCCTAATAAGGAACTGCTAAAACAGTGGTAAAAGAATAAAAGGTGCCAACATCAGCTTTGAGTTTGATAACTGAATACTTGGTAAATTCATTGCACATAACAGCTTCAAACATTTGTCCAAACCTAAAGGGAACCCATGGGAGCTCACAGCTGCTCAGGCTAAAATTTTAGCATTCAGGTTCTCAGTATGCCTCTCACTTAACAGATTTTAACCTGCAGTTCCCCCTGATTCAGTTTAACTCCTTAACTCCTTACTTTCACTAGCTTAAAGGACCCATATCAGATTTCCCTTCTGTCTTACAATAATGGGAATAGTTTAAACACACCATTCACTACCCTGTTTATACCGTCCATTTGCAGGGCAATATGCTGAAAAAACTTTATAAATTAATCGTTTCTGTGATGTCATGAGAACCACCTCATTTTCACATATCCACCAATTCAGCCTACAGCAGTTTAGCCCTGCCTATTCACACTGAAGTTCTATAGATTGTTTCAGATCAGAGTGTTTTTATGAGGAGTAATACATGGCAACCAATCAGAAGCCAAAGCTCATTTCCATATATCAGTCTTAAAGGAACTGTTAAAGGCATGAAGAGAGGTTGGAAAAGGGCCATTCTGGTATATACAAAACACAAAGCTTCTAAATGGTTACAATATGTTACATGTAACATGTTCTTAGTAATTGCAGAGGGAAATTAATTTTTAGCTAGCTTGCACAAAGTAGTTTGTGCATGGACCCTGACAAAATAAACATGCTAATAATAACAAAGATAATGAAGAAATAAAAGAGAGACAATTCTGACAGATGAGACTGATGGGGCTAACCTTGTAGTTCACAAAGAGTTGAGGTAGCATGAAGAGGAATCCAAAAGCATAGACTCCTGTTATGTAAAAGAGAAGCATATGTATAAGCCAATGGATATATAAATGAGATTCAGGAAAAAATATGCATGTAATCGTTGTTGTCTAAAGAAAAACAATTATCTCCAAAATGGCAACTTTATAGGAGAGGGCAAAACCTCATTTAATCTGAATGTAAGTCAATGGAAACAGACTTTTTCCAAGCAATTTTGGGCCATTTCTGTTGGGCCATTCATCATGAAATTTCCACACAGTGTAAACAGCAGCTGTTGTGTTCAAATGATACATAAAGTATAAATCGACAAAAATGCAGATGAATGTTTTTCTTTGGACAGCGAAGATATACAGGCTAAAAGTTTCCCCTTATATGCAAAACTTAGTTAATCAGCCTTTTATACAACAGACAAAGAGTATAAACAAATTCAGGCTTGTAGAGATCATCTGCTGCTACAGCTTTTAGCTATGTAACATACTGTGTCCATGCTTATACATAACAGTCGGTCACATAGTGTTAGGAAACCCATAAGCAAGTCTAGTGGAGCAGCTCTGCTAAATTTCCTTCGGGATCAATAAAGTATCTATCTATCTATCTATCTATCAACACAGACTGAGACGTGTTTTGGCTGATCAGCTACATGTGGGGTAAAGGGGGAAACTGTGTAATTGGTTTTGTGCCAAACGACCTTATTAAGGGTGAAATCTTATATTAGGTTTGTAATAGATTAGATCTTAGAAGACCTACCATTGACTAAACTGTTGATCAGCCAGGAGTACCAGCTGTTTAAAAAAAAGGATATTCAGAGTCAAAAAACCACATGTGAGACCAGCTGAACGTGTTCAGAACAACAGCAGTAGAGAATGCCAGTTACCTTTTGTACTTCACAAACACAAGTGCATAAACTGCGCCACCCACACACAGTGGATACAGCAGATATGACAAGTACTTCATCGCCTGAAGGAGGACAAGGAGCACGCAGAGGGACAATGTAAGCTTAGTCATTTTAAGTTTAAGGTCTTTCTTCAGAAAAAGAAAACAGATAGCAGCGCTTTAGAATGATAAAATCTCACCAAACTATCATATTCCTCCGTCCTTCTCTCCGATTCATCAGACTTGCCAAACTGAAAGATGGATTTTGACAACAGTTACTCGGGACAATGTTAATGTGGACAAAACACAGTTTTAATGTCTTAGGAAGCCAGTGTGCTTTAGCTAGGAGAGGAAGTCTAAAACACTCACCAGGAATGTTGGCTTCCCACCCTTCCACATAAAGTAGATCTTAAAGGCTTTCTTCACTTTCCACACCTGCCAAAAAAAAACCCACACCAAAACAACTAAGAGATAATAAGTCATATTGATCACAGTCCATTATATCATTAAAAAGACAAAGTTCCTATTTTCCGTAATGTTCCATCAAAATCGAACAACTTTTGCTTCTGATTTAACGTTATATAATAACATCACCGTGCACCGTGAGCCAGGAAAAATAAACCCTCGCTCAGAGACACTCCCTGATACCGTGTTTCACAGCACAAAGGAACATCTGTTTTCCCATTCAGACAGACTTTGAAATGACTTGACAACTGCTCAATAATGCAGACAAAACCAACTCAAAAACCTGACCTATTGTTCAAAACAATGTTTTAACCCCTTCCGTTGTAGGCTTATTATCGTGGTAGCCAGTAACTACAATTACTTATTTGGTCACTAACACGAATTAATCAACCACTACTGTGAAATATGTCAGTATTAATTAGGAATTATTCAGAATTTACTATGCATTATTGCATATCTGCTATGAATGATTTAATAACTAACGTGAATAATACTGTAGCTATAATAGATTATACAGTTGCCACTATGAATTATTCAGTATCTATTGTGAATTATTTAAGTGAATATTTAATGATCAGTGTCAGAAACTAACATAAATTACTCAATATCTACTACAAATTATTCAGCATCATCTATTAATTATACACAATTTAATAAAAAATTATTCAGGATCTACTGAGAATAAGGAAAAATTTTAAATTTTTAAATTGGGCCTGTGAGAATACATTCAAGCCCTGGCTTAGGAGTTACGGAGAGTTGGGGAGGGGCACTGAGTTATTTCAGTCATACCTCAATCAGGGATCCTATTCCAGCAGGGATGAGCACCAGCAGGCTAGTCTGTTCGTCTAACAGGTAGAGGAAGATCACTATGGTGCTGAAACACCTCCACAGCACTGGACGAACAAAAATCAGACGATCAGGTCATCAAACTCTCTCCGTTCTTGAAGTACACATGCACATCAGCCAAGAACAGCTCATTTAAAAAAAGACTCATTTACATGTGTGAGGAAGGTGCAATTCTGTTACCTGCTTTGCTGGACATTCCCACCATGCTCTTCTTCTGCTTCCAAAAGCTGATATCATTTTTAAATGCCAAGAAGTCGAACAAGAGCTGAAAAGAATACAATGTTTAACTGCAGTGCAGCAAAGAAGATCTACTGCTGTCCACAATAACTAGAACTATGCTCTGAAATGTATTTCAGGCTAAATACATGTAATACATTTGAGGTTATACTTACATGAAAGGCAGCAACAAAGAAGGTAAGGGCTAGAAAGTACAGATTGGTGTCCACAAATATGCCCTTAATTTCATCTGCATCCTTTTCGGTAAATCCTACGATGATAAAACAGTAAGTGCACTGTCTGTACTGGTGTTATTACAGCTTCCATGAACTGAAACACTGACCATACAGGTTTAGACCAACTACACAAAGCCTGTAAATAACAAGAAGCAGTTCATAGTTACTGCATTAACTACATGAGAATAAGTCAGTACATACTCTGCACACACTTTAATGCACAATTAGTGTTTTACTTCTAAATTGGGAAAAATTATTATTGTAATAAGTAATATTAAAACTATTGTAGATTATGATAACACATAGATAACACAAGATAACAGACAAAAATCATTGTGTGGTATGTTTTCTTTTTCTTAATATGATATTGAAATCAGTTAATCTAAAAATCAGTTCATGAGAAAATGATTATTTGCTGATTTGATCATATTAGAAAAAAAAAATCATAGCATATAAAATGTGGCATAATCTTTTTTTTGTGCTTCAGATCCCCACAAGCTGATGAGTCTGACTTTGCAAGAGGATCTAAGAATTTGACGATTGCAAGAGAATAGCTGGTTGTTATAAAACACATACTAACATTAGAATAAATCAAATAAACATATAAACAATACATTAGAATTTAATGTATGTGAGTCATTTTAATCATTTCATGGCAGAAGTCCAACACATACTGTTACCATCCACTACCTAGTTTGTCTAATCAAATCACTCGGAATGATAACACGTTTAACTCACCAAACTGCTGGAGAGAATAGACAGCGTCCTGCATGTGGATCCAGAAGCGCAGCTTGCCCAGAGCAATGGTGTCGTAGGAGATAGTAAGAGGCAGTTCTGTTGTGCTGCTGTTGATCTCCTGCAACGGGCATGTAATTTCAGGGAATTAATGCGTGCCTAGAAACACCCAATGAAATTAGTTCCATTATGTGCTCAGTGAAATAACATACCATTAAATCCTTCACTCTGTTACTCAGCTGATCGATAAACAGCAGGGGCAGGTACACCATTTTCCTCCCGCTCTGAAACCTACGAGACCGACATGAAATTAATATCTCTGTAAAAACACTGGGACATAATTGTGTGTGCATGCTCTACAATGTTAGATGCATCAGTCGGAGCACAGAAAAAATACTTGGAGCAAAAACCCACACAAATCACAATTTTTCATCTTTTCCTCAAAAACAGATGAACATGTTTGGTGTCTGAAGTTCGCCTCTTTAGTTCTCTACAATGCTAACACAGCTAATTAGCAGTGTAAGCTTTATCCCTATCAATTAGCAAATTGGTACCTAAATCAGTACATTCTTGCCATATGGACATAAGTAGTAGCCACTGTAACCCTGAATGTTCTCTATTTTATAGATACTGTTAGGTAACTCTATTTTAGATTAACAATTTAACAGGTTACACAGTTTGAGGCAAGTGCATGATTATTTACATGTATTGTAGGAAGATAATCCGTGAAATCCACCGACATACCAAAAGTCATGCGACAGCAGTATTTCAGTTGATTATTAAGTGCCATTACTTCAGGAGATGGCTTGGTAACGTCCACGCCTGTATAAGTTGTGAGGTGTTCTTTTGTAAGGGAGGTTGAACACTGGCCAGCGTGCTCAAGGCAAGGCAATGCAAATTATCGCAGTTCGAACAAGGCATCAAAGCGGGTGCCTGACATATGGAACATTCCATTTCCGAAGTTGTGCAGGCATTTAACATTCCTCAATCCACAGTGTTAAATGTGTACCAGGAATATGTCATAGAAAGCATTACCACCCACAGTGCACTGGACAGTGACCGGTGGTGTCTGACTAGAACTGTCCATGCGAACAGAAAAGCGACCCTGGCAGAAAGCTCATCCACATTCAATGCAGGAGGCCTCACACAAATATTCCGCAATTTAGTCCAGCGTTCTATAGCTTACATGGGATATGACATATGGGAGCACAGGGCGTCACGTTAACAACACGACCCTGGAAACACTGCCTCACCTGGGCTCGTGTTAGTTGTTAACTGGACCATAGAGGACTGGCAACCTGTGGTTACGCTACCAATTGTTTCAGGTTGATGGTACGGTCATGTATAGTGCAGACCCCATGAAGCCATTGACCCCAGCTGTCAACAAGGCACTATGCAGGTTAGTGGTGGTTCCTTACTGTATTGGAGGGTGTTCTCATGGCATGGGTTGGGTCCACTAGTGCACCTAAACACATCATTGACCGGTGCCTGCTTCATTTTACTGCTTGGTGAACATTTGCAGCCCTTCATGGACTTCATGTACCCCCACAATGATGGGATATTCCAGCAGGATAATGCACTGTGCCATTGGGCACAAGTTGTCTTGGCATGGCCTGCACATTCTCCCAACATGAGCCCAATCGAGTTATTCCATTCTTATGTCTCGTTCTTGCCATGAGCACGTTCACCTCACAACTTATACAGGTGTACCCCATTCTCAAGTCGTCTCCTGTATACGCTTACATTACTTACTAGCTACATTAGCTTTGTAGCTTGTGTTGCAGCTTATTAAGCACATTCAGGACACAGGAAAATTATGTAAATTATTAAAGGTACATTATAGAAATATTCTTTTTGCCAAACTCATTTTAACAAGGAAATGACTGAAAGGGATGTACTTTACAATGCAAATGTGTGGTGACCACCCTTGAGTCAAAAAATGTTTTTCAACACCTCCAGAGTTCAGTATTAGAAGAACTTGTTTTCAATAACAATCCCAGTTACAAATTTAGACTCAGATTTGGAGCTTTGTTGTGCAAACACTTTGCTTTTCTCAGTGAATGCTTCTTAACAGATACACATCTTTTCAGACACGCAGTGTTGACTTGTCTTGAGATCTGTCTTTCAGATCTGAAGTAAGAGTGGAGCTTGGTTTTTTTACTTTTTTCTTTCTTATGCAAGTGAATCGTCTTATCTCTGAGCTCATCAGAAATATATAACTTGAAAAACGTGTCCAAAACATGCTGTTTTGACTGGGAAATAAAGAAATGAAGGTGGTCTCTGACTTTTGCACAGTACTGTATACTAAAAGAGCGAATCATAGCAATCAAAGGAGCTCACACTTTCATGTAGCGATGCACGTCACTAGGCAGGGCCTCTCGATCGAAGAGGAAATTCTCGGCCACGACGTTCAGAGTCAGACGGGAGCGCCAGTGGGACACGGGACGGTCCACCTTGCTGTCACCACCCATGCTCGGGTGCTCCTGTTGCTAAAGGAACACAGATTCTTAGGCAGTCACATTTTGTTAGCTACACAACAGTCACATTTTGTTAGTTGTACAGATGTTACACAGAGTTCACCGTTACCAGCCTCTAAGCACTTTATAGGATAGTAATCTATCCTGCCTCATTAACATGCCTACAAGTGCAAACATTTTCAATGTATATTTCCTCTCAAAATCACTGGCAAAAGTACGCGTGAGAAAGTGCATCTCACCTGAGGCTCATCCTCGCCTGTGATCAGGCTGACCTCTGGAGGTTTGGGCAGCATGTAGGTGGTGAGCTGTGTCACCATATGCACTTGGCGGGGATCCTGCCACGGTGACATCCCTGCCTGGTGCACAAACACCATGGCGTACAGAGTTCCATTTTTCCGTGTCTTCTTGGGCAAAGACACATTTACTAGCCTACGGGGCGAGAAGAGGAACCCAGTTCTCCATCAGAGTCTGCTATCAACATTCAACACTGAGACCAGATGCTGGGTGACTTGATGTCTCACCTCTAAAGGACCAGGAAGCTTTAACAACAGTGTTTCTCAACCCTGGTCCTGGATGCACCCTGCCCTGCACATTTTAATGCTTTCCCTGCTCCCAACACACCTGATTCAACTCATCAACTCATTAACAAGCCCCTTCAGAGCTGCAGGGGGTGTGTTAAAGCAGGGAATCTGCTAAAATGTACAGGGCAGGGTGCCTCCAGGACCAGGGCTGAGAAACACTGCTTTAACGTACCTCTCAAACCTGGTGTGCACATCAAACTCCTCCTCTCTGTGGATGAGACTGTGGCCACCTTCACCATTGGGCCGCACCGTGGTGTAGATGCTCAGCTGCGTTGAGGAGCAAGAAACAGAACAGTTTCAAAAGCCAAGACACGTAGAAGCCCATTCCCACCAAGAAGAGGAGAAAAAAAATATCTTCTTAGTATTGATTTGGGTCTAAATTAACACTTATTTTCTCACAAAATTGACTTACTATGTCAAACTAATGACTTATTTCTCAATGTAGTGACAGCCATCTGCAATAGTCTGAACACATTTGGTCAAATAATAATGCTTTTGTTGATTTTCTAAGTTAAAAGTTCACAGATCATCTACAGGAAAAAAAACAGTGTTTTTTTAAACTAACATAAATAATTAAAAAATGTCCTATAACTTTTACACAGGCCACATTACTGTCCTATAATTACTTAATTTCTCATGATAATTAAATCACATTTATTGTCGCATCACATTTACACAGGTGTGAAATTGAGTGAAAATCTTGCATAGTCTCTTGCAGTACTTAAATACATATACAGATGTACACATTTCCATTTATGCAGTTTGGGGAGTCTGAGGTAGATAAATGAGATACAGGGTATCTACAGTGGATTATATACTAAATGCTATATATATATAGTATATATCACACACACACACATCCCATTAACCATTACAACAGCACTGCTGGCTGTTAAGCAGCCTGATGGTGTGGGGTAAGAAACCATCTCAGAACCAGCTTGATCTGGACTTGCTTCTGAACCTCCTCCTGCTCGGCAGCTGTGAGAACAGATGGTGGCTTTCTGGACATAATGACTTGTTATGTAAGAATGGTTACATATTTGATTGGAATATTGACTCCTATTTTGAAATACTCACCTCAAGATAATAACATTATTATAATAATGATGCTTTATCTTCATTAAAATGTAATGAGTCACTATTTTGACATAGCATGTAAGAAATCCGTCTTAACTCAAAATCTCCAGAAATATATATATTTTGACATACTGGCAGAAACACAGATGAAGAAAGTAAATAACATGCAATGATGTAACATTTAATTCAATACAATTCAATATGAACACATAATAGTAAAGTTTAATGTTTGACGTTGTGCTCACCTGCAGTCGAGGTTTGCCAGCCAGGTAAGGATTGATGCACTTGTCACTTTTGGGATTTTCGCAGGGTTTGGTGTAAACTATGCCATACATTACCCAGCAGGTATGAAGAACGTAGACGATGAAGACCCCCACTATGAGGGTGGTGAAGGAGGTCTTCTGAAACATGCTGTTTTTGCTAGCTAACTATGACTTCTGGCAATAAACGACTCTTTTAAGCAGCAGATGAACGACATGTGTCAATACTGGTCATTGTCAGTTCTGGTGGTACGAAGGCGATAATGAACTACGAGCTGCGTTAACCGACATAGCTAACTAACTTGTACCTGCTGGACTGACAGCTGGGCACAGACACTCAGTCAGGATAGCGCTAACATGCTAACCAGCTTTCACTAAAATCCGCGCTCATATCACGAGAAATCGTCCCCAGATATCGCAGATAAACCTGAGGTCCAACAAAAAACACAAATCTTCCTAATTTAACATCGGCGTTTGACCAGACTACAAGATTTCACCATAAGCGATTTGTGAATCTTCCTTCCGTGAGTGGGTTCCCGGGTTGCCAGATTTCGTTCTTTATAAGGCAGGACCAGGTTTAAACATTTTCACCGCGTTGTTTTTCCTTCTGTGTCAGACAGACATTTAATTTGTGTATTTTTAGTACAGTTATAGATCTAAAATCTTATTAAGCTCACCAAATAATCATTTTGTAATCAAAATAACAGCGGGTGAAGTGCGCGGCGCTGGCAGCAAACCTGCTACGTTGAAAGTCAACGAGGTTCTTCACCCGGAAGCAGTCATCTGTGTTCCAGTAGCGTTTCAATAACGTTTGTTGTTTGCGCTACAATTTTTTCTTACTCGGGTAGAGGATTTTCAATCGAAATCCATTACCAACATGAAACTCGTCAGGTAAGTCGTTTGTAGACGATTAGATTAAGCATACGCTGTGATTAGATGCAAAGAAATCTAGCTCCAAATTGACGGATGGAGTTAGATTTTATGTAGCGGCTAAGAGGCTAATCGGCTAGCTTACTTGTAGTGGAGGCGGGAAGCTGCGAATGAATGGGGAGAAATGCTGCACGTTTGCTAAATGTACATAGTAAATAATAAGAAGCGACTTTGATTAAAAAGTCTGAATATACGTTGAGCTGGGCTCGTTAAAAAGTAGCCGGGTAGACCGAACTGAATAAGTATATAGCTAGCTGCTAACACGGTGACCAAAAATGCTCTAAATGTTCAGAAAGACGAGCAGCGCAGTGAACTGCTACCAGACTAGTGTTAAGGTACTCCAGAGACGTACGGTAGTTTGTGGTTATGTGTACTGAATATTACATACCTTTGACTTGCATTCGGTTTAAGGTTTGGGACAGCTTTGTTTGGTAGCTAGCTAACTAGGAGGTCTTCGGGTGTTTGTCATTGCACACTGAAAAGTAAGAATTCGAGTTACCCAAGCATGAAATCTGGGGGACTGACTGAGAGAGCTGATACATCTGTAATAACCACGATTAGCTGTTTAATTTATGTACTTTGTCTCTCTCTTGCCACCGAAAGCATCTGATTGCTAGTTGGCTAATTAGCTATGCTTGCCCGTTAGCTTAACTGTGTAGTTACATCAGGTTGTAACACACTGCTGGGGTAAGAGATACAAAGGTCCACAATTGTATACAATTACATGTAGAGTCAACTCAGCATTTGTGTATAAAGAGATTTTGCCACCTTAACAAACTCTTACGAAAGTGCTAGCTAATTCTATAACCAGCACATCAACAGACCAGTTCAGATTCTTGTTGCTGTGCTAGTGTTGACTGTTTTCTTGCTGTATTGTTCAGGTTTTTGATGAAACTGAGCCATGAAACGGTTACCATTGAGTTGAAGAATGGCACCCAGGTCCATGGCACCATCACAGGTGAGACTCCAATTTTGCAGGCTTTTTACAGTTTCTTTCTGTGAAGGTGTTAAATTTCCTTATGGATCAATAAAGTATCTATCTATCTATCTATCTATCTGTCTCTGTCTGTCTATCTCAAGAGTAGTCATCCTGGCTTACAGAATCACTGTTGTGGTGCTGCAGGTCTGCAGCATATGTTTCAAACTTAAGAGAAAAGACTATTACAGGATGGTTTCATTAATTCATACATGTACATTTTGTGTGTACAGCTGAAAGCTTTCACTGCAAACCTTGTCTGATGAACCTAACTGTAGATTTTTACTGCTGTTTCTCTTTTTATGCTAGGTGTGGACGTCAGTATGAACACCCACCTTAAAGCTGTTAAGATGACCCTGAAAAACAGAGAGCCCACCCAGCTGGAATCGCTGAGTATTCGTGGCAACAACATCCGCTACTTCATCCTGCCTGATAGTCTTCCTCTTGATACCCTGCTGGTGGACATAGAGCCCAAAGTAAAGTCAAAGAAGAGAGAGGCTGGTAAGTACAATCTCTTTAGGTTACAGGGGGCTTATCAGTTATTTGCTTACAAAAAAATGATGTTTCTTTGCCTAACCATGCCCATTCTGGGAGTAGTACAGCATCAGCAGCTGAGCAGTGTTGCCTGGGGCAGTTGGGGGTTAAAAGCCCTTGCCCAGGGACATGACTTTCTGGTTGCTGACTGCTCTCGCTTACAGCTTGGTAACATTTGAAGATATTGCTTTTTACTTGCTGATTTAGGTTTATCCATTTATGGATGGTTACTTGGATGGATGGACCCGTATAAAGGCTGCTGATGATTGTTTAAAAAAGCAACATGTATATATTATTTTACCTGTTATCTAATGTTTAATTTTAGCTGTGCATCGCAGTCTTGAGTATACATTTTGTAGACTTGGGTCAAGGTCCTAACACAAGGGCCCTTTTTCGTCATGTTATCACTTAAATATTTTGTGTAGCGTTCTGGTGCTTTTGTGTTCAAATTCGGTGGTTCAGTCTATATAGTCATCCTATAGGTGTAAAAAAAAATAAAAATAAATAAATATATTGTGCTGTGTCAGCATATACAGCTCGACCTGTTAATGTTCATGTTTATCAGCAGAGGAGAAGTGATTACTGAAGGTTTCTGATAGAGTGCTGCAAGCCATTGCATACAGAAAGTAGAAACGTTTGATACACAGTAAATGTGTAACCCTAAAAAGAAAAGCTATGAGTAACAGAGTACACTGATGTTTATTCAGCACTTTACATATTTCACTGTGCTTAATCCAGCTAAATGGGACAAATTACTGTCTTTTTAATTAACAATGGAGTTGGTCAGTGTAAAGTACTGATTATATCCACAGTGTTCTTGAATTGCTCACTCCTTCAGTAAATCATTAAATGTGCCTTTTAGACAGAATAGTGTGCATGTGCATTATTGTACTGAACAAGCATACTTAAATGAAGACATTTTGACCTTTTACTTGGGCTCATGATTTGTCTGTCACCAATTAGTTATAATTGTCTAGCTCATACGTGGTATTGTACTGGCGAGTACTCCACTTTCGGGTTGATCTGATCGCTTTTTGTCCTTATTGCAGTGGCTGGCCGTGGCCGGGGAAGAGGAAGAGGTCGTGGCCGAGGAAGAGGACGTGGAAGAGGTGGACCAAGGAGATGAATCTCTTACGCTACTCTGCCGTCTACTGTTTGTACAGGATTTTTGTTGTTTGAGAACATTGATTCACACAGAACATTTTTTTTTTCCTTTTTGTACATTAAAACTTCACTCTTTTGAAAGGTATTATTTGTCCTGTGTTAATCATTGGCTGGTTATGGCAGTGTAATTGTGTCTGTGAAAGTGTGCCGTGTTTGGTAGCTATTGTTTAATAAATTGCAAACTAGTAAAGCCTTTGTGCTAACAGGTATTTTAATAGAGTGTAAAGAGATAAAGGTGTCCACTAGATGCAACTATGATTAAAATGTGACCTGCCAAATTTCATATCCAGTTTAGATCTCAGTTAAATCCTAAAAGTTCAATTTTTAATCCCTGCAGTTGTTAATCAACTGTAGAGAACACCTTGTTCAAGTTTACAGCTACTTTAAGGTTCATCTTGTAGCTGCCACGTGTTCAGTCGCACACACAGCTGCAGTACCATTGGGATGAGTTGGGAGTGATATTTGTGATCCAGAACAAATGATCTAACTTTATTACCTGACCTCACTAATGCTCGATAAGATCCTCATGGCAGTGTTCCAAAAACTAGTGTAAAGTCTTTCCAGAAGAGACTGTTATTATGGAATTTAAAAACCTATTTATATTCTTGATTTCAGAAAAAAAAAAACACTGGACCAGTAGGTGTCTGCAGGCTTTTGGAGCTAACTTTTATTCAAAATACATCATGTGTGCGAGTGACAAGTAGTTGTAGACCACTGTTAAGACTTAAAGGGAATTTAATATTAGTATAAGTAATAACATTATATAGGGTTATTGAGGGTATTGAGATTGTTCTTAAAACAGTGTCCAAGGTAAAGTAAAACAAGCCCTTAGATCAGTGTTTGCTTGTTAATAAAAATAAAACTATTAGTAAATGACCAGAAAGTATGGAGTTGACTGAAGTTATGATTTCTCAAAGATGCAAATTTAGTATTATCATAGCATATACTTTCCCTGAAGTCCTGAGTTCCACAAACCCCCAGACTCTATGGACACTGTTTATGGTCCGGAGATGATTATAAGAAAAGGTTAGGATATCATTTTGTTGTTTACTTATTTTCATTTCAAGTGTTTTTCCTTTTTCCTTGAATCAACAAAAAAGGTGGAAATGGACAATAACGTATGAGAGAAAAATACACTACACATCTATCATTACAACTGACACTGAAAAGACTGCAGAGCAAAATTAATAAGAAAATAAGTTTTCGTATTGGAGCGTGATATTTTCACTTTATTGCTAATCTATATATTATAATTTTTTTTGTATATTATGTGTATAATATTTTGCGTTAAAGTTCTGTCTTAAAACATACTTAATACATTAATGGCAACGCAGTACATGCAGAGGTGTTGTAAGACAAAATAGTCCCTGAAGAAAACTTCTACAGATTTGCCACTGTTTTACCTTTATTAACACGACATAATTAAACACAAAATTCGGGTTTGTAGACATTGGGGCCCCTGGTTTCTATTACCACCAGCCCTGTGAAGAAATATCAGTCTGTAAGTTCCCCTACAATTAACCATTTTACATCAAACCACTCTGAATGACTGTTTTCTACATCTCAACATAATTCTTTTTAAATAATCGAGGACTTTTATTTTGACACTGATGGTTACAGGAAGCTGTTCCCCTCAGTCTAAAGGATGACTTATCTTCACCCGAGGGTTTTTTAGGTTACTGACAGTGGATTGTTCCTTTTATTACATAATGTGAAGGCATTATCTACAGCTGTACTAGTGGCGCATATATTTTGTTGTTCTTCATTTACACTAAAGTATACAGGCCGTTCTGTTGCCCTATCGGTGTAACTGACGCCCGCTGGACACATAAACAGCAGTCATGTCAAAGACCAGCTACTTCATGTACTTCGCCTTTGGAAGCAACCTGCTGAAAGAGAGACTGCAGTTAAAAAACCCATCAGCAGTTTTCCACTGTGTCGGCCGACTCAAGGTAATTCATCTTACTGTATCTCTGAAATCAGTGCGAGGCTGAAGTCATTTTATTAGAACTTCAAGTTCCACCTTAACTAATGCTGCACTCACATTATGGCGAATTCTGACTAGTGGAAACTGAATATGTGAATTTAAAAGCTGATTTTACTTGTAAGAATTAGATTAACTTGAAATCAGAAGTTTTCACTGTAATGTATTTGCTCCCTCAGGGGTACGCCCTTAAATTCGGTCTGTGGGGAGATTATGTGGACTGCAGGTGGAAGGGTGGAGTGGCCACGATTGAGGAAAGTCCAGATGAGGATGTCTGGGGTGTAGTGTGGAAAATGGGAGAAGAGAACCTTAAAAGTCTAGATAAGTACGTCATATGAGAAGGTGGTCTTTTGGCCTGAATTAGCAAACATTTAAAGGGCACTTATCCCAGAAAACCATTCTTTAAATATAAGCATTACTGTGATATTATATACTCAGTTCAGTACAGTCTGTATATGGAAATTAAGCTCATTGTCATTTAGCCCTACCCCCCCACACTAAAGTTACACTCATCATCAAAAGAATAGGGGCACCCAGAAGGAAGTGTCAGATTGCAATGAAGCAATTGCTATTAGGAAGGAAGATAAAGGTTACCAGGAACACTAAATGATGATGAATTTAGACTGATATGGGTAATATTTACCCATATATACAGAAGTTGTGTCTCTCAGTATGGCATCAGGCCACCATGTTTGCCAACGCAACATCTCGGCATGGAGCCGTAGAGGTTCCTAATGGTGTTCTGTGATAATCCATCCCGTGCAGCTTGAATATTCTCACACAGTTCCTGCAGATTTTGTGGTGCAAAGGGTGCAACTATTTGTGCAACTATCCTTTTGATGGTAAGTGTATAATGGCCTTGTTTAGATTGCCACTCCAAATTAGATTTTTGGCTTATCCAGATTGTACTTGATTTTTGATAGGCGTGCAAATAGGTTGGTGATTTCTGGCCACAAATCTGATCTGACTGTTTCAGCCAATTCTGCTTCTTAAATGAGGCACTACAGCCAGTGAAAGTATTTTGTAAAACAGTCTGTATGATTCTAAGGGATAGTTTGAGGTTGGAAAATATAAAAGGACCACAAAAACTCATAAGTGGAACTCAATGGCGGGAAAATGAAATGCAAAAAAAAGGACACGTATAAATGCTTTAATTCCCTCTTTGGATATATCTTTTCTTTTCTGTCTTCAGACAGGAGGAGGTAGACAAGGGTGTCTACAGCCCTTTGGAGGTGAAAGTGGAGACTGATACAGGACCAATTGTCTGTAGAACATACAAGATGAACAGATTTAGACCCCGCCTTCCTTCCCCACAGTATAAACAGGTAAATTTTACTCACCCATAGGTTGGTATCTTACAGGAGACCTATTGTGCTCATTTTTATTTTGGGGGGTTTAAGTAGATTTACATGCTTCGGCATCTTT
The DNA here is from genome assembly GCA_034552555.1 of Semaprochilodus insignis. Taxonomy (NCBI): domain Eukaryota; kingdom Metazoa; phylum Chordata; class Actinopteri; order Characiformes; family Prochilodontidae; genus Semaprochilodus; species Semaprochilodus insignis. Next base: position 34,501,582 of record CM067475.1, read on the forward strand.
AAAAACACAGGACTTTACACCATACTAAACATCTGTATTTACCTTTTGTCTGAAATGCTCTATTAGAGCTCCTGTGCCTTTTAACTCCACCTCCCGATGAGCACAGTGTGCTCTGATTAGTCAGCTCACCCACTCTATTCAAATTGGTCAACTGTTGTGGCTGTTTTTACAATGGCATCAGTTCTGTTGGATCTGTTTAAGCCAGAGTCCAATCCTGAAGTCAGCTAGAACAATTTGGTAGACATGATCCACCTTCACAAGCTAGACTGGAGCAGCACATTTTTCCTGTTTTAGCTCTCTGTGTGTTGAGTGAGGGTGTGCCAAGCTTGCCGGTAGGTGTGTGATAAGGATTGTGTTCCGAGATGACATCACTTTGAGAAATGGGCTGGAATTCCAATAAGGCGCATCAGGTAGCCGAGACGTGTGAGAGAGTTTCTCTCTCTGGCGTGTATTTTAAGCTTTATAACTCTGCATAATGTTTACAAAAGTTACATAACACTTTAAAGGAAAGGGGGAAAACAGAAATAATAATACGTCTTCTTTTAAAGAAGAGCAGCTGTTCTTTAAAAATTTTACAATCCGTGTACCTTTTATATCCATCAATGATCGACTATCCAAGAGCATACGTGTTAAAGTGTAAACTGTAAAGCAGCTGGGTTCAGCATGGTCTTCTAATTATTCAAACGACCTCCTGCACCTTATGAAAGCACTGGCTAATGTTTCCCCATTCAGTTTTAGAAGGCTCTGTAGGTTTTCCCCAAAGCATTGCAGTTCAAAGGGCTTCATAATGTGGTTGTTATGATTTGAATGTGTATTTAAGATAATCATCAACACCTCAAGGGTTTTGAAACAGTGGGTCCAGATTCGGTTGATCTACTGTTCATATAATGACACAGCATGACTTAAAGTTACGCTCCACTGATTTAGAACAAATCTTCATAATTCAGTGGCTGAGATGAAAGTCAGAGGATCTTGAAGGAAAAATGGTACATTGTAGAGAACTCGCATGTCTTTAAAGTGGTGGTGATAGGAACCAGGAGTCTACAACACAAAAATATAGCCATTTTATTTACTAACCCAAATGACCACTGCAAATGCAATGTTCACTAAGTTTTCATATGTAATGATGGTAAAACAGTGGTTAATCTGAAGGTTTCTTTAGGAGCTGTTTTATGTAACGTCACCTCACATGTACCCCTCCACCATGAATGGACTTGAAAAATACACTGCCAGGCCAAAATAATTAAACTTCCACCACCTTTAGCCTTGCAGTGTGAATTGTTTCAGCAACCTTATGCAAAGTCACAACATTAATTTCCGTCCAGAGCAGTAATAGGTTTTGGTTCACATCGTGTGTTGACTCTGTAAAGTCTTCTCCAGCACATCCCAAAGACTTTCAGTGGGGTTAAGGTCAGGACTCTGTGGTGATCAGTTCATGTTTGAGAATGACTGAAGCAATCCCAGATCGTAAGACTGCCTCCAGGCTGCATGATTGGTGCATTGCTTTATGCACATCCCTTCTTACCCTGTTCTGGAAGCTGATGACCCTTCACCCTTCCAGGTTTTAATAATGCTTTGGACAGTTTTTAAGCTAATTCCAGCTCATTCGGCTTTTCCGCAGTAGTTTTCTTTGCTTGATGCAGGTCAGTAATTTGACCCATCTGAAAAACAGCAACAACATCTCCACAGCCACAGGATACGTCCTCCAGCATGGTTATTTAAGAAATGAGAAGCTACTTACTGCATCAGTTAAGGTTAAAAGAACGGTTGCCAGCTGAAACACATTAATCACTGCAGTAAATATCCAATCAAAGCCTCTTACGTGCTTAATTATTTAAATCCAGACAGTGGAACTTTTTTGCCCAGGTAGTAAATGAATGTTTTAGGCCATACATGTGAACATTTTATCCAGTAAACTACATGTGAAGTATTAAACGCTTTGGCTATCTGGTTCCTAACCACTGTGCCTTGGTAAGGTTTTTTTTTTAAACCCATCAAAACACACAGAATGACTGTGCCCAACTGAATGATTAACTGAATTACTCAAATTTTGAAAAACAATTTTAACTTGATTGTTACCAACAGTGTGTCTCTCCATTCACCTACAGGTTGTATGTCTAGGAGCCCAACAGAATGGATTACCTCAAGAGTACATTGATATGCTGCAGTCAGTGGAGACTAACGACTACACTGGACCCACCATATTAGATGAGATTAAAGATCTTAAGAAATGATCAGGTGGGAAACATGCACAATAGAAAATGATGGCTCGGGCAGAGCCTGTGGTGGCATGGGGACATAATGCAGTGGTGCAGTGGTGATGTCTGTTCCCATTGCTTTTGTGTGATTCTTGATACGAAATGGTTGCAGATTTTCAGTAATGTAATTTTCACTTCTTGATAAACTCTTCATTATCAAAATGGAATGCAAGTTGGATATAATAGTTTAATGTGATTATTTATGCATGGAGGTATTCCATAAAGATGTGGCAAATAATTAACAAAAATATGTACGTTAGATACACCTATAATTTTTTATTATAAAAGTTATCAAGTGGATTTTACTCAGAATAATTCTGTTGTAAGGTTGTGCAAAGTGTTTGACTGGTAATGTTATTAAATTATATGGAAACATTTTAAAAAATGTGTTTTGTTTTCTGAGAAATACAGTACAATTGAATAGTGAAATTGAATTGAATAGTGAAATTGAGTAATTGTGATAAGCCAAACTACAGTACACGTTTTATGTAAGGCTGTGCCTTTCTTATTCTATGTGCACAATCAAAACTGTGACTGTTGTAAATACTTAACTCATGATTTTACAACTTGTGAGGACATTGAAGAGGCATCAAAACCACTAGCAATGAAACTGGAATAAATTTTAAATTCAACTTGATCTTTGTTCCTAACAAACACTTTCTCATAGAAAAGAAACGCTTTAGTAAAATATAATTTGTGACTATTGTGATAAACGTAGCAGCACATTTTAACAAAACGGCACTTGATTCTTTTAGCACCCTGCTATGTGATCTCTACACTAGAAAGAAAAACAAAGCAAATGACTATGGATCATTTCTTTGAAATGGAGAGGCTGGGGAAAAAGAAAATCAATTAGTGGATACTCCAGATTTGTATTTACAGAAAGAAAAATCCTCCTCTTCCATCTTATACCATATCATCCTTCATGATCAGTCATGCACTCAATGACTGAAATGTCCTTCCCCCGAGCAGGCTTAGATATGTCCAGAAGGGAAGATGGCTGTCCAGTGCAGATATAGTTTTGATGGCCACAAGCTAAACCCGGATGCCCAGATGGGGGGTGGGCTTGTGGGCATTTTGTCCTTTGGTGTGTTAAAATGAAGAAGGACCACAGGATACGTTACGTGCATGGGCAGGATCCCTGAGGTTTTGCTTTTAATTGTCATTTGGCACAGGCCTTAGCTGGTGACAGGTGAGCCTTATAAATCAGTGAAGTCCAGAATTACAGCTTAGGCAGTCCAATTTCTGGATGTCTCCTTATAAGCTATTCCTCAGCGAAGACATTAACCTAGAAACAAGAAACATGTAAGGTCATACACTTTAACAAGTCCAACAAGTGCACAATTATTACATAATCACCTGACTACATTTATTTCAATAATTTAATTGGGTCAATGGCCAAAAAGAATAGAACGTACAAATACAAGCGACAATGTACAATGTACGAGGTAGGGACCCTTTAAAAAAATAAAGGGTTCTTCAGAGGTTCTTTAGTAAAGGGGATGGAGATGTATATTTGGGCTGTCACCTCACTGGGTGAGAAGGTAGGGTACGGTTAACTTTCTTGCAGGTCAGATCACACATCACGGGTCAACTCTGGCCTGCGGGTCACACTTTGGATAGGAGCTGACAAGGTAAATATTCCTTTTTCATTCCTTTTTTTTGTCCTAACACAAACAACATTCTAAATGTATTTCACGTCTTTTTTGGCAAGCTATAAAATGTATTTGCATGACCTCAAGTCAGTTTTCCTAAAGAAAATCTTAAGGAAATAAGGAACACTTTTAGAGAATATTTAGGGGAAAGATAAACATTTTTGGGAATGTTTTAGTAAGTTTTTTTCTAGGAAAGCTTTTAATGAGTCCAGCATGTATATTGTATGTTGGGAACTTAGATACATACTCTTGGTGAGAGCTGTATGGAAAATGAATTCCACCAGCTTGGGTATGGGAATCATTAAAGAAAAAATGAAAATAAATAGGAGGTATAGAATACCTGTGCAATAATAGCAGTGATTTAATCAGTGGGGTGCTCTGGGCAAGACCTGTTCACCTCAAACCATTCATCAATACACCTGTGGGAAGTAAATATTGATTAGTTACTAGAGATGTGCATATCTGAATGAGGTGTGTGCTATGAGTTGTTTGTCTTTTCTTTACCCTTTGTGGTAGATGCAGAGGCAGGGCAGTCTGGCAATGGTGTCCCCCTGCTCCAGGTTCTCCAAGCATATTGCACACTCCCCAGAGTCCTTTGCCAAAACGTCCTCTAAAAGACATTAAGGTAGAGAAGTTACTGGGCTGCATAGCATTTAAGCGCAGAAGAATACTGCAAACAAGCCAGATGAGGGTGCTATTGCAAGTTAAAGGGTCCACATTCTATATTTTCTTTATGCCTTAGAATTAAACAAGCTGTTTTTTTTAACTGTGCCTTTAAGACTGACATATGTAAAAGATCTGTTTCAACTGACTACACTTTATACTGCCTTATTCAAAAAGCAGCCCAGGTTGAAACACTCCTTAACATCAGCGTGAATGGACTAAATAGCTGTACCCTGAACAGGTGGATATGTAAATGAGAATGCAAACAAGTTTTTGTATGACATAAAACAGTGAATTCCATGTGGGATTTTTACAGTAGTTTTCATATACAGGCTATATGGACTTATTGCAAAAGCACATTCAGGTTATATGACACAGGCCTGTAAATACACTGGCAGTCAGAAAGAATTGCTCACATGCCCACGTCATACACTAAAGTTCTGCAACTGAACCCTGGCTACACCACCTGGACAAAAAGGACACCATCACCAGCTTCCACCAGATTCCTGAGGAGGCAGGTGGTCAGAAACCCTTGAGTGACTGCAAAGGAGCTGCAGCAAGATTTGGTGGAAGCAGGCACTAAAGTTTCAGATGCAAAGTAACGCACATATTTAACCATGAAGGTCTCCAAGCCCAGGAGGCAAGAGCACAAGAAAAGTCCACTCTAATATGCTCAAAACCATATAAATAAGCCACTGAAGTTTTGGGATTCTGTTCTGTGGAACAATTAAACAAAACTGGAGCTTATGCTCATTCAGCGTCTGGAGTATGTCTGGAGAAGGAAAAATGAAACATGCTCTGAAAAGAGCACCCTGCCTACAGTATAGCATGATGACGGTTCAGTGATTCCCTGGGGCTGCTTTGCTTCCCCTGGCACTGAAAACCTATAGTGTATGGGGGCAAGATGGATTCAATCAAATATCAGAAAATCCTTGGAGAAAACATTGTGCCTTCTGTGAGGAAGCTGAAGCTTGGGTGTCACTGAACCTTCCAACAGGACAATGATCCCAAGCATACCAGTCTACTAAGGCTTGGTTTCAGAAGTAGTTCTAGAAGATTCTGGAGAGACCGGCGCAGTCGCCTGCCTTGAACCCCATATAACACTTCTGATAGGATTTGAATAAGGCAGTTGCAGCATGCAAACCCAAGAATATTAGTGAACTGGAGGCCATTGCCCATAAGCAATGGGCTAACGTTCTTCAGAAACACTACCAGAAGCTGGTGTCTGGCTTTGCATCACATTTGCAGCAGGGCAAAATAGCATAAGCATTTTCTACCAAGCTAAAACATTTTACTAATAAACCTAATTTTTAGCAGGGTTAAATAATTTTGTAAGTAAGCTGTAAAATATATAAGCTGTAAATATTGCTTCTTTAAGCTGTGGCTGAATTTCACTTCAAGAACCATGTCGCTTGCTGTAATGCCATGTTGGAATATCTCTTTTGTTGTGGTTTTTCTTTTTGAAGTGAACAGCAAAAAAAAGAAAAACCCAAAAAACACATTTAGGAAAACAGCTGCTAAACATGTGGAAAACTGTTTTTTTTTCTTTGTTCTTTCCCCCCCTCCCATATGGATGTATTACCTATATTCCCCAAAAGCAAACAATCTGTTTTGAATTCACCATTTTAATGAGGCAGTATACAGAACAGCCAATCGGAACAGAGCTCATTTGCCTATTTCAGTCCCCAAGGCACAGAAACAGCCTGTTTAATTCTAAGGGATAAAGAAAGGCTGGAAAATGATCACAAACAATAGAATTTTAATGTACTGTGGTACAATAAAAAATGTTATAACTCATGTCTAATTTTTACTGAATTTCAAACACTGATGTCCTTATTGCCTTGTTGGAACAACTATTACTCCTTTAAATGTGCAGACAGAATGAATACATAAGAACAGTTATTAAACAGTGGCACATGACGTGTGCATATGTGAGTATTTTTGACTGCCTGTCATTCTTGCTTGTGGAAAGTCATATAACTAGGTGATCAAGTATTCAAAACAGAGCCTGGCTGGAAGCCCCAAATGGCAGTTCTGCTGTGTCATCAGGCACTGTCCTTCACAGCATGAGCGTCACCACCCACACTGTTGTTTACTCTGTCTACCACCCTTCCCCTTGCCAGGCCAGGCCAGGCCAGGCCAGGCCACTCATTCAGTCTCTCCTATTCACGGAAACCAAATCTGCTGCAGTGTTCCCTGAAAACACTATAGCACCTCAAACTCTTTGTTTCTCTTTAGGCGAGAAGGGCACTTAGACTGCTTAGAGGCAAAAACAACACGGGCACATATTCTAACTAACTATCTCCTATATTATAACACAAATTAATTCATGAATGAATGAATTGCTTTTTAGACACACCAACTTGGCTGTGAAACATTTTTTGGACTTAAAACTATTAAATAATAATAATAAAGACCAAACAATTGCTCATGTACTTTGGTGCCATGTATATAACTAAATTAAAGGAGACAGTTTCTGTGTTTTCAGTAATTGAGGTAAAACAAAACCATTCAGAGCATTCTGATGTGAAATGTGCACTGGAGAGGAACTTAACACCACAGATTTTCTTTAGAATGATGGTTATGGGTACCAGGGGTTTGTTTAGCATAAATATAGCCATTTTATTTCCCATCCCAAAATGACCAGTGAACCTATACACGTACCTCTCCACCATGGATGGCTTTTAAAAAAATGTTTTAGACCAAAATCTTCTCAAACCGATTGTAAAACAATGCTTCAGGGTTTAGGCTGCTGTAATAACTTCTCAGGAGAAAGAAGTATACCGAAGTAAACTTAATTTAAAATTATACTTAATGTACTGAAAGTGTGCTATTTTCATATACTAATTATGTACTTAGTATGCTAAATATACATCATTAGTGCTATTAAATAGATATGATAATAGATAATGATAAATATATATCATTAGTGCTATTAAATAGATATGATAATAGATAATGATAAATATATATCATTAGTGCTATTAAAATATATATATAGCATACTAAGTACATAATTAGTATATGAAAATAGCACACTTTCAGCACATTAAATATGTAAGTATGTAAAATATACTTAGTATACTTCTATTAAGTACACTAAAGTACTACCGAGGTACAATGTACTAGTAATTATTATACTTGTAATATATACATTTTGCACTTGTATTTAGTAGACAAAACAATAATATGCTTGAAATGTACTTGCTGGTATTAAAGTACATTTCTAGTACAATAAAATATGCTTAATTTTTGCCTGGGTTTCGGTGAGGGAGCCGTTACAGGCATTAAACTCTTTGAATGTCTGGTTCCCTTCACCACCACTCTGAACGATTTGGACTCTCTAAAATGGAGCATTTCCCTTGAAACCACTCTGAAAAATTTTTTTACATCTTGGTGATTCACTTACACAAGAAAGTTTTGAAAACCAAAATGAGTGGAATTAAATAGGACAATTGCAAGTCAAGACTGGCAGGTGGATCCAGTCTGAATTATGACAGGAGCCAGAGGCAGATCCAAACCTACCTCCATAGGGTTAAGGAAGTGGAGAGAAGTGAGGAGTAATGTTAATGATTACTGACTGAATGGGGTGGCAAGGAAACAGAGGAAAGATTGCAGGTGACTGGGTCAGTGTAACAGGCAGTTCCCTATGGAAGTTCAAACAAGAAATAATCAAATTCTCACCGTTATAGGTCAGCCTTGGTTTGGTGAGACACATGACAAGGTGGATTTCCATTTCATCTGAGGCAACAAACTTTGAACACACGGGACAGTGGAATTCGGCTGAAAAACAAATACAAATACAGCATCAAGGATCACATCACCTTCATATAATTGGATCATAGCACATTAATAAATGTGTAAAATCATTCAGTGGACTCCTGGTGTGGTTCACTTTGGGTTGGACTGGTATTAAACATTGATTTTAGACACAAGTCCACACCAGCCCATTGCAATCAGCTGGACACCAACCCTCGCTCTTCAGTACATATACCCATTACATTCCTTGCACCGTTCACCGTTATTTAATACCTAAAGTCACCAGAGAACCTACATAAATTGCCTGTACAGTACAGACAAGAGGAAAATCAAGGTAAATCTTTGAACTGGGGAATATTTTACTCTTATAAACCCCTGCATACACCTCATGACTGGATGAAGAAAGAAAAGCCATGTTGCCAGACGTATTGTTTGTTTTTAGTATTTTTCTTTTTTCTGTGATAGATAGATAGATAGATAGATAGATAGATAGATAGATAGACAGACAGACAGACAGACAGACAGACAGACAGACAGACAGACAGACAGACACTTTATTGATCCCAGAGGGAAATTCAGACATCCAGTAGCAGATATACAAAGTTAACAGAAGTAACAAGAGAAGCATAAGATAGAGTAATACAGATAAAGACAAAGATACAATATAAAGTATGAAAGTATGAAAATAGGCTCCTTAGTGTCTGTGTAACCATTATACCATTGCTGTGCAAATTGAGAAGATGACTGTTGTCAGCCATATAGACAGTGCAAATTGTGAAGATGACTGTTGTCAGCCATTTTAGAAGCATTTAGAATCAGAGATTTTAGAAGATTTAAGCTATTTAGAGATTAGGTACCCATCTACTTCTGTGATGAGTTTTAACTTGATGAGTGTACATTTACGGATAAACAATGTGTACATAAAATACCAAGTTTACTAGAATGTCTTTAAATTAAAGTACAGGTCGTTTGGAATAGTCGGTAGAAATCATATTTCAGTCCAAAAGTTTCTTAAAAATTCACATGGAAGAACAGAAGTTAAATGAAACCACACTCTGAATGCCAAAAGCTCCAAGAAGCATTTTCAAAACCAAATCTACCTTAAAGAAATTATTAAAATAGTAAATAGAAAACAGAATATTTTACTTTGGGAGATGCTGGAAGCTTGAGGTATTCTGTAACAGCCTTGATTCATGTTCACTGTTACAAAAAAAAACCTCTGTGGAACCCTGAAAATTCATTTATAGACCTTCTTAACCACATATTGTCACTCTAAACCCCTTAAACCCTGTCCACCAATCTGTAGCTCAGGGAGCTGCTTTTATAAGCAGAAGCAAGGCAGGAGGAATAACTATGTAATTGCTTTTTCAATAATTAACAGTACAAAAACAGTGGAATTCCCCTTTAGTAGTATTTAGAGATGAAAATTGATCATCTCGCCAGCTTTCAGTCAAATGCAAATGTTTGAATAACCCCTGGTCATATTACATGTTATTTTACTCCCAAAATCAACAAGACATGTAATCTGACCTTTTGCATAAACAGCATAAACCTTTGCATACCACAGTGTTAGCTGGCTTCCTTGCATATAAGGGCCCTTTCAGTCCGTTCACTAGATATCACATGTATGGGAAAGTGCCCACATCAGGGTGAATATATAGTGCTGAATGGCTACTATGGGTCAGTCATCCAAGACTTCACTCCCACATGGTGCTGCATATCAGGTGACTATTCTACCTCATTTCTGTGACTAGGAACTTGTGATGTTGCCTTTCTCAGCATCATTATGAGTTCAAAGCTTTTTTCTCCCCACAAGATAAGCCAGGAACACAATCGCACATCGATACTATGACTCAAGCATCATTTACATTCACTGTTGGATTTTATCAGTTTAGTTTCATGACTCTGTAGCTCAGCCTCTATGGAGACTAGTGTGTCACTTGTTAGTGGCTTTTCTTCATTTATTTTTCCTTTACTTCAGATTTTTTTTTCTATGGTGGCTGTTAATATCCACTAATGACAAGGATGACAAGTTGCCTGTCTGGGCTGGCCAACCCCCCGACAAACGTTGAATGCCAGCTAAAAGATATTCCTACCCACAAGGTTTTTTTTTCCTGTGATTGACATGGATACCGTGTCAGTACTGGACTCAACACTGGCACTTAAGTACAAGTAGAGTAAACCGATATCATGAAACAATTTATGATGTGCATGTGTGTAACATGCCAGAGGTATAGGACTATAAATCACACTTGAGACAAGCAGTTTGTAGTTCCCAAAGTTGATGTTAGCGATATTATCTATAATTTCATTTCCATTAAAACCTTAGTATGGCTTCTAATTCATTCATTTTAAAAGGGGATTATGTTGGCTACTTAAACAGTTCAGTTTATAGAGATGTTGATAGAGTAGTTTCACTGGATGAATTTCAAAATGCACCTATCATGAGATGTGTCCAATGCAGAGACATCCGTCAACCAGTTATCAAACAAAAGGAGGAAAAAGTGAAAAGCATCTTGGATACAGATGGAGGGGAAAAAATTGGAGAAAGAATATTCTAAGGAAATTCTCTTTTGCTTGTGTGATCATGCGATGTCTCCCGCACATATAGTGTTAACAGTGAACTCAATCAGCAGTGTCAACAATAGAGGAGTTTCAAGCTCTGATTTACCTTTTACTTCTGTTATGTAGCTCTGATATGAGTCGTAGTCTAAATATGACAACAGTCAGTTATTCCCTCAGGGACATCAGCTTTAAGCACCACAAGCACACTCTTTGCATTCATTGGCAACCCTCTATCAGTGATACCACTGCATATCCAGAGAGTTCAGGCCTGTGTTCTGTTCGCCTGCAGTTCAAAAGTAAGACTGAAACTAACCAAAAGTACGGAATTCAAAAACAGAGCTGTTTGCTTATTTCTTAGTTTCTAGTCATCTGACAGTCACAGAGGGCCATTAGAAAGAGGTCCAACATTGGAAAGCTTAGGTCTTTCTGGATCACTGAGTAACCAATGGACCTGCTCTCCTGGAGAAATACCCTGTCCTGTCCTACCTCTATGTTGAAGTTGTTGGTCACATTTGGGGGAAATATCAAAGAGCAGATGATGTCCTGTTCGTTTGCCAAGAATGACTTACTGCCTTCCTGAAACTATTCAGAGCTGTAGTTTTAGGCTCTACAGTCACTTTTTATGTAAAAATTCAAAAAGGTCAAATATGTCTTTTGTGAAAATAACATCCTATACACACAAAGCACAAACACAGCACTTTAACTAATATATTAAAATACAGCTCTATGCAAATTTAGTGCCAGGTTTCAAAACGTTGTAAACACATTCAGCAAGTATATAGTAATTAAAATGCTCAGATATGCATTCTTTGAAGAGGGTATGTTGTTTTTTCACTTAGAAAATCAACAATTTTAACAGGAGCCCTAAACATTAGCATACAACTACATGCTGCAAAATTTGAACATACCTTTAGTGCTTAAATGGAACCATGGTGGCCCAGAGAGTGTTCGAGGACACGTCACTCAAGCTTGTTCCCAAGGAGGCTTTTGTTTACACTTTTCCCGTCTTACGTGTCAGTTTTCCCTCCCTATCTACCTTTGTTTAAGTCTAGAGAGCCAAGTGTTAGCAGGACTGCATAATTGGAAAGATGCACGTCACATCTGGCTCTGTGCCTCCTTCTCGAAAATATGTTCTAAGTGTGCAGCACATACCACCCTGTGGCTCACTGGGAATTGTCCTGGTAGTCCTATTGATGAGTTGTGGTGCTACAATTTCAAAAGGGATGGGGCTATATATGTATGTATATAATGATTTGGACAGAGCATGCTAGAGATCGTCTCTTGTTGCTTTCAGCACTACATAAAGTGCAGACTGTGTCTATAATGTAATGCAAGCAACATTTCATGTACAAGGCCAGTGTTTGTTTTGACACTACAGGGTCTGCTGGAATCTACTGAATAGATAGCCAACATCTCTGAAGACTAACAATTCCAAGCGTACAAGAATATTAGACTTAAGAAATATTGCAACTGACATTTAGTACACCTTTTTTTCTTTTAATTAGATCACATTGCTATATTTTACTTAAGTAAAAGTGGAAACTGATCCTAGATCAGCTTTCTAAAAGCTAATAAATAAATTAATAATAAATACAGGTTGCTGACTACAAATCTAAAGAGCCATCAACACCTTTGACTTATCACTGCCTGCTTGCTCTGACCAAAGATTAACAAGGAGAGTAAATTCAGGTCAGCCAAGCATACGCGAAAGTTTAGTTTGCTGTGACATGCACCCGGATTAACTCTTCAAGGCCGATTACACTGCCAAAGTAACAAGTGCAGGCGCCAAGTCCACACAGCAGGCTCTATGTGCGAGAATGGGAGACTATGTACGTCATTGCTGGAACTTCATGCACTTTATACACGTTTAACACGTGGGCTCTGCCTAACAAAGAAAGTTTAACTTGGACAATCAAATGGAAACATGATTAACTGTTTTTACAAAGTAAGTTAACAACTTTATTAACTTTAGGATTGTGATTAATACTTGTATGTGTGCATATAAAAGTGTGACATGACAAACAGCACAAGTCATTCGTGTGCAGCATGTGGAGTCATCGATTTGTTTTACAAAGAAATATATATAAATGTCAAAAGTGGCACTGAAATGATAAACTGAAATGATGGCCATCAAAACATTTCTGCTAGAGAAAGAGATTTTTATTTAATATGTGTAAGAGAATACTAAATATACTTCAGTTTTGGCCTGCAGCTGTTAATGTAACAATAAGAAACTGCCTACTACATACTGCACACATACTGATTTTGTAGTAGTGAGTATAATGCAGCATGTGACTACCTTGAATTTCTCCAGCGTGCCAAAGACACCCAGGTCACATAACCACTGACATAATGGCCTGGTTTGCCCAAAACATTTCTAATTATGCAGACTTTGTTGCATACCAGATACCACTCTGTACACTACTAAGGCAGAGTACCATGCGGTATACAGTACATTCATTCAGTTTGCAGTATACAGTAAGCCATGTCGAACACAGCCAATTTATATTCCTAATACCCATGTATCGTGACTTGCTTTCTCTGCTAAGAGTGATGAGTGATGTTCTTCATATGACTAATAAAACAAACACCATGAAGAAAAAAAGGGAATGGTGGAGTCGTCTCTGATTGGTCAAAATCCCAACCTTAGCCCAAGGAGAGGGTTAGGTGTGTCATATAATTTGCCCCATAAAAAGTGATTCACCAATGTGAGACACAAAACACAGGGTCAGATATGTAGGGTTAGAACCAAGCTTAAAAGCTAGCATGCTAAACAAGAAATCCTGTTCAGAACCCAGGTCAAGTAACCCTGGCCCAGATAACTCAATTTTAGTTTTGTTTGACTGCTGTAAGTAAGGACTGATTGTTTGATTAGTTAGTGACGTATGCCAATCATGTTCACACCATTCTATCTCCATCAGTTGTAAACTGTCATATGATTTTCTCCTATTACTATGAGAGAGTGTGTTACCCAAAATAAGATCATGCAGCAGTGGGGCAACAGGAAACCAAACACACACTGTGTGCATATCTCCATTCAGCTGCGGATCAGTTTTCAGAGCAGTTATTTTTCCAAGTTTGATTTACAACCACTGTACACAGCAGAAGTCTGAATTACAAAGGCATGACCTTTTTATAATTCCCTTGATCTTTCCAAACCTAGGTCAACGCTCAGACAAGAATGTCTGTAAAAAAAATGTGAGACAATGCATGTAGGGGTTGTTATACAGTCCAGTGGAAAAGTCAGAAACCACCTTTCATTTATGTCATGACCACCAAAATTGCCCCATCAGATAAACAGCACTCAAAGCACTCACTCATCTATGAGGAAGAAAATCAAGCTCCACTATTGCTTCAGATTTGAAAAAGTCCACAGCAGTTTATATATCCATCCTACTACTGTGAGAAGACAACTCAACGCTATGGGTCTGAAAGGATGTGCAGCTATCAAGAAGTCCTCACTGAGAAAAGGATAAAGACATGTCAAAGAAGTTGCTCTTGTTTTTTTTCAGAAAAAAAGCAGACTGTAATAGCCAACTATGGTTCAGCATGTAGGTCACCCTTCAGACAACAGTGAGGAAACGCATGTAGTGGCTGTTATATGTAAACAGTAATTGCTGCCTAGTTCCATGTTTAGGTAGACCAAGTGTTTATAGAAAGCTCATGATTATCTAGGCTTGGATCTCACAGTTGGTATGTGTCACCCTATGTTTCCTTCCCGACACTGACAAGGGGCAAATTTCAGGGGGCAAACTTCAGTGCTGCTGGCTGACACTATGGTTATGCAACAGACCACAAGCAAAACACAACAGCTGCTCTTAAAGGACCAAGCTAGGGACCGTGACCACAGACACCCAACCACCAGCAAACCAACAAACACTAAATCTATCCTGGGGTTATCCTGCTTACTTTGAACACTCCATATTCCAAACATGTGTCTTTTGAGCTTGAGAACCACATTGGACCACAGTCACAAGCATGACTATGCCCCAAGCATGGAATGCCCCTTGTTTTATTCTTCTAGCTTGGTTCCTTACAGTTGCAATGGTAAGCAATGTGTACGCTCATGTTAAGAGAAAACATTAAAGAGAAATCACCCATAGAAGGATTATAAAGTAAGGGTGTAACAACGCACTATGAAATAGTGATATTGTGATATGCAACATGGAGCTGTGACATTGTGAAGAATGTAAATTAGGGCTGCACAATATATCGTTTCAGCATCGTCACTGCAATGTGTGCATGCGTAATACTCACAGGACGTGCCATGTCTAGGAAGACAAATTAAATTAAACATGTCATGCTACAACTTTTTTGCTGCATAATACAAAAGAAAAACTTCCACGGTTCCTGGTCTGATTTAGTGCTTCTCAGATACACAGAAGAGTAGTCACAGCGCTCACCTACTTTTGTGTTGGTGCACTGAAACTGATTATAGAGTATTAAAGTTCCAGAAAAGATGGTTCACACTCACAAGAGTGTTTTTTAAGAAGTAATTACTCAGATTTTTATTATTTTTTATTTTCACCCCAATCACTTTACAATAAATAATGTTTTTAAATGATGCTGTTCAAGTCATTTGGTGAAAATTATTTGTTTATATCACAATATATATCTCAGAGAAAAATACATTCCAGTGTCAGTCCATTGTCTCTGGGCAGATCACTATACATTAACGTCCGTGTCAGGATCAGGCTGATTTAAAGACAATGTTCAAAAGGCCACTCACTGTAAGGTTTTACAGTTAGATAATTTACTTGTGTTTTTAAATGTATGCAGTGTAAAGACTGAAGGTAGGCCTAAAGCTTATTCTAATGCCAGGTGTTCTAAATCCAATTCTAAATACTTTAAAGTGTAAATACAGCATGCATCTTCAATACATATATATTAATGATGTTGTTTAAAAAGAAGGCCTACAGTTTATTTCTATGCTTGATGTCCTTTCTCTCTCGACAGTATTAGGACAGTCCAGACAGCCAAGTTATTAATTTTAAATCAAGTAATCTTCAATACAATTCACTAGATCAGTTTTTATTTTCCCAGTATTTACTGCATGCTCACTTTCCATTTATTACAGCTTCCATTCCCTTCAGGAGATGCACTTTCAGTTTTTCAAAGAAATTCGCAGGGATCTTTCTCCTCACCTTCAAAGTTGGTTGCATTGTCACCCCAAACACATTCAGGCCTTGTCCACATGTACACGAGTACTTTTTAAAAACAGGGGTTTTCCCTTCTTCATTTTGGAAAAACAAAGCACTTGCGTTCACCCAAGCAGTGTTTAAAAAAAATAAAATAAATACAAAAATTTGTCCACAAGAAAACACAAAAACACGCCGCCAGGCCCTGTTAATAGCGGGCAAACCAGCAGACAGTAATATAAACCTAACCGTAAAGCAGTGTTGGCCAATCAGAAGCCTGGTGCATCCCAAAACACGCACTAATGTACTTAAAATCCTACACTGATTAATGCACTTTTAACAGTGCTACACTACTTTACATACATTGTGGTGTTTAGTGCAGTATGGGACCCCAGTCTTGTGTCGTGGGAGTGCTGGATAGCGCATTCTGACGCACCTGTTATTCAATATAGTGTAAGAGTAATTATATATATAAGTATGTAACAAGTCCTGTTAGCGATGGTGAAACTAGCACTATTGTGTCCTTCATTGCACAAAGTTGCCTCAGGTTAACAAAGAAAACGGTGCACACTCTGACGTCAAACAAAGAAGATGGGGCACTTTCAATGTTACAAGCCCAAAACCCGTCTACACAACCCTGAAAACTGCGCTGAAACACTGAAAATTCCCTGGAAGGAATTTTGCAAAAGCTCAATTTTCAGTGACCTAACATGCTGTGTGGACAAAATGCCACAACACATAGAAAAAGCTACGTTTTAAAAATGTACGTGTGCACTAGGCCTCAGTGACGTAGAGATCTGGACTCTGACAGTTCCTTGGAACTTGATTTTCTCCTCTCTCAAAGATGAAGGCTTATCTGATGGATAAAGTTTTGGTGGTCCACCAGGTCACACATTTATTTTTAGGAATTGTTGGCAACATCTTTTCTCCTCCTTATGAAAGTGGATTTGGAATAACTTGACTGTACAGCCATCCCAATAGCAAACCTATGCTTGCGCTGAATCAAAAATCACAGGTTATATGACAACGTGCACACAGCGACCTTTGATCAGGAACTAATTACTCATCATCATTAAACAACATTCCTACAGAGTGATAAAATACACCCTCCATTCTTCCAGTCACTCACCTAATCTTCAAAAAAGTGTGTCATATGTGGTGTGTGATAAATTCACGTTTGATTCAAGAAACACATCCAGACATACTTGTATTTAAGCTGAGACCATGCAAACCGATAAAAGGTCAACAATATGTGAAATACAATGTTTCATTTCTGAAAAGCACGTGGCTATGAGAAAGCAGCCGTTCGGACTTCCCCCTTTCTCTGTGTGTCTGTGTGTTCTACATTTTTATTAACGTGGCAAATCAAGCCTAAAGCACGGCCCAACCACAGTGCTCAGGATCATGTGACTGACTCCATGTTGCCCATGTGTTATCTCACCCTTATCTGTTTTGGGTGAAGGTTTTAGGGCAATTCCCCTGCTGCAAATAGCCTGTGGAAAATGTACAGTCTATACAGAGGACAAAACAGCATGCCATATCCTGGTTCTGGTGGATAAGCTGCAATGTGAGTAGTTATCGGTGTGAAATGCAGATGCATGACATAGAAACAAATGCTAGGAGAGCATTCAAAATGACAGTTTGATATCTGATATTATCAAGATTTTCATGTGAAATTTGACATTTAGTGTAAAAATATATTCACTCCAGAAAGCTCTAGATATCAGATTCTCATGATGTGTTGTTGGAAGTGGGCTTAATAAATGCAAGATATGTTAATGCTATATTAATGCAATTTCATGAATTATACCTTTATTGTTGGATTGTATGGATTGGTAAGTGCTTATAACCTAATTGTTTAACAGCAGCAATAAAACATGTCTGATCTATAAAGTACTTTCCGACTGAAGTGGTTATTTGATCAAAAACATAATTTGTGAAAATAAACAAAAATCAATAAATCTAGTTTTGACAGATGTTCTTTACATACATTTAGAAATCACTTCATTAAAGAAGAAGAGCACATTAATCTGCATAAATAGCCACATTTTTGTTTGACCTTACAGGGCTTATATTTACTGAACCACTGAATTTGCGCTCTTTAGAAGTTTGACATACTTTCTTTCATACTTTGTTACATGTCTACTGATATTAAATTCATTAAGTCTTCTAACACATAAAGCACCCACATTTGCTATGGCTCTTAATGTAAAAGTGCTGAACTTTTTCATCACACCAAAATCATCAGTTCTCTCTGTTAAGTTGGTGTTTTATGACTGTAGTCCTGACTTGGTGTCTTTCAGTAAATTAAGCAAACTGCAAGGTCCAGTCAGAGAAGAAAGATTCTAAAACTTGAGCTAACTTTGTTAACGTAGTGTGATGCATTACACTGTAATCTTGCAGTACTGTTGCCACCATGAAAGGAAAAACTGCATCCTGGCTGGTGGTCACTTACAACACGCTCGTAAACAGAAGAACACTTAAATGGACAAATTAAAATCTGTCAACAGTCCACATTTGGCCCTGGGGCCAGGCACCCCTGCTTTAAGAGGCGGCCGCAAATGATATAAGGTGCACTTTCTGTATCGTGGTTAAGTTAGTACTCTCTTGTGTGCACAACAATGCATGGGGTAAGACCTCAGGCTGTCTGTTACCAAAACAAACATGAGTCGTTGTGTAGCAGGGCCAGTTAGCCATTCAGGATCGCTAGTGCTAAAAGATTAAATAGATGATAGAGGTGATTTCAAAACATCATCATCTGACCAGGATAAATTAGTATGCATGAGTTCCATATTTTGGACTAAACACACTTGTGATCTCTGATCTGGAAGCAAATAATTGAAACAGTTTGACTTGATTTAGTTTGATTGTGCAAGCCTTTAAAGTCAATGGTATAGTGATGCAAGTGTGTAAGCGCTGTTAATATTAGAGGCTTGTGTTGTACCAAAAACATATTTAAATAACAAATAATCAGGCTGCTTCTCTGTATCGGAAGTCATAACTGACATGGCTGTTTTTAGGCCTCCGTCGGATGTTATGCAACCATTTGAGCTTTGAGCTGCCCATTATTTATGTACCTTATTTGGATCTAGTTTTGGGTGACTACATGTATACAAGTATATCAGGAAGTTGGCATACTCTGACATGTAAAGGTAAGTGTTCCATAATAACATAGGATTTGATAAAATAGCAGCATCATGCTTAAACTTTTAAACTTTTAAATTCTGCTTGGTGTGCTTTGTGTTGCATATGACATGATATGTTAATCTTTCAGACTGTTTTGGAAACGGAGGTTTAAAAATCCAATAAAACCAAACAGATCTATATTTTCTTGTCTGGAAACTTTGTACATTTGTCTCAGTTAACATTTGAAATACTGTGTAAGGTTTCTGGCAGTACAATTTTAAGAGAAGGAAAGGAGCTGTCTCAGGTTTGTAAAACATTACTACAGTAGCATACAACAGAGATGGCCTACCAAAACAGGCTCATTATCTCAAAACAGGCTCATCATCATTACTGTAATTTTTTTTGGACCAATCAAGGTTAAATTGTGATTATTATTACTGGTCAAACTTTATTTTGGATGGTTCCCTAGAGATGATCTACAGACACCTAAATTATTTGTTGATCATCAACAACGTTAAGCTTTAGTGTTAGCTTTAGGAGTAGGTATATGCTTTGCCTCGAGGCTAAGGACAGATTTGCTAGAAATCTTTCACACTCAACTTTCACACCTTAGTTGAATGGCATTTAATTACGTTTTGTGGAATGTTAGGGATACAATGAACATCTATAACGCATCTAAATAAAGTGTATTCTTATTATTATACAAGGTCTATGCCTGTTATTTTGGCCAAGAAGATCAGAAAATCCCATTTTTAACACTACCAGCTACTTGTGTTTGTGGTGTTTGATAAGCACATAAAAGGTTTTGTTGCTTCTGACTGGTCTACAGGCGGTTCTGTGTTATTAGGTCAAACATTACCACTAAAGGCGAACGTGTTGACAATGAAGCCTACAATCAAAAAATGCAGCTCTAATGATTTGAAAATTGCACTCATTCAGGTTGTGATGATGAGAAATTACGAATCTTTCAGTCTGATTACATGTCACACGATACAGTGATACACTGAAATTTTTATTTAACTGAATGAATACCACTCAGCATTACTGTAATGGCTTTGGTTTTACTGCTTTAAACAGGCAACACATTTCCTTGATTTTTACTGATTTATAGCCTTAAAAAACATAGCTGTAATCTACCTCTGACATGTGCTTCAATGACCTTTGAACAGAACAGGCCCTTTATCTGAAATTTTATCTTCGGAATCATTATAATCCTGGTGTTTCTGTAGCGAGCACCTTATTATGGTCACCTTGTGTTGTCTGTACTCTGCGTTACTCTGCTCTTATTAGTATTGCTGTGGTTGCACATCTAATAACAAGCAATGGTTTAGGTCCAAATTCAAGCTCATATATCATGAAAAGAATACAGGAGGATAAAATTTATGACACAGTTGACCTATTTAAATTTCCCATGAAGGAATGTAGTGTGATAAGGATAATGTAGTGCATATGCCACAGAACTTGTTTTGATCATATATCTATATGTACACACTCATATACATACACACACACACACACACACACACACATATATATATATATATATATATATATATATATATATATATATATA
>CM067475.1:34522702-34575884 GCA_034552555.1 Semaprochilodus insignis
ACACACACACACACACATATAGAGAGAGAGCGATGTAATTTATTTGTACATATTTGTACAATGTAATTTCTATACCTTTATATGGAATCAACAACAAATTCTCATTTTAGACACTGGACACTGTTTCTTCAGGTTTGTGTTCAGGGAGTCACAGAGAAGATACAGGGTAATGGAAAATGACCACCTGGTTCACTCACCTCCAAGTAGGTGCGGAGTCAGGTGGGCAGGTAAGGACCCTATTATGAGTCTGGGGCCGGACTGGTCTCGCTCTCCATCTCCGTGTCTCCGATTACCTCCGCTGCTCGGTATAACCGTGGACTGAATCAGCGAACTCGGTCTACCGTCCGGCCCGTATCGGCCCCTCTGTGCTGCCTGCTGACTCCCCCCGCCGCCCGCGTAGTACCTCAGCACGGGCCCCCTGCCAGAGCCGCCGCTGGTGGAGGAGGGCAGGTCGGAGCCGGAGTAAGCCCGGACGCGGCCGTTCGCCGCTGGACTGCTCTGTTTAGGTCCCATGGCTCGGTTTTTAAGTGTTATCCTCAAGTTTGTTTTTCTTTTTAGCACTTAAAAAAACTAGAAATGAAACGTGAAACAAAAAGAAGGACCTGGCTCGGTTCTCGCTAACGTTAAAGAGTTAAACAGAGCTGACGAGCAGAAAAACACCCAGCGGTCTCTCTACGCGGCGTCTGGTAAACTGTCATGGCTGGCTAAACTGTTTTTCTTCCAGCACACTTGTTGCTCTTCTATAAGTGAAGTTTCCAGCAGGCCCGGGCAGGCTTCTTCCCTCCAGCTGACAACTCGAAATGGTGGGAGTAAATACAGAGATGTGTCCGAACTGAAGCTGCTCTCCGCGGAGTTAGACGCTACATGGTTAACGGCTCCCAGTAGACCGCCCCGCTACAGTTGACCTCTGTTGGTAAACTGCCGACCAAACCGGCTCGTGCAGACAGAACGAGAGACGCAGATTAAGCGCCGCGTGAACGGCGCTCTTTTGCCCCGCCCCCTTTTATTTGCGTCAGGCGACGTCAAGAGCACGAGCGCGCTCCCCTGGGTTGAGGGGGCCAAAACTCACCTATCTCTGACTTGTCAAATCCTTAAAGGGGAATTCCACCTATTTCAGATTTTCCAATTCAGTCAAAACAGGGTCATTCAGAGGGGTCTGATGTGAAGTGGTTCATTGTAGGGAAACTGACAGACTCTGACAGCCAGATTCTCAATCAATCAACCACCCAATCAATCGATCGATCAATCAATCAATCAATCAATCTTTATTTTCACTGAGAAATACATTGAATGTGACCCACGTTTCAAATGGATTTTAAAAAACTACATTAAAGGAAGATTATGCAGAACAAACTCACAATAAACTCAAACAACAAATAAATGGTATTATAATTAAGAGGACAACTAAGATTGAATAAATAAAGAGAAATAATAAAATAACAGTAAACTCAATAAATGAATTCCTAGGACTGAAACATAAAAGGATAAATAGGCAAACTAGAAAAAAAGGAAAAAAGTAATTACTAAAAAGTAATCAAATAAAAAAGAAAATGAAATAAAACAAGTAAAATATACAACAATAACAACAATAAAAAATGATAAAATTAAATAAAAAGTACTAAACATAAAAATAAACAGATAAATAAAGGAATAAAATGCTTTATATATGGTATATATATTTATATATGGCATATAAATATAATATAATAAACATAATATATATATAATGTTTATTATATTATATTTATTTATATTATAGTTCATATATGTGGGGAACTAGCAGATGGTTGTTTGTAAATTACATCACCGTAGTCCATGACATATAATAAAGTGGCGATTCTTTTTCTTGTATAGATAACCAAACTTCTACCTACATTTACTACATTTACTGACCACTTTACAGTGGTGCTGATGGAAACCAGAGGTTGTGATGCCTACAACCTAAATACAGACATTTTATTTACTGTCCAGAACCACCAGTGAACTTACACATGTCTAACGAGTTTTAATATGCAATGTTGATGATGATGGAGAAATTTTTCTTGGGGAATATTTTGCCTCATAACACCCTGCATGTACCCGTCTGCGGTGAATAAATTAAATGGATTAAAATACATTTAAGCCCAAACTACTAATGTGTCAGACATCAGACAGCAGTTATCCAACTATTTCATGTAATAATTTTCTGTGAGGAAGTTTTTTAGACGCGGTTGTCTGGTTCCTATCACCACCAGTGTGAATCATTCGGACTTTCTCTAGAACGGAGCATTTCACACCAAACCACTTTGAATGACTCAGTTTGCATCTCAACCATTTCAATATGAAGGCTTTTTGAACAACAGATGGGGTTCTCCTTTAAAAAGACACTCGGGTCAAAATAAAAGCTTTAATTCTTCTGCGGTAAACAAGCTCAGATCATGTAGTGGTGCCTCTGTAGTCTCTAGAGTGAGCTTTTCCAGTTTTAAAGACCAGAAAACATCCTTCTAATGATGTTCATTAAAGGTGGGATGCACTTTTGAAAAACTGCAGCTGCTTTGGATTTGGATTTTGACAGTTTTTTTTCACAGGGAGTGAAAAACGTCTGTTGGAAGGGAAATTAAAACTGCACAGGGAGTAGTGAACCAGCGGCTTATCACTTTGCAGTAAACCACAGGAAACTTCACCCGTCAGCCGTTGCATGTCTTTTAAAGATTCATGTTTGATAATGATGTCACAGGAATTTCCAAATAAAGGTATTTATTAGCTGGTGTTTGCTTAACTGACGTCCTGTACTCAGATGTAAGGGGAAATATAACAGTATTGCTTAGGGATCCTGTGGAATGGAATGCAGCTATAGTGCAGAAAATCTAGTTCAATCAGACAAACCCACAATGCACTGCAATAAGTATTGTACAACTGATGTACTCCAGTAGACTGGGGATCCTCATAATTCCCATAATGAGTTGTTTGGTTGGAAGATTCACGCTCAGCTTCTCTGAGTAGGGTTACTGAGCCTAGTTACAATGGCAGCATCTCCATAGACCATCCATCCCATGCAGCTTGAATATTCTCACACATGGATCCGTTGGTCGTCTCCACCAAGCAGGACTCATCACTGAAGATGACCTGCTGCCATTCTGAGTCATTCCAGGACAATCTGGACGACACCATTGCAGTCTTTGGCGACGTTGACATGGTGTTAAGGGCAGTCATCGTAATAGCCTGCGTGCATGTAGTCCTGCGTTGTGCAATCATCCGCTAATGGTGCTGCCACTAACAGGATGACTCATGGAGGGAATCAATGCTTGCTGAATGACTGCAATCGTGGCTGTTGGGTCAGTCAGGTACAGCTGTGAGGTCCATCCTTGATTACATCACATGCATGGCCGAGCGTGAAACTTGAAACATTTGCATGTCTCACAATGTCAGACCTACCCACTAAGTTTTGTTCCTGTGGGTTGATTCCTTCTGGGTGCATCTATTTGTGTAACTATTCTTTTGAAGATGAGTGTATTTGTGTAATGCATGCTGGGTACTGTAGTGACAGAACAGTGGTGAACATCGTCGTCATCATCATCATCATCAATCCACTGAGGCTGAAGCAAATATTGCTGAGCAACAGAAAACTACAAATAATGGCAAACAATATATTAAATGCTAGTTTCAACCAGAATGGCCTTATAAGTCTGATAAAAATATACAATATATTTTATATACAATATACAATATACAAATAAACCTTTAAAGCCCTTATAGATGTCAATTCACTATTTCTGTCTTTTTCTGTTTAACTGTCTCGCTTATTAATGATTGTTCTCTAGAGGATTTTACAGGATATATATATATATATATATATATATATATATAAATATATATATATGCAGGAAGTTGTATAGGAAACTCATTTTATTGCTTCCTCATATAAACCTCACATTCCCTCACATGACTTTCACTTGTGAATAATCACATGCATTTAGACACTTCACACCCTTTATTCCCGGATTTAGGTCTTTCACAAGAGAAGCTATTTTTTTGTTTTGTTACGGGTAAATTCACTGGCACCTTCCATTAGTGTGATTTGATGGTGTAATAGTACCGCATGTGATCACGTGCTATTCACATTATATCACATGATCGTGTCATTTAGAGTATATCACATGTATACGTGTTACATAACTTCATTCTTGATGTTCTACAGCTTTCTCAAACTTATAAATAAAATAAGCTACACATCTAACATTTCACAGTGCTCCTCATTAACTGAATGGATGATATGGTAATCAATCAGAAAGCCTTTGTCAATGCTAGCGTATGTGTGGAGAAACATAAGCTTTATATGTTATTTCATATTGTTGACCTAGATTTTACATTCATATCAGTGTTTTATATTATTAAATTGTAGATATACAGAGATCAGCCATAACATTAAAACTGCCTCCTTGTTTCTGCTCTCGTTTCCCATATGAGCTATACTTACCATGTAGGTGTACTTTGTAGTTATACAATTAAAGACTGTAGTCCATCTGTTTTTCTGCATGTTTTGTTGATCCCCTTTCACCCTGTTCCTCAATGGTCAGGACCCCCACAGGACCACCTCAGAGCAGGTATTATTGAAGTGGTAGATCATTCTCAGCACTACAGTGACACTGAAGTGATGATAGTGTGTTCATGTGTGTTGTGCTGTGGTGGTCCTGTCAGGGTCCTGAAGAACAGGGTGACTAACAGAGTATGCAGAGAAACAAATGGACTACAGTCTGTAATTGTAGACCTACATGGTCAGTGGAGCTAATAAAATGGACAATGAATGTAGAAACAAGGAGGTAGTTTTACTGTTATGGCTGATCAGTGTAAGTTTTAAAAGGTGATTTGAATGAACCCTTACATGCAATAACATTTCACAGTGTGCAAAATACCCCCTGATATTCGGGGGTCCCATGCTGGCTGGCTCTTCACTCATTCATCATGGCAGTGCCAACACTACAATGCAACAAAATGTTTGGTTGATTAATTCTTCTTTTGGAAATGCTCTTTTCCAGTTTGGTAGTGTGTCTTTCACACACTTACACAGATCCTACATGTCTTCTGTTTTGGGTTGGAATCAGTAACAATCCACTCAATTTTCCATGAATCTCTTGTGAAAACTGTGCCTGTTTTCAGGTTTACAAAAATGCTTCAGCATACTATAAAGTTTTTTCAGAGGTATACTGGGCATAGTTACAGTTGCTCAGCTATGAAGGACCAACAGGTTGAACCGATTCGCTACAGCACATCCCTTCCTGGGAATCTTTCCTTGCATGTGGCTGCCAATCCATCGCCCAGGAATCAAACCCAGGCCCTTCTTGCTGTGAGGTGACAGCGTTATCCACTGCACCACTGTGCCACCGGACAAGACCACTTTGGACTATTGCTGTTGGTCCATTCATCATAAATTCTGGACACAGTGTAAATGGATGATGGCATAGTAATCAAAACTTCTTGTCTGTTTATTGAAACCAAATAAAGAGTGGAAATATTGCATGTTTGTCAAAAACGTTCCCCTTTTTTCTAACATGTATGTGTCTTACAAAGTGAACACAACAAGCCGGAAGATCATCACCTCCACATGGTTTAATAATTTAGGACCGTACACAAACTAGAGGACAAAACAAAACACATAACAAAGCATGAGGGGGGAAAACAGGTAAAACTATAAAATCTTACATCTTTAGGCAAAACCAAAACTCATTAAAAAGTGACATAGTATTAACAGGAGGTGTTGGAATTCAAAATAAAATGCCAAAGCTTACAGCAATCCGGAACAGAGTATGTAAAGCTGGACAATCAAATAAATATGAATAAAGAAGAGCAGCTCTGACTGACCTCACGACAGACTTCAGTACATGTGGACCAATTTATCTCTATGCTGGCAGCACACTGAGCACGGCGAGGAAGACGATATGGAAGCAGTAAGTGTGTACGTGGAAGGCGGGTGGTGGGGGAGGTGGGTAAATGGTGGCAGCATTAGGCGGGCACTGAACACATGAGGTCAGCAGGATCATATCAACTTCCCTTCCCACAGCCATGTAAGCACAGTGTCCACGAACAATATGTGACGTTCCTGCTAATCATCCCCCAACCAATGATGAGACAACTTTCCAGGAACTTTCTGACTGTTCCGTGTGGAGCGGGGTGAGGCCTGTGATTACATTGGTGCTTTAAAATTGTCCAGTCAGACCAGGCCCAGTGCCTGTAGTCAAGAAGTGCGAACGGAGTGCTGATCTAAGATCAGATTCTACTTAGTCAGCACTGATTGCATTTGCTGTAGGATAAGAAGAGGATGTGATCCCTAAACAATAGCCCCTACTCTGAAAATACAGCATCAGATCATTGGAGGGTATCAGAATACTAGCATGCTTATTGTGCTGCATGCATTTAAATCAACTGACGAAAGAAAACCAGTATCATTCTTAAGCCTCAGTCATACTAGAAATTTGCAGTTTGTCTGGCAAAATGGCCATGTCCGTGGCTAGTCCGAAAGACTGGCGATGAAAACTCCTCCAGTTTGGTTAAAAACACAAATGTGAACAGATAAGTACATACTTGCGACTGTATAGTGCTGCACGCTGATCTGCAGCATGGTTGTCAACAGTGGAATCACTTGTGTGGAGCTGTGGTTAGCCAAGAAGCTAACACTGCAGTTAGCAAACTGGCTAACTCTCCTACCACAAACAGCAAAACCACAATACTCTCACAATGCTTAATTTATAGCTACTGGGGGAAAATGTTTAAAAAGCTTAGAATCTGGATAAATTAGCATTTCCTCCATTTTGAATACTCGCTGCAAAGGGCCAACCCTTCAGAGTTTAAAGAAGCAACGCTATCACGCAAATGCAAAGTTCTCCAAAGCTGCCCTTGAGACTAAATTTCGCATGGGACATTGATTTGTTGCAAAATGAAGTGTCACTATAATTAATATGAATGCAAGTCTGCTGACAGAATTTGGGTTGCAAATGCTAGTATGACAGGCCCTTCAAAGTACAAATTCAGACTTTTCCCCTTGGACAATTTGTGAGTAGAGCAGCATGGAAGAAGAAAAACGTTGCTACGGCTTTAAAACCCCAGCAGAAGTGCAAAAACACGCCCAATAAGTGTACTGAGTTGCCAGTTTATTAAGTAGTATAAGGGGTGGGGAACATTCACCATTACCGGTATCATCATAATTGCTGAATGCTTTTCTAAGCTTATACAGGAAATATCGTCAGTGCTGTTTCATTACAAACCATAGTTTGATTTGTCCTGTTTTAACTAGATTTAGCTCAGCCCTGTATGTGAAACCTTTAATAAAGATCACTGTACTCATCGTTTTTTGATAGTACTTTTAAATGTGGCACACCCTGGCTTTTGTCTTTTGCCAACTTATTAAAAACTAACTACTGTGATGCATATAGTGCAAATATATCCAAGTACCATCACTGTCTGCTAATTAGCCATTTTGTCAAAAACACCTACCATTTAGGTGCAGTTTTAGGTTGATAGTTATAGACTATAGCCCATGTGTTGCTGCATGTATTAGCCCCCACTCATCCATGGGAATGAACCATAAGGCCTAATAAGCTGGCAATTCAGTGTAGTTTAATACAAAGACTAGTGAAGACCATAAGAAGAGTATCCACAGTTACAGCAAGCACCTCTATCCACTCTGAAAAATCCAATCACATTATCTCTGATTTGGGGCTATTATGTGTTGAGTGTTTTGAGCTGACAACTGATCAAGCATCAGCTTTTCTCATTCAGTCTTAATGATGAGGTCCACGAGGAGTACAAAGGCTCAACCTTAGATCAGTAGTCAAACAGTTTTGATAAATATCCTATGACCTTTGTAACCATTGACTGGCCTCAGTCGTTACAACACCTATTTACCAGCAATCAATCAGGACGTCCTAAGTCTATACATTCATAAAGACGATCTCTATTCACTAATGTTAAAAGCCTCAATTAAAAGTAGCAATCTGTGGCCATTTGGGCCAGTTTAATGTTGCTTAATGAGCCCACATGAACTGAACAATGTTGGGGACACTGTGGGTTGCCCATGCGTCTTCTGACCCGATGAGTAGAATTAATGCATTATTTGTGCATAACATGGATTATATGCCTTGCTGTTCAAAACAAGATAGATGTGAAGTGTGCCAACAGTGCTCTTTTTGGGAGACATAGCCATCTACATATTAAAGGGCATAATGGTGCAGTTTAACAGGCTCTTGTTTGTGTGTGAGAGAGACAGAGAGAAGGATAGTGTGTTTCATAAAACAGTAGAGATGTGAGGATGGCATGGAAGAAGGAAAAAGAGAGGGATGAAACAGTGGACTCTCTGGCCCATGGAAAGGCCCCCTTCACTGGGCTTTATTGTGGGCCTACAGCCGAGCTGCCTCGCTGGGCATTATTGCTGGCTAACGCCCATCTGCTGGTGGTCTGTCTCAGCTTCCTCCTCCACATCTGCATGGTACTGCTCATATGTGTCATCATCGATGTCTGGAAGACCCAGGAGCTAGAAGACAACATCATATTCATGCTATAAAAGAGAACTTGATGTCCAAGAGAAGCCTGAAATCAGTTTCACACTGTTGGTGTCTGATGTTTGCTTTTTCAGTGTGCACTAGCACTACAAGGCTAATGTAGCTAATAAATAATGCAAACTTATTGCTAAAAGTTAGCATTGTTCTAACCGCATGCTTTAATTATGATGGATGACGTGACTTCTTTTAATACACAACAATATGTCAAATAATGACAGAAATCTTTATGTATAGTGTTTTTGTTTTTATGTACCAAAAATACCAAAATATTATTTTCTGTTTTGTTACTTGAAGGTTGATAAATACTCACCATCAAAGGAATAGTTGCACAAATAGTTGCACCCAGAAGGAATTAACCCAACAGGAATGAAACTTGGTTGGTAGGTTTGACATCATGAGACATGCAAACGATTCAAGTATCACACTCGACCGTGCGTGTGACGTAAGCAAGGACAGGACTTATCGCTGTACCAGCAGCCATGATTGCAGGCATTCAGCGAGTAGTTATGCCCTCCAGCACAATTGGCAAACAGCTGCCTAATCCAGCACTATATGCACAGTGACCGTTACAACAACTGCTTCTAACACCACGTCACCGTCACCAAAGACTGCAATGGTGTCGTGCCAGACCGTCATGGAGTGACTCTGAATGGGAGCAGGTCATCTTCAGTGACGAGTCCCACTTTGGTCTTGGTGGAGACGACCAAAGAATCAGTGTGTGGAGACACCGTGGTCAGCACCAAGATGAACAGTTTGTTGTCACACATCACATGTCCAATCGCCTGGTGTCACTCCACCTGCTCCCCTACCACACAATCTGCAGAAACTGTGTGAGAATATTCAAGATGCATGGGATGGATTATCACACCATTAGGAACCTCTACAACTCCATGCTGAGACCCATGTTGCGTTAGCAAACATGGCAGCCTGAAGTCATACTGAGAGACACTACTTCTGTATGTGTAGCTCAATAAATATTGCCCATATCAGTCTAAATTTATCATCATGTATTGTTCCTGGTACCCTTTATCATCCTTCATTGCAATCCGACACTTCCTTCTGGGTGCAACTATTCTTTTGATGATGAGTCTATGTAAATGATCTTTGTTGTGATTTGGCTGCTCTATATTGTGCTTCATTGTTAGGAGCAGGCATACAGCACTTCCTCTTTGTCCTAATGACCACATCCCCTTTCGGGTGAAAACAAACCCGATCACTGTGCCAGCGCCACATTGGTATTATTAGTGGCACCATGCCTAAAGATATCTGGGTCTCATTTTGCATGTCTAACAATAAAAAAATAAACAAGTTCACAATTTTCCTTACTTTTCATAATTATTGTATTATTGCGATTATCTATGGCCTTCCGCAGAGAGGATGAAAATGGTAAACTCCGGGTTCAGTCGCCAGTTCATACAGGTGGGTCAGTAAATGATGTTTAAGTGTATGTTATAGCCCACCTTTCAGGTGCAAGGTGCTAGTTAGCACAGCTAATGCCCTGTTAAGCATGTTAATGTTGCAAATGTTGACAGTGTCTTAATGACAGAAAAATAGATGACAGATGTCAGAAATACATTACTTGGTGATTCAACATGCAAGGGCCACTCTGGTCACTGGGTAGGGTCAATGACCTGCTTTGATGGAGGCAGACTGAAAGGACATTTGTCATTTTCTCTTGTTTTATCTATATAACTATGCTGATTGTTGAATGGCACTGACTTAATTGTTTGCCTGACTGGCCGCAGGATATGGGCTCCTAAAAGCTATAAATCAGCAAGGCATTCTTATTTTATGCTGTTATACTGACCTTTGTATTTACTGCCAGTCAAATTGTAGGGGATGCCTTTACCCAATTAGGGGAGGGTGGGGTGTGTGTGGAGTGTGTGTATTATGCAAGGGCAAAGTATCCGGATGTGCTACACTCATCTATTCAAAAAGCAGACTAGGCTAAAGCATTCTTTATAGCTTCCGTATGATCGGTGGCAATAACCTGTGGCAGGTTTTCATTACAAAATAATTCAAGCTGCTTCAACAGGACTGTGTATCTGAATCTTTAGTACATGGCACAAACTACATTACACACTCTAGTTTTTAAAAAGGGAGAACAGTACAGCTCATTATAAAAGGACTTTTAACACTTCGACACAGTCTGAGGGAAGTCATAAAAATGTAGGCATGCAGTCTGCATGATGCCAATTGATGCATATAAGTTTCATGACTTGTTAACTACATTAACCTTGCAGCTCCACAGCACAACCAAAGAAACAAACATGTCTCTGTTAATTGACTAAACGTGGAGGGGAAACTGTAAATTTGATTTGTCCAACTGTTGCATAAAAGGTTATATGGATGCAGCATTTTTCAAGAAGATTTTATTACACATATTACAGCACACAAATTACACTGTACACACAGTATTATAAAAAGAGATGAACGAAACAATCAAAGGAAAAAAGCTCTTTGCGTAAGAGATTCAGTCACAGCAAGGCTGTATGTGTATGAGTTAGGGATGTAAATGATTTACCAATAAACCACTAAACCTCTTGGCTAGATATGCCTAATGAAAATGAGTTCTTCATACACAGGCCGACGCCTGGTTCAACCCATCAGTACTACATTTCACTGTCCATAGCAGAAAGAGTTTTTAAAATCTCCATGCATTAATACAGGTTTTAGTTGATATTTGCGCTTTTACAATGGCTATGAACATGGCCAATTAGATTACACATCTGAAGTATCTGCTGTATAACTGATGGGTCAGATCCTCTTGTCTGTTTTGGGTGTTGTTAAAGATTCATTGCTGACGGCTGGTTAATGGTCAAAGGACCTGGTCAAAAGAATTTGCCAACATTTGCATCCCCAGTGTGTTAGTGTCTTGCTATACTTGTGGGGTCCTTACAAATATAGGACTACATGAAGTATCTGGCAAAGTGAGGACATTATGCTGGAATTGCTGTTCTCTCCCAAAATCCCCTTTTTTCTAAATCTAACAGAGTCGAAAAGTAGCCATTTGGATACTGAGGTTATGGTTTGGTTTAGGTGTGTGTGTGTGTCTGTTTGTGCATGCTTGAGGCAAAGAGCACTCACAGGTCTGAAGGATCTGAAGACCTTTTCGAGGACCTCCAGCAAGGTTTTGTTGCCACAGGAGGAAATGTAGTCCTGGGCCAGCTGCAGGAAAGGCAGACAATCCTCGCTCTCACTCCACACATGCTGTAAACACACACAGCCCATCATCAGTCACAGCAAATACACATTTGACTGAATAGTTAAAGAATGTGTAATTCTGTACAGGTGGTTTCAGTACATGTCATGAAATGAAATCCAGCGTGATTACAATTGACCTATGTGTACATGTTGTTCTCATTCTCAGATAAAAGCAATTAAGTGCATATTATTTCAGATAGGATTTAAGATAAGATATCACCTTGATATATGGTATCAAGTATCAAATGTAGAAAGCAAATTGTGTATGTATGCATAGATAACTGTGGTCAAGAGATAAATCATTACAGGGCACATCATTATAGTTCTTGTTCTTGAAACTCCTATTGATGTGCTTCTAGAACGTCACTAAATGTAAACTGACCTAATAAAATTATTGGACAACAATTATTAACAACTGAGATTATCTGAGATGATCTGACCTTTCCCAGATTAAAGGGTAACTCCACCAAAGATTTCTGCATTGTCAGAATTGGTCATGGTGTTAGTGAAATTTAGACTGATATGGACAATATTTATTGAGCTACACATACAGAAGTAGTGTCTCTCAGTATGGCATCAGGCTGCCATGTTTGCTAATGCAACATGCATACACCTTGGCATGGAGTTGTAGAGGTTCTTAATGGTGTCCTGTGATAATCCATCCCATGCCGCTTAAATATTCTCAAACAGTTCCTGTAGATTTTGCCGGTGGAATGGTGGAATTACGCTTTAATGTTATTTACTATGTGTGATGGTAATGAATAGGGTGCCAAAAGCATTAAACACGGTTTTACAATAGTTTTGAGATGGTTGGGGTCTAAACCATATTTTCTAAAATCCATGCATGGCACAGAGTCTGAATTTAAAATACATAGAGTAAAAAAAAACCCAAACATACATTGATGCGTGTGCAAAAGTTATAGCACACTTTTTTATAGCACGCTTTATTTTTGCCTATATATTAAAGTCAGCAAATAAACAAAAACTGGGCACTAAATGTGCAGATGTGTTATCTGTGGAGGATGATTAAACTTGGCCAGGGGTGCTCAAAGTTTTGCATATGACTGTATGTGACTGAATGTGTAAAATAAGGCAAAACATTAAATAGAAAGGCATTTTTTATCTCTATTTCTGTATTATTACCATTACATAAAAATGAAGGTTCACAGGTAATTTTATTAAATAAAATGCCTATGTTCATATTGTGGACATCGTGAACTTGGATTCCCATCACCACCACTGTACAGAAATCTGAGCTGGTAGGTTTCTGGTAAATATGTTTTGTCAATTCCAACAATTAAATTATGCAGAATGAAAAACTGTTGGAATTACCCGTTAAGGGTGATGGGGATGTCATTCAATGTACTCTAGGATAAAAAAAAAAAGCTAACGTTGTAGCTTGCCATGGCAGCAAAATGGTTAGAGCAGCATCTTTGGTGGGTTCAAATGAACAAAGTTTGTCTAACAAGGATGCAGAAGCCATTGAACTGAATACTTAGGCTTATGCATAGCAGTTAGTTACCATCCTGATGTCCTAAGCACATCACAGCAATGCGAAAATACGGCTGAAACAGTTTTCCAAAGCGCCTTATATCTGCTAACTGCGGAGTTCAAACTCCATGGCATTATGTTTTTTACAGCCAAGTTATTTGCTAGCTAGGTTATCACAACCATCATTCTTGCTCTGCTTATTCTTGTGGGAAAGCACCTAGTGACTCCCACTGGTCTTGCTAGAGAAAGGGGGGGGAGTGCTGAATAAGGCAAAATAATGGGCTTCGGGCCTTTAGCAAGCCTCCCTGCTGTCTGCTTCCTGGTACAGCTCACAAATATTCCTGTTTACAGCCTCAGGTTTGACGTATCAGCATTGGCACTAATTTAATTGTGTGCACAGCATCCAGCCTGCCAGCACCCACAACATCAGTCGCTCACTGTGCTGTTATATAAAGGCAACTCAGGATGCCTGCTGCAGGGCTCAAGCTCCAGTTGATCGTTATTAAAGGGTTCTAAACATTTGTGTGGCTTTATATACCAAAAACAGCTGTAAATCTTTTTTTCACATGACCACTTACCAACCTTTCTTTTCCCCTTACAATTAAGCAGGGTGTTTGTGTGATGGTTAATACATTTATGTAAATGACCCCTGTTCTCATTGGCTGGTTATGGCATCATACCCATCATGTTTTTGTAGCTTAGCTTATTATATATGGGCTGCATGGAGTGAGAAGTGGACGCAAGGGAAAGCAAGGAAATTGTAGTTTTCTGTGATATGGGTCTGTTAATAAAGAGCCTCAGGCTATCATTCTGTCTCTCACATAGCCCGGAAGCCCTGAATTTCAGCCTTGTGGGTACCAGCCATGATTCACAGACCACAAAGGAATCGGTCTTTCACTTAGAGGAAGGAGCAAGGTCATTACTAATGGAAGTTTATTATTTCCTTCCTCAAATCATATGACCAGGTGTGACTCACTGGGACGTACCCAGGCGTAGTGCATAGAGGTCCTGTGGTTTTGGTCACTGTACCCTTATTAAAGTAAGTCCATAGCTGTAAAGTATAATAGCATAATAACCTGCCACTTTTGTCTTTAAGAGCCCCTTAAATCATTCCAGGTTGGTTATTCCCAGTGGGCCTGCAACATATATGATTGGTTCTATAATTGATTAATCCATCGGCCATTAATTGGTTAACCGAATAACTGATTTATTCAACTATTATCCCACTTATGCCCAATTGTTCCTTGTTGGTTCTTTACAGTAGGGAAACAACTAATTATGGTTTCTTAAATCGATTAATCTATTAACTGATTGGTCAGTTAATCAGCTAATTACATAACCATGCCTAATACAAGATACAAGGTGCCACTTTTATTTTGGAGAACCTCTTAATGTCAAGTAGAATCATACCTGGGTGGTTCTTTACAGTAGGGCAGCAAATAATTATTATTTCCATAACTGATTAATCTATCAGCAATTAACTGGCTGATCGATTAATCGACTAATTAAAACATCATTCCTATTATAAGTCACAGATTTTATAAAATGAGAAGTTCCTACTTTTTTTCAGAGAACCTATTTAAGTCAGATAGAAACATTCCTTGACTATTTCCTTAACTAATGAGTATTTCTACAGTTGATTAATGTATTAGCCATTATACAGTTAATCGATGAATCGAGATGTAGAACCGTTATGTCTAACATACAAGTTCCCACTTTTGTTTTGGAGAACCTATTAATGTCAGAATCATTCTTTGACAGTTCCCTATAGTAGGGCTGCAACTCATAGTTATTTCTAGAATTCATGGGTCACTTTCCAGCTCATCGACTAACTGATAAATGGTTCATGCCTAATATAACACAGTTTATCTTAAGCACTATTATATCCCACTTTCACTTTGGAGAACACCTTATTGTGAGGTAGGATCAATATTTAATGCTTCTTTACAGTTCAACTGCAACTCATGACTACTTCTATAAGCAATTAATCTATCCTTCATTAATTGACTAATCAAACAATTATGCCGGATATATGAGAAGTTTTATCTTTTGCTTTCAGCCCATTTATGTCAGTTAGAATCATTCCTTGATGGGTCTTGACACAATGGTTGCACCTTTGGGGGATGAGATGCAACTGGACAAGCTGGTCAGGCGAGTACGGTCAGTTGGTGCGGAACTGGACTCTGTGGTGAAGGTGTTAAAGAGAAGGACACTGCACAAACTGCTGTCCATTTTGGATGATGATGGGCACCCACTGCACACCATCACTATGGACAAATGAGCAAGTTCAGTGGTAGGTTGCTGTCACAAAGCTGCTCCACAGACAGACTCAGGAGATCCTATGTCCCGAGAGCCATCAGGCTCTTCAACTCTTCCCAGTGGGGCCGGAAGAGGGAAGAGGACAGATGAGGACTGAATCTCATGTTAAATCAGAGGTTTATTGATCTGCACTATCACACTGTATACTGTACATCTGTACACTGTATATCCTGTACATCTGCACTCCTGGACACTCTAGACACTTTACTTAAATACCAATATATGCACATTGTCACTGTCATTATCTGCTGATATCTGCGCCCCTTGCACATTTATTATTATTGCACTGCGTTTTTATCTCCGGGTTTTTTACATATTTTCGAAGGGTCTACAGTATTTTTGTAGATAAACTTTGTTCATATTTCACATATTTCACATATTTCATATATTTTTTCACATATTTCTTGCTTCATTGTAATAAGAATGACAAAATTATAAAATTATAAAAATTATAAAAATAACATTATTCATGTAACAGATTTATCAAACATTATTCGACTTGTTAAAATCGGTTGCACCACCATGTCCCATCTGTGCAACAAGCGTTTCTTCTTTCATTGTGCAATGAAAAACAGGAGCTATATCGCCCCCTATATTTTATGTAGTGTACTGCAGTCACATGAAATAACTGTGTATCATGTCACTGCTGTCAGAACAAAATCTGCATTTTTGTTGTTTTTATCAATTTTTGGCATAATTTGAAATTGGCTGTTTCCGTTTGCACCATATGTAAATTTCATTATGAACTGACCAAAGGAAATTACTATCCTTAAATTACTATTATATACACATATATAAAATATATATTATCATGAGTTACCATTTAGGAGATACACAGTTTTGTATTGACTGCAGAATTCCAGAGCCCTATGTGACTCACACTTCTGGTTTGGTCCCTTTCTGCTGAGCTGAGCATTGATCAGGTTTAGTAACTGGAGCCCTGTCTTCCCAGTGCCTGCAGATAGGGGGATGGAGTTATTTCTGAGCACTGATATCTGCCCTTGGGACTCCCGCGCAGCAGCGTAATCTAGGTTGGGTGTGGGATGTTTTAGCGTGTGCATGTAAGGGTGCTGGGATAATGCGCATGTGGATGAGAGACAGACAGGAAGACAGACAGTGAGGGTGGAGAGTGCTAGCTGTATTCTCCATTACATAATGTCTAGCACACTATTTTGAACAGAGCCGAAGAGGTTACGTGAAGAAGACATAAAAACATGTTTTCCTAGGCCAGGCCGTTCAACACCTGATACCCAGAGCAGGTCCCACGTTGGGGTTACATCACAAAGAGGACAGTGCGAGTCTGCACTGGGACACTTCCCTGTCATAATCAACTATTCATTACACCATGGCAGTGCCTGAGAGGGAACACAGCCACTGAACTGTGCAGGCTTTCAAACCTTCCTCTCACACAATACACTGCGGTCGTGTGGTGCCGCCGACCAGTCTGAAAATGAAGCCTTTTCTCTCTCTACGCCTTTGACCAAGGAAACCAATTATAATGTGCTTGCTAAATTAAATGTATATGTCCAAAAGTATCCACACGGCCTTTCTTACTAGTGGATTTAGCTACCTTAAGGTGCACCTGTTGCTGAAACAGGTGTTCAAATGCACAAAAGCAGCTTATATAATCTCCATAGAAAAGCACTGAGTAAACAAATGGGAAACTGAGGAGCAGGCACACATGAGCCTAAAACCACCATGCCCAATGCCAAATGTGGGCTAGAGGGGTATATAGACTCCCAGCATTGGGCTGTGGAGCAGTGGAACTTCACTGAGTGATGAAGCTCCATCCAACAGGGATGCACAATGATTTCAGAATGTTATGGGTAGATACTTGCTTTTTGGACAGATGTTTGGGTTTCATTGATATTTAAAACTGATATTTGACTATGTGTTCATTCCAAAACCATGTATTCAAGTACTCAAGTCCGGCATTTAGGCAATACTAAGTTTTCCTGGATTTTGTCATTTTATTCCTTGCAATCCTCCACAAGGGGAGGATCATGATCCAATAAGACTTTTCGGTTGTGTCTTTGAAAGCCCTCCACCTCCACACTCTGATAATAATGCAAAACATCAAAAGGAAAAAATAAGTTTATATCTGAAAAATAACTAATAAATAATAAAGTTGTTGATTTTGTGGTTATAAATGTGTAAAAGCGTAACAAAAATGTTGCTATAATTATTACAGTAATGTACCTATATTTGCTATTATAGTTTGGCACATTCTTGGCTGTCAGGGGGCTTTTAACTGGTTTAAATACGGCAGGGTAAGGGGACCTTCATTTTGTTTATTTAGTCATCACACATTCATGGGCCATGTGTTCATCTAATTTCTACATCTGTAGTGGGCTGTCCCCAGATTCTTCACCACCTCAGGCCTTGCAGCCAGTAATCCAGCTCTGCCCTATACAAATAAGTGTACCATTTTTCTGTGATGCTAATGACTTCTATATGAATGTTAATACATATATTTAAAAAGAAACAAGAATCTCCAAAATGGTAACCTTATAGTAGAAGGCAAAAATGTTCTTTGCTTTTAAAAGAGATCTGTTATGCTTTACTGGTATTTCCCTTTCCTTTAGCGTGTTATGTAACTTTGTATGCATATAAACAAATGTAAATTGCTAGTTATAATGCCATAAAGTACATGCCAGTGGGAGAAACTCTCTCCCACAGAAACCATTTTTTATCAGCTGCCTGAAACGGCTCATTGAAATTCCAGCCTTTCTCTCTGTTACAAGGTGACATCATCTTGTAACACAAGCCTTATTCCCTGCCTACCGGCAATCTACCAGGCTTGATCTACTGGGCTTTCAGGATGGGACTCTTGCTCAAACTGATATGACAGAACTGACGACATGGTAAGAACATTGTAAGAACTGTGTGGGGGCGGAACTTGTAGAAGGATGCTGCTTTCGCTGCTGAACAATCAGAGCATGCTGGGTCTTATCTGAAGGAGGGGAAGAGCATGAATACAGAGAGTGACAAGCATTTACATCTATCCTAGCAGACCCCAAAAATAAAACTGTGAACATTAAAAATGGGCATAATAGGTTCCCTTAATGGAAGTCGATGCAATGACACTTTTCTTTTCCAAGTAACTTCCAACCATTTCCATTGGTCCATTCATGATGACATACTGGCGCAACATGAAGGACAGCTGCTGTGCTGAAATGATGGAGGGGAAATGGAGACACATTTTTTTCCTGTTGATGGGCGGTAGAGACACGAAGACTATTAGATATCGATATCGGCCCACAGTTCCCATGTCGGTGTATGGGATCCAGCACCTTTTGTGATCCACAACATGCCATCAGCACCTGAGCACACTATTGCTCTTGTGGCTGAATGCTGAAAGCGTCTACAAACTTCTGGACACAGTGTGTAGTGTAGTGCATTGCCAGTAGTGTTTATTCTAATTCCCCCCCACAGTTTTCAGAGTGCAGTGAAAGAATTCAGGCTGCAGGCTGACGTCATCGGCCTGCCTAGACTCCTTATTGGGCCCGTCAGAGCAGCCAAGGGAGGATGGCGTAATTACTGAACCGAACACGCACCCAATGGCCTGGCTGCGTCTCCAATGGACGTGCGCTCCCTATCTAGTGCACTGCATGAAACAATGGCTCCTACTCTCAAATGCTGCACTGAAATCGTATTCGCCAGCTTCTTGTTGGAATTCTCCCGTTCCACCTTAAATGAGAATTCTTAGAAGAAGCCGTCTTCATCTTCATCTCGCTCTCTCTCTCTTTCTCGCTCTCTCTCACTCAAGCACACTCCTCCCCTCAGCCTGCCCCCACCCACCCCCACCTACCCCCTCTCCACTCCGTGCCCATCATCGTACTTACAAAACTGTCGCCTCCTCCCGTCATGCCGTCGGGACACAGCACATAGAAGGATATCCCGGGCTCGGCGTAAAAGTCCAGGCGCCTCTCGTCCACCTCCTCGGCGAAGATCAGGTCGAACGGGTTGCCCGAGCACCATTTCTCCGCCGTGTCCACCAGCTGCTTGAACTCCATCCTTCCCTCCTTGTCGTCGGCCGCGCACTGCAGCAGCACCTGAGCGCCTCGTGCCCGCCTTCACTGCCGATGCTCGAGCCCACGAAAGCACAGACAAGCCCTCTAAAGCAGCACCCAAGCGTCCACTCCCTACAGCTCCGTCCGCATGGTGATCTTGTGGGCTGGATGGGCGCTAGCGCTGTCGCATACTGGCCTCTCCGCTCCCTCCTGCTCTCGCGCACAGCAATGCGCTGAGAGAGCGTGCGCGTGTCTCTGTCTCGCGATGACGACGGGGCGAAAACACGGTGCCGTCATCACAAAGGCACCGTGCACCGTGCGCGCGCCCGTTTAACAGCGGGCCTTCATATATCACTGAAATTAAACCGCGACATTAAAGCCTGTTCAAAACACATTACTGAGAATATTATTGGGGTGGGAGTTGGGGAGGGGTGTTCTCCCTGCTGTACATCCCAGACATATCAGGCCATTGAAACACCGTTGGGATAAACTAGCAACAAACGAAAGCTTAAAGAGGAATTCCACAGAATTTGGGGGAAAAAAAACAGTTCCCAGTTCATGCGCTGGGATGTAAACAAAGCCATTTTGAATGGTTTACTGAGAGTTGGGTCATTGTAAACAAACGTATCGACTCATATTTCTGTACAGTGGTGGTGATGGGACTGTCCATTTAATCAGCTCCACTTACCATACAGGAGCACTTTGTAGTTCTACACTTACCATCTTTTTCTCGGTATATTTAATTAGCCCTCTTTTCACCTTGTTCTTCAAAGGTCAGGACCCTCACAGGACCACCACAGAGCAGGTGTTATGTGGGTGGTTGATCAATCTGAGCACTGCAGTGACACTGACGTGGTGGTGGTATGTTAGTGTGTTGTGCTGGTGTGAGTTGATCAGAGACAGCAGTGCTGCTGGTGTGTTTAAACACCTCAGTGTCACTGCTGGACTGAGAATACACCAACCAAACTATCCAGCCAACAGTGTCCTGTGGGCAGAGTCCTGTAACCACTGATGAAGGACTAGAGGATGACCAACACAAACTCTGCAGCAGCAGATGAGCTACTGTTTCTGACTGTACATATACACTGTGGACCAACAAAGTAGGAGTGTATACACACATACTAGCTCTACACTGAAACATGTGCTAACCAGCCTCAAAATCAGTGTGTCATCCAGCGCCACCCACTATAGGACATGTTAGCTAGCTACCATTATTGCTGATTTGCAAATCATTTATCAAAATATACCTTTTAAATAAACCCATGTGCTATTCCAGTTTGAGGTGATGATCATGTAATAATGATGATGTAATAAGCTTATTAAATGCTTAATCTCCATGGTTAATGTTCATATAAGATGCAGCAGTTGTGGATGACTATGATTATTTAGTAACTACTATGACAATTATATGTAGTATGTACTTAAATGTAGATGTTTTGTAAGTTGTGAGAACTGAATATTGAATTTGGACATTGTTTTATACTAGTTTTGTGATAAAAATTTTGGCCTAAAATATATAGATTTTATATAGATTTCTAGTATAAAACAATGTTGCAGGCATCAGGAAATGTGGATGTGTGTGTGTATATGTGTGTGTTAGGAATGTGTGTTTGGTACTGTGTGTAATGTTGTCACTCTCTGTGCACTGTGTGCTACTGTTACCAAATACATATTCCTTGTATGTGTGAACATACTTGGCCAGTAAAGCTTGATTCTGATTCTGATTTATAACAATTACATGCAATAACTTTCTGTGAGAGAGCTTTCAGAGCAATTAAAGAAATGGCTTAAAATTATTATACATTAAACCAAACTGCTCTGAATTACTTTTTCTGAATTGTTTATATATTGATGTGATGTCCAGAACCAGCCGGTTCTTCCACTGGGTCATCGGGCTTCTAAACAGCCAGTACTGCTGGTGTATTGGTCTCTATGGAGAGCCCACACATACACCCCAATAGGCTACATCACTCTGCACTTCACATCATATCTATTCCTGCACATGCAGAGACTGAACTCTTGTTCGTCTTCTATGCATATCCTTTATATTCTGGAATACGTGTGTATCAATATTCTATCTTCTTTATACCCTGCATCTCTTTTATCTTCCTCAGACTCCCCAAACTGCATATATGAAAATGTGCACATCTGCATATATATTAACCTCACATGTGATGTAAGCAAGGACAGGCCTTATTGCTGAACCTGACTGACCCAACAGCCACGATTGCAACCTTTCAGCAAGCAGTGATGCCCTTCATGAGTCATCCTATTAGTGCCTGCACCATTGGCAAACAACTGCACGACACAAGACTACATGCACACAGATTGTTATGACGACTGCCCTAAACACCACATCAACATCACCAAAGACTGGAAGGTGTTGTGCCAGACTGTCATGGAGTGACTCAGAACAGCGAGCATGGCAGAATTAGCAAACATGACAGCCCGACACCATACTGAGAGCCACTGCTTCTGTATGTGTAGCTCAATAAATATTGCCCATATCAGTGTAAATGTATCATCATTTATCATTTATTGTTCCTGGTAACCTTTATCTTCCCTCAGAATAGCATTAAAATCCGACACTTCCTTCAGGGTGCAACTATTGTTTTGAAGATCAGTGTATATTAGTGTTACATAAAACTGTATATTTGGATAAACCGAGCTATTCTGGTGTGTAGTGTTGTGTATATTTATTGTCTAATGTGTATATTTTTTGTACGTAAGTGCTGCAAGAGACTATGCACCTAAGATTTTCACTCTCTTCCACACCTGTGTAAATGTGACATGACAATAAGCGTGATTTAATGTGATTTGGTTATGTAGAGATTTTAAAAATCAGGTGGAATTCCCCTGTGGCATGTTAAATGAAAGTTATTTTTATGAGATATTGCAAAAAAAATGGTGTTATCCATTAATACCTAATACCCATGAGAGAGAATATACTCTCTCGTACTTCCCCATCCAGCCTTATTTTACCCTGTACGTTTGTTAGATTGTCTCTAAAAATTGGCTTATTGTGGTGTATAACATGAGATGACCTAAACAGCCATAACAGGATAATATAGGGTTGGGTCTTGTCTTANTTAGTGTACTGTAAGTAGTGTGTTGGTGTACAGTAACTCAGTAAGTGTAACGTGTTAGTGTACTGTAAGAAGTGTGATGGTGTACAGTAACTCAGTAAGTGTAACGTGTTAGTGTACTGTAAGTAGTGTGATGGTGTACAGTAACTCAGTAAGTGTAATGTGCTAGTGTACTGTAAGAAGTGTGTTGGTGTACAGTAACTCAGTAAGTGTAGTGTGTTAGCGTACTGTAAGTAGTGTGTTTTTGTATCTATGCTGAAGTATTTCCATTCTGGAGGATTTTTATAATGTATACAATTACATAAAAAAGAAAACGAGATCAAATAAATTAAAATGTCACATTGTGGGGAAAAATACTACAATTAAAAAAAATACTAACATTAAAATAAGGATAATATAAAAGATAATAATAAATAGGCACCAAAACAGCGCATAATATGTCTAGCAAAGAACAATGAGATTCAACCACATGTGCACAATTCCCTATAGAATATAGACCATTTATTTTCCCCATAGGGAAAACCTGCTTAGACCCGGATTTACTAATATGGGCATATAGGCACAGCTGAGTGGATGTCTATAGTGGGCGTGGCCTGTAGAGGGCGTGGCCTGCAACGGGCGTGTCCTAAGCTTTTTCTTTTGTGGCGTTGTCTTCGCTACATGAGGTTTAAAAGCCTTGGAGGGGCTTTTCCGCCACAGGGGGCGACCGAGATCCAAACCTTTCCCCTCCGCTGCTCTGCTCTACTCGCTCAGACTGAGCAATGAGGGGCGATTAGTGGCGATCCAGGCTACTTCTTTCACCAGCCCGTATCAAAATGCTCCTTGTAGCCGGTAACGTGTCCTGCGTTTTTCCGTCAGCCGCTTGTATGAGGAGTTTATGATGGACCGAGTGACCGAGTGACTGACCGACTCCTCGTGCGCCGCTTTTTCTGAGCTACCCGGCATATAACAAGC
Organism: Semaprochilodus insignis; assembly: GCA_034552555.1. Taxonomy (NCBI): domain Eukaryota; kingdom Metazoa; phylum Chordata; class Actinopteri; order Characiformes; family Prochilodontidae; genus Semaprochilodus; species Semaprochilodus insignis. Next base: position 34,546,301 of record CM067475.1, read on the forward strand.
TGTATCTCAACATGGACACTTCACCTAAGGGTAACAAGTCCGACGAGGAGCCCGAATCTCCGGAGGATGAAGAAGTTGATCCCAGAATTCAGGTACTGGTGGCGCTTCGTTTTCGGATTCCCTGTTCCACCTTAAATGGTGCAGCAGTTCCATTCTGGCAACTACTGCACCATTTAAGGTGAAACGGCGAATTCGACTAAGAAGCTGACTTCACTTTGAACGGAACTCCACATTCACATCGCTATGTAACTTATATCTATATGCATATTTACAAATATAGGCTATAAGCCTTCATACACTCTACATAGCCTCCATAAGTCAGTCAGTCAATAGCACTTCAACAGGTTCTCTGCTTGAAGGGACAGGCTGAAGGTTAAGAAGACCCGCTGATAAGCCTTCGTTAATGTCACACTGTGATAATGACCCAATAAGCTGCTTGATGATCTTCAGGCTCATGGTCCGAGTTCACATTCATATAATGCCCACTTTACTGTAAGGCTGTGTTATACAGGGTGTTTGGTCATGCATGCAGGTTTCGGTTTCTCTGAGCGGATTGTTTAAAGGTGAATTCCACTCATTCTTCTGTCTGCGATAATTCAATCACTCATTGAGATGTAGACAGTTAACCAGGTTCAAGGGAAATGGTCCGTTGTAGAGAAGCGTGTCCACTTGTATTCCTTCATTACAGTGGTGGTGATGGGAACCAGGGGTCCGCAACACAAACACACACAATCTACTTTGCGGAAACAGTCAGTGAACCTACATGTGTCTTAGTAGAAATGGGTAACATAGTGGTACATTTGAAATCTTTGGGGACCCCAAGAGGATAGCAGGCCTTCTGATGGTCCCTTCACCCCATGCTCACCGTTTTCCTGGCATCCCGCCAGTGGCTAAGCAGGCCAAAATGCCTCTTATGCCAGTTTCATTGGCAAAATCCCAGACTATTTATTCTTCCTTCATTTCTTTCTATTATTGTCGTTTGTAAATCAGTTAAGTCGATAATTTTAATGTAACACCGTGTCACCAACAACATTTTGAACTACATCATTTTATATAAGACGTACTCAGTAATTGATTCACTCTATGTTGCATGTAGTATTCGGCTTTTGGTTCAAATTTTTATTTAATAAAAAACTCAAATCTGTTTTTAGGGGATTAAAACTAGTTAGACCTTTTACGCGGGTCAGTAATGTGGGTGGACCAGCAGTGGCATACACTCAGCGGGGTGCCGGCCTTATCAAGCCAGCAGACTGATATATGCGTGCTATCTGGGACTGGTTTATCTTACAGCGTCCTGCACGTACACCGCCATCCTGTGGATACTTTAAAAAGGCCAAAACTCTCATAAAACTCACAAAGTTTATTAAACATTGGACCTCTTTGATCAGTATCTTCCTAAATTTGGATTTCCTTAATTTGTTCCTGAGAAAGTTCCTAAGAAAATGTCTACGTCAGATTCAGGACGTGGTCTTAAACCACAGAACTGTTCACATCATGGTGCTCTTGAATGTGCATAGACTCTATTCTTACCTAAGGACTAATCCAAAATAAGAAAACACTGGTGAATGTGCGAATCTGTAGGTTTTAAGGAGAAATGTATTCTTAGGAAGAACGAGGCCCATTGTCCCGGGCGGCGTATTCTTAACCTCTGTATGTAAAAGGAGCTTTTATGGGCTATTTCCTGCTCTGAGTGGCTTTGTTTACGTCTTAGCCATTTCATTATGCAGCTGTTTTTGGAATTCCCCATGTTGCTCATCAAGACAAGCCCCAAAGGCTTGTCTAGGAACTGGCCAACACCTTATATTAGTTGGCTTAAAGGTGTGTCCATAGGAAAGCCCTGGCACCACATGCGGGCTGCAGTTTGGAGAGTGTATTTCGGGGATGTATTTTGGAAACAACAACATTCCTTCAGTTCTTCCTTTTCCAACATTCCTTCAGTTCTTTAAAACATTCCTTTGACATGTATCCACCATCCTCGACAAAATGTAAAGACAGAGCCAGAGGTATCTTAAGTGGGATGTTTGTTGAGGTGAAACAGCCACAACTGGGCTTAAATTTCTACTCGGATTCCTAATAGATTCCAGATGTTGCTGCTCGGCTTGCATTGTGAAAGACTTTTTCGGTCAGTTTTAAGTCTCATTCCTTCTTTCTCACGTCTACAGGGAGAACTGGAGAAGCTGAATCAGTCTACAGACGACATCAACAGATGGGAAACAGAGCTGGAGGTAGGTCCGGCCTGCCTCTCGGCCGTGTGTGCCTTGTTTATCATGTCATTGTTTCTTGGTAGCGGCCAGAATTCCAGAAGGGAAAGCCTCTCTCAAAACCCGCCGCCCTTCCCCCTTCCCAGATGGGCCAATAGAAAGTTTGTCATGCGTGACTGCCATACTCTGGATTTGTGTTGAAGCAGAGGAAAACATTTATCTGTGTGCTGGAAATCCGGTGCTGTTCTGTCTTTTCTAGTCCTGTAGATGAACAGCTTAGCTAATAATAACACCCTTGAGTTCTGTCCCTTGAGTTACTTTTTCAGTGATTGATTTCAGGATCAATGTTTTCATAAATGAGTAACACATTTGTTAAACTATCACTTCTGGAGATTATTTTTTATTGCACAAGAGCTACTTCATAATTCATAATCGATTCTACTATAACTAACTTTATCTCCAGAGTGATAACTTTACAGGAGAAGGAAAACCATTTACTTTTAATGTAAGTCAGTGAAACCAGACTTAGGACAAGTAATTCTGGGCCATCATGAAATTTACACACAATGTAAAGGATGCCAGACATTTTCAAATTATGTCAAACCTTAAAAAAGGCAAAACTGGAGATCCAAGGTTTTGTTCTGACAGTGACAATATATGAGTTATAGAAGTATAAATTTAGACAAATTATTATTGTGTAGAATTATCATCAAAAAGGATATTGTTGTGGTACAAATTCACTTATCTGAGTGCTGTAGAGAGTGTTAAGTTACAGCATGCATTTTCCTAATAGTAATATAATTACCTTAAAATTACCATCTGGGGTAGCTTCTAATATTACTTCATCAGCTGTAACAGGGAGTCGAGCAATACATATGGTTTCCAACCAGACAAACAAGAGGACTGAAGAACTGGTCTGGCAGTGTTTCGTTGTCCTCTACAACCCTGTATTGGTGTAGTGAGAATAAAGTTGAATTTCATTAAACCACTGGATGGAAGCAGTGTTAAGCTGCTTTTCCACTGCATGGTGGACTTGACTCGACTCAACTGGCCTTTTGTGGTTTTCCATTGGGCAAATCTGGAACTGGGCGCAGTTTTTGGCATCACCTTCAAAAGGTGATGGTAAACACGCTGCAGACTACTGATTGGTCGGTAAGAATCGTCACTGTAAACACATATGCTAACGCTACATACCAGGTTGTACCTCTTGCATCACCTTCAAGCAGCCAGTGTTGTCTTGTTGTTTGAACTCTGATATAGTGTTTAACTCTTTTGTCTTTTGTCTTGCTGCCATCAGAATGTTCTGAAAGTGGTCTCCTTCAAGTCATAGCAGTTTCATGTGGTGTTGCTATGATTACAGTTGTGGGGGGGGGGGGTACTATATCTGCACCAGGAAACAATGTAGCTGGTGCCAAAAGTGAACGTAGCCAAATCAAGTTGAGCTGCCCCATGCAGTGGAAATGCGGCTTTGCTTGTCATCTGCATTGAAAACTGGGGCTGGTTGCCCCGACTTTATGTTAGGCTGTAGGCTAGTTATGAAGTAAATGTTTACCCACTACAGGTTTATGCGTTAATAAGTCAAAATGGGTTACACCACACAAACGAGTGTTCATGTTGAGCTTAGCTACTGCTAGATATTTATGCCTCCCCCAGAGCAGGAGTATGTGTTGGGCAAACAAACGGGAACCATATAGATTGCATAATCAAAGGCCTTTTCACACCAAGCAAGTTTTTTACAGATGTGTTTTTTTAATGTAGTGGAACTTTCACACAATCACAATATGCATTCTTATTATCATCTTGTTTCTTTTCGTTTTGTTTTTGTTCTCTGATGTAAACAGGAAGAGAAAATTGAAACCATGACAACAGAACTCTGACTGGTCAGCCTGATTTTCAACACGTCTGCACAGCACAGAAAATCTAGTCTTGTTTAGTTCAAATGTCAGTTTAAATGTAAAAACATAACACAGGTCTTTCCTATACTGGATATCATTTTTACGTAATATGCAAAAGGAATACAATTCGAAAGCAGCGTGGCTGGTGTTAGAGGTGACGGTGTTGTTCTGTTGTTCTTGTATGTATAAGTTAGTTTTCAGTAGTTCAGACTAGTGAAAGGAAAAATGTGATTTTTCACTAAACGTATTGCCATATTTGGTATTAATTATTGGCTCAAGGCGTTTTTTCCATAGTGTTCCCTCAATTGTAGACTCTCAAAAATGATTCTTCAAAAGTTTAGTGTGGACAGTGGTTCTATCTGGAACCATAAACACTCAAAGGACCATTTGCAAACTTTTTTTTGGGGTTTTTTTTTGCATGGTGAAGTGGTTCTTTAGATTACAAGACAATGTGTAGTATATGGTTCTGCACAGAACCTTTTTGAAGAGGGTTCTATATAGCACCATGAAGGGTTCCTCTATTGTATCGCTCTGTTGTTTTTAGAAAAGTTTTATATAGCACCACATGCTACACATCCTCCATGAATCTAAAGAACCATTTCACCATGCAAACAACGATGCAAAGAACGTTTTTTGAGTGTTTATAATTTGTTGTCTTTACCAAAAAACCCTTGAAGAACCATCTTAAAGAAAGTAAACAGGAGTGAGAGATATGTAATCAGTATTCTTGGATCCATTTATTTGCTATTTAATTTTTTTAATTGTACATTCAGCAAATAAATATGTATCTTAGTTTGGTCTATGTAGATGATGATGATGGTGATTTTCATGTCAACAAAAGGTCTGATTTCACCAGGGGTGTTTCTACGTCTGCGCTCAACTTTATGCACTTTAATTATGCATTAATAGAAAAATCACGGAAGCAGTTTTTGCAGTATTCCTGTAGCACAACAAGCTTGCCTTTCGGGTTCACATTTATGGAAAACAGAGCTGTTGTTTACATATCCCGAGGAGATCCAGTCTGGTGATAGTTCTGCTATCCAGTAATAATTAAGATCCCTTATCTAAAGTAGTTTAGTCCACACAGAGGAGTTCCTTGAACATGTTTGGGAAGGATACCTGGAGTCCTGCTGTTTCTCCGAAAGTCCTCCTGTCCAAACAAACACCTCCGGAGTCGCCCTTAAGTTAACCAACTAGAGGGAAGAGTTATGCAACAAACTGCTTTTCCACAGTCAGTGTTGCTGAATGGCCATTAGTCATTCGAGAGCGCCAGGATGGGCTCTGCCGGAGGAAGCCTGGCTCCCTCTGACGTCTGTTCGGCCATGGGGATGCCATGAGAGAGGATGCAGAAGTCACTGTGCTCGAATTGGAGGCATGACCTGGCAGCACCATCCGGCCTTCAAATGTTATGAACTGTCCCTTAAGGGCAAAACAGAACGGAGACCAAAGTGCACCATTTTTCAAAGGCACAAAAACATTCGAACTGCTCCACAGATCACCACATGTCCTACATGTACAGCCCTGTGTACACTTAACACAACAAAAGAGCTTGTTCTTTTCTGCTGAAGGAGCTTTTTCTGTCTGTGGGGGTGAGCAGGGCGTTTCTCGCTTGTTAACTCAATTAGGGCTGAATTGAGTTAGCTGGAGCAGCGCTTTTCAAGAAGGCACAGGCTCGACTATTGAAGCATTTCATTTCTTCAGATTGCTGTGGGAGGACAAGGAGTGTTGGAATAGCCTGAAGGAGTGAAAGAATTTAAATGAGTTTAAAGCATTGCTGAACACCACATGCAGAGTTGAAGAAATATAATCAGCCCATTTTTCTTAACATGGTTAGCTAACTGCACTCAGGGCCACAGAAGCGTTTAGTGGGTTATGATGTAACATTAGCTATTAGCTGATGGGTTCTATGAGTACAGTGGTTTCGGGCCACCACATCCTGCATTATTTCCAATCAGTTAAGTTGAGTTCACTGACACGGTCGCTGTGTGAGTGAAAGCAGTGCACAGTTTCCAATAAACGTCAAAGCATCAACCTAACAATGAGTGCTAAATGCTAATGGCTAGCAGTAAGGAGCTAGTTAGCATTAGTGTGGCAGGCTAACAGCTGTGCTTACCACCAACAATGAAAATTAAACTTGTTCTGTTTGTTTAAGCGTGTTTAAATAAGGCCAGAAATTTTCTTGGATGAAAACATTTACAGTTTGTTGATCAATACATGATTCAAATTTCCAGTGTCTTTATCTATGAAATAAACAAGGGGGGAAGAGTTCCAGTTTCATGTGCTCTGATAAACTATGGAACGTGTACAATCATCGTCAGAAAGATTAGTTGCACAAATGGTTGCACCCAGAAGGACTCAACCGACAGGACTGAAACTTGGTGGGCAGGTTTGACATTGTGAGACATGCGAATGATTCAAGTTCCATGCTCGGCCATGCATGTGACGTCAGCAAGGGCGGGTCTTATCGCTGTACCTGACTCACCCAACAGCCACAAATGTGGACGTTCAGCGAGCAGTGATGCCCTCCATGAGTCATCCTGTTAGTGCCAGCACCATTAGCGGATGGCTGCATGACACAGGACTATATGTACACAGTCCGTTACGACGACTGCCCTTAACACCACATCAGCATCACCAAAGACTGCAATGGTGTCGTGCCAGACTGTCATGGAGTGACTCAGAATGGCTGCAGGTCATCTTCAGTGACGAGTCCCACTTTTGTCTTGGTGGAGACGACCAACAAATCCATGTGTCCCTCAATCACTAAATAAAAAAAGCTCCTAAAATTCAGAGTCGAGTGGCTTAGGCGTGGATGAGGCAGGGACATTTACCACAAAAGATTTACCCAACAAACACAGTTACATTGTAATAACCTTGTGACAACCTATTGTTTTGGTGCCCACAATGTTAAAATGTAATTCCTCATTTATATTTCCCCTAACAACATAGTGGCGACTTTCTCTGTACATTGTCACAAACCATTAGAATCCTCGTAAGTTTTGTTACATGGAACTCAGTGGTAACAGGTAGTATGAGACAGTGTTACCTAATAATGAAATTGTGACAGTATAAACAGCACCACCTTTGACAACGTTGTATCAATGCTATAAGAAAACAGACAACATTGTGACAATATTGTGTGTTTGCTGGGGTTGTATGTGTCCTTAACTTATATTCATATTAAATAATTTGCCAGCATAGAGAGACCTGTAGCTACAGAAAAAGACCTGTGGCCGAAGTTCAATAGTGAGACCCTAAACAACCCTGAGAGATGGGTGCTATCAGCTTATGCTATATGTCATATAGGGGTTGCTGAAAAAATGTAGCAGTTTAGAAATGATGCACTGTTTGTAAATACCTCTGCTTTTTACCCCGGGTTACTTTGTCTCTTGAAAAGACCATCGTGTTTAAGCTGTGGACTCTCTTGACACTTGCCAGCCTCTGGGTAAGCTTTACACAGCAGTGTTCTCTAACACTAGTCCAGCAAGTGGTACAAGTGGTTAGTATATAGAGGCAGCCTCACCAGTTGACTAAAACAAGCGCAACCTCAGATGTCATGTGAATTTTCTCGGGTGCATTAATCATGAAATTTACACACAGTGTAAAGGGCTTGTCTATTGTGATGTACTTTCAAATTTCCGCAACGATGTATAAGACATGTAGGGATGGAAGTGAGGAATTGACGGCCTACATGTTAAAGGGTTACCACTGGGTTACACTTGTTGCTTTGTGTGTCTGCATTAATTAGAACAGCAACAAAACACTAATCAGGAATGTTTGTGACTGAGCACCACACAGTATATGATTTTGCATTTTACAGCTCCGGGCAATACCAGTAATGCAGTAATGATCAGCAGGCTATATGAGCAGCCCTGGTCCAAGTTTTCTCTACTTTATGGAGTATATGGGCAGTGCAGCACTTTGTTGTGCATATTGTTTCTGTCAGATCTAATTGCATCTCTGGTTGCCAGGATTCCAGGCAGAGGTTCCGTGCTGTCCTGGTGGAGGCCACGATCAAGCTGGATGAACAGGTCAAGAAGATTGGCAAAGCAGTGGAGGACTCCAAGCCATACTGGGAAGCCCGGAGAGTGGCTCGGCAGGTAAGGTCACTTCCTGCAAACTGTTGTGTTAACAGACCAGCCATCGTCTGTCCACCGTGACATGGCATCCGGGTGCTGCTGCTCACCAGTGGCTGAGCGTTGTGTCCCACATTGTTGGCTCTATTTGGTACTTCTTGGCACTATTTCGGTTCATTGAGCATGTTGAAGTGGTGGTGGTGGCAGGAGAGAATTCTCTGACTCCCTTATAGATACATGAAAGTGAAAGTGAGCAAAGCAAGTAGATGACAGCTAAGAAGGCACCAGAACACAGCAGCTTGATTTTTCAACGACAGTGCAAGAGGGAAAAAAATCTTCTAAACCATAAACAAGTAGTATTTGAATATCCAGTTCCTAATGAGAGAATTCCACCAACCATATCATTGCATTGTTAAAGAAATGGGTCAGGAAAATCTTATTTAACCAATTTTCCACTTAACCCAGTTGTAGTCAATCAGCTATTTACGTTGGCCTCCTAAACCAGAGAAGCAAAATTAGACCCCAAACGTGTTCATACACTAGAAGTCAATAGACATTCTAAACTTTTTCGTCAATAAACCCCAAAAAATCCCCTCAGATTGCTTCCAGGTCTTCAATAAGGTGGTACAGACTTGTCAGTGTGGTTTAGAACACAGTATGACTTACCGTGAACTGCAGAAATGAGCAAACTGTGTAGGATGTGTGTTTAGGATGTAGTTATGGAAAGAGTTAGGGTGTTGGTTGACTTCTTGTGTTTGTTAGCTACTTCAGTTTGGTAGCTCCTGCAAGCAGAATTTAGAAACATGTCTTGGCTGTAGGCCTGGGTGATAGGGGGATGTTATCGGACATCCTTGTTAATGGACAAGTAACCCAAATGCGAAAAAGCATTGTTTTAAGAAAAGAACTGAGAGAGAATTGGAGAAGACCAATTTACTGTTAAACAGCTTGAAAATATGTTGGGAATTTGGGGTTTCATGCTCATTTAGTTGCTCCAATAGTTTTCCTGTTTGAGAGAGAGAGGGAGAAAGAGATAGAGAAATAAGTTAAAAGGCTGCCTGTTCCTGAACTCTCTGGTTTGAACTCTAATGATAGGTTTACCAACCGCATGACCTTTTGCTTGAAGTTTAGCTTGAGTGCGTGGAACTAAAATAAATACCTTCATGCTTTGTAAGTTCAGCTTGCTTTAGTGTTTTCAGCAGTGCCCAGACCTACTTGGCTGATCAGCAAATAGGAAAATGGGAAATATGTTATGTAGATTATTTTTATGTGCATAAACACCTTTTTATCCATTGTTGCAATAATAGTAATAATTTCCACTAGCCCCTTCATTCTTTTTTTTGTTTTTGGAATACTTTTAATCAGCAGATGTAGCTTAAATTGGGAACATTGGAAACGTATAAGAGATTAACTCTTTATTTGGAGATTTTTTCATCCAGAGCAACTTTTAAAATGCCAAAACAAAAGGTCTGTGCTACGTACTTAGTGGGAATTTTTTGGGAAAACACTTCAAACGTTAAAAAACGCAGCCGATGTAGTCATCCCAGACAGGGCAGCAGGCTTTAAAAGGCACTTCGAATTTTTTGGTGGCTGTGAGAGGCTTTTTAGTGCTGGGGAAAGAGCTAATGACCCAGAGCTGAGAAGCTATTCAGACTATGAAATGGCACTCTCTTTGTCAGGTGCGTCCTAATAACCCATCCATTTAACCTGCTTCCTAATACAACTTTGAGTGTACTTTCCAACAGCATAAGAACCATTCAGCTTATGTTAAGCTGTATTCCACTGCAGTAGCTGTGTTTCCCAGTGGTACAAAACCACTGCATACTTCATGTTCCTACAATATTCCAAAATAGCAACTTCCAGCAGGGCTTTGCAATCTCATTCAAGTCTTTTCCCTTTTCTTGAAACGAGGTTACTCGAAACGAGGAAAGAGTTTCTTGAGATGGCACTTTTGCTAAATCTTTGCTCTACTTTTACTCTGCAGCCTCAGATACCCTCCCTACCCGTTTTTCCTCTCTTTCCTTCCCTCCTCTCCCTTCCCACGCTCGCTACAGCATCTGCACCCAGACACTCAGTAATAGATGATGCTGCTGCCTGTGCATCAGTGCTGGAGTCATTTGTTAGCAAACAAGCCTTAGAGTTCCCATGAACAGGGAGGGATGTTTTGGAGGACAGCTCCTTCTGCACAGCTGCACAGATCAAACCGATTCTTCACAGCCCAGCGACTTTGACCTGACTCAGGCCGAGAGGCCAGGTTCTTCTGAAATGCGGATCAGTCTCTGTTCCTCATGGTGCAGGGTTGTGTGCGTATGTGTGACTTTGTGCCTGCAGTGCTATGTATAGGAGAACGCTGGAGCTAATTAGCAAGGCTCTGGTGTGAAGGCTGGGATTACAGCTGATTGGAGGCTGCATGCATGAAACGCCAATTATCACCTTGTGACAACAATTAAACACTTACGTCACAGGTGCCCAGTAATGTCCCAGAGTTTTTCTACACTATGTCTCTCATGCATGTCTCTCACGAGATGCTCTACTTAACTATGTTAAAAGTGATCTCTTTAACCTGCTGTCAGCTGCAGTCCTGCTTGGTGATGATTTTAGCATGCGGTTTTAGGCGAGATATAATGGGTTATTATTTGTGGATTATTATCAGCCTGGTAACTTTAGTACAAACTTATCAAACATGTCTTTGCTGTTTGACTACTTTTACGTAGGCTAGTTGTTTGTTTTGGTTGCCTGTTGCTTTAAAGGGCCCATATCATGCAAAACTTAAAAAAAACAAACAAACAAAAAAAAAAACAGGTTGATGTAGTATGTAAGTACTGTTAACATTTTGCAGTGCACTGCTTACTCTCTAGTACTTACGGTCCATATATGGAAACTGAGGCCAGTCTGAGTTAATTGTACTTATGAAGTCACCAGAAAAAAAAAAAAACAATATTAGATAACTGATGTTGTTATATATAAAAGGCCATGTGGCAAAATGTACAATAATGCAGATAAAAACAACTTCAATAGCTCTCGTTGATGTTTAATACTGACGTTAGTTCGAAAAATTGAGCTCAAAGAAGGGGTTCAAAAACTTCAGTTTCTAATATGTAGTTCGAGTCCCTGAGTCACTGAGGTGTTAAAAGGGCGGAGCATGCCTTTTCAGTGTGTGGGTGTGAGTGAGAAAACCTAGAGACAAACTAAAAACTGTATAGAGCCTAGAAATAAAAAAACAGGCACCCATTCTGATCGCTTTCAAACCACTTCAGCAACAGTGAGGGTCCCCACACTGTGTCTGCTCCACACACAGAAACCTCACTCTCACCAAGTGCATTGTGTTTTGGGCAGGGCTCTAGATACACACATGAGTCATATTTGTCTGGTTAGAGTGAGCAAATGATATGACCGATTGCGATATCTGCCTTTCATTATATGGTCACTTCTGTCACACCTGTGCTTTGTTGCTTTTATTGTTGGCAACTGACCAAACTCTTATGTGTCAAAGCCTATATAATCACTATATAGACATCTGGATCCCTGACTTTGATCAGGGTGTGGATTCACTATAAACGTGTGTTTATTTGATTGCAGTTGTGTCAGATATGTGCAAACATAACAAAAAGCGCTTTATTCACAAAAAAAAAACAAGTTCAAATGATGATGGCAATAATCGGAAAAATACTGAATACTGGCAGCATGATAACCAGTTGACCACTAAAATGCATATATCCATCTTTTCAGTCTCTAACTGTTTAGTCCCACAATCACACTGTTGTGCAGAGTCTTTCAGTCTGGACTGCTTTTTGAATAAGGCATCATACACCATAATACAGGTCAATACAGGTCATTAGAACATGGCGCAATAGGTTGAAACTTTTTTTAGGTTTTTAAACCCACAATGACAGCCTAAGTTGAGCTGATGTGGGCTCTTTAATACCACATCAAAAAATCATCAACTTCTAAAAGCACCACTATGAAGCTATGGCTTATGAGGTAAAGAAGCGTGACGGATATGTATTATCAGAAGCAGAAGTGTCTGTACTGGTGCATGTAAATGGGGTGAGGCAGAGCTCTTCCAGCTAATCTTTCAGAGTCAGACACTGCAGCGTAATTCAGCACTGTTGATAAGAAAGACGTCAGCCTGCTTCTCAATCCTGTACACGGATCTATTCCTCAAACGAGGCCTGCACTCCAGAACTGAATTAGTTGAGTTTGCTCAAAAAGTGAGGCAATGGACTGCCTGGAGCCTTAGCTAATCTTGTTGGTTTTTAAACGAGAGATCAATTAGATTTAACACTAGGGGGAAAAAAAATAGGGCGTAAACAGCAGCTGTCTTTGACGTTTGTGTGTGACCCTAGTTGCCATGTGCCCTATTTTCTTCCCATTGAAAAAGTAGAAAGTGTCAAGAAAAGATGGCTGTGGGGAAAATTCTTAACTCTAACAGCAGATGCTGAAGGCCAAAGGAGTGTTTTGCCAGCAAATTGCTGGCACAGCGTTTCATTCCGCTGGATCCGGGGCTGTGGAGTCAGCACTCACTTGCATACACACTCAAGTAGACACAGAATGTTTGTGAGCAGAAGGTACAGGTTAGATCCGTTACTGGCATTAATGAAACAAAGAAAAAGTAGTTACGTCACAAAGAAAAAGTAGTGTTCAGTGAGCATGTTAATGCTGAACTGCATTTGTTGGGGCTGTTATTTTTTCTATAAAATTGTTGAATAAATGACATATAACACATTATGATACAGTACCTCCTTTATGTGAATATATTTTCATTTCTTAAAATTTGTTTTAGGCAATAAAAAATAAACCTGTCTGGTGGTGTGAGTGTTTGGTATATGTGCTGGATAACTATCAAAAAGAGAGTCATTTAATTATGTAAATAAGATGTTTGGCATCATTTCATGTATAAAATCACAAATGATGCAAAATATGACAGCTTTAAAAGTAATCAGCTAACAACAAATCTAACCAATAGCATATTATAAGGACTTTTATTCTGACATTGCTTTTTAGAAAGAGCAGGCAGGTATTGCATCATAAAGAAGACCCCAAGTGACCCCATGTGACCCCAAGTGATTTTGAGTTTGGTTTAGTTCAGTAATGTGCTGCAACCTCAGAACAACAATGAACATCCATCAGCGTTGTAGTTACACTGTTATACTGGTGTCCAAGTGCAAAGACTAGTTTATACTGTTTTTCAGTGTTAATGGACGGTTGGGCCATTTGGTATTTTCTGGGTGGTAAAATTGATTATCCTGTTTAAAAATAAATAATTATCATTATAGAACTATGAGACAGGTATCACACATTGAATTGATCCCTGCAGGGACACAAATGCACAATACATATTTTTATTAAGATTTTTAAAGGTCATTTTAAAAACCTTATTTGCCATTGAGCCACGTGTGTTTATGTTCAAATTATATTTGCAGGCTGTTAGACCTTGAGCATGATGTTGACAGTTGGCCCGTCTTCTCATGTTTGCCTGAGGAAGAGAGTGTGCTGAGCTATTTGTGTTGATAAACTAATAATCTTAGTTTGTGTGTGGTGTGAGGGGGGGTCTCATGTGACTGCCCTGTGGTGACTCTTTAAGACTGCTGCCATCACATGCCCACTAAACAGGGCTCAGACACCTGTCTGTCTGTCTGTCTGTCTGTCTGTTTCTCTCTCTCTCTCTCTCTCCCTCCTTGTCTCTATCTCTGCCACTCTCTCTCTCTTTGCAGTATACATACAACTCCCCACCTCCCCCACTGTGTCTGGTTTGTCAGGGAGACAGGTAGACAAGACAGTTGGACAGATGGATGGACTGCTTTCGACATGGCCAGCTGTCACAAACAGAAAGGGGCTCGAGCCCCAACCCCTCCTGTCCAGCCAATCACAGACCACCATTTAGTAACACCACCAAGTCCTGAAGGACTGATATCATTGGCTGTCTGTTAATAATTTGGGACAGACAGACAGACAGACAATTAGATAGATAATTAGATATTCATTTATCGATATTATCTGCCTGTGTATCAGGTAAACAAAGAGACAGACCAGCAGAGAGAGACAGATAGAGATAGATAGACGGGCAAACAGACAATCAGAAAGACACAGAAATGCTCAACAGTGCACAACTAGCTTGATTGTACTGTATATAGTGGCAAATGTTTGAACAACACTTAGTCTTTCTTGTTTCTAGTATCTGACGTTTTAGACCAGCTGATCAAATTATAGGCGATTAAATCTGATTTGCATGGTCAGACTGTAGTCGCTTTTACTCACATAGCCATATTGGTGACTATAGAAATATGCTGACAAGACAGAAGCAAAACTTATATCATGTTATACTTCACAACAGCACTTCAGTCATTAACTACAGCATGAACAGTGTGTGCTGACCTGGTCAGCAGACTGCTAACAGGTGGTATTGGTTATATTTAGAGATGGACTTTAAGCTCAAACCCTGTAATCAAGTAGTCAGGACTCCCTAAATGTCTGTTAAAATTTCTGTTCTCCGTGTTCAAGCTGTAATATTTGAAAAAAACACCACTGATGTTCTTGTCACACGTTCTGCTGCACCCCAAATGACAAGAAATAAGATCTGATCAATGTGAAACTCACATAGCCAGAGAGCCGATTTGAATCAGGTTGGAAACCAACTATTTGGAATGTAACCAGCTGGAATAAGTCTGAGTTCAGGAAATCTTGCTCAAACTAGATGTACGCTCTGATTTGAGCTGCCTGTCTGAACACAACCCCACTGGACGTTACAAAATGCAGCCGATGTAGTCATCCCACCTGACAGAACTGTGAAGAGGAGAAAGACACTTTAAGAGTTTTTGGAAGCTGTAAGAGACTTTGTAACATCAGGAAAAGAGAGAATGACAGACAGACAAAAAGATGCGTAGATAAATGTTAAGAGATAGATGGACAGACAAATAAAAAGATAAATAGAAAAACATGGATAGATAGATAGATAGATAGATAGATAGATAGATAGATAGATAGCTGTAGAGATGGATATAGAGATAGAGAGATACAGATATAGATGGAGAGATAGATGGGCTGATGGATAGATAGATGGACTGATGGACTGATTGATAGATTGATTGATTGAAAACCATGGATAGACAGACATTTGGGCAAGCTGACAGACAGACAGATTGATGCACCATTAGATAGACAGGCAGATACTGACAGACATAGAGATTGACACAAAAAAAAAATATATATATATATATATTAATCAAACAAACAGATATATAGACAGACAGAGAGATACACTGAACGACAGATCAGGAACAGAACAAAGGGATATCTGTTTTCCACTGGGTTGTAGTGTGAGCATGCTTACTCATCTTTGGTGAGTTTTCTGATTAATCTCTGGATTGCATGTGGTCTGATAACGCACACTAAAAGAGTAATATGAGAGTTGTGGAAAGAACTGCTCGTCCTGTGTTCCTCTTGCAGGCTGACATACCGTAAGTCTTTATTTAACCCTGTCTCACGCATGCATGCGTCCTCGGGCACACTACTGGCCGGCCTCACAAACCAGACAGGAACAGACATCCAGTGAAGTGACATCTGTTGAGCACTGTGTGGCACGTGTATGAGATATGATGGGGATAAGCACGTGAGCTGCTTAGAGCTAAACTCCTCATCCCTCTGGTCATGGTCCCAGTGCTGTTTGTTGGACTGGCAGATCATCTAAAGCCTTACTTTCCTTATCGACTGGAAATGAATAATGTGACCCATTTTCTGAAGAGAGAGCAGTTTGGGTTTCTGTTGTCTAAAGTTTGGCCTAAATGTGGGAGTGAACGCAGCATAGTAGGGTAGTAGCGACTGTCTGTGCTGCACACGGTGCTTACTCTAGATATTAGCCATTAATCGTAATAATGCGACTCGACTATGTAAAACATGAATATGGACAAAAGGTGAATATGGACTTAAGTGTCTGTAAATAAAATACATGAAGGGAGGGCCTATAAAAGAGCACGACCTGGAGAAATTTAGGGGCCAGGTACAAGATCACGCCTGGCCCTGCGAGACCATGAGTCTTCTAGAGGACACCCTCAGCATGGTTTGTTTCCTGCTGGCTGGCCAGCTGTACGCTCACACACACTGACAGGTCAGGGGAAGTCCACAGAACACACTCACACTATTTCCGTCACACAGCTGTGCCACACTTCATGGACTCCCACTTCTTCTCTAAGTCACCTTGCTGCTTCAGACCCCCACCCGTAGACTTCCTCTGTCTCCTCTATCTCTTTCCTTATGACTAAAGTGCTCATAGCACTTCTGCACCGCAGATACATGCTCATTGTTCACTCAGCAGGGTGTCTGTGCAGCCTGCTTGCTGACAGGCCTAATTTTGCATGTGCCATTTTATTCACAGTGAGCTCGAGCATAATGATAGATTGTGTTTGTCATTGCAGAGACAAAGACGGCGCAGGAAGGTACAGTTTACAGCGAATAAAGATGTGGGTAGAGAGTTTGGACTGTGAATCGTTTTTAAGGTACAACCAGGGATTTGTAAGAGATGTACTGATAAGGGAATTCTGGGCCGATATCCAATATATTTTTTGGTCATCTGGCTATGTGACATTCTGCCACAAGTTCTGCCTCTAAATGTTTCGTCCCTTTCTGTTGCTGTGCATAGTGAGAGCATGCCAAGCTTGCTGGTAGGCGGGGAATAAGAATTGTGTTACGAGATGATGTCACCTTGTAACAGAGAATAGGACTAGAATTCCAACAAGGTGTTTCAAGCAGCTGGGAATAATGACTTCAGTGAGAGAGAGTTACTCAAAATGCTATATAACACACTAAAGTTAAGGGGAAAAAATGGAAAAGCATGATGGGTCCCCACAAACATCATGTACATAGCCATCAATGCTGATGCTCATCCATACATTGTCTGGAGACACTGACTCAATCCACCTAGTTTAGAGTTGGTATTAAAGTTTTATCCATTTTGGGTTACAAATGAAGTAAAATTCATAAATTACTGATTCCTTGGTGCAATAACCCAACCTCGCCTGAACATCCTGCGCTTCCTCAGGGTAATAAATACAATCTCAAAAGTACAGTTTATTCATTTTTTAATGACAGGGAAAAAACAGAAAATGTACTTAACAGACTTTTTATAGACTTGCAGCATATATTCATCAGTTCTTCGCGATAACACCTCATGTGTCTGTGACTGGTGTTGCCCAACTTGCCTGCTGACACATCTGATTTACCATGTGCCACATTATTCACGCCGAGCTTGAGTGTGATCTCAGCTTGTGTTTGTTACTGTAGATACAAGACACAGTCTTAAAGATACAGTAAGGGATTTAAAGGCAGTTTTAGGTTATGATTCAGTACAGTATATTGCTGGCATATATTCATTGATTTGTGTTTTGACCTAGCATATAGTCTGCATGGGCTTGATTATTAAAGCCTACCCCTGCCTACTTCAACCACTTGAGCCACCCATCCAGTTTGAGATATGGTCCATACCAGCATACTCTGCAGTAGTAGGCTTTGCCTGTGCAATCACTGCTGGCACCACTGGCATGTAACTCATGTAACCCCTGTGACACAGCAGAACCGTCTCTAGATGTACCTCCACACACGCCCAGTCATAAAAATAAATGTCTGAGTGCTGGAAAACACAAGGACACATTTTGTCATTTCCAACATTATATATTATTATATGCTAGTTATGCTACAAAGTAGCCAGCCAGAATGAGGCTACAGCCAGAATAGATGCTGCCTGGACACAGATTGAGTTTACCTAAAAAATGCAATTAGATTTAGTGGACAAGTTATTTAGTGTAATTGAGGTAGCTTAATTATGTGTATTCAGTGTGCAATGATTACTAACACGTTTTCTCTGCAGCACTCTTCTAGCTTACTCATTCCTCATCCTCAGCTTCCCCAAGCAACCAAAAATTGTCCAAACTTGCAGCACCCATCAAACCATAATATCCACCCACCCTAGCCTCTGAGTTTCACAGAGAGCTCTATTTTGGTTCACCTCTAAGTTGTTTCATTCAAACCTGTATTTCCTAAATATGAGTATTCTTATTTACAAGGCACATGAATACTTGTTCATTTACATTACACGCTGATCAGGGTATTCTAGACTTGGCCTGGGAATTCATTATAGACACATGTCCCCAAACTTCCCCTTCACAGTTTTAGAAATGATGCTGCTTGTGCTGTCACTTCCTGATCAAGGCTTTACATTTAGCCTTGCAAGTCAGACTTCTACCTGTAGTCAGAGAGTGTGGTGCTAAGTGTGGCTCAGAACTGCCTACTTTGACAGGAAAGAGCTGCGTGACTGAAGTTTGAAATAACCCACCACAAACCTCTGTTCTACAAAGGTGCTACTATTGACCATCTTACAGCGAGAACACTTGTCTAACATCAGCTCTCATCGGTTCATGTACATCTGTTCAGGGTCACATTTCAGCAAGGACCATTGGCTGTGTTCTAGCCCTCCAGTTACAAACCTAGCAGGGTGTGAGATATGAGAGACAATGCCGCTTTAGCTGAGACTGTGGAGTCTCGGTGGCCTGGTTATGGTCATGGAGTTAGTGTGCACAGTTTCCCTTATATTTGTGTGAATGACCTTCATGTGTGTGTCACAATGGACGAGCAGTTGAAGCAGACAAAGAGAGGCCACATATGGGGCTCTGTAGGATGCCATTGATTAAACCCGTCCTTATTCTTTGTCTATGACTGCACAGACATTACTATAGTATTTACTAGGAGTGGACAATATGATGATAGTTTATCATTTTTGTGCTTTTCAGGGTGTATCATGGTAATGGGCAGTTCTTCCAGAACACTGAGCAAGTGAGGGGACCAAATGAACATGAACAACCAGCATATGCTAACTGCATAAAGCGCTTATTTGCAAATAGTCGGCCGAATGCTGTGTCAAGCTCCCTGCTAATGAGCCCAGTGTGTTCTGATTGGTCAGCTTGGCCGCTCGCTTCTAATGTGGTCTGACAAATTGTTTGATTGTTTATGGAAATGATGGGCACTGTGTTCTTTGGGCCAAAAAAAGGACCATCTAGATCGTTGCCAGCGTAAAGTTAGAAATCGAGTGTGTGAGGTGATGTGTATGTGTAGCTCAGTAAGTTTTGTCCATGTCAGTCTAAATTTATCCTCATTCATTGTTCCTGGAAACCTTTATCTTCCTTCCGAGTAGCACTGCAATATAACACTTCCTTCTGGGTGCAGCTATTCTTTTGATGACGAGTCTATGTGGTCTAGTATTTAGTCATAATTCCTCAAATTGCCCATTAGTAGTTTAATTCTGACAATTTCACAAATACACTTTACGTAAACTAAGTATATAAAGAGGAACATTATTCACCTGAGATTAATGGCCATAGTGTGTGTGTGGGTGTGTGTGTCTGTATGTGTGTGTATATATATATATATAATTTTCCCCACCCTTGATTTGCGGTATATGATGTGCACTTGAGATGAGCCGGACGTTGTGGTTGAACACCTGACGTAGTTTCAAGCTGTACGTTGTGTTAGGCAGTGACTAATTATGGGGGTTTTCTCTGCTGCTTTTAAAAGCAGAGGATGGTCGACTTCCTGTACTTCCTCTTTTTGTGACGTTGAATAAACTTATATTATACGCTGAGGCAGGGGCTAGCAGAAGTGGGTCACAAGCTTTAGTAGGTCAAGAGCTAAGGATTGCCGAGGTGCTCCTCCACATCGAAATCACAAACACAGCAGCTAAGTTAGTAGCATTCTAGAGCAGAACCAACAATCTTCATGAAATATACATCAGTCCTTGCCTTCTTTTCTCCCCCCCTCCACCCCCGACTTTCTTCAGCAAGGCCACTTGAAGTAGGCCACATCCTGCAGAGTTCTAGAGAACCTCATACGAGTGGAGTCCTGCTGTGCTGTTTCTGCCATAACTAAGGAGAGAGAAAATGACAGACCCACTCCAAAAAAAGCAGAGCAGCCTGATTTTTCCATCTGTCTATTCTTCTCATAACATTTATGCAGATCTGAGGAAGAACACCTTACTGAAGACGTGCTTTTCTCATCAGTTTCATATCCTGGGTGGGAAGGGACGGGCTGTTACATGTGGGATAGATTGTCTTAGGCCGCTCCTTCACTGTGTTTGGTTAGTTTTGACCTTAGAGGACCAGTTATCTCGAACACGATCCCGCTGGCGTGATTTGGTCCTGTTAATGGTTTACTTTGCTCACACTCTTAAGCGATAGGTTTGGTGAGAAATCAGATATACCCATATGTTGTTCAGTCTGCACATGCAACGGAACTACAAAGTATACCCCACCAATTAGCATCCTGCAAACTGGACACTGCATGTTAAGTGATCTCCAATAGACTTGCTTATGTAGTTTTGACGCTGCGTGACAGTTTTAGGCTGTAAGGCTATGTGGCAGCTTTAAGACTCCTATTTCTACTGTTTTTGGTTCTGCAGTCCAATTTTGTAGCTAATCATGCCACTTGCCTCCTGACTAATATCTGTGTTAGCTGATGTATCTCTTTAGGGGAGCTTTCTTAGGAAAGCAACATTTCTTTTTTAAAAATAGTATGTGTAGTATTTAAAAACTGTTAACATTTCAAAGCGTACCAAGCTCACATTATAGTCCACACATCCTCTATGTTAAAACTAAGTTGCAAAAAATGTTGATTTTCAATTCATTGTTTGGGTGATGACATAAATACCAATGCAATAACATACAGTTGGGTGCCAATGTATGAGACTGTTTTGCATTTATTTTATTATCTGTTATTACAGATTATATTATCCCTTATTTTCTATTATCAGCATAATAATAACAAATCTTTACATTTCAGATTTATTAGTATTCTGTCCTGTAATATGTTGCTGGCATGGAATCCATATATTTGTGCAGAAGCCGATGTTGAGTTGATCAAATCCACTGCGTTGTCTGAACACAAGCTTCAACTGAAGTGATGACACTCAAAACAGAAAAACTGACCCTGGCCTTAGTGTGTTCAGTGTCACAAATTTGCTTACATTTGTATAATGACCTAGAAATGGTGCAGGAACTGGATGCTTCCTAATCCTGGATCCTTTTTAAATTCATTTTGTTTGTTTGAATTTTTTCAGAATTCTAAAGCATTCTGGGCCCAGATTTTCCATGTGATCTGAGACTTCTGGACCCCACTGTATATCAAACCTTCCAGTCTACAGCAGTTTAGCCCTGCATACTCAAGCTGAGGTTTTAAGGAGTGTTGCTTTTTGAATGAGGCATAGCAGATGGCAGCTAACCATCCAGCCAGTCACACATATCAGTCTTAAAGGCACAGTAATAAAACCTGTCTGTTAGCATTGTCACCAGTTCAATATGCATTTAAACCTGTAAATAAACAACAGAAGGTTTACATTTTTGAAAATATTCATTCATATTCATTATTAATGTTTTCACCAAAACAAATTTCTCATGCACAGTTGTTTGCAAAGATTTTGGCACCCAATTTACATATTTGTTTCCTTGCTATCTGAAAATACGTTAACACACTCTCTGCACATTTTAAGACACAGTTACTGTTTGTTTGATGAGTTTAGCAAATTGGGTGAGTTTTAAAGTGCAAAGGTTATGACACATTTTATATAGTATGTTTTATTTTTTCCAACATATTAAAATCAGCAAATAAATAGAAATGGTGTATTAATTTATAATAAGAAATCCAGCAAAAAACATAACAGCCTGTAACAATCCTTCCAAAATAAAGGGATTCTGATATTAAGGGATTAAGAGGTCATGTAAACATGAATTATGACTGTTTTGGGGACATAAACAAAGACAAATGTCATTAGTGAACTTCAAGAGAGAAATGGCTAAATAAACAGGACTAATGTACGATTTGAGCTCTTTAAAGTTGCTGGCACCAAAGCTGCTTTAAAGGTTAATCGCTGGGAAAAGTTTGGTCATTTCAGGCTGCCTGGCTAATCCTCGGGTGTTATTGAAGTGTGTTAAATCTGCAGCTGAGGCTGGGGTGTGTAAAATCAGTGGAACAGATGAAGCGAGTGCTGGTTGGCCTTGGGCCTGAGTAATAGGGGCATGTGAATTACATAACGGCAGCAGTGGATGGTCTTACATGCTCATCATCTGGAGACACACGTCAGTTAGGATGACACTTCCGCTCTATGAACCGAGAGCCAGTGTTCCAGTCAAATCCCCCATAAATACAATAACACATTAACACTGCCACATATTCATTCCTTATATACTCACGTGGATGCAGCTAGAGCACAGACCACTGGGGGAGAGTGATGCTCTGGCCATTTTAGGCCAACTGCAGCTGTTCTGACACAATCTTGTAGTTTGTATTGTTCTAGAAGGTCACTATTATTCGAGCAGTACAGTACTGCACTGTGTCTGTGTTGGCTTGAGAATTGTGCGAGTTGTAAGCATTGTGTTGCCCACTCTAACACGTTGTGACATCTGCATCATTTTGGGCGGAAGAATGACGTCTTTGTTGGAATAGCCTCCCAGTTCATTGTCCAGCAGCTTAAATGTCGTCAGCTGGAGAATTGTGGACTGCCTGCCCCCTCCCCACAACTTTGACAAAGGCTTGACTATAGCAGTGCTGGGAGCAGATTGAGCTCAGTTTGGAAAGAATTCCTGTTGTTCAGGCTTGGAATTGTGGGAGAGGTCTTGGGGGGTGGGGGGAACCCTGGTAAAAAAAAAGCCAGACTGGACTATGAAGTAACTTGTTTTTTATTTTTTGTGAGGTTTATCCTCTGTAGTATTAGTAGGCTGGAGTCACTTACCCAAATGTAGATATAAGTATAAATTTGTACACTTAGAAGCATGGCAAGTAGGTCTACCAGCCTACCGTTTCCCTCTAAATTCAATAAAATATATTATTTACAGGATGATTAAAAAAAAAAATGGTTTAGTCGTCTGAATATTGGGGGCCATAGGAGGTAAAACCAAGTTCAAAATTCTGGTTACTTGTTGGATATTGCATGATGTGATCCCCTATCCCCACTTGTCTGTGTTCACACTTGCTGCTGACAAACTGATCCTAAGTTTTGGAGTGTAATTAGTATGATTTTTAGTTTAAAACATTTAAAAACTAAAATTACCATCAGAGTATGTAGAAATAACAGTTTTGACAGTATGAAAAAAATGTCTGTGTCATGTTGCACAGATATCTACTGGAGTTAGCATGCTAACCAGCTAATCCCAGCCCGTTCTGTCTTGTAATACCACTTTGTGCCTCAAGATGCGATAGTGAGTCGTTGTGTTGAGTCTGCCATCAGTCCAACATGAGAAAATGGAGAAGGAGAGCGGCTGCAATGGCATATTCGAATCTCTTGTCAGTCATGTTGTAGATCCTGGTTAGAACATATAAGGCCAGATAGCGAATGAAAGAAAGAGTAAACAAGTAAACAATGGCTGAAACTCTTGGCAAAAAAAAGGTGATGTAAATAGAAGCAAAACAAAAGTTAACATTGGCATGGCGCTCCACTGCTGGAGTAAATGGGATGTTAGATGCTGCACTTGCTTGTTTCTTCTTCACTGGTAAGAACTGAAGAGGAAGGAGGAGGAACTTTGCATTTCCTAGTGATGTGTTGCCCCCTATTTGTTTGTAGGATGAATTTGACAGGTTGCATCATCTTACAGATTGCTCCTTTAAAGTTATCCAGTTCTAAACCATCAGAGTTTGGCACAGCACTTGTTGTCTAAAGCAGCTGCCCACAGTGTTCAGCTACACAAAGACGTTCTATTCATTTTTATAGTTCGGTCCTAAACCACATCAACACGACTGCATGTCATTAATGAAGAGCTGGCTGCAGATGGAGGGGTAGAGAGAAATCTTGGGGGAATGATTACAGAAAGGATTTGGGTGACTATTGATTTCTAGTGTTTGGTAGAAACATTAGCCTCATATGTTCCATTGCTGACCAACTTGATATTTGCTAAGTGAAAAATTGCATAAAATTTGATCACTATGTTTTTAACAGAAAATATGA
The DNA here is from genome assembly GCA_034552555.1 of Semaprochilodus insignis. Classification (NCBI taxonomy): domain Eukaryota; kingdom Metazoa; phylum Chordata; class Actinopteri; order Characiformes; family Prochilodontidae; genus Semaprochilodus; species Semaprochilodus insignis. The sequence continues at coordinate 34,570,443 of CM067475.1, forward strand.
TAGATAAGAAAAGATAAAAAAGTATTAAAGAAGTAAATGGTGTGTTTTATTTCAGTAATGATGGGGTGTGTCTGATTACAACACTGTGTAAGGCTCCCTTTAGTACAGCATTCTGAAAGGGAACTGGAACAAAACAGCCCGTTAGGCTTGTCGAGTAGAGTGACAGCACATGGGGTCACTGAAGGGAAATTCCAGTCATTTTTGAAATTGTCTGCCTAATTTAATCATAACAGAGTCGTCCAGAGGGGTTGAATGTGAAATGGTTCATTGCAGAGAAATTTACTGGCCCTGATTTCTTTACGGTGGTGGTGGTGGAGTCGGGGGGTGTTCAGCGTTCACAACACAAATATAGCCATTTTATTCACAATCTGGGACCACCAGTGACCACCTACCGTAGACTATCGTAAAACACCGGCAGCATGTTCACAACTGTTTCATGTAATAACTGTATGTGAGGGAGCTTACTGAAGCATTAAGCTCTTCAGACGTCTGGTTCCCATCATTACCACTGTGAACAAATCTGACTTGGCACGTTTCTCTATAACAGTGCATTTCACCTCAAACCACTCTGAATGACTTAGCTTACATCTCAACCACTTAATTATGTTGGAATTTTGAAAATTATATTTCCCTTTAACAGTATTAATGCAAATTTAAGTATTAAATATCATTTTAAAGCATGAAAAATTGGGATTTTCCTAGCACTGCCCTGTAGTCGACCGCCAGTTTACAGCATTCCCAGTACCCAGATGAGGGGAAGACGGGGACAGTTGAGTTGGTGACTCATCTGGCTGCGGCAGTATGACGTAGCGGTCTGCCCCCCACCGCACTTTCTCTTTCTGTCTTTCACCTCAGAACGAATGTAGGCCACGGAGAAGAGAAAACTCAAGGCTCCATAAGCAGGTCACGGTTCAATTCGTAGAGTTTGGGAAAGTCAAGCTGCTGCATCCCGAAATCAATGTCTCCTGCTTTGAACCCCCCCAGCGCCCTGGGGCTTTGGCCCTCAGGCTGCCACTGAGACCCTTCTAAAAGGAGATGGAGAGAGCATGGAATGATAAGGCTGCCTTTGTGGTGGTAATGAGCTATTAGGAACTCTGAAAGGCATCCCGTTTGTTTGTTTGGTTTTGTGGTTTCTAATGAGGACGGGAATGCAGACGGGAGTGAGGGGTTTTAAGTTAATCCAGCAGCTCGTCTCGCGGCTCAGTGGAAGCTCTGTCAGCAGCACAGGGCCGTATCTCACAGAGCGGAGGGCCTGATCTCTCTGTGCCTTTCAGTGAGGAAAGCGCTTTATGAAATATACAGCTGCTGCTCAGCTCAACGTGCCGGTTTTCTTTATGAATTCTTTAGCAGAAGATATCGCTGAATAATTCAAGTGATACTTACTGTGCAGCAGCAGATCATTATACAGCAGGAGCCACATACTGCAGGCCAGTGCCGTCCAGTAAGTTATAGGCAGTGTTTTTTATTTACATGTAGTGGTGAATTTTGCAGCACTGCTGTCAGGAAGTCCTGGGAAAGGACAGGAATTTTAAAAAGACTCAGGATTTATAGCATGCTCATGAGAAAAGTGCTGCATGTGGTGGATTCTGAGCAAAAGAACTGAATTCCAGTTGTACAGTGGTTTGGCAGAAGAAGTATGCAGTTATCCTCTTATCCCAAATGTAGACAGCCAGCCAAAACCTCTTTGGCGGTCAAAGTTTGAAACAGTTAGAAGAAAGTGGTTTATGATTTAGGCATTCAGTTTGCACAATGCTAATGGGAGCCTCTAAGCATCCACTACTGGTGGCTAGAGTGCAAACAGGGTTGCCAGATCCAGCTAAACTCTCCAAACTACTGAACATGCACTCTCCAAAGGCTGGAACTAGCCCAAAACGTATTCACAAGTATCCATCTACAAGATATACACAGTAGTCAGATTCAGAGATAGGTGGTAATTAAAGCACATTTACTCTAGTCTGACATAGAAAGAGTAAAGAACAGCACCTAACAAGTTTAAGTTCCTATTCTGATAGATGCTGGATATACGAAGAAGCTTCATGTATTATTATTTCACAGCTTCACTGAAGTAACAGTACCTTTCCATGAGTATGCCTTTAGGCTACATTAAATCTTCACTAAAATGAAGATCACCTTCAATATGTGAAGTTTTAATGTTGACTCACAGTTTTTCTCTGCTCTTCCAGGCTCAGGTGGAGGCTCAGAGGGCCACACAGGAGTTCCAGAGGGCCATAGAGATCCTACGGGCAGCCAAGGAGACCATCGCTCTGGCCGAGGAGAGGCTGCTGGAGGAGGACAGCCGACAGTTTGATTCAGCCTGGCAGGAGATGCTCAACCACGCCACACAGAGGGTGAGATATAGATGGAGTGGACATGAGGAGTTGTTAGTTCAGGAAATCCCTTTTGAGCTTCCTACTCAGAAACAATGTACTCTGTGTGTGCCCTGACCCGGACCTTTTCCCTGCTCTAACACACCTGCTTAAATTCTGGGGTGGGGATTGTTAATTCACTGATCAGTTGGTTCCGGTTTGTCAGAGCACAAGGAACAAGGTTGGGGTATTGTATTTCCAGTCTTTTCAGAAGACTCACAGAAGAAGTTTTTCAAAGAAAAGTCTGCAGGGATATTTTGTGAAGAAGTTGGTTGCACTTTCTGTTTTTTATGACTGAAATAATCGCAAACACAAATTCGCAGAATTAATTTCTTCCCAAACAAACACTTTGCAGAAGGTATTCTGTGCATTCAATCAAAGAAATTCCCCAAGTCCAAATGTTGTTATACATCATCAAACTTGCACTGGTCCTTCACTACACTGTCTGAAAGAAAGATACTGGGCAGATACATGTTTTTTCCTCAAGCTAGAAACAAAGTAAACGCTTCCTTAAACGTACCAGAATGGTTTTAATGTCCAGTTGTCTACTTTCAATATGTTTTGTCTTGGAGAAATGCGCATATGTGGACCTTATTCATAACCTTGTGTATTACAGAGCAGTAATATAAAATGCTGGAGATAAGACAGAGTGTATGGAGTCAGTACAACTTAAAGAAATATATATTTCAATGTAATATGGCACTAATACCGTATGTTTCCTAATTCAATCTGTTACTTTCAAAGATGTCAAATCTAGACTCATCAGTCCATAAACCCTTAGTCCAGATCACCAGTATTGGTGTTTTAGTGCAGTTCTTTATTTTTATGATTCCTTTTCTGTCTTGTGCTGGATTGCTCGCTTGTCCTGCGTGTTTCCTGCCTTTCTGTCCGTTGATTGCTGGGATAGGCTCCAGCCCCCCACGACCCAGAAGGACAAAGGGGTTTAGATGATGAGTGAGTGAGAGAGTGTTTACTTTTCCGAGTAAGGGCTTACCCTTGAGGCATGAGTGACAGTTGCAGCATGCGTTTTCACTCACCGCAGCCAAACAAAGACCTAGCCTCTTTTAAACTAGACATCTCAGTCCTTCTCACGCACAAGCTTTTTAGCTCACCAGTCTTTTCTTCTGCTTCTGCTGGTTCTCGTCCGTCCCTGTCTCTCGTTCCTCTGTGCTTTTTTCAAAGCTGCCCATGCTGCTGAAGGTCAGGCACAGTCTAGTGGAACAGGAGGTGGGACCTGGGAGACAGGGTTCAGGACAAGTGCCGTCCTCCTGCCTCTCTGATGGCTGACGTCCACTGTCACTCGCTGGTTTCGTCAGTGTACAAGGCCGGGCATCGTGGCCTATCACGGCTGTTGTTGGTGCTTGGGGGTCGGCTGACCGGCACAGGGCTTCTGTATAGCTACACATCCTTTCAGACCCATATTGCTGAGTTGTCTTTTCAGTGAAAGGATGGACAGGAACACTTGAGATTTGATTTTTTCCTCTCTTTCAGAGAGACAAGCTTTAAGTGCTGGTTTATCTAATGGGCACAGTTTTGTGTACAGTGCACAAAAATTAAGAGCAGGCAAATTTAATACTGATAGATTTGATGCTGTACCCAGAGGCGGATGCTTGTGTGTAATTTTAACGTGAAAAAGTTCTTAATGATCATTTTGGCTGGTAATTGAATAAATGATAGGCTGGTCTTTTGCACTGTACTGTAAATGTGTAAAACCACATCCCTTCTGAAAGCAGAAATGTTGCAAACCATTTCCGTAGGTGAACGTGACAATGTTTTATGACTTGTGTGACCCTTACATGACTTCCTGCAGGTGATGGAGGCAGAGCAGAGCAGGACCCGCAGTGAGCTGGAGCACAGGGAGACCGCAGCCAAATACAACTCAGCAATCAGCCACATGAGACAGCTGGAGAAGAAACTCAAACGCACCATCAACAAGTCCCGGTCAGTATCCCATATCCTACACCTTTCTTGTACTTTGTGTCCATGTATAATATTTGTGAGTATTTAGGTACTACAAACGGTCATAATGCATTTATACAGTCTGACATATGTATATGTTCTTTGTTTTGATTGGCTGCACTGTACTGTCCTTTATTCAAAGAGCTGTCCTTATAACATCTCGGTGAATCAGCGGAGCTAAACTGCTGAATAGGCTGAATAAATATGAATATGCAGAGTAAACTGCTGAGTAGGTGGATATATGCAGTTGTATTGTTTTTGTGGTGTCATAACAACGTTGAGTTCTGAATGTGCTGTTTTTTTGCAGCATGGTTGCCCTATACTGGGAGTAAACAGTATGTTTTGATCTGGTGTTTAAGTTGTAATTTTTTAGCCAGGAGTTTGGGAATCGTCTAGTAAGAGATCCGACCCCCGTTTCAAATGTAAAAATGCCCAGAAAAGTGAAGAAACTGGTTCTGAATGGTGTGATAGTAAACTCTCCAGCTTTGCCCTTGTGAGTGTCTGTATGGTGGACTGTGTGGGGAAGTGCTGAATGTACTGGAAGTTTGCTGTCACCCCCAACTCGGGCCTCTCTCTGTGCCTGAGCTGTGCTGTGCTGCTGTGTGCTGGCCTGCTGGGCCGGGCTGATGTGCTCCAGATGTGCCGTTTCTCGCTCGCTCTCTGCTCAGGAATGTGGCGGCCATGTGTTATTCTCTCAGAGCTCTGCTGTTGCTATGGTCCCTGCAGTCACTCAGGCATATCTGTCTCTTTTTCTCCCCCTGTAGGCCGTATTTTGAATTGAAGGCCAAATATTACCTTCAGCTTGAGGTGGGTACATGTTTCTTCCATTGGTTATAACTCCTGCTGGGTTTTCCAGACACTGATAATATCTGGGGAGAGGGAACAGAAAGAGGGCAATTTAGTGCAGAAATAAACTAAAAAACTAAAAGACTTGAAAACTTGCATTTAATGTAAGGAATATATATATATTTTGTCCTCTAAAGTTGTTTTGGTAGTTTGGTTGCAACAGTACCAACACACACATATATCTAGAGAGAGAGAGAGAGAGAAAGAGATACACACACACACACACACACACACACACACACACACACACACACACACACATATATATATA
>CM067475.1:34580684-34603064 GCA_034552555.1 Semaprochilodus insignis
GTTGGTTTATAATTTAAGAAGAAATACAGGAAATGGTGATGGAAAGAGATTTAAGCATGTGACATACAAAACGTAAAAAACTAAGATTCTACGTAGCGTCACATGAATTGCATTTTTTCTGATGCTATTGGAAAGTCTTTTTTTAATGGAAATATATCAAAAATATATTACATAAATCAGTATAATCATAATGGCATGTATGTATGTATGTATATATATATATATATAAAACAATAAGCCTTTCAAGAGGAACAAACCATGTAAACATTTATGAGTGCATGAGATCCTTAAGACAACCAAAAAAAAAAACAAAAAAAAACCAGGAGGCCAGAAATTAATAAGATGAGTGTGTGCAGTTATATAAAGTGCCATCAAGGTAATTTATTGTCTTATATGATTATTGCATTTTAATAGAGTGTCATTATGTCAGTGTAAACTGTGAAAACGTTTTTACAGAAGGTTGTGTAGTCATGGTATTATGCTATGTCAGCACATGCCTAGTTAAACGTATGGAAAAATCACTGCTTGTTTACCATATTCACGTGTACAATAGCACAATGTACTGTCTGGGACCTAATCAAAATCACAGTCTTAGACATACATACAGGTTTTTGTGCGTTTGTGCCTGTTGCTCCCTCATCCAGTTTCCAACACTGTACCGACTTTGTTGTCCTCCTGAGTCTGACTGCTGTTTCTGCTCCATCCTATGACTCCACTTAAAACCCTGCAGAGGTACACAAAGACAGACACACATGTGGCTGGTGCAGCCAGAAGACAGAAAACAAGGTAATGTGAGATATTACTAAAATGTGCAGATAAAATAATGTTGTTTCCATCTCTATTGAAAATTTAGGGGATATCCTTCATCACAAAACTGTTTATGATTTTTCTTTTTCCAGTCAGAAAATTAAGTACAACTTATTCGGTTTGCAGCATCGATGATAAAGCAGAGGCATATATTAAGCAGAATTTGCACAGAGGTTTCAACTACTAAATATAATATGACATTTATCTTTATTACAAATGTTTTTTTCTTTCCAAGAAACTTTATTTCAGAAAACATTCAGAAACTTTTACTTTCAGAAGCTTTCATTTTTCCAAATAAGTCTGCAGAGACAGAAGTCTTAGAAGTTGGTTGAATGTTGTAATGTTGAGGTCTGGACACTGGGGTGGTCAGTCCTGTTTGTGGTAAACAGAAGTTAAAGAGGGGATTCGACTGGAAGGACTTTCAGGCATGGCCCTCCTACCAAATTTCAGTTATTCGTTTATCATTTCAGTTATATATATTCAGTTATTCATTTAGAAAAGAGAATGGGTAGTATGGACAGTGTATATGGTAAAATGCATCAATATCAGTTCAGTTTAGTACTGTTACATAAGTATACATCAGGTATCAGCCCATTTACAGGGCGTATTATCATATACTGTACACTGTATATGGGTAATTTTGTTCAGGTACCTTAACTGGAAGAACATATGACAGAATTAGAGATTTTTTATGTCATAATTATATTCTCTGTCAAAGTCCCAATTTATGTGGATAGCCTCCTGTAGAGCTAAATGTAGCTCAAATTACTCATTAAAATAGACCAGGTTCTTTTAGCAGTAGGCGGCCATTTTTGTTGGTGATTCAAACGGTTGCTCTCTTTTTTCCACTGTGTGTGGAACAGTGGGCTAAATATCTCCTTTAACTCTATTATTCAGAATTTCCAGCTTTAGCTACAGCATTATGTTACTGGAGAAAAAGGCTTTTTTTTAAAGGTCTTATTTTTTTAATTATTATTTTTTTATTTTTGACTCAATTGCAACCATATGACATCATCACAGTGCGACAATATCGGCCTACTGGTATAGGGATTTGGCCCATGTGGCCTGTTTTTTAATAAACAAAACACTCCCATTTGGTTTATACGTCACATTTTAATAGTACTGAACATAATTTAGGTCTAAGCCTTTAAGGTTTAAGTCTTAGCAGTCAGGGTTTAACAATAAAGACTAAAAACGCCATTAACTCAATAATTGATCGTTTACAGGCCGATTGACCAATGACAGAAGAGGATTTTGTGACAGACACCAATCTCGTCCAATCGAATCGCGAGTTGGAAAGTGATGACGCAAACGCGTAGGAAAACAAAACCCACCGTACTATGCGATACAAAATACACGCAGTAAACTGGGTGTTGTTTAATTTTCAATTAATTATTCTAGTTTGACCAATTTTATAACCAGTTTATATAAATATATGATGTGATAAATATAACTCATATCCAGCTCAACTGTAAACAAGCTGCCTCCAGATCACGTGACTGAGCACGGAAGTAAACCGTGCTAGGGTCGGTTAGGTTACATTTGAGCTTTTGTCATACAGCCTCTGTAAGGCAAGCTAGATCATGGCGTTTAGTGGACTCACAGCTGCTGTCTTAGCAGTATGGCTGAGTGGGATTCGGGCGGCCACAGTTGAGGATCTTTCTTATGTGGCTGCGGTGTACGAGCATCGGGTGGTCCTGAATCCTAACCCCCGAGAGCCTGTGGAGAGGAGAGCCGCCCTGGAACACATGAACAGGAATCTGGACGTGTTTGAGGAACAAACTGCTTCTGCTGCACAGCAGGTGTCACTGAGCTACGCTTTTCTACAGTACTAATACATATTCCACTCAGAAGTAACGAGACAAACTGAACCTAAACTTGCTCTTAACAGGGAGCCCAAATCATAGTGTTCCCAGAGGATGGCATTCATGGATTCAACTACACCAGATCCTCCATAGCCAGTTACCTGGAGACAGTGCCTGACCCTGGACTTGTGACATGGAGTCCATGTGCAGATCCTGACAGATTCCAGAAAACAGAGGCACAGTGTTGATTCTTCTGCTTACTCAGTGTAACACAACAAAGTCAGAGATTTAATTTCCTCTAATTCCATTCCTTAATTTCCACAAAATGGCTGTTCATTTTTCAGCATCAGAAAAAAGCTGAATAAGATGCAGAAGCCTCCACAACTGAATACACCGTTAACCTCCCATTCTTTAGAAGATATTGCTTTCGGCTTTTAATATAATTCCGCAGGACATTGAGAACTATTATTTGAGTTACTTATATGTATGACACACACACACACACACACACACACACACACACACACACACACCTTACTTACAAACTAATATACATTGATTAGCCATAACATTAAACCTTAAACCACCTCAATGTATATACACTCTCCATTACCCATTTTATCAGCTCCACTTACCACATAGGTGCATATGTGGCACTAATGCTACTAGGACCTAATTTTCAGAAGAGGGCTGTGGAAATTTCATTTCATTTCAATTTTACTCTTGATACTTCTTGAGATATATGTATATTTGTGTGTGTATATATATATAGATATATATATAGAGAGAGAGAGAGAGAGATTACTTGAACAGCCCTAGTTGGGTTACATAATTACATTTGCATGATAGCATTGTTATATGTGGAACCATAATATAATGCCTGTCCTACATGAAAAATGAAACAGTACTACCCCTTACTGCATCTGTTGTAAACTTGCCTTCCTTTTATAGAGCTACAATAACCCTGAGAGTAAGAGGTTCTATTTTAAGGAGTAGGAATAAAATCCCCTTCTGATGATGCATCCTGAAGGTGGCAGGAACTGTTGAAAAACTGGAACTGCTTTGAGACAGATCCTTCAGGAGCTAATGCTAAAGGAAAGCTAGCTTTACTGCAAGGAGGCCAAATATCATGTCTGTACTTCTTACCCTCTACATTTCAGATTTCTTATTTATTTCCAATGGTTGTATGGCTTATTTGCATAATGTGTGACGAGTATTGTATTGATGTGACGAAAACAAAAGGACATCAATAACATCTTAGACTGGAATACTCATTTAACACCTCCCATCTTCTCTCAGGTGCTCTATCGTCTCAGCTGCATGGCTCATAAGAACCACATCTTCGTGGTAGCCAACATGCCTGATCGTCAGGTCTGCAACAGACTGGTGGACCCCCATTGTCCACCTGATGGCCAGTACCAGTTTAACACAGATGTTGTTTTCAGTGACAACGGCACCATTGTAGCCAGATACCACAAACAGAACCTGTACTTTGAGGCTGCCTTTGACACCCCTCCGAAGTGCGAGTATGCCACCTTTACCACTCCGTTTGCTGGTCGATTTGGAGTGTTCACTTGCTTCGACATCCTGTTTCGGGAGCCAGTTGTAACCCTTGTGAAGGACATGGGCATCAGGCAGCTGGTGTATCCCACTGCTTGGATGAACCAGCTCCCCCTGCTGGCCGCAGTGCAGTTCCAGTGCTCCTTCTCCTACTCAGCTGGAGTCACTTTGCTATCTGCAAATGTCCGAGCTCCAGCTTTGGGCATGACAGGCAGCGGTATTTTCACTCCTTGGGATGCTCTTCACCATCATGACATGGTTGGAGAGACTGGGAAACTGCTGGTAAAGAGAGTGCCCGTCCTGGATCCCTCTCTGGTAGGGGAAGGAGCAGGGAAAGCTAGGCTGCCAGCACCCTTCTCTGGATATTCTAAAGTCGATGTAACAGCAGAGGAACTGGAGAAGAAAAAGGCTTGGCCTGTCAGTGGTTTCTCTCTCATGGGGAGAGGACCAGAGCCAGAGTACTGTCCAAAAGAGGACTGCACTAAGGGACCTGTTCCTTTTAATTCCATAATGATGTATGACAATTTCACCCTGGTGGCACTCCAGGGTAAAGAGGGCAACGTCTCTGTATGCGATGGATCATTCTGCTGCAACCTGCTGTTCCAGAGGACCACTGAAGGAGAGCTTTACGCACTGGGGGCATTAGATGGGCTCCATGTGGTCCATGGGACGTACTACCTAGAGGTGTGTGCTTTGGTCAGATGTACAGGGCTAGAGAAGGAGAGCTGTGGAGGAGAAACTGAGCATGCTCAGACACTGGTCGACTTCCATCTGGACGGAACCTTCAGTACTGAATATGTCTATGCTGGTGTGCTGGGCAGCGGCATGACCATGGACCGCCCTGACCATTCTGGCTGGGGGAGCAGCGGCAGATTCTACATGACCAGGACAGGAATGACCACCGGACTTGTGACAGCAGTACTGTATGGGAGAGTCTATGAGAAGGACAGTATGGGAGCAGCACAGGAATAGTTTAGAGGATCAAATTTACAGTCTTCATATTTGGTGTCGCCAGTTTTGCAGTGAGCACACCATGCTACTATTCCGCCTACTTTTCACAATGTATGAATCATTAAATCATTATGACCTACACAAATGCATTTATAGTGGTTTGGTGATGATTGACATGGCATGAGAAACTTACTGAGTTCAAACTGCTTAGAACCAGACATCTGTAGAGTTTAAGATTCAATGCCTCTAAAAGCTCCCTCACAAAGTTAATCCACACCTAGCCGTTTTCTGATGTATATCAGTTTTTTTATGTATATATACACGTGTGTGTGTGTGTGTGTGTGTAAAAAAACTTGTTGCACCCAGCAGTCGGATTGCAATTGGTACTCGGACAGCTAGGCGGTGTTATGGGCAGTTGTCGCGACTGTCTGCATGCATATAGTCCTGCGTCGTGGAGCCGTGTGCTAACGGGGGTGGAATTAACAGGACGACTCATGGAGGGCACCACCAAGTTTCATTTCTGTTGGTTGAGTCCTTCTGGGTGCAACTATGTATATATGCGCCTGACAGAGAGGCGCAGGCCGTTTTTAAAAAAGAAAAGAACATTGGTATTTACCTTTATCAATATTACATATAAAATTTGGCTAGTGAATGAAATAGAACTTGACCCAGACATGTTGCGTACAATTACACATTTCCATCAAATACGCGTGTAACTTGAAAGGGGACCCATCATGCATTTCCAGTTTTTCCTCTTTCCTTTAATGTGTTAGGTAGCTTTGTGTTAACAGTCTACACAGCTATAACTCCACTTCTAACCACTTTTCCCAGCTGCCTACAGGTACAAGTTGACATAATCTCTTATGTCAACTTGGCATGCCCTCACACAACAACTGATCAAGGCCACGTACCAGCACAACTTCTCCGACAGTCGACCAATCCGAAATGAGCTTATTGGAAGGTGGAGCTTAAAGACACAGGCACTCTAACGAGTTTTCAGACTGAAAGAATACAGAAGTACAGTTTGAGAAAATACTGTGTCTTTTTGGGAAAACTGAAGGATGTAAATCTATTCTAGTAGACCCCCCCCAAAAAAGTATGAAAACTGGCAATGAGCCTAATAAGGTCCCCTTTCAATAATCACTAATGTAGAATGTTATTAATGTAGAACTTGTCCTAACATGATGTGACCAAAAGAAGTGTAATTCATGATTTATTAGTAATCATTTGAACAACGCACCAACTGGCCAGGCCATAGACCTGCCCTGGGTTTCTTTGCACTCTTATATAAAAGGCAATATTTTCTTAACACACACAAGCATTCACACTCTCAGACACACGCATAAACCTATACACTCATCTTTCCTCTGTTTCGAGTTACAGTATAACAAATGCTGTGATTCACCAAAGACCAGAGTTGAGCATGTAGAAACCCTGTCGGCACCTTGATGGCTGGTCTCGGACTTGTAGGTAAGAAACATGTGACAAGGCCTTTTTAAGAAAACTTCCGCTAAAAAATCATTCACTTCTGCAGCAACAGGGACTGAAAATTTGTACTTGACAGCACTTCAACATTCACAGCAGTCCAAGTCTTGGTTGATCTTGTTTGTAATAAATTAGCCATAAAAACAAATAAGGAAAAAGGACAAAAACAACCCTAAATGAAGTCATGCTGCTTCAAAAAAGAAAAAAAAAAAAAAAACTGGTAAAGGGAACAACTTGGTCCCGCTGGCTGGTTTCCACAGCCCTCAGTTCTAAACGCTCCTGGTTCCTCCTCTGGTTTCCTGGAACTGTAGTCCTGCAGTAGTCTTCACTGGAGTTCAGTCCACCATTAAGGCTATGGTCCTCTTCTTCGAACAACGGGGAAACCGAAACGTGTCAGGATTTTAAAAAGCCTGTTTACAGAACATCTGGAGATGAAACCCATGATGACTGTAGTGTATAAGGTCAACCATGTCCCTCTTCACTACTCCTTTTCTCCAGCTCTATCAGTCTCTTAAGGCTCCTGAGACATTGGCTGTACAGGCCTTTGAGTAAAGGGAACCCACACAAGTGGTAGTTACCATTATCCCAAATTCAGCAATAGCTTAAAGGAACATTCCACACTGAATCCGTCACTTCAGTGTGTGATTCAGGACTGTAGCGTTAGCTTCTCCAACAATCCAGGCACTCTGTAGCTGTACTAAACAAAACAGTGGAGAATTAGTGGCTCCTGGGGGTCGGTGACTCTGGGATTAAGAAGTGAAATGTCATCCTTAGTATAGTAAAAGAATCACACATCAAATTACAGCTTCTGCGTCTGAGTCTTCAGTAAGTCTCAGAGTCGGAGTCATTGAGTTCGTCATCAGGGACGATGAGGCCGTCTTCTCGACCCAGGCTGTTGAAGCTGCAGTAGGAGCCGTGTTCAGAGCGCAGCGCCGGTAGAGGATCAAAAGTTACAGCCTTTGATGGGCTGCAGTAGTGGTTTATGGCGCTGAAGGTGAGGCCCGGCACAGCACCAGCACTGCCAGGAGACACGGGCATCATCGTGGCCAGAATCAATGCCAGGCAGTCAGCCACATCTTTGTTTGGGGCGCAGGCTAAGGCTGGGGTATAACCTGACAAAGAAGAGCAGCATACAGTCAATCAGTGTATTCTAGTCTAGCATAGGGCTCCAACAAACTACTACGATAGTCGAGTAAGCTATTATTCGATGATGAATAGCTGATAACCAAATAACTCTTCTGTCGTTATCAGCTTTTAAAGCTAGTTTAAGGTTGTTTTATCCATTAGCTAATTAACAATAACGATAATAAAGATAAGTACCTTATTCAATGACTTACTATTTTAATAAATTTTTACAGCTAATACAAAAGATAAATAAACTTAAATAAACTATTTATTTTTATTAAAGATGTGCAAAACATCCCTAAATAAATCAAGTTTAAAATGAGTTTTCCCGTAGTCAAGTAAGTAAAACAAATCAATTTCAATAAAAATAATAAACAGTGTATACTATGCTTTCTGCATTCTGTTGTCTGTCTACGACCTTGTCTTTATTGAAATGTCACCAATGAATCCACTACTAAATTAGTCACCAACTGGTCATTTATTTTAATTGACCAAAGTCAATGTTATATTAAAGAGTTAAAATTTTATGTATCGCTACATCTGCTGTAAACACGCCTACTCGCATCCTACAGTGGTGCCACAGTAGTTACTAGAGTGTGATTCTTCTGGCTACAGGACCAAGAAAATCCCTTTCAAATAACGCATTTTGAAACTCTTGAAAAAGTGAACTAAATACATTTTGGGGCAGATACGTGATGGGCTGTGTCTAAAGGTTTGTTTTTTCTGCTAGCTGGCTAATGCAGAAGAAGCCACACCATAGTTTACTTTAGTGCACGGAGGCCAAATATCCGTATTTATAGACCATTTTTGTGCTTGTAAACATGGATAACGTGTTTTGTAGGCAGGGCTTAACGGGTGGCAGAAATGGACAGAGAGTCTTCTCCAGTCAATGAAAGATAGGTTATTGTATATTATTAAGCTACCCTTAGCAATAGGGGAGGTTTCCTGATCCACACTTACTGCCTGCTAAATGGGTCAAGGATCCAACTAAATGACCCAAATTACAGTGGCCGCACATCTTTTTACAGCTTGTGGAAAACCACCGCTGTCTGTTTGAAAATGAAACCTCTAGGCATACAGACCTCTTGGTCATGCTCAGGACCTTAAATACTGAGATTTCTTGAGTGGCTTTTGTGTATTATGGACCAATGTCCTACCTAACCAGTGACAAGGGCATAAAACACAGCTATACAAGATTATGAACAAGTCAAACAACTATACTCAGCAGACTGCACTTGTATGGCTGGGTTAGTATTAAGTGCACTGCTACTGCTCTCTGGGTGTACGTAAAATGCTTTTTATTACTTTCTAATTATTTAATGCCGTAAGGTTCATGTACAGCTAATGTTGCATGCACGCTATGAATTAAAATATGAACCAATATTATCTAGATCTATTGTTTACATCAAATGACTTCCACTCCAAATTGGTCTACTGGCCTCTTCATTAGTGTGCTATTTTTTATCACTGCTGAGAGCTATGGAACCACCATCCTTTACTGTTTGACGTCAAAAAATTTTGTTGCGTGAACACAATGACTAAACTTGAATTTCATGTCTAAGGGTTACCCAGACTGCTCCTCACCATTCTCGTCCACAGCAAGCACACTAGCTCCCTTCCCCAGAAGCTCCTGCACTACCACCGTGAGCCCGTTGCGAGCAGCAACATGCAGCGGCCTGTGAGATGGAAAAAGACACAGACCCTGATTAGGGGCTTTCCCACAGCCCTAAGGGGCCAAGACATGAAAAATGTTCTGGTTCACATTTGCCTGAAATGTGTAGTGTATGCAGCTCATACGTACGTCTGTAGAGCTGCATTTGTGGCATTGATAAGGTTCCTGTCTGTGACCTTTTCGAGTATTAGCAAGGCACTAGTCTCATGCCCCTGGGAAAGAAAATGACAGTAAACATGAACACTCCCCAGGACAAAAACTCCACCCTAAGAGTAGTGTTCTTTGAGTTTCAGTAAGAGAGGCTTGCGTATTCTGTACCTTGCTGCAGGCTAAATGCAGGGCTGTGTTCTTATTCGCATCCTGCAGAGTGAGGTCCGCCTTCGCTCTACTCACAAGTACTTCTGCATAAAAACAAAAAGTGGTTTCAACACCCACATGTACTTCAACTTCAAAGCAGCCAGTCCAAGTATTATCTGTCACACCACTGAAACGCACTTGTGTATTTGATGACTAATAATCATGTGGCACTTGAGAGAGCAAATGCTGACTGGCGTCTATATCTTACCAACAGCATTCGTCTGGCCGTTCTCAGCAGCCATCATAAGTGGTGTTTTGCCCAGTGCGTCTATGGCGTTCACCTGGGCATTGTGGCCCAAAAGAAGCTGGAGGCACTCCACGTGGTCTGTGTAGGCTGCTGCATGTAGGGGCGTCCTGGTCCAGGGATGGAGAAGAGTATGATATATATAATTTTTTTATGTTCTGAGTTTAATATAAAGTGAGCGTTTGCAGTCATTAAAATTCCAAAAGAAGTCCTTCTAATTTCCATAAGGAAATGCAGTCTAGTTCATCATGTTTGGTGCCTAAATCCATTTTGATAATGGTTTTTTTTGGGAAACAAAAAAAACCCTAGTTTGTTGAACCAACCCAAAAGACTGTAAAGATATGCAACTGAATCTGGAATTAACTCAATAAGTTCTAGAACGGAATAGTGTGAGCTTAATGTACATAGAAAAACCAAAAACATGCTTGAACTGAAATGCCATGTATCCCCATCCTAACCTGGACTTGGAATCCGTAGCATTAACAATAGCAGGCCCCAGCGTGTCAATCAACAGCTCAGCTGCCCCTTCGTTATCACTGATTCTGTAAAGGAAAACAGCAGACAGAACCTTCAAGCTGTGCGTGCACAAGCAAAAAGTCCTTCCTCTGTTGCAACTGTGAGACCTATGAAACTATTAGGAGTACAAGACAGTTCTTACACAGCACAGTGAAGTGGACTAAAGGAGTTGCCCTCCATCTTGTGGAAGGCCTCCTGCTCTAACAGTGCTTCAACACACGTATCGTGACCTGAAAAATACACAGACAAATCAAAACAGATAATAGCAAAACAAGCAAATGTAGGAACACGGTAGTAGAGAAAGAGAAGCAAGAACAAGCATAAGCTGTGAAAGTCAAGAATGTCTATACAAAAATGTCCTTCACCATTGTAGCAGGCCCAGTGGAGTGGAGTGTAGCCGCAGTTGTCCATGATGACAGGCACCACATTCAGGGACTGTGTGGCCTGCAGCAGTGCCCCTAGCACCCCAATGTGGCCACAAGATGCTGCCAAGTGCATGGCAGTACGACCCCTACTGTCACGCACGGGCAGACTGGCACTATGTTGCAACAGTGCCTCCACACATGCCTCATGCCCCGTCACCGCCTGCATACAAACACAGGACGAGTTTTGCATAAGCAGAGCACAGAATGGGTGACCAGACAGTTTCTGTGAAACATTCTGTATTCGAAAAATTGTCTCTACTAATATTATACACATACAGTATTTCATGTTTAGGGATTCAACATCCACTTCCTGAGATATTTTACATCAAGTTGGTTTTAGGTTTAGGCTGGGACTTTGTACTTGGAGACCATAATAAACTCCGGGACGTACCCCTGGGACGTACCCCTGGGACGTACTCTACTAATCTGATGTTTCTTGCTGTGGCATTCCTCCACATACCAGAGAGAACTGTTAAGGCTATAAGCGTAACTTACCCCGCGGTGCAAAGCCGTCCTGCCCCATTTGTCCCTGGCCTCTACGCTGGCTCCTTTACTGAGCAAGAAGTAGACACAGTCGGTGTGTCCATTCAGCACTGCCAGCATAAGCGGAGTCCTGCCACAACAAATCCACCAGTACATACATCAGCAATACAATCCCATTCAACGTGCGGCTGACACATGCAGAAATTACATCGAGCACTTTTATACTTTATTATTTATTTATTTATTTATTTATTTGTATATCACTCTGCATCACTCACTGTCCATTCCCATCCTGGACGTCCACGGCTGCATGCGGATCTGCATTGCCAATAAGCAGACGGAGGCATTCCAAGTGGCCGTTCATGGCTAAGGCGTCCAAACAAAGAGTCAGATTAGGCATCTGAGTACGAATGAAGCTCTATAAATAACGCTATATGAATAGAGGATGTAATCAAATGCAAAGCTCTTAAAATGGAGGATAGGCTACACGAATGAGGAATGTAAATGATTTATTTTAGCGGGTCAAAATAAAATAAATTTTAGGCAAAAGCTGAAGAACATCAGGTGGTGCAACATTACTTACATGGATACTAAGTAAACTATTAAAAAGGTAATTTTATGTATATACAATTCCCAAAAAATTGTTTTATGCTCGAAACCTTTGATTTCTTGAGGCGATACTACTGCCTAAAGTCTTTCACTCTGACATGCTTTAAAGAGGTGGCAGTATATTGCATTATAAATGTGACTGTCATTTCAAATACTCCATTGATGAAAAGCATTAACATGTGTTAATATACTACTGTTAATTACTCTGAAAAAAATGGCGAAAAATATGTAACCTTGAGTTCAAGGACAAATGTTTACTCAAGCACAAAAACTAGTTTCACAACGTAGCCATAAATAACTTTTTAACGTTTGTAACGAATGTGTGGATGTGCTAACTAACATTTTCTGGGCGTTGAAATAATAGATCCCCAAATACTATTAATATCATAGCAAATAAAAAATGAACATCATCTCCTTTTTAATAATTTTTAAAATGTAAATTATCTAAACTACAACAACTTTCCTACCTGCAGCGTGGATAGGTGTTCTTTTCTGTGTGTAGTCTTTAAGCAGTATAGAGGCCCCCTGATTGATGAGCACATCCACACACTCCACATGGCCCTTAAAGGCAGCCAGGTCCAGTGGCGTGTGTCCCTGCACCGTCCGCACGTCCAGATCCAACAGAGATTGAACCAGCACCTCCAGAGCATGGTGGTGACCATGGTATGCCTGCAACACACTGACGGTTGGGACTGCTTGTCCATACGCTACATATTTACCACTGCTAGAAACTGAGACTGTTTCCGAGGCAAAAAAAAGATGCCCAAAAAAACACATCACATAACTTTAAAATATTCTTTTATCTCCAATATTTCCCTTTGCCTTAATAACAGTATCAATCCTGTCAGGTAAGATTTTCACAAGTACATTCTAGCCCACACTCTCTGTAACTTTGCGCTATATATCAAAGCAGAACACTGCTGAAATTCCCACATTCCAGGATGACAAATGTAGGGCGTCTGTATTAGGAATGCTGATAAAGACTTGTCTCCTTACAGTGGTCTTTTCTCCTTAGTGGACCATGTGCCAACAAGTTCGTCAGAGAAATATATTTACGTCAGCTAGAGCAGTCAACCTAGTGAAACAGCAGCCGTGCCAAAGCCAACTCTGCTGTTTCTGCCTTCTTAGTCATGTCCTTAACAATGCAGTCCTTGGCAACACGCTCCATTAAGGCATAGCAAAGTATAATATCCATACTTGCTCACTGTTTATTATTAAAACATGGAATTAGTGTTTGACTGAATTGTTTTTCCTTTTTCTTCTCTCTGTGTTCCTGTGATCAAACTTTGAGTACTGGAACAGTGCTTTTAGTATTTGAACAGTGGCACCTCAAAAGGTCAACCAATAATCCTTAACTGACAGAAATTACGCCTGGCATAAATTGGCATTAAGGCAAGAGACACAAAGCCAGAAATGAGAAAACACATGTGACAAAGTTTTGGCCTGGTAAGCTCATATTCTACTAGAGAATGCATGTTTCCACTCACTGCTAAGTGCAAAGGGCTGATGGGAGTCTGTCCATCTGTGTCGTTCAGGATGTCTGTCCCAGATGTCTCCATCAGCTGAGAACAACACAAGCAATTAACTTAAATACTATTATATCCAGTTCTAAAATCAATAAACCTGTCATAAAACAACATTTCAATTGGCATTCAAAAAATTTTATTTGTTAGGAATATTTTAGAGATAAACATTTTTATGTTAACTCATTTGTCCACTTGAGGGCAGTCTGGTGCAATTTTTTGTGACGGAGGAGGTGGAGGTGAACAGGAGGTGGTAGAGCTTTCTAGACCTGAGTTTTCTAATCTAGGGCTGTAGAGCAATGAAACTCAATCCCCTAAGCATTCATAATAAGCTTTAGTGCACTTACCACATCCAGTGGTGTTTCGCTGGCGATCTGTAGCACAAGAAACACTTCTCAGTACTAGCGCTTGACACAGATTGTATGTACAGTAGACTATGTTTGAAAATGAGGAGGGGAAAGGCAGGGGCTGACCAGTTCGAGGCAGAGGCGGTGACCGTAGGCTGAGGCATAGTGTACTGCATTATAGCCCTGTTTGTCCCGGATCCCTGGGTTAGCATCATTACGCAACAAATACTCCAAGCACCTGAAAGAAAAAAACAGACAAAGAGGCTTTTAATTAATACATTTGTATACCTCAACAACACCATATACATGTCTTAATGCAAGTTGCGGCTTCATTCCATATTGTGCAAAAGTCTAAACCCACTCTTCATTTCATTTCCAGCCACAGGTTATTAAGTACAAGTTATTCATTTTTCAGGAGATATTTATGAGGAGAAAAGGGATTAAATACTCCACTGGCATAAGGAAGGAGAAAGGAAAATAAGTTAAAAGGCAATGGTCAAAAGATACAGAAAATGGAATCTTAACAATTGTGCAAGCCCTGGTTGATTACTAAAACTGGCCCTTCAGATAAACATTACTTTCATCTCAAAATCAAGCTCCACTCCTGATCTACAAAACTGGAAAAAAAAAAAAAACATACACAGGTGTTTCTGTCCATCCTTCAACTGAGGGTGCCATTACGGAGGAAAAAAAAAACATATCAAACAAAAAGAAAGTCTGCAAATGAAACAAAAGTCATCAGTTTTCTCAGAACAATCCAATGATCGCCGCAGAGTCCAGATCTCAACATCACTGAACGTGTTCGGGACTACCTGAATCACAAAAAGCAGAACATGCAACCGACTGTTCTGACCGAGGTGTGGGGAAATATCCCTGCAGCTTTCTTGGAAAAACTGAGAACGTAAGCTGTAATAAAGGCCAAGACTAAATACAGAAAATCCTGTTTAAGATTTTGTATAATTTTCTGTTAAATGTTTGGGGGAGAAATAATGTGGTCTCTGTCTTTTGGACAGTGCTGTATAAAAATCCATTTGCCCCATACTAGTATACAAACCTGGACCTTAGAATCTTCAATAAATTAACACAATAAAATTCTCCTAAATAGAAAATGTAACACACACCCCTGGCCCACCTAAGCCGGTGCATCAAACTACTGTGCCTGCCTGCATCATAATGAAGTTAGTAGTTACTGCAGCCTGGGGGTGGCACTGATTGGATTACCTTCTGTTAAGCATGTGAGTCTCTGGAGATGATATTTCCTCTCTAATGCATTTTCATTGCTGTTTTTATATTATCACTGTTTTTGATGATTGCTTTCCCCCTGCTATCACTTCACAAGCATGATGATAAGCTAATAATACATATACATATTTCTATGTCTTACTTGGCGTCGGTGTCCGAAGCTGCAGCATAGTGCAAAGGGGTGCAGCCCCTCACGTCCATGTCGTTCACACTGGCTCCCGAGCCCACAAGTGCAAAGAGGCACTGATAATTACAGTTAGCGGCTGCATAATGAAGTGGCGTCCTGTGTATACACCCACACAGAAATAATTATCATATAACAAATAAAAAATACAACAAGGCACATGTGAGCTGAAATGATCTTCTTTGACTTTAAACAGATAT
Organism: Semaprochilodus insignis; assembly: GCA_034552555.1. Lineage (NCBI taxonomy): Eukaryota > Metazoa > Chordata > Actinopteri > Characiformes > Prochilodontidae > Semaprochilodus > Semaprochilodus insignis. The sequence goes on from CM067475.1 coordinate 34,596,220, forward strand.
GCTGTTCTCAGCAAGTTTTTCCACAATCTGCAATAAAGTCAGTTAAACAGGGATTACAGAAAGCTGTGACAAAAGGTATTGGGAGGTAACACTAGGGTTGCTATTATTACAAATCAGTGCAGTCAAGTCAATTTCATATTGAGAATATCTTGTCTGTTTGGGTCTTTAACATTGGGATAAACAAAACAAGAAAAAACTACTGTTACATCCAACTGAGAATACAAATCCTAAGAACAGAGACCCTTCTTTCATCACCCCTTAAACTCACCTTCCAAATCTGTCCTTCCTGTTAAAATCGGCACCAGTATTGAGCAGGAGATTTAAACAGTCGAGATTTCTAAGAGGGATAACAGAGGGAGAATGAAGGGAAAAAGAACAGAAGAGAGAGAGTTGGGGATTTGAAGCTCCAACGGTCTACATTAAGTGATGGCTTGTTTTGGGAATCTCTCAGGGGTGAAATCCAGAGAGACATACAAAGGCCACATTCAGACGCTGATGATGAGGATGAGCCAATCAGAGTGGAGCAGATATATGACTCACCCTCCTGCTGCTGCTGCGTGTAAACACGTCCTGCCAAAGTCATCAGGCGTGTCAATGTCAAAACCTGAACCAAAAGAGGAGCAAATAAATGCAAACATTACTACCTGAAAGAGAGGTATCAACACAATCAGTCCACGGGACAAAAACCTGCAAGTTATTTTCACCTGGATGCAGTTAAAACGACTGGTGAAAGACTGAATATAGCCTCTGCTGCACTGATGACGAGGCACGGGCTAACGAAAACCTACTAGACTACTCACATTTCCTTTCCGCAGAACAGGTATGACTCACCAGATGACAGAAGTTTTCGACAACAGTCCGAGAAGCCACTGAGTGCTGCCAGGTGAAGGGGAAACATGCCATGGATGCCTCGTCTACAAGGGGTCACAAATATTTTATTACTGAGCACGTGTTCCACTGGAATCCCCTCAGAAAGAAGCCTGTGGCTTGTTCATTTTCAGTAAAGAGTTTTGTGAAAAAGAGCAAGTAGAATTTTGCGTAGGGCACAACGTCTGACTAATCAGGTGAAGACAGGAGCTTCCGTTCAAGCAGGACTTAAATGGGTGGATTAAAAACGTTCCTACCAGTGGCATGAAACTAAAGTTTTTAAAACTTTATTAAATCTACCTAGCCGGTCAGACATAAGACAGTTATGGCTACAAAGCTGAAACAAGCCCACTCCACGAGAGTGGCCAATCAATCCTGCTGCTTTGCAGGAAAAGCCTCCAGTGTGACCAGCTTTTAAAGATGGAAATGCTGCCAAGCCAAGGTAACACTTTCAACGGTCACCATCTGTTAGATCCAGAGTGTCCTCGTATGCTCTCTGGTCCACTTGGGAATGCTGACTCACTTTGCTGTGTTGGCTCCATTGGTGATGAGGGTGTTGATGAGGAGCTCATGGCCATACCGGGCTGCTATGTGCAGAGGAGAGTTCCCGTTCTTATCTTCACAGTCTATCTCGGCTCCTGTTCACAAACAATCAAGTTAAGTTCCAAAGGCTGGACTGACTAAAGAGGAGACAACAATAATGACCCACATGAGTGAGGCAGTAACTACAGGCATTCAGTCAGATATGCACGACATTATTCTTATAAAACAACTTATATACATTCTATTGTACTGTACTGATCTAATTGCATCATAATTTATTTCACCTTGTCTGTTTTAGTCTGACAACAGTATGCAACATGTGTGCAAATGATAGAAAAAGCCCATTAAATAAATACAAGTAGAGTAAACTTTTCAGGGTATACTGAGCTTGAGCTTGTTCTGTAGGGCATGTTCTGTGCAAACACTGCACTGTGCCTCTCGTCTTTAGACAGCTGTAGTAGTCTTAACAGGTTTCCGTATTAGCCTAATCGCACAATATGGCCTCTGAACAAAATGTTCAACACATGCCCTACACTGTCCTCTGGTGGAGCACAGAGTTCAGACATCACATAGGGTGGATCCTTCTCACCACTGCAGTGACTTTGATGGTGGTGGCATGTTAGTGAGTGTTAGTTTGTGTTAGTGTGTGTTGAGCTGGTATGAGTGGATCAGACATCAGTGCGGCTGGAGTTTTTCAACAAATCTGCGTCACTGCTGAACTGAGAATAGTCCACCAACCAAACGTATACAGCCAACAGCGTCCTGTGACCATTGATGAAGGCCAAAGGATAACCAGTACAAACTATGTAGCAACAGAGGAGCTATCGTCTCTGACTGTACATCTACAAGGAAGACAATTAGGTTGTGAAGTCTAATACAGTGGACAGCATATGAATACAGTATCACTGCTGTGCCTGATCCACTCATTACCACTGTGTCAGTGTAACTGCCGTGCTAGGAAAAATCCACCACCCAAATAATACCTGCTCTGTGGTGGTCCTGAACTTTAATGAATGTGGTAAAGGTGGGATAACAAAGGATGTAAAGAAATAAACGGTCTACAGTCTGTAAGTGAAGTACAAAGTACACCTATAAGGTAGGTGGAGCTGAGAAATTAGGCAATATATGTATGTATATATACCTAAGGTAGACGTACCTAATACAGTGCTCAGCGTATGCATGTATGTATGTAAGTATGTATAAATAAAATAAATGAAAAACTAAAAACTTTATTTACAATTAGATTTTTTAGCCTTCAAAACCGTAATTCTCTAGCAGTAATCATGATGCTCTAAGACATGTAAAGTTTCACACACCACTCTGAATGACAGCCTGAGATCTGGAGAACCTGCCATGAATGGCAGCCATGTGGAGCGGGGTCTTCCCGTCTTTACTCTGTGAATATGAGAGAGAGAGAGAGAGAGAGAGAGAGAGAGAGAGAGAGAGAGAGAGATGCTTATTTATTTAGCATTAAAAAGATGGTTTGTACTGACAAATTTATGTTAGCATTTGTGACTCTCCCATCGCAGAGATGCCACCAAAAGATTGCAAGTAGTACGTTAGGTTGAATACATGTTGTAAATTCAGATAACAGTTAATTTTCATCTGTATATGTACTGTTTTTAAAATATATTCACTTATCCTGCCATGTTATGAAACCGTTTCATGAACAAATGGTCTTACTTAGCCAAGCGATGTCTTTTCCCCCCCCCATGTGTGAAATGCATTTAGCATAATGTTCATAGCCTTGTAGCTCCAGTACATACTAAAGGGGTGAATTTTCAGACACAACATTTTTTCTTTTGACAACATTCCACATTTTTGCTTTAAGAGACATACAAGGAACAAATAACTATGAAATGAATAATACAGGCATTCTGGTACAAGAAAATACATAAGCAAGTCTTACGCTGCATTTACATGTTGGAGACGAGAGCGAGAGACAGAGAGAGAGAGAAAAAGGTTGTGTGCCTTATGGCGGTACATGGCCGACAGTGGCATGGAGCCAAAAAAAAAAAGGTTGCCATGGTGACGTTGGATGATTATCAAAGGAGAGCTCAGAAGTGAAAAAAGCTCTGTAGTCCTTTAATGTCTCCTCCTCAAATATTGGGAATTTTTGGGGAAAAAAATGGGAAAATTTAACTATTAGCAGATTTGGCTAATTACTGCTAAACGATCAAATATCAATTTCGTTCATTATTATTATTATTATATTTATGTATTTATTTTTAGGGTCACAGTCACATAGTGTATTGAACTTTTTGACTAAGCTTCTCTCTAACAACATTACAAATCAGACAGAGTGCAGCATTTTACAAATGTGAGCAATGTCACAAACAGCATGGCCTGGCCTGTAGCATAAGCATACAAACGTACACAAAGAGACTTCTGAGCAGCTTGTACCCTGCAGCCTTTCTCCTTACCTTCTGTTTCCTCAGGCATCCCTTACATGGGTCAGCCTGTTCTCTTGGGGACTGCTAGTCAGCACATGCTCTCTACTCAGCACCTGACAAATTGCTACTACGGTAGCTCTTATTTATTTTACTAAAGTTACTAAGTGTTCAGAGTGTTTGCCCAACTTTACTGTGGACAAAAGATGACGTTTAGAAGCATGCAGGGACTGCTGGCTAATTTCCAATACCCCTTGGATGAGCCTTTTTTTTTTTAAATAATCAACTGGACAGGCCTTGGCATTTACCTCGCTGGACGGTGGAGGGAAGCCACATGGTGCCATTTAGTTTAGTGAATAAAATTAGGCACACATTTCTTCAATCTGATTTCCCACATAACTGGATATAAAGAGTTGGTGCATTTCTGCATTTAAATACCTAACTGGACTTCTTGAAAGTAATGTTATAACACTTAGATAACTGAATGAAATTCACCCTTAATTTGAATATATAACAAGTGTGCTGTGTTCAAACAGACCATTTTTTTCCACCACACACTTGGGTGCAGTGAATCTTAAACAGGTTGTTAGGGACACTCTGGTGGTCCACATTTCAGAATTTTCCCTATGTGTTGCAAGATAGGCTGGAGCAAGAGACTGGCCCAGTTGAGGTTTCCTGACAACCAATTTAAAAAAACACTACTATAGTATAGGCTCTGGTGCTGAACTGATCAATCAGTCAGCTGAAGGACCAAAACTGTGATATACATAATTACTTCATTTAGAAAATTGCACAACAAACAATGTGCAAACATTTAGGCACCTCCGAAAAGATTTTTTGGCTAGTCATTGTTTATTTATCTCAGAAAGACGACTAAATATGAATAACATTAAAAAACAAGTATTAGATTATTATTATTTATTGTTATCCACTAGCTAGTTTTCAAATTAATCCTTCCTTAAAGGCACATTATATGATTTCAATCCAATACACTTTGTCAGATTCAGGGAATATCTTGTTTCCACCCACTAGCTGTCTGTTTGTGTGCACTGGGAAAAGAAATCTGGTATTCATCCCAGAAAATCAAAAAAAAAAAAGAAAAGAAAAGAGTATTTCTTTTTGTTCAAACAATACGCTGAGGTACCTACTGCAGTGCTGCAAGTTGTAAAGTTATTAACAGATGATCATTTAGTGTGGAGACTCACCTTGATGTTGACATCTGCTCCGTTGCCCACCAACAGCTCCAGGCACAGCGCCCCCTGGCGGGAGGCAGCGGTAAAGTGCAGTGGCGCAAAGCCCTTCTCGTTCACCTGGTTGACGTTAGCACCTGACTCAATTAGCTCATTCACAACCACATCCTGACCGTTATAACACGCCACGTGCAATGGAGTGTTCCCATACGCATTCGGCTCATTGATCTACAGAGAGAAATAAGAAGGACATTAAGGCTCAGGAAAGTTTTTTTTCCTTATTTGAAAAGCAACATTTTATGGATCACACTGATGGAAATTCATTCCATTTTATATAGCATTATTCTAGCCTTAACTTCTTTAGTTTAAAACCAAATACCAGACCCCATATGTTTCTACTCTGCAAGAGAGCTTAAAAACAATGTGCACTGCAACATGAGACATGAAATAATTTCTGACAGCTAACAGCTGGATGTCCGGGTTGCCTGTCACAGAAAGCACCAAGCATTTAAATGTGTGGTGGTGTAACAGTATCCGAAACTGTCAACATTATTTCAAAGAAGAGAGCGCCCAGTGCTTAGGATCAGTGCTGGAAAGTACTTGTACTGGCAGGCAACTAATCTCATTCCCAGGGGTCAACAGATAGAAAAAAATTGCACTGATAATGCTAATAAATCTTGTTGTTGAAATAAAAACCATGTGGCCAAAATTATAGAACATGTTTAACATACACATCACATTTATTAATTAACAAGCATCCTTCAGTACCAAACACCAGTCACATTCAAATAGGAGCTTCACTTTATTATACCAGTCAAACCAAAGAATGATGTGAAGTGATGCACATTTCTCACAGCATAATAAGCCAAATTAAAATGTTTTCTCATTTAACCCACATTCATCTTCATTAGAGTTTAATCAATAATCTGTCTGGGTTTGTTATTGGGATCACTAAAGTTGGAACTGTGCTCGTGCTGAAAGCTATGGCTGCAATTCTGACTTTTGTGTCTTGTAAACAAGGTGCTCTCTGTAAAGATTGAACCGATTCCATGTGAGGTGTCTGCTTGCCCCTGAAACGGACAACCTGCTTGACAGAAGTTGTCACTTGCCCATATCAGGGAAATACCAGAAAGAATAAAAGGCCCCCTTTAAAAGGGAAAAACACAAACCCACACAAACAAAAATCACCAAGGCAACTGGCCACCAGCTCCACATTTTTAGAGGCCAACCCGTTAGGTTTTAAGTTTTGGCCAGGTGAACTGGGCAAACATCTAATCAGCCTTACTAACACCTACTTCTTATTACACCTTCATTTAAACTTGGTGTCTCCAGTATTAGACAAAACACAGAGAGGACATAATCAACAAAAAGGACATAATGTACCCACGGAATAAAAGTACATTAAACAGACTGTTATGAGAATGACTGGCTGGAGTCACGGGCAAGCTCAGTAAAAAAAGACAGACTTACATCCACCCCCAGATCCAGCAGGTATTTCACCACACTGATCATCCCGCTGGAGGCTGCAGCATGGAGCGGTGTGTAGGCTTTCTTATCTTTACACGCCACCTCCGCACCATGAGACACCAGCAAACGCACCACCTCCATATGACCTGAGAGAGAGAGAGAGAGAGAGAGAGAGAGAGAGAGAGAGAGAGAGAGAGAGAAAGAGAGACAGAGAGAGAGAAAGAGAGAGAGACAGACAGAGACAGAGAAAGAGAAAGAGAGAGACAGAGAGAGAGAAAGAGACAGAGAGAGAGAGAGAGAGAGAGAAAGAAAGAGAGAGAGACAGACAGAGAGACAGAGAAAGAAAGAGAAAGAGAAAGAGAGAGACAGAGACAGAGAAAGAGAGAGA